>LR990653.1:10650386-11850386 GCA_905147715.2 Xestia xanthographa | reverse complement strand
AGTACACAATATATTTGCAGTTCTATGTACTTTTTTAAATTGTTTTATTATTATAAGTGCACCTGTCGTCTTATGGATTTCTTCTCAGGGGTAGTCAGTTAGGAAATGCCGGTGTCAACGTTCTAAAACAAAATATTTACGTGTAAAGTAAGAAAGTGATTTAATGTAAAGTAAGTGATTTAATATCCTATTTGCAAAATAAATAATTTCATTTAATTTATGCATGGCATAATGCCGCTAATCTCGGCAAATATTTGGTTGTGGACGATTAAAAGAGTACGTGAAAACGAAACGGTACGTGGAGTTTATAAAAGTTGATTTATCTAGAAAAGGAGTGATTTCTGAGTTGAAGACTGAAAGAATATGGAAGATGGCTCACCTCCAGCCTGCTCTCTCTTAAAATGGATCTACTACAACAGCCCATAACGTCCACTGCTGGACATAAGCCTCTCCCATGATGAGAAGATTTGCCGTAATCTCCACGTTTGGCAGGCGGATTGGAGATCGCAGTGATGAAAGACTAACAGAAAACGCTGCTGCCCATTCTCTGGTCTACGGAGGCGCAAGGTGTTCTGCCTCAGAAATTAGTCGCCTTATACGACACCCGTCAGTGTAATGGGTTGGTTCTATTCTACTCTGCCGGATACCACACGGCTAAAATGGAACTAGTAATTATAAAAAACAACAGTAGTTCCATCATGGAACTGTTAATCTTACTAGTGGAACTAGCAATAAAAAAAAAACAACACTTGTTCCATTATTTTCAGATTGTTTCAAAAAACTTTTTTGCAAAAAATAAAACCGACTTCAAAAAACACGAAAAAGTGAAAAATAACTTTAGCTTCAGAAGTCGGTGACTTTTGTTTGATTGATTTTTTTTTTGTCACCGACTTCTGAAGCTAAAGTTATTTTTCACTTTTTCGTGTTTTTTGAAGTCGGTTTTATTTTTTGCAAAAAAGTTTTTTATTTATCCATTTTTAGTTGTTCCCAAACAAATATTTGCCATGAATTTATTTCACATTGTTACCAGTACATGTCATGGTAATAGGCGTGAGCAGCGGTGGCCCAGTGGTGGCGGCCCCGACTTACGAATAGTAAGTCGTGGGTTCGAACCCTGGCAGGCGTATTACTTTGTGTAATTTATTTCATCACCACTGCTCTCAAAATGGCGAAGGAAAACATGACATTTACCAACCCGCACTGGGCCCGCGTGGTGGATCATAGCCCATTCCCTCTCATAGAGAGGAGGCCTGTGTCCCAGCAGTGGGAACATTAATAGGGGATGATGAATAGGTGTATCCCCAATATATGGAACTTAACATACCTTTTTTTTTTAGGATGGGTTATCATCAAATTACAGGGATAATTTAACCCGCTCTGGGCGGAGCAGGAGGGAGTATCAGACTTTTACTGACTAAGACCCATCCATGTTCCTTCTTAGCCCTTTGTATTCCAGAACTGCAGTATCTCTTTAGAACAGTCCCTTTTACTGACATCTCTTTGAGGCGCGCGCGGAACACGAACGAACTGTCGAAATCTGGGTGTATTGTACACATCTGCGTACCCCCTCAGAACATACAGGCGTGATGTTACGTCATTTAAGACGCACGCGGAACACGATCGCGCCAACATAACATACCTAACTATCGAAATCTGGGTGTATTGTACACATCTGCGTACCCCCTCAGAGCATACAGGCGTGATGTTACGTCATTTAAGACGCACGCGGAACACGATCGCGCCAACTTAAAATACCTAACTGTCGAAATCTGGGTGTATTGTACACATCTGCATACCCCCTCAGAGCATACAGGCGTGATGTTACGTCATGATGTTGTATAAACAATAAACATCCAAGCGATTGCAACATTTACGGTACGTTTGCCGTCTATTTTTGAAGAGTTCCATTGTATATCTCCGAAGATCAGCATCAGATGTTCTCAAAATTGAAATGGGACCACACTGGAAGCACTAGCTTTCAAATAAAAAAAGAATCATCAAAATCGGTTCACCCAGTCGAAAGTTCTGAGGTAACAAACACAAAAAAAAAAAAAAAAAAAAAAAAAAAAAATACAGTCGAATTGAGAACCTCCTTTTTTTGGAAGTCGGTTGAAAATGGAACTAGTGATTATAAAAAACAACAGTAGTTCCATCATGGAACTGTTAATCTTACTAGTGGAACTAGCAATAAAAAAAAAACAACACTTGTTCCATTATTTTCAGATTGTTTCAAAATGGAACTAGTGATTATTAAAAACAACACTAGTTCCATCATGGAACTGTTAATGGTACTAGTGACAATGAAGGTGTAATTCCATCTGCACTTTGAAGAAGGACCTGGCCAAAGCCACCACCAACTCCGTTGACTTGGCAGAGTTCTGGTCGCAGTGGTGGTTATTTGACTCTAATAAAGGGAATCCTCGTCACGACGTAGAACAACAAGTATATTTTGTGCTTTTTGCCAGTGAAAACCCCGTCAAAATCGGTCCAGCCGTTTCGAAGATTAGCCGGAACAAACCGGCATCGGCAGAAACACATTTTTTTTACTTACATACCTTTTCATAATATCCATGCAGTAAAAAGCTATTATTTGAAATTACAAACAGACACTTCAATTTTATCTATATGGTATACATAGATAGATGTACAAATATACGATGGAAAATTTATTAGGATGTACATTGAGAAAATAATTAAATAGATTCCTTTTTTAGGGTTCCGTAGTACAAGGAACCCTTATAGTTTCGTCATGTCCGTCTGTCCGTCCGTCCGAGGTTTTGCTTAGAGACTGTTAGTTCTAGAAAGCTGTAATTTTGTAGAGGTCTTATTACGATTTTGGTTTTTTATTTTTTTAGGATAGCTCCTTTACATTTGAAGTGGGGATGATTTTTTTTTCCTTGTCTATCCCGTTGTGTGGGGTATCGTTGAATAGGTCTTTGAAAATGAGTTAGGAGTTGTTATTACTATTTATCGATTTAATGCTCCATTTACGAAATATTAAACATCAAAGTGCAAATATTTGTTCCAGTCCCAAAAAAGCACCCTCTAAAAGCTAAACAAGCTTGAAAATCTGGAAAAAATCACGATGATAGTAACATGTCATGGACTTTAAAGGAAAATTAAAGGTGTTAAAATAACTTCATTAGTTTAGCAGTAAAAGTCGTTGAAGTTGGGTGTTGGATAATTTTGTACCAAATACAAAATCCTTAGAATAATTCCTCTAAAGTGACTAAGATGAAGTATTTGCTGTAGTTGCTAAACTGACAGATGTCAAATTTGATCTATTATATATGTTTTTTTCTTTTTTTATATTATAAACGGGCTACTGTGGAACCCTTTACTGCGCGTGGCCCGACACGCACTTGGCCGGTTTTTATTCTATAAATGATAACAGTGATTTCGAACACAACAGCGCTACTTAATAAAACTAAATTGTGATTGATCAATGATAGACCAAATACTCAGCGGTGTGAAACAGCCCTTG
The DNA here is from genome assembly GCA_905147715.2 of Xestia xanthographa. NCBI lineage: Eukaryota > Metazoa > Arthropoda > Insecta > Lepidoptera > Noctuidae > Xestia > Xestia xanthographa. The sequence continues at coordinate 11,846,902 of LR990653.1, read as the reverse complement.
ATAAATAAATCAGTGAATTCAGAGAACTATGAATAAATCAAATATATGTAGTACTGTTATTTGAGCCAACAAGCTTTAAGTGATTGATGTGAATTCAAATGAAATTAGCGATGAAAGCGCTTTACGAACACGTCTCTGCCCCTCTGAAGTCTGAGTGTAATTAAATATTAGGTATGTGTGAGTATGTTTGGAGTTATACAGATTCGTTGAAACAAATAAGGGTAATTCTATGTTCGTTTAGGTTGTGGGGCCCAAAATCTCGACGTTCATTTTGAACGTTGAATCATCATCCGCCTAGCCTTTTCCCAACTATGTTGGGGTCGGCTTCCAGTCTAACCAGATGCAGCTGAATACCAGTATTTTACATGGAGCGACTGCCTATCTGACCTCCACAACCCAGTTCATACTGGGTAATACGATACTTTGGTCTAAACTGGTTGTCAGACTTTTTGGGCCACTGACTATAACGACTGACAAAGATGGAGATATGACAGCCGGGACCAACAGCTTAACGTGCTTTCCGACGCACGGAGGAAACTTGGTATGTAAGGGTGGTCACCTATCCACAGACCAACCTAGGCAAGCTCGGCTTAACCTAAAGATCGACCCGAGCGGCTGTTATTATTTAGCCACGAGCTCCTGATTCTGAACGTTGAATACTATATTTATTTACAAACAACAACCGGTACTTAGCAACCAGCCATTGATTCACATAGTTTTTGCGACTTTGAATATGCATCGCGATTCATTTAATATAATTTTACGTTAGCATAACAATTTTTTGTCAAAATGTGTTTTTCATAAATCATCAAATCATTAGTATCGATTATATACGGTACTCAAAACGTCCGTAAAGGTCAAAAAGACTTTTGATGACACAGGTTTTTGCTTGGCACACAAATCAATGAGCATGTTTTCATTCAAAACTTAGGCTAGGTAACCTTTAAACCCTTTGAAGTCTTTCAAGCAAAATGTAAAACCCAAACCGACATAGCCGACTCAGTAAAAAGAAGAAAAGAAGAACTTCCATACGCGCAACGTTGCGTTGATTACAATATGCTCTGGTGGACCACCAGTCCGCCATGTCTGACGTGATTACTTCCGCCCTTTGAGCACACCTTGCAATCTACCACTCACTGAAAATACTTTCAGGTCCAATTTTTGTTGAGTATGAAAGCTACTGCCAATACTGCCTCAGCGGATAGTCAGTTTTTCAGCTTTTAACGTAAACTTCAAAAGGAATACAAACCTGAAGTCCTGAAAGAAGTTTATTCAGAATCGACTACTGATACTGAAATGAATTGTGGAAATTAAGTACAGCTTGAAAACAATAAAAAAAATCTTTTCACTTAAGTAATTATATTCCGATGACTTTCTTTTACTCCGTTACACGTCGTGGGCACTCGTGGGTATACCAATTATTATATAAAATGTAGGTAAGAACCTACTAACTATTAGAAAACGAGGCAACTACGTGCCCATGACGTGGGAATTGAACCTAGCTTGCAAGCTAGGTTCAATTTCCAGGTCGAGCAAACGTCGCCACTGCGAAATTCCTGATGGATAAACTCGTGTAATACTCGTGTTAAATCTGGATGTGTATCTCCTTGATGGCGATTCCATATATAGAAGTTAAACTTAACTGGTGAAAGATTGGCGTACCTACTAACTTCTGCTTAACCCTCGAAGGAAAACCGGTGTGATCACTATAAGTAAAGTTGAAAGTAATTTACAATGCTCATATTGTAAACAGCATATACTTAAGTACATTAGTTTTAGTGTAGTTAAAGTTAAACAGATAACCAACAAACTAACTGGGCACCGTATTGTATGAGAGTGTATTCTGGCAAAATGTGTATGTTAGACAGTTATGAACAACGGCACGAGTTGTATATTGTTGCGAGTAAACATCACAAGATACAACTTATGTTAAACATAATGTACGCTTAGTGTAGGTATATGAGAATAAAACTAATTCCAAAGTGTTGCAGCGACTGTAGAGGTAGCTTGCAACTCCGCTACCCCGCGGCCACAATTTAAGCTACTTGTTCAAGCGACTGCAGTCTAATGATGACTGTATACTCTCGCCGAGACACGCCGAGACAGGGCGAGTGCGAGAGTGTACAGGCAAGCGAGGAACACCGAGGGTAGACGAGCGCTCCCACCTGTGCCGGTTAGAAGGGGGTGCGATGGGGCGACACCGGCCTGGGGCGCCAAATTTGGGGGTGCCCCGAGTTCTTGGGCTGACACGGCAAACTATTGGTTCAGCAAAAAAAAAATAACGCTTGATAATGATTGCCTTAAGGGGGCGCCACAACATTCTTGCCCGGGGCGTCAGTGGCCCTCACGCCGGTACTGGCTTCTACACACAAACTCCCACTTGCCCTGCCTCGGAGTGTCTCGACAAAAGTGTTTAGTCACCTTGTGGTGTTCACTAGAAACACTAGTTAGGGTTTAGAATAAAACCACCAAATTATCAGTAAGTAGATGAACTCTAAGGGTACGTCTGCTCGCTGCCCGGGATAAGTGGGGACTATTCAAACGACGGAACCTTATAGCTCACGCTACGTTTATTAGTATATCACATGGACCCAGTCTCGAAGGCAAAGGCGGCAATGACGGCACGGGTTTGACTTGATGCAAGTTGCGTCGCCCGAAGCCATGGACGTGGCCTTAGGAAGGCCTTATGTCAGGACCACGGTGACAGCTATTGCCATAGTTAGGATGTACACCAAAACAAAAAATGTTCTATTATTTATACAGAGTAATAGTCTACGCTTTTGTAACTTAATAGGTTTTGTAGAAGATATTCCAATCACAGAGGGCTGATTTCATTAGGAACAACAGTTTCACTTTATTTTTCGTAATACTGAGTTGTGGAGGTCAGATAGGCAGTCGCTCTATGTAAAATACTGATATTCAGCCGCATCCGGTTAGACTGAATGCTACTCATAATTATTAGGAAAGAGGTGATCATTCGTTTTAATCTACGTGTATATATACGTAGGTATGTACTTACTTTGTAGAATCCAACATTTTATAAGCAACGTAGAAAATACTTTGTAAAATACCTTCTAAAAGTCACACGTATTGCAGTAGGTAAATAAATTCCATTCAGAAGGCGCACGTGGAACATGAAACCCGCCCGCAGTAGGGGGGCACAAAATTGTCTTCCCACACATTGAATATTTTCAGCTGCCCGTTGTTGCAGGCGTATATCCCAACTTAGCAAAGGCATTCTTTTGAGTATTGCCGCAGCTGAAAATAAAACCAGGGGTGTTATGGGGTGCACGTCAGTATTGGACAAAAAGAGACGTGCCAAGCGATTTTGTACCGTATGAGGTGCAGTCCTAACTGTCACTTTGATTTACCGTTCCCTGTAAGTAATTAAGCCCTACTATAATCTACACTAATATTATAAAGAGGAAAGATTTGTATTTTTGTGTGTGTGTGTATGTTTGTAATGAATAAACTCAAAAATTGCTGCGATTTCAAAAATTCTTTCACTATTAGAAAACCACGTCTTACCACTGCGTAACATAGGCTATATTTTATCCCCGTACTCTTAAGGGAACGGGAACTACGTGGGTGAAACCGCGTGACGATCGCTAGCCATTTATAAGACAGAGCAAGAGTCCTGCTTGAGTATTGAAGATAACTAATACACAAAAATTAAAGTAAACTTTGTCGATTTGTCATCGAGTAAATCATAAAGCTTAAGACCCTTCTAACCCTAAAATAATTAGCAACTCTATTTGTGGTGGTTCAAACTTCGTTTGAAATACTGTTAGAATAAAGTTTTGATCAGCTTGCACTACAAAGCGGTTGTTACATCAGTCACTGCGGCCGAATAGTGCGAAATGAGTGGTTTTTTTTTTACTAAAAAAATAAAACACATAAGACCTATAGTTAGTTCAGTTAGTGTACAAAGTTTCATGATCTAATTTGAAGTACTTTTTTAATACCAGCGGTTTATTGTTCGATTTGGAGGTAACTTTGGATTTTTTTTCTATCGAGAAATGTTTATGGAATCATGTTTTCCTCACACATAGAACTTAGCATTATTCCTCAACTTTACCATATAAATAGGTTTTTTTACCATATATTTAGGCTTTTCGTTATTTTAGGCGTAACGGAGGACCATGCTAAGCCATTTGAGGGATATTTAGCCCTTAACACAGACGAATAGCGCCCTGCAAAATAGCTAATGCATTTGACGCCTTACTTCGGTCGCTAAATGTGTTATCAGAGGCGTAACTTGTACTTGTATAAACACGAGCCCAAATAAATCCAGTGAGTAGTTAAGCTTATCACACACGGGCAGACTATGAAAATAGTGGAGATAAAGCAATAAACTGAGAGTTTTTCCTTTTATAGCAGTAACCGTAAAGTTAAGCTGCCACTTCTAGTTATTATAAGTATTTATTTTTTTGTTTTTGTGAAAAAAAATATGTGGATTTGCAGACGGTGTCTGGTTGGGTCGGGGGGCTGGTGATAAGTTGGGATAGCGGTTCGAAGGACCTCGCGGGGTTGTAAATTTTGGAGGAATTTATGCGGGATGGAATGTTGCCGGCACGCAGTTTTTATATAGGGAAACAAGGACTTACTTGGAAGCTGATGATAAGATGATCGCCTGGGAAGATGGCTGATGCCACTGGAGTGTGCCGTGCTGAAGCCCAGCGCATGTTCTGATGGTTTCTTCCTGCACTTGAGTTTGTTTCACCGTGTCGGCCGACATTCACAGATTGGGTTTAGTTTAGAGTTTAATGCGGTTTGCGGGTTTAATGGTGTTAAGCGGTTGACGTTGCAGATCCAAGAGAGCGTTCAATCATGGCGTGAATTTTCTTCCGCCAGTCACTGCGGAAGCGCGCCCTGATTGGGCGTAGGCGGCGACACTCCTTCTCTTTCTGTCGCATGGGAGCGTAGTAGGAAGGAAGGAGATGGGTAGTTCAAAACTGCGGTTGGCAACATGACAGAAGAAATATAACGTAGGAGACGCGTTTGGAAACGTAATAATGAAATATACCACGTGCGGATATGTTAATATAGTAAAAAAAACTTACTACAGAAACTTGCGTAAGCAGGGGCTTTCGGGACCAGGACCACGGACACAGGACCAAAAATATTTAGGGGGAATCCGGGGGGAAATCCCCCTAAATATTTTTCAAGGACATTATCCCTTAGAGGTGGCCCAGTGGTGGCGGCCCCGACTTACGAACAGTTAAGTCGTAGGTTCGAACCCATTCAGGCGCATTACTTTGTGTAATTTATTTCATTATCGCTGCTCTCAAAACGGTGAAGGAAAACATCGTGAGGAAACCGGCATGTTCTAGAACCAAAAAAATCGAAGACATGTGACATCTACCAATCCGCCCTGAGCCCGCGTGGTGGATTATAGCCCATTCCCTCTCATAGAGAAGGAGGCCTGTGCCCCAGCAGTGGGAACATTAGGCTTTTGATGATGATGATGATCCCTTAGAGCCATTTTATAACACTAACTTCAACAAAAGTAGGGGCAATTATTTTCTTGTCATAAAATCACGCCTGTCTCATTGGTCTAGTGGTAGCAAGCGGACCTGGGTTCGATTCCCGGGTCGGACAAAATGATGTTGGGTTTTTTCAACAGGAATTTCTCAGTAGCAGCCACGGAGACTGGATTTGTGCCCGGTTGGTGGCAATAGGATCTTCCCCTATTATATGGGACTTAAAATGTAGGGGCGACCCTATTGCCATTAACTGCACACATTATTCGGGCTGCTATCGAAAAATTCCTGATGGATAAAACTAATTATATTTGCCCGACCCAAGAACTCTGCAATAGGCCTTTACAAACCCAAAACTAAGGAGGCATTCAAATTATTTTCTTTAAGGCGATTACAGGAACTAAATTAGCAACTCTATTTGTGGTGGTTCAAACTTCGTTTGAAATACTGTTAGAATAAGGTTCTAATCAGGTTGCACTACAAAGTGGTTGTTACGTCAGTCACTACGGGCCGAATAGTGCGAAATGAGTGGTTTTTTGATTGACAAAAAATCTCTTGATTCGACTAAAAAAGTAAAACACCATGATGCTAATACCTATGTTGCTTGTAGAATTATTTGCCAAAGAATCAGAATGATCGCATGTATTTTAGTATGGTTTTTACTCGTTAAAAAAATCTTTTAGAGACAAGTTCGGGATTTTTTTCTATCGAATAAAATTAATTGTATTACGTTTTCAAAACACTATCGTACTAGCTTAGATCCTGAAGAAATTATATATGTTTCTGGTTTTGTTTATTGTAGTGTATCATATGATTTTTTTGCATTATAAAATTCACGTTTAGCTCATGTAATCGCCTTAAAGCGTTTTATTAACACAGACCTATGTTTTTAATCATACTCCAAGCTTCTGAGCACAATTTTCTTCGAACCAAAAAAAAAACAAAAAAAAATGTAACTGTTGATTATACTTAAACTTCAACTTCATTATGAAGCTACACAGTAATAAAGCGTAATAAAGCATTACAATATTTGCAAGGATAACATAAAACGCAAATAAAATTAAAGATGTCGCCGGTCGTTGTAGCAATTAAGTTCCCGAGCGTAATTAGGTCGACGCGTAATTTGGTACCGTTGTCAGTCACGTCTGCCGACGAAACTTTGAAATTTTGTGAAAAATCTTGACTGGTATGAAAATCTGAGGATACCTTGTCTATTACTATCTCTATTAATCTCTATTACAACAACAGCCCATAACGTCCACTGCTGGACATAAGCCTCTCCCATGATGGGAGGAATTTGCCGTAATCTCCACGCTTGGCAGGTGGATTGGAGATCGCAGTGATGAAAGACTAACAGAAAACGCTGCTGCCCATTCTCTGGTCTACGGAGGCGCAAGGTGTTCTGCCTCAGACATTAGTCGCTTTATACGACACCCGTGAGTGTAATGGGTTGGTTCTATTCTACTCTCTCTAACAATCTCTAACCTCTATTACATTAGATATCATTTCGTAAATATATTTAGGCATGCGTTTCAGTTGCTGAACAATTAACATTATCACGATTTGCATATAGCTCATTATTACTGTAACTCAATATTTATTAGGATTAGGATTGAGGATTATCCTAGTACAGGCATCATACATTATTATACCTACATTGTTAGTTTTTAGATTCATATTGTATTTTACCTTTTGATATTCTGAATAAAGATTTATTATTATTTCCTTTATTCATTACATTACATATCTTTTTACATTTTTAAATATTTCTATACAAAATACTATAAAAAAACATTTAAAAATATAAAAAATAGTAGCCCACCAGCGCTGGGAACAGGGTCCGAGCTGCCGGTGGTCAGGGCTCTTGAGAGAGGAACCTCCTAACGATACGTGCCGTGTCCAGAAGTACTGCTTTCTGAAAAGCTCTTGATCCAGTTGCCAAGCGAGAGCCTGCTAAAACGTATTATTATTATTATTATATTTCGTTTAGTCTACATTTGACAGATTCTACTTTTGACATCATATTCTACATTTGACAGATTCTACAATCGACAGATTCTATATATGACAGATTCTACAAACGACGGATTCTATGTTTGAACTGATCGTACAATCGAAAGATTCTACATTTGACAGATTTTGGATAAGTTACTAATTAACAGGCAACAATCATTTTTATCACATTTATTATAAGTATACTTCAATTACTTAACTGACTGCCTCATTGGTCTAGTGGCCGCCAGCGTGACTGCTGAGCTTGAGGTCCTGGGTTCGGTTCCCAGGTCGGGAAAAGTCGGGGTCGAGGTTTTTACATCAGGAATTTCTCAGTGGCAGCCACGGAGTCTAGATTCACGCCCGGTTGATGGCAGTAGGCTCGCCCCCCTTTAACATGTGGGACTTATAAACATAACTGGCGAAATGGGGGTGTACGGTCGAACAAACTATTTGGTTTACAGTGTAACCCACAAATTACATTGTATTGATAAATTAGGTATAAATCATATAATTCTTAAAAAAAATCTTAAATTATAAGTTATAATAAATTTATTTACAGAATATTTTTTTATATTTCTAATTAAATAACCCATAAATCCACCAATTAATCTCACATAAATCACTATTATTTTTAAATTAAAAGAAACCAACTAGCTTGTTCGACCGTACTATTAGGTAAACCTCTGCCCAACCCTTTGAAGATTACAGGCGTGATGATATGTTATTTTATGTCAATTTCCCAAACCATTCATCAACTGTATTATTACAGACACTGTTTTAAGCTTTCACGGTTCATAACTATACTACAAATGTCACTAAAAGTAGCAGCCAGCAACATAATAAGGACTCCACAAAACCTAGTGATACTGTGAGTGTTTTTTGCCGTGACTTAGTGTCGAGTTCCAGTAGTGCGCGTAGCAAAAGACAAAGAAAGAGGGTAGACAGATTTGTCTGCTCCTAACAATTTTTTCCAGCCACCCGCATTCTCCAGTTAACCCGCGATCATGGCGCTTGCAACAGCGGCAGCGTCGAAATATCGGGAGCTCAAAATAATAAATAATCACGGAAGATATCCCGTAAGTGACATTTGTAGTTTATTATTACAGATTGAAATAGTGAAGCTATATTAATACTTAATATTATAAAGAGGAAAGATTTATTTTTTTGTTTGTTTGGTTTGTGTGTTTGTTACGATTTTACTCTAAAACAACTCGATCGATTTTAAAAATCTTTCAGCAATGGATGGCTACATTATCAGCAATTAACATAAGTTATATTTTATCCCCGTACTCCCACGGGAACGGGAACTATGCGGATGAAACCGAGTGACGTCATCAAGTCTCATATAAACACGAAAAGTATAAAGACTAAACTCTCACACGGACAGCTCTCGAACACTCCCCATCTAATCTCCTACATTGGGGGCAACGCCCTCTGTATTGCACGTCACTGCAAATAGAAACACTCGACTGCAAATTCCCAACATATCCTGAAAACTACGACCAAAAACGTATGTTTCTGTAACACTAACAATTGGCTCAAGGGAGCTAAACCATCTTACTTTATCTAAACGGCTTAAGCCAACCCAGTATGAGGTTAAGCTGTCAAGAACGTTTTACAACGTGGACCTCCATATATAATACGGATTTATATTCGAGGAGTTGTCCTCTGTTGTGGAGATATCTAATCTAACTGTCACCGGGATGGTTAGCTTGAAGCGGAGACAGAGGGTTTCCGTGATTAATGCTTAATACCTTTCATATACAGGACTGAAATGTACTAGTTTAGAATAATACTGGCCGTAATATAACAAAAGGTACAGTACTCGGGCGTCAGTAAATATGGCATATCGAATTTTAAGGTGACTGTGACGGAGAAATGAGTAACAGGGACATTGCCCTACGGAGGCGTATGTATATACTGTTGTCCACAACTCAAAGTAACTACCATATACAGGGTGTCCGGCAACGAATGGATAATCTTGAAATAGCCCATAGCAGAACCCATGGCCATTCAGAGAAAAAAAAACGAAAGAAAAATCTATCTTATAAAAAAAAATATCTGCAGAAATGGGAACATTTTTTACTTCAGTATTTTTTTCTAATTCACTATTTAAGGCGGATACAATTATGAATTGTACCATTATCAAATCTACTTGAAACCGACATTATTTTAAATTTATTGCTCACTCATGTATGCATACATTTTTTTTTTACCCAAGATGACTTTGATTAAAAATTAATTCATACTAATTTTCCAAAATAAAGAAACTTGCTTACAGCGGGTCTAAAATGGCCGCTATAGCAGAATCTACGCAGAATCTTAGCATGAATCACGTTAAAAAAATTAAATTCTTAAAATTGACTTTATGTCAATGAACATAAAGTCCATTTTAAGAATTTTAAATTTTTAACGTGATTCACAAAACGATTCTGCTAAAGCGGCCATTTTAGACCCCCAGTACTACTTATCATAGTTTTTTTTTGTATTTTTTTCTAAATAGCCATAAGTTCTACTATAAGCCATTTCAACGTTATCCATTAATTACCGGACACCCTGTATATATGATTGGCAGTCGTTACATTTAAAATACTGGTATTTAGTTTCATTTGGTTAATCTGGAAAGGGAGGAAAAAGCTCGACAGATGATGATGATGCTTTTAGGTATTTTCACGGTTCAAGCCATATTTATTTTAATTGCCATGTCTAGACACGTAGGTTTAAACCATTTAAACCTTAATGGGTTCCACTATACCAAGCGATAAGGTTAAATGTAAACCTATTTGGGCGGTTTACCCCCAATTTACATAAATATTTCCAGGCTATATATCTTCTGTGGGGTTAGATCAAATCAATTGCGGCTGGAGTTATATGAGGTAAGAAATTAAGGGCAGCCGATCAGCAGTCAACCGTATATAGATTACATTAGGTTTGATTTCCACTGGGACCTTTAAAATCGAAGGTCTGAAGCCGAAATTCCGTATAAAATTTTCTGAAATTATGAAGGTAATACTTAAAGCGCCTACATGAACACGCTTGGTTATTTTACACGATGCAGAGTCGAACAAGAACCTTTCATAGGCCTTTTCTCTCTCTCTGTCCTCAACTCAGTCTATCATATCAGTCTGCACTGCTGTACAAAAGCCTCTCCCAACACCCTGTTCATCGTCTTAAACATGTATGTCCCAGCCATCGCGTGAAGGGCCTCTCATGTCACGCTTCAATGCAATACCTGTTTGCTCCATCGGCCATCGATCTTCAACAAACTTAGTCAAACCCCTGCCTCTTATACTACTCTGTAAACTATGTAAAGGAAAGTTTATTTTTGCCAAGGTTATTGAATAAATTGACTAAAAGGATATTAAGTGAGAAACCAGCTCCTGCAATCATCAAGCCGTTCCTCAATCATAGTTCTCGTAGCAATACACCTTACCACAACTAATTGCAGTTAATGTTTACAGGGGCAATGCATTAAGTACCTACTAAGGAAATGGTAAAGAAAAACATTGTAAGGAAACCGGTATTTGCGACTTCCGTCAATCAACATTGGTGCCGCACGGTGAAAAAGAAACCCCGCCTCCCTCTGACAAAGACACATCCTGGGTCCCAGCAGCGGGAACATAATGTAGTAGTTAAGCGGCTGAAAATGTAGCAGTAAAGTACTATCGAGGACACTCCTGCTTGACCACCACTAAGCTTATTTTTGCTTGCACTCGCAACATAGAAACGCTCTCTGGCCCCGCCCCGTTGACTTTGTATAGAAATAATGAATGAAAAGATACCGAATCGACCGAGCGCACTGACGACGCACGCCAAACGAGAGTTATTGTTATTTTGCGCGCCAAAGTTGAGACTTTCCTAATAGGCCCAAACTCTAAGGGGGCGTGGCTTGGCGCCTCCGCATGTTTTAAGCGAAAAAAAAATTAAATGGTCAGGTGGAAAAGACCCCGACTGTACACCATTTAGTTTTATAAGTAGGTATCACTAATTAGCACAAACTTACTGGAGATAGCCTAAGTAAACAAAATAAAGAGCCAGAAAGGCTCAAAGTTCCAACACATACGGACAACAAAAAGAGCGCTTCAGTTTCAAGCCTCACTAAATCAAACTGAACAACAAAACCAACTCGGATAATAAAGTACGAGTTTTCAGAACACAATTTACCATAGTAAACGGCTCGCAAAGTGAAATGAGAAAAAATAATGGCGCAGGTTATGCAATTATCCCTTTTCATTGGGCCGAAGTCGTGACGTGTTTAGAAGTAATAACAGAACCCCTCCACCACAAACCACAGAGTAGTACAGAAGGTCGGGTCCATGTCGTGCATACAATGAGCGAAAACAGGCGCACGCACAATAGATTCGTATGTTAGTATGAAGAGATATCAGCATCAGTTTCGAAAAACAAAGTATTTAAGGAAAACACACACATAACCAAACAATTACTTAGAAAAACTAAGAGACGCAACGAAACTAAATGGTTGGCAGCTGCATGTCGTGTCTCCGAAAAAAGGGCTTCCCTACTGCTGTGATAAGGGCACTCAGGGCTTACGGCACTGCGCTGGTTCTCAGTGGTCATTTGATTTCACGTATGTAAAAAAAAAAACCTAAACTTTTCAATTCTCCTTTCTTTGGAAATAAAAAAGGACTTACCTAAACATACAAAAAATAAAAAAGACAGACCTTTTGTAAGCTTTTAAATTTTTGGAGATGGTAACCTTAGTTATAGGTATGCTTGAACTAAACTTATTTTGGTATTTCAAACTGTGCGTGCACAGCGTGCATTTTCGCCTGGTGTCAGAAAAAACCGATTTCTTCTGGGCAAGCGTGCTCCACCCTAGGTCGCGTCATCACTTCACATCAGGTGAGTTCCGGCTAAACGCAAGCTTACAGGTCGCGGCACGACACTCTAGCGCTGACCGTTATTGCGCAGAAGTAAAAAATAAGAATGTCTTGGGGCGTGCGAATGTTTTGCGCCGATTGGCTTTCCAGTCGTATAACATGCGCAGCTATCCCCTCCACGTTTCGTTCAGCGCTAGAGTTACGTGCCGCGACCTGTACTTAGAGTTAAAAAATATAATGAAGCCGAACTTCTGTTTTACTCTGTGTCCCCCACCCACACCATGCAAATAAATCCTTAATAGCTGGTGGGGTTCTTCGCATTACATTTATGAGCCCATTTTGTTGCGTAAGCGCTTGGAAAGCGCATTTTTTAATGATACGTGTGATAAATATTCTAGGGTAACTGAGCGTTCACATTATTTATTTGCCAGAGATATTGTTTTAATAGGCTCTTAGATTTCTTGTGCTGCTCGAATGTTTTCTACAAAATGTTATATTTGAGCTAGTCTGGAAACTGAACATAATGTGATAGAAAGTATAACATTTCTCACTTACAAGTTTTCCTCGAAATAAAACCTTAATTTAGAAGACCTAATTTATGAACGTTAATAAATTAGGTCTTCCATGGAAACCTTTTAGACGTGTCCTCCTGATATAAGCCGCACCTTTAATTGAGATCCGCTAATAAACACAGCAACTGACAATTTTGTTAACACTACAGAAAACTTTCCTTCTAAAATTTGCGTTATTATTAGAAATGAAATGCCTCATTGTAACCATGGCCACTTACTCATCGACAACCCGACTTTACCTCTCTTTGCTTGTGCCACGTTCGCCGTTCAAGCTCCACGTTTAGGACATGCGGAACAGGGTTTCGGTCCTATAGTAAATCCCAAGAAAAACCGGGTTGTAGTATGGGATAGAAACCGGGTTACGCATGCTATCCACATTCCTGTGCCAGCCCTAGGTCTAATTAAACTAAAAAGTAAAGTAAGTACCGAAAGAAAATAAATATAAAATATACATGAAGTTATGGAGTTTTAAAACATATAAAATCTGACAAAAGTTCCGGGATAGTGAGTTATTGGAAAGCTGCAACACCTTGCTGCATATTATTGTAGTATTTGTAGTTAGCAGTCTCAGCGGCACTAACAGACGTGCAATTCATATTAATATTCATGCACCCGCTGACTCTAGAACAAAGCGTCTGAATGAGGCCGAATCTCTCTATTATAGCTATTAAACAATAAACTGCATTGCGAAATTTATTATGTTTTAAGGCAATGCTGCCAGCCTTCTGGGCAGTTTTTCTGTTGACAGCGATGTGGACGAATATTTTGACGCCCTGTAACCGTTTTGATACTTGTACATATTTTTATTACTACTAGCGACACGTCCCGGCTTCGCACGGGAGGACATTTATTTTCCACTAATTCCCCCCCCCCCCCCCCACCATTAAGATGTAAGCTATCCTATCTTTCAAGTTAGATCAAACTGCACACAGTGTGTGCAAATTTGATTAGAATCGGTTAAGTAGTTTAGGAATCCATCGCGGACAAACAACGTAACACGTAATTTATATTATATTAAGATTTAGAGTTGCAGTTTGCATTATAGTGTAAATAATACTGTGATCTTGTAAATAAATAAGTATTTTGTTACCAATATTGATGTATAAGATTTAACGGTATGGTTAGCACAGTAGCTGAGCGAGTAACTGCTGCGTTGCGTCGCTGCACGCTCGCGCTGTGATGATTCCCGCAAGGAACAAATATGTGTATGGCATAAAGGTAGTGTTTTGAAAAAAAAAAGATGATCACACTTGTTCTTTACAAGGGGTTAACAGATGTGAATAGTCGTAACCTCTAACGTAACAACAAGCCTGTTATTCCTCGAAGGGAAGGTAGAGATGTAGATACAAGGGTTACTTATAATTACAACCATCATAACACCAATCATGTCTCATGTAATTGGGGTTATCCCAAGGCCCCCAAGACACGATAGAACTTAATAAGGGTAAAGTTATTACAAAAGTAGGTAGATAATCTTCTTCTTCAATCGGTCCCTCATTACTGAGGATCGTAGTCACTGTAAAGGTAGATAATAGACGACAAAAAATAATCTAATTAGTCCGTCAGTTAGATTATCAAAAAATATTTGACCCGTGTTTTTTCTTTTGTTACGTAAACCAAAATTGACGAAGATATGACGCTTTTAAAATTCTCAGTACGTCACGCCTTGGTATAATTTTTAGCTAGGTCTGACGTCATGAGCCCCCACTCCCGAGTTTTGATGCGTTTTATCTTTGTCAATATTCATTGATTTACAAAAACTAAAAATACGTGTCCATAAATTTCCAATACTCTAACTGACGGACTAAATAGATTTGCAATTTATTGATACTGTCGTCATGCCTATTTGTGTTTTTGAACTAAAATAATAACTTCAGTGTTGGTACAGAATTAATTAACTAAATAACCACTAACTTCATCATCCCTTTATTTACTCTAGCTAGAAATTCCTGTGACAAAACCCTGCTGTAGCCTTATCAGAAATAAATCGTGTAATTTGTACCCTGGAATACTTAGGCCTTGTTTAGCGCCAAGGGCACGACTTAATCACAGACATTAAGTTCTGTGGGCCGACACTTCGCGTGACGAGGAGACTAGACCTTTCTTGAGATAGAATTAACATTGTCATGTCACACATTTTGATGCTTACGTGTCTCGTTATTTTCTCATGTAAGTTAGTAGATGATAAGTAGGTCGACGGGTTTATTTAATTTGTGTAACTTAAAGGGTGTAACAACCCTCTCAACGAAGCCGAAAGACACTAATTATTCTCCCCGTTATTGTGATCATTTTTTTGTTCTACACCATACCTGGGAACCTTCTAGTAACGGAGATATTGGGGGTCAAAGTTCCAACTTTTTGACAAGTTTTTTTTTTAATACAAGTTTTTAATGTAAGATTTATTTACTTTAAACACCTCTACGACCCCGTACTATTTAATCCATCCATCAGCACAATGTTTTGAGTGCGTTACATTGAGTTCTACCACAAAACATGATTTTTTACACCAAAAAAAAGTCGTTTCCCAGCAAAATTGTTTGCGTAAAGTTACTTAGTTTGATGTACAGAACGTTTGGTTGACGGCTTCGTGATGAGGTTGTTTACATCCTGTATATCACGCTCGTATTTCCCGAGAAGTTAAGCAGGGGAGGATAGGTAACACAGTCGCAATTTGCCAGTTATTTGAAGTCCCACGTATTAGGGAGCGCATTTATTGTCATCAAAAAGGCACAAATCCAGGTTTTCGGGCTTTTACGCATAAATAACGTTGGAAAAACAGTAATAGCAGTTAGCATAACTTGGAAATCAAACTCAGGTCAGTAGCGCTTGCAACGACTAGATCAAACATACAGAATTAATTAATTTTATATTCTTATTGATGTTTTCAAAAAAAGCAAGTAATAGGAAGGCTCTCTTTTGTCTTAAACCGGGATTTTAGCCCATTTAAAATGAGTTCCATTGAAATTGCATTTGAGTTCACATTCTTAGCTACACTTTTTACATAAATCAGTACATAATCTATTCTTAAATCTATAACAAATATGTACCATTGTACACGCCTGAAGCATTCTTCAGGCGTTACTATCCTTTCAATTCCGACATACCTACTCTTTTCAACATCGCATTATCGACTTAAATCTACGCCGGGACATGAGACCCATGTCGACAACAAAAAACCAGACACGACCAGAAAAACCAACACAAAAAAATACACATATTCCAACACACCACTTACAAAGTTACAATGTTGGTGGATTAAAACATAATAAAGTCCATAAAAGTAATAAAGTCCATTCAAATAGTATTACTAAAGGGTATTTACCTCGAACAGACTGTAAAAGCAATAAAGGCCTGTATCAGTCGCGGAAACGTAAAACTTTTTAATCCGGATAACGCTTGCTGTATGTAAGGCCAGGCCATGGGTTTTGTGCCATAGGTTTGCGCACATATTGGAATTTGTAAAAAAATAAGAGAAACTTTTTCAATTTTGCTTGCGTAAAACTTGAGCACAAAATGGCGCGGTTTTGGAAATATTTTTTTGAGGAATTGGTAACCTCAACAGATTGATTGTTCGTTTCCAGTTGACTCTTTATTTTAAAGAGCATTTGCGAGGAGCGAGCGAGAAAGATCATAATATATTTAGTTGAACTAAACGTGACTCGTTGCGATGGAAGGCCTTCCACTGGATAGACCGATGATTTGGTGAAGGTTGCGGGGGACCACTGGATGCGAGACGCACGGGACCGGTCAATGTGGCAATACTCTTTAGGGAGGCCTATGCCCAGTAGAGGACGTCTTTCGACTGAAATGATGATGGTAATGAATGGTGCGTGACTCATAAAGAAAAAAATAAAAGCACACAAAAATAACAAGTAAGAGAAAAATATTTGTCACGTTCATACAAAACATCTCTAACAAAATCTGAGATACAATAACGACTGGTCTACATTAGCAAACCCGTGCAATTTACAACAAAATAATTTTAAACATAAACATAGCAGAATATTTATAAATTACATATTTTTAGCTTGACTTAATCGACAAGTGTGGTCATTGCGGTGACTCTCCCAACCTACAGAAAAAATAGCAAGTCCCAACAAAGAAAAATAACAAATACGCATCACAAATAGATTCACCCCAACAAATATTTACAAATTATTAAAGACAAGACACATACTTTCACATAAACCATCGTACACTGTCGTCAGAAGCTCCTCAGTCGTTAGAAGTAAGTTCACGTCCAGTCCGATCGGCCTCCGACATACAGCTCACGTCAGGCGGAAAGTCAACGGACTATCATATCCTTGTTGTAATTCTGAACCAGATGCTAAACAGAATAAAGATACGGGAATGTTTGGTATAAAAGTTGTGAGAGAAGACGATTCTTTGATACATGTCACGTTTTTGTTTTTTGCAATGATTTGTAAAGGGTGCGGCTCACATGTTCGGGTCGGAATGATTTAGCAGAGCCGACTAGCAAAATCGGGTTTGAGATGTCTTTATACCCCATAAGAAATTCCACTTACATGAGAAATATTTTATGATAGTTAAAAATATATATGTATGTATAACAGTTTTTACTGAATGCATAGTAAATTATATACCTACGCTACGTATAACAAGAAAACTTTTTTTTTAAATTTTTGTCTTTTTGTTCCGGCTAATCTCTGAAACGGCTGGGCCGGTTTTGACGGGACTTTAATGGCAGATAGTTAATGTTATAAGGAGTAAGTGGAAAAACGATTAGGGTTCCGTGCAAAAAAATTAACGCCCATGTAATTGTTACCAAAACTGATTCAAAACTAATATATTTATAATAATTTCACGAGGCTGAAGGCCGCGGGTAACGTGGGCAGACTAGTTAAAAATATTATGTAGATTTGAGAAAGAGTTCTTCTAAGGTCGAACCGAACATTATTCAGCGAGAGTTGAAGCCGAACGGAGATTGCCGATCGGTACGCGCCAAACGGAAGTCAAATATGTGTGGTGAACTGCGGTGGTTTCTCCTAGTCGTCTTTGTTCTTCAAAAAATACTGCCGAATCGAATGCGCTAACGCGTATAGTGTTTAGCAGCCCTAAAGTTGTTTCATTCACTGTCTTAGAACATCTGCAAAAACTTTGATTACCTGTTACGAACTTGTAATTCTTACGTTTATTTTCTACACATAGACGGCAAGTAAGTGGCACATTTTGACGTTGTGAGTGGTTTTTGCTGTAATAACTTCAAACCACTTGAGAAATAAAATAAAACATTGTATGTATTACTTTTTTAGAAAAACAAAGAGCTTAACTAAATGAAATAATAGGCACACTTCATTTTAGAAACTTCATTTTTTTTTTCTTTTTCGATATGGCATCTCACAGTTCAACCTATAGAGGTTGTCGTCTGCTTAACCGGACAACCCTGTGGGTGCCTTAACTGTAAGGCCTCCAGCCAGGGCATAAAACTTAAAAACTAAACGACTACACGCTAAGGGCACCCCCTGCGGGGTACGGGCCTCGACTTAGGGCGTCGCTGGGAGAGGACAGCAAGGGGACAGGCTGGATCTGAGTGGTGTCATTAATTAGGGACTGATTTTGAACTACAGGCGCAGCAACGCGGGCTAGCACGAGCAAGGGACGGGGAGGGTTCGTATCGGGGCGCCGCGACGGGCCTTGACGACGAGGACGGAATGACGGCTGTTTGCGTCTGTGCTTTCTAAGCATGCTAGTTTCCTTCCTGCTCTCCTGGAGGAGGGTAATAGCGTCTTTGGGATCGACTAAAGTATGCCTTGGGCGGCGGATCTGACTAATTCGCGAGTTAGAAACTTCATGCTGCAACCAAACAATTTTACTCAAGCGGTATCCAAATAAACAGCAGGACCACACAATCCAAGTTCCTACCCAGCACAATTGGCAGCCACGATTTGCAACTGAAAGAAGCAGTTCTCGCCAACCGCCAAGTCTTCTTCAAAACTATTCCCATTCTTGAGAACTCCCCAAGTCTGGAAACTTTAATTAATTCGGTTTATAAGTAGAACAACATGTCTAATAAATAGCTCTAAAGGGAAAAACTCTCTAATCTACAGACTCGTTTACCCTGTGAACCTAAAACAAGTAATTAAGATCTCTCCCAAGAGACCAAACAGAGCCTTCATGAATAAAATGGTATTAGCACGCTTTACGTGTTTTTGGCATTTACAGTATAATATCTGGAAGATACGGAATATTTTCGTTTTAAAATTCGGAAGTTACAAAATAAATCTGAAAATCCTGTTCGATATTAAAAACAAAAAAAATGGCTTTAGACGATTTTTAGGGTTCCGTACCCAAAGGGTAACCATCGATACCCTTTTACTAAGCCTCTGCTGTCCGTCTGCCTGTCTGTCAACGGGCTATATCTCATGATCCGTAAAAGGTAGACATAACAACAAATAATAAATTTTAATTAAAAATTAAAGGGGACCATATTACGATGGTACGAAACCCTTCATGCGCGAGTCTGACTCGCACTTGGCCGGTTTTTTTGTAATGTATTTTTAATTTCAGTTTATGTTAGGACACACATAAAAATGGAATATTTTTATATTCCATTTTTATGTTGTAATTACTGTAAAAAGAACTAACCTACATTTAAAAACATTTTTTGCCACAGATTTTTCATTTAAATTGTACAAAAAATAAGTTATCACGCTACTCGTCTTTCGCCTAAAAACAGTAAGACTTTTAATCGTAAAAAACAGTGTGAATAAGTCCATACACATTCTTTCAAAACTGCTAGTGCCAAAATTCGCATCATTCAAAATAACTAGGTCAATCATACGGGTACATACAATATGGTAGTTCACAAAAATGTGTGATCAAAGCCGCCAAACAAGGAAACACAAAACGTGGTGAAACAATGGGGGAGTCGTCCACGTAACGTTTCCTACTACTGTAGTATGGGGTCCTAGTGACAGCAGGCGAATTATCTGTAAATAATAGTTCACCACTTATCTTTCTGTTCGCGTCTTCCCTAGCTGTCTCTATAGCGGTCCACAACTGGACATGGACCTCTCTGTAAATCTGGCAAATTATGGAAACTGTCGAGTTAACGCAACTGAAGAATTCACACAACTGTCCAGTCAGCGAAAGTGACGAATCAACGAAACTGACGAGTGAGGGAAACTGACCAGTGTTACGTGGACTCGCCTGCCACCGAATACAGTCTTCAGCCACTCTCTACTAGCTAAGAACTTTACCCCACCTTCTTCTGTTTTATTTTGATGGTACTATTCAATTTTATTTGCCCAATACTTTACCATTTCCATGGCATCGCCGGTAGAAGCGCGCAGGTCGCTTTGATTACAACAGTTCATCAATACATGGGAACCCATTGTATAAGTATTATAACATGATCTCAGCAGACTAATAATTATGTCCAAAACAAAATATAACAATAGCCAAAATTGTTTTCAATCATTTCATATTACTCTCATGACTGTTCATTGAAGAGCTAATTCAGTAGTGGACGTCCTGTCGTCTTAATTTTTCTCATAACTCAACTCTGCTCATAACCAATTGTGTGTCGATTGGAATAGTTTATCACACCTTGTCTCATAAATTACCATAATAGTAACGAATTTATCTATAAACTGAATTAGTCCCAAGTAACGCTCGAAAGCTCGTCGCTAGTATTCGCGCCACACCTTAAAGCACCCGTTCGCACTCTCCCACGAAATTAACAGACAATTGTTATGGGTTTTGCAAGTGCCACCAGCGATAATAACTTTAAAAAAATACGGAATTACACGCACACGTCGTAATAATACAACATCGTAACTTCAAATTAAGTTAAAATTATACACTTTCTAAAATCTCCTCGCATACAACTGTCATGATTCAAGCGTTAACATACCATTTTGATGAATCTATAGTTATATATCAAAGCTAATTCGCATAATAAAAAGATTAGTGAACTTTATTGACACTTAATCAGATGAAAGTAAATATTAATTGGTATGCAGATGTTCTAACGAGAGTGATGAAAATTTATATTGACATGTTACGGAAGGTTAACTTGAAATTAAGAGCTAAAATGAACTTTATTATGGTTCACATAGAGGTATTTATGTAAGCTAGTGGATTGCCATTCTTAGAAGACAAATTGGAGTAAATAAAGAGAGGCTTACGAAAGACCTTGAACAATGTCTCGGATTTGTAAGGATAAAGAACTGTAATAAATTCTTGCCGGTCTTTTAACACAATTATTTTATCCGATTCCTTTTTTGGTACAACACTAGACATAAATCATAGTAACTAATATCATTATAAGAAGATGAGAAAGAAGTTCTGATACTAAAAATGAAACCTCAATTTGTTAACTAAAGTATGAGAGATGGTGCTGACACTGCACACTGGTGAAAATTATAAGAGAAGGAATTTCTACGAAAATGGTTCAGACGTGAAATTACTCCTTTTGATGTCTGTGCGAAAGGTGAAGCCGTAGGTAGCAAATGTAGTGTTAAAGACACATAAAGGCTGAAATATTGTTTTATTTGTGCCTAGGGAGTACCTGAAAGTACAGAATAACTAAAGTTTTACACAGGACTATAGCACAACTTACTACCGATGGGTGCCAAACTACCGCAACTTGGATGAACTTGCGAATATCAAAATGGCCAACTGTTTACATATTCATGATTCGCCACGCTAAATACGAAACGTTTCTAAAGACTGTTAAACGGCAAATAAATAATGCACTGTTTCTCATAGCTTTGCATCATTATGAATACTTTAAATAATTTTTGGATAAAAGCCTGATTCATCGAACTATTCTAGACCTTTATTTAAAGTCCAATGTTCCGGAGTTCTAAGAAATTCATCAATTGCGAGAGCTTTGAGAGCTTCTTGGAATCTTGTTTATGAAGTCTACCCTAGGCCGGACTTAATTTTGTAAACATCTTAAGATGCGTCACAGAACGGAAATCTTTGTAATTGGCTGTCAGGCCAGACTTGGAAATACTACCTAGAAAGATTATTGTTGTACTAAAACAATGACAAAAGCCTGGTAATATTAACAAAAGGAAGTAAGTACAAAAGTTACCAAGTACTTAATAAAAGGTTGTACCAACTAACAAAAACTCGAACAACACTTGAAGTGATTAATGAACCGATTATTACACAACAAATACAGCGTTAATTTACCAGAAAATATACCGGAGACCCGTAATTACTAAAGTTAGTGCATGAACCTTACGTAATCGCGATACAAAATGAACTAATTTCATAGTTCCAAAACAAAACTAAACTACGTTATTACTGTGACATAATTAGCTAGCTAATCAGAAGGTAAAAGCAGTTTTTGGACAATGTGGACAAACTTGGTAATTAACAAATTGCTGGGTGAGCAAACTTCCCTTTCACACTTATGTAACAGACGTTTGTATCCTTATTTTGGGTCGGCCTCGGCGTTTTGAGTGCAGGAAATCCCTGAAGGCATAAGATGTAATATTGTACACTGGCCTTTAATGTTAGAAACTGTGCGAAGGACTGCCGGTTTATTTCATTAAATCTTCAGTTACTTGACTGTCAACATCGTACATTGTTTTCTGTATTATGTGTAGGACGTACTCCGGTTAATAAGGACTTCTAGATATTTAGACGCAAGGGCTCTCAATCTTCAGGCTCTCTCGACGTTCAAATATGACTTTTTAAAAAGTATTTTAGATTATTTTTTCCTGCTCCAACACATCTTACCGAAATCCATTTTCGAACATTTAAATGTTTTCTAGAAAGCTACTTTATTAGTTACCTAGTAAAATATTAATGAGCGGATGAAATCGGCAACCAGAAATAACATCTTTAACACGTCACAAACAAGGTGAAACTAAATAAATATCAACCCCTTAGGGGAGTAATGAACAAAACACAAAGCTAAAGTTGTAAGCAAACCCGCATGGGACTTTTTTCCTTCGCTAGTATTATCCCAGCTAAGTGGACGGGTCCAATTTATATAAGGATGTGACAGTCCCGTGAATTATGGTGATCGGTTACCGGTTGACGTGATCCCGGTATCCCGGGATAGGCTTTTTTACTCACTATCGACCGCTTGCAGGTTTGCGTGCAAAATGTTTTTGTCTGGATTACGAATTGACTTACGGCTGCAATATGGTGGCAATAAAAACGGTTTGGAAACAGCTTTGCGCTGGAATTGCACTGTTGGTGTGAGGTTTAGTATTTTCTATTTGTTCCTCGGCTAAAAATATTTCTCCTTATTTTTGGTAACATTGACTAGTTCTACTCGTAACGAAGCAAACACATTGAATTGCAGTCCTTAACTTACACGTTTTATATTTTCCTGCCACCATCACCGCATTAAATATATACTTTACGAACCCCCACAAAATCTTTATCTTTATATTGCAATTTTTCCCTTTCTCCGCTATTTCGTACAAATGACTTCACCTTTTAAAGTCTTCCCATTCCACCGTGTTAGATCAGTATCGGGTCCACGAAATGTTGGATCAACATTCATGGTTGCACCATAAAAAAAGCATCGAAGTACGTTTGGTTCGTTACTTGGACCCATCCGGACCCCTAATCGGGAGCAGGGTCCAGAATGTAGGTCATCGTACTTTCGCATCTCATGTTCAAGGAAATGAGTGGGTCGGAAAAATTCTGTCGTCACACATCACATATTATGAAGATATAAAGTTTCCCCTTTGATTCATGATTACAGACCAGAGATTTGCTGCAAAATGTCCTTGCGTTGTCGTCTAATAAGGTTTTGTGTTCCGAGATATTTTAAGTAAACGAGGCGTGGTGAAGGGAATGGAGGTTCTTATTTATACCCTGAAATGATATTATGTTCGTGTTTACAAGAGTAGGTAATAGAGGCTACACGTCTCCTAAAAATTAAATTGGGAATACTGCTCTATTGCCACTTAAAATATAATTTAATTAACTTACTGATAAAATTAGACACTAGAGTGAGAGTACCTAATATTAAGTTACTAATTTGGTTACTACGTAGAACTTGAGTCCTTTTCGGATACGAGGAATTTAATTTTGTTTGATACTAATGAACTCCCACTTCTTAGGGCCTAAACACACGGCGTATTTTAAACGTCAGACGACGCGCAGATGACGCGCGTATACGCGCTTCAAACGAGATTTGAACGCAACCTTGTAACCTAAGCACACGGGGCGATCGTGAAACGCTCGTCCACTGCGCGTATACGCGCAGAAACAGCTATACAGACGCGCTGTAGTCGCTCGTAGCTTCCGCGTTTTGGTCAGAGACTCCTCGTCAGTTGTACAATGGCGTCGGTTGAGACAACACTGCTTACGCTGGCTTTGACCCTTTGTACGGGCTTCAAACGAGTTTCGAACGCGCGTTTTTATCGCATTTTACGCGCGTTTGAATCTATAATAACGCAAAAATGTAAGGCGCAGAAAACGCGCGACTTCTGCGTGTTTAAAATACGCCGTGTGCTAGGGCTCTTAGCTTTACTTAATAATATCTGTTTTGTCTAATTAAAACCTCCTTTTTTGTCATATTAGCAGACTAAGTTGACGGCCAGTGTTATTATGAGTTCAAAAAGTAAAAATAATTTATGACATGTAATAAAACCCTTGCTCGACCGAATCATAGTATATATTATTTACAAATACTTGAGTATGTGTAGAGATTGCAGTGAGCTAACTAAGAGCCATATGATTCCCCACATTTTCTTTGTCCTGACGATGACGTGTTGATTGACGATTCTTATTTTCTTTTGAAATTGTTGCTTTGTTTGCTTATTTTCAATCCATGTGCATGACCTTCATGCCCTTGTCCTTTTATCACACAACCTTCCTTGTTTTTTTTTGCCTTTCCTCTCCTTCATCCATCAACATTCAATCATGGACTAACTTCGCGAATGGGCAACTTAAATCAATTATATTGCCTTGTAAAGTTTAAGGTTCAAGTGCCTTTTAATTGCTTTTAAAACTTTTACCATCGCGTAACTATTTTCATCATTTCTTTGACCTAACACCACGCCGTCCGTTGGTGCCGGTGGTCACCTTGTCATAAGCACTTTCTTGCCTTAGTTGTCATGAGTACATCCTCTACACTTAACTGTTTATGGTATCCTGGTAGCATGAGTCGTCGGCCTGAATTGTGTTGTGACGTCACGCCCGGGGAAAGTACTACATTCTTAACCTATTGTCATATATGCGCCACTTAGGATGGCTTGAGTAAACGCTCATTCATGTAAACTTAGATTAACTTACTTTTTCTAAATGTCAATAGTTTGTGGAGGTGTCGGCAGTCGCTCCATGAAAACTACTTGGTGTCTAAAATGGCCGCTTTAGCAGCATCAAAATAGCTAATGCCACCATTTTAGGCCCCTGCTATTTAGCTGCATGTATCAGACAAGATGGCCGGCACCCTAACAGCTGGGAAAAGGATATGGCAGGTCATGATTTGATGATCATTTTAGATAGAATGAAAAGGGTTAGAAATTAAACAGCTACTTGTAAAGCATAACAACATGTAGTACATGAAAGCATTTGTTGATACGTAAATAAAACCACATGGTTGTGTAACATTTTTGTTTAAATTCAAGATACAATGGTAGTAACATTTATTGAAACAAAATTGTTTTCAGAGGCTTTGTTTGTGTTTGGATATTTTTCGTACATTGTGGTATTGACATAATAGATTGACCTTTTAACTTCAACGTGGAATGAAAAAAAAAACATGTTTATATATGAAACAACATTTATTAAAAATTCATGAGTTATTACGTTTATCTAACATCTTAGCGTAAATTAAAGTTCAAGTCTGGGTTACTTGTGATTACAGCTTTCGGCAGCAGAATACATATATTATTCTGTACTGTTTCAAAAAGATTTGTAAAAATATGATGTCATTGACTTTAAATAGATATCAGACTGCAAAATATAAATAAATTATTCGGTTATTTGGTATTTAAAAAAATCTAGTCTTGGTAAGTTGTGTGAGTATGCCGTTGTCTTTCGCGTTAACTTGAATATTAAATATGTAACCCACAACTGCTTAGCTTGTGTTTGTGCGTACGGATAGCAGAGGCGCAAGAGTGTGATAGTGGATCGGGGAAGCGTTGCTGTTCAGAATGTTTAAAAAGTTTAAAAGTTATTTGTTTTCATAGGATGACGAGTCGGGACTTATTGTATTTAAAAAATTTGGTGACCAATCGGAACCGAGACAAATCGGGCATAACTCGTGTTGATGAACAGTTCTAAGTTAGTTGAGCATGAAAACTAATATACCTATCTAAGAGAATAAATAATATTACATTTTTCTTAAGCTATGAATAGGAGGGAAACTGATATTAATTTAATTAAATGAGAATTTATTTTATGCTCAGTTGCTAAACAAACCATAAGAGCTCAGCCGCATGGGGCGATCTTAATGTTAAGTGGCATTTGCCTAGGTTGGTCTGTGGAGGGCCCATTACATACCGAGTTTCCTCTATGCCTCGGAAAATAAGTAAAGGCCCCGGCTGTCATTGTAGATCTTTGACAGTCCTTAAGTAGTCAGTGGCCCAGAAGTCTAACAACCAGTCTTACCAAGGGGTATCGTGTTACCCAGTCCTAACTGGTTTGTGGAGGTCAGATAGGCAGTCGCTCCATGTAAAATATGTACTAGTATTCAGCTGAATCCGGTTCGACTGGAATTGACCCCAAAATAGTTAGGAAAATGCTAGGCAGATGATGCTGAACAAACCATAAAAAACTGTTAAAATGACGAACAACAAGTAGGTACTACAACTGTAGATACTAAATATGTCGTCACGGACATCACCTTCATTGTCTCAACAAAACCGTTACAAACAAGTTTCCAAACTTATTAACTCCAATGAAAATCTCAACACTTTAAATGAGTCTAACATGAAAAGTAAATAAAACACATGGCATCAACATTATCTGCTACGCCTGAACTACGTCGATGGCCGAAGTCTACGCACACTGACGTAGAGCCTCGTAGCGGTGTGTAGGTAACCGTAGTCTCATTCTTACCTGCGCACGCGCGCGCGTCGTCTCGAAGAAAGCCTCAGTGCTGAACTGGCGGCCGTCGCGACCGCACTGGCCTGCCGATAATATGTGGCAAACCTTGTGACTTAAGTGTTGTGAATTGTGTACAAGCACAGTGGCCGTGCATTAACCCCAACCCCTGATAGTGCATAACCGGATTTTTAGTTGGAACGCCCCGCGGCGTGCAAAAGGTACGTCCTAATCCGTATTATCTAGACGTATCAGTGCTAGCTCAGTCGAGTGTTAATTTAAGGTAATGTGAAAGTTGTGACGATCGATCGTCGAGTTCGAGGAGTCAGCGATGTTGACACACTTTTGGTTCAGGTGTGGTTGCTAGCAGGTGGGCGCGCCGGCTGTATGTCAGTGATACGTGTCCGACCAAAATTCCGATCTCGAAAGACCGCTTTCGGCTGAACAACTTTCTTCCGGCGGAGGTTTTTGACTCTAGCGATCTACGGGGCTATTATGTCGTTGTCAATGAATGCGACTGTTGACAAAACTGTGAGGTAACTGCCGAATTGCTCGTGATGATAAAAGCTCGGGATTATGCCATCAAACGGAAGACATCAACGCGCTCCGCTGTGTCTTGCATCTCAAGTGCTTTACATTGTTAAGCACATTGTTATCTTGACTTTTATCGGGAATACGATAATTGTGGGATTCGTTTTTATCTTGATCTATAAATAATTGTAGCTGATTCAGTTTTTAGATTTACTTACTTGATTAAGAGAACTAAAATCATGGTGAATCCAAAATTTAATCATTCTAAAAATTAAAAACATTTTTAACAACATCAAAAACTTCGTCTCTAAGCTATAGGTAATTCCAATTATATATCGATGCGATAAATTATTTAAATATAAATATTGTAAATTATCTAATCAAGCAAACTCATCTGTGATCTCAAAATAACCCAACAGTGACAGAACTTAATTAACAAAAAAACAAATAAAGTATTTAATGGAAAATCAAAATTATTATATTATAAACATGAAGCGGAGGTAAACGGGGACAGAGCCAAGTATACTAGTGACGAGGTTGAACCGGTCTCCCCGCCCCCTCTCCTCCCCCGAGCGGTTCCCTCCGCACCTCCTCACTCGTCGCCTCGGTAACTCGCGATGCGCCTGAGTGCATCCCGCGCATCTCTATTTTCATAAATTATGATAAACCTCTTACATATTCTGGTGTTAATTACTCAAAACCAAGTCTTATAAACGAAATTAATCGGACAGATTTCTGACACGGGTCACTGACGGATACATCATAGACTAGTATACGAAGCGAATCTTTAAAAATCAAATGAAAAAACAAAATGAAGGTAAAAACGAAATATGAATAGAAAGAAACCTTAAATACTCCTTGGTAACACAAAATTCATTAACTATACTTCATTCATATACCGTTAACAAAGCAAGAACTTGGCATAACCTCAATGTTTACCGATAATAACTTAATCAAAGAAGACAGCTATACAATCATAAATAAACCACGCTTATGATCCGTACACTTAGTGCCAAAGCACCAAACAGTGCCAAAAGTGGCTCACATTTGGCACAGACCAATGGTATCCTGTTCAAATGAATCTCTATCAAATAACCTAACTATTTAAACAAGCTTATCTATTAAGTATACCTTCCAGGAAGAATTTAAAATATTATCAAAATCTTTAACCATTTCTGGAATATAGCGATTAACGCTTCTAAAATCTTTAAAGACCTGCTCTAATCTCTTTAAAATTGCTGCTTGCTGCTTACCTGGCTTCTAAGAAACTAGAACGATTATACTCTAGATTAACTGGTGTAGTTTCTTCATATTTGGAATTACTATACCTCTCAATTACCTACAATCTTATACTCCGTCGTGAAGTAGAAAATTGTCACTATTATTGTAAGTTTTCCGTTTCCCCTCAGGAGCTCGTTCTCATTCCGCAGACACTTTTTATGAAAAGAAACGGAATTAATTATAGTAAAAATATTCAATTCCATATCAATCATACTACTAAATTAGGTTTGTGGTACCGATAGGGTGTTGCGGCGCTCTGATGAATAAATCATTTTCTCGGAGAAATTCGTATGACTCGAACCCGAAGGTTGTTCACAAATATCCTCTTGTGCATAGAAATTGTTATTCCATATAATATAAATCAAGAATTCTCGATGAATACCGAATAGTATGTAATGACGAGTATTTTAATGAATATTGTTGACGATGATGTAACTACCTAAATACTATTGATGACTGAGACCAATTTGCATGTTCCGTAGAAATATGTCAAAAGCACGCTAATTCTATTACGTCAAAACAATGCGGGTGTTTAATCTGCTAAAGCCCATTCAGAAATAAATCTGAACAAGCAAAAAACTTGTCAAACCCTTCCTAGATGCAGAGAGAACAATGACAATAAGCAGGAACTACACGAAACCAGAAACGCTTCATAATAACGCATTACAAGATGAACTAAAATCCCACGTTAGCAAAAAGCTGCACATATTTCATGTTGTGCTATAATTATGAACAAAGAGAGCATTATAAGCGAAGTCTAGCAAAAAAGGGGCAGACAGGTCATTGAGGGCAAAATAAATCTTTATTTGATAATCGGTTAAGAAACCAAAAAAAGAGGTTCAAGATCTTGAACGTTAAATTTGAAATATTCAATTGTAAAGACAAAGACGAAGATTCAGACACACATATGTATAGTTACCGTTTATAAATCGAATGAAGATCATAAGAAACGACAAAAACTTTTTTAATGTTTTGTAGGATAATAGGTTATAGAGTTTTTTTTGGAAAACAGATTACAGTTAAATAGACGCGAAGCGAAAATCTGAAATTTCTATGAACACTGCTAAGTGAAGAAAGCTCATAAGATCACCCAAAACATGAATAACTACGATTGAAAGTATTTTATTGCTTACAAGTATGGAATTCTGCATTTCATTTCTCACGATTTTTCCACGCTCTCACCTATAAAGATTATCTGCCAGTAAATCTCATCGAAAACTATTTAAATACTGGCTTAAAGCTCATCGACACATATACGGATAGGTTCATAAGCAATTGATTTGAAGAAATTGCGCCAATTACTCGATTCATATACGATTATGATGCTCTAATTGACCAAACACCATACCTGTAATTATGCTACCAGATTCGTGTACAAGGAGAAAGTGTAACATACGCCCAAAGATACTTTAATTTTCACTATCCACGCTTGAAATCGACCCGCATGGAAAGTAGAGTACCTGCCTGCAGTTTGCACCAAACAACAAAACTATGACTGTTGCAAAAACTGCACAGTAAAACTGTGTCTAATTGTTGCAAAAAACTCGTAAAGAAAACTAAATGTTCTTTTGATTCTTTACAAAGTTTATTTTCAATGTTTCTTTGATTTGAATCCGAACTTTTTAGCGGAATTTGTTTATAGGTAGGTACCTACTTGTATTTGAAACAACCGGTTGTCGGTTGGTTCTTGACGTCATTTCTAAATATGGCAGATATGAAGACTGCAAATTGAGTATTATCGTTATTCAAAAATATCTAAATCGGTATCGTAATATTCAGCAAGAATTTTTATGGGTTCTTCTACGTTTGGACTACTATATAATATCATTCTAGCAAAAACACGACAAAGCATGCATGACATGGTTTTACTATCTCGACACTTAATTAATATTCCGTACTTGATTCTTTGCACACACCTCTTAACACAACATTCTTTCTTGTTAATAAGCAAATATTGGTTCTACACTCTCGAAATTTTCTAAGGTCTCGTATCTTCCACGTTGGTATGGTCCCTCAAATTACTCAATAAGTTGTTATATAACTGAAGCAGCTAATACCGCAAAGCGATACGTCTGGCTCCGAAGACGTGAGGCGAGCCAACGGTTACCAGCCCGTTAGTGCTAAGGGGGTCATGCGCGCTCGAGTCGCGTGCGCACTGCGCAACTTTCAACACACCCGACATTACTTACTATTCGACCTGGAATACGCGAATGTTTTCTTATAATAGGAAACGTGCATTCACAATGAGAGGTTTTCCTTTTGAGGTTTTAAAAAAAAACTTAGTTTCCAAGAACTCTATAGATGGCGCTGAAGTTACTATGCCAGAGCCAAAACGCTTGAAAAAAAACCATTGTGTCACGTCACATACTCTCGTTGACTGACACTTTCATTTGCTTAACCTTCCGAATATAACCAACATTTCTCGCGCTTTGTTAAAATCAGTTTTTTTAGGTTCCGTTCCTTGCATTATCATACTTACACCTAGCGCCATCTATCCAGCGACTAGGGAAGAGCTAAAAAGAAAATCCCTCATTGTAACGAAATCGATTCAATAGCAACTTTTACTTAGGTAAATGTAATAAAGAATTTGGTAGAACATGGAGAAATCAGCCTTATTTTAATATACGCATAAGTACATAGTCTAAGTTACCATATTACGACAATTAAGTAATAAAAACGTCGAGTATGTAAGATGATCTTCGAGGGACCCATTTTTGGAAAGTTTTCAGTGGAAGTGAAAGTTCGGAAATGGCATTATGTAGAATAGATGGCCGCCATAACTCGACTATGGAAGTACTTACATAATTTATTTAAAGGGATTTAAATATTACGTAGTTGTGAATCAGTTTTAAACGATATTACCAGTTGAGAAAACCTTTTACAATAATTCTTTGTGGAAAAGCAATAAGTTGGAAAATGGAATCCCTGCATAACTCAAATCCGGGTTCAAAGATTCGAGTCATTGAGTCATTTCAAGAATTTTGCAAACGGTGACAACAAGTAAGAAGGTACAAAATATAATAAATTTATCCTACTTTTAATAGGTATATTACTAGTCAAAGAAATGTATTAAAAGTTATCAATATAAAGCCGCTTTATCTTGCTCTACTTTTTCATTATTTTATTAATTTGAGTAAACTGGAGAAGGTTTTTTTCGATTTCTAGTTAGTTACTAGGAAAATCTTGTCTTAGAATCTTGCCTACAATTGAGTTTACCAGAATTATTAGACCCAGAAAACCAAGACACGACAGGTTATTTGAACTAAGGTTGTTACACATAACAGTAATAATATACTAAATGTTCGAAATCAGTCAACTTTTGCCTAAAAATATGTAAGTGTTAAAACCCAGCATGCAGCCCGCGTAGCTTGACCACCGAAGAAACGAAAGAGAATCGACAAATCTTTTTTCATCTGTCATTTTGTCGATTCAATGACAGCAAAATGACAGATAAACAAAAGATTTGTCGATTCTCTTTCGTTTCTTCGGTGGTCATGCTAAGCGGGCCTGCGGGCAGGCCCACACTGAAACAGTATTCGAAATGTCGTGCGTGACCACGACATACAGAAAAATAACCTTGACGAAATTGAGTTTCAAACCGAAATTATAATAGTGTCTTGAGAACAAATTGTTTTTTTTTGCCACGTCGAAACAGGTCTTCCTATTATGAGCCAAATTTTTGACCAATGTAATACAAGGTCCTGTGGCGCAACGGATAACGCGTCTGACTACGGATCAGAAGATTCCAGGTTCGAATCCTGGCAGGATCGCAACTTTTTATCACTTTTATACATTTTGTAGCATTTTCCAGATAATTTTATCGTTTTATTCTTTTGATAAATCTGTGTTCTATTGTTTTAAATTCATAAAGATTGGGAGAACAAATTGGTCACTCCGCGCTATTTATGATAGCTCAATGACTGCTAATGAATTCGATTATACAAAGAGAATTCGCTTCCGACCATTCAATGTAACATCAAGCCTGAAACTACAGATTCCCTTTATTGACAAGCACATAAACCGACCTTATTTCACAGCTTTAAGAACGAAAATCAAATGACAAAGTAGTGACAATTTGGACGGAGTAGACGGAAGATGTAGCTTATGGTGTTTTAGTACAGTTTACAAAGCACCTGGTGAATTAGTTCACTGAGCTAGCACATAGTATTAAAGTTAGCTAAGTTTTTTTAGATAATATACATATAAATACAAGTATAGTACAGATAGAGCAGTAGCTTGTGGCTTAATAATATAATACCAGCCTTTCGGGTCGATCTTCAGGTTAAGCCGCGCTTGCCTAGGTTGGACAGTGGACGGGTGGGGTGACCCATAGAGTTTCCTCCGTGCCTCGGAAAACACGTTAAGCCGTTGATCCCGGCTGTCATTTGTATATCTTTGTCAGTCGTTACAGGTAGTCAGTGGCCCGATATAAGTCTAAGTACAAATTGTAACATTCAAATACGATTGTCTAGTTGTATTAGAAATTATTTTTTTTTGCCTTTCCAAACAATAAGAGAAGTACAATTCAATTTTAAATTAAATAAAATAAATAACTTTTGAGCTACTTGCTTGCCGTTGTAGCACTTTTACATAAATCAATGTAGAAGAAGATCTATGGTATAATGCTAATCCACCAAGCATACGTACCCAAAACCACAATATCAGAGCCAAAATAACAGCATTTGCTGTAGATCAGAAATACATAACCAACGTATTAAACGACTCAAGCGATAATATTATTTTAATTGCCTTCAAGAAACTGGTATCATTACTAAAATGCCAACATAAGGTCAAACTGGCGATTCAACAGTAACAAAAGCATTAAAAGTAATATGGGAATTAAAACTCCAGGTCCCCATTTTGAAACGAAGTGATCCTTAAATTTTTTTACAGGTTGAGAGACATCGACAGATGTGTAAAAGAACCGCAAGAAAAAAAATGTTAATACAAATATCTGTTAATGAGATATTAATTAGTCTAATCGACTGCAGAAGTACTTAGGTACTTACGATCAGGAAGTAATGCTATGGATAAAAAAGTATGCAAAAAGGTGCATAAATACGCAAAGTTTATCACCGACACTATTTTTTTAAGTAAACCAGTTGAAGTCCTCCTTTCTGAATTCTGTAACTAAAATTAATTTCCTAGAGAGGCTAAGTGCAGTGGACCAGTCTAACGAACTTAATTCTCAAAAGCGTTCTGAGGGAAATCTTTTGTAAATGTTAGTATTTTGTTAATTATTCAAGGTGTTTACATAAACTGTTGGATCCTTGATTCAGCTGCAGATTCATTTACACACACTGCTCTTTATTATTTACACCTTTACACATCTTTGGATACACCAGAGATAGTAGAACATGCCAGATAAATATTTTAGGAAAGAATATCCAGTCACATAACCGAATCAAATGAATATCGCAGTGCTCAATATTTGAGCAAATACCATCGTTGCGAAGTCCCATGAATATAAAATCAAATCTAACAGAATAGCAAAATGATATAACATTCTTCAACGTATTTTTATCCCTAGACACACAAAATCTAGTGTGTTTTGCTGATGTGAGTTGGATGTGTTCACGTTTTCCGGTCCACTTACAAACTTGTTAATTTGCATTCGAGCCATCTCGCATTCAAGTGGCATTATTTAGGAAACGCCGAGGAATCTCTGTGTAACGGTTTGCCGACCTGTCGTGGCGGCGAGTCGTCGTGCGATACTTAGAGTGCTACTGATTCCATTTCATCTATTAGAATTCTGTTGGCTTAAGATACAACTGGTTTCAAGTTTATTAATCTTCGCATCATTTAGTTTATCAAAGTTATTTATCTATGTTCCGTTTACTTTAAACCAGTAAATTGGTGTTTGTGTTTGGTTTTTTAAGTAAATTGCGTTTAACTTTAAACCTCTAAACTCAAGTTTTTCTTACTATGATATTTTACAATAACATAACTTGGTTCTACGTGTTACCTTGATCAGAAGTTTCTCCGATTTTATTCATACCATGACCAACAAATTGAGTCCGATAAATATCGTCAAAGTAGCACAATGGTTCTGCATTCTACGCTATCCAGTGTTATCTATATTTATAGCCAATACAAAAGACTGATTTAGTAGCAGTTAACATTTATATTGAATTTGTAGCAACACTTGTAAAGAAAGCCTATCCTAATAGTGTAAATATAGAACGATCGTGAGCTTTGGATGTCGCTAGAGATTAGGACTTATTAAATATTTTCTACGAACTTACGTAAACGACCTGTTTTTTTAGATTGTTTGTTTTACTCGTCTTTATCCAAGAGTTTATCGTCTTATTGCTTTTGGTCGTAGACTTCGGCCCCTTTCTTCGACCATAACGAGATTTATATTTCAAGTTCAACGTCATGCAACGTCATAGTTAATTATCTAGACAAGGTTCGTCTAATGAACTAGTACGTCCAGTACTGGCACAAAAAAAATACATTTGTATATGTTTAATGCACGTGGGCGCGTTAATGATAACCTGACCACCACTCAGACACTGGTTTACAGATAAAAGCATGACGAATATGAAACGTAAATTTGTTTGGTTACCGCCAGTATTCAAGAATTTTATTTCCATATTAAATTGCAGTAGCAGCCTCCTCGGTTCATTTTAACTTCGAGGGTCAATCGATACGCAGGTCGAGCAAAAAGTATAATTGGGTTTTACGTTTTGTTCACCTCCTTTTATTTCTTGTTAGCCGCACATCTCGTATTCTTGCTGTCGAAAACCAGTTTCGAGGCAGCTGCATACAAATATAAGGAAGTAGGTTCAAATGGCCGAGAAGGCGTTTATATTGGCTCTAGAATACGATCGTAGACACGTAGGCTTAAGTCAGGGTTGACAAGAGTTTCTATTAACATATTTAGTGTTATATCTGTATCATAATCATATGAACGACCATTCTGTTCTAATAGAACTGTATAATATAATAATATATCATTATAAAATATTACACCTCTCAAATCTCTACAAGATCGCTGATTTCGACGCCACTTCTCTTTCTGCCCAAATTGGGTCTCCAACATTGAATGGGTCAGAAAAAACAGTAGTAAACATTAGGAACTTATCTATATTATTGTACAGTCATAATTCTAAATGGAGCGTCGACCCTATTTCAGGTCTCCCTTCACAAATGACCTTGTGTGGTCACAAGGCCTGCTGTCGTTCGCCTCGTAGGAATGCGAACATAATGCCACCATGTTGACGAACCTTAAGATAAATTCCTGCATAGAATACATTTGACCTACTAGTTGTGAAAGGTGATTGGGAAGTCTATTTAAAGCCCTTTTTTTATTATGGAGATGCCAGCAGAAAAAAATAAACCACCACAAGAATGTGAATGAGCTGATGATACCGTTACAAAAATCAATGTAGGTATTCAATCTTGTTTTGATTTTAGGCCTACATAAGACAAACATTCGTAGCCTGTTGATGGTAATCTACGTGATTTCAGGCCAGAACTTAGCTACGATAGTTCCTTGAAATACTGTTCTAGTTCTTGCAAGTTTAAAGGTACTCAGAACCTGATGTAACGAGGACCCATCGTTTGAGAAACAGCGTCAAAAAATAAGCCTTTGTAGCACACTATTGCCAAACTTCATTTTCTCACAGAGCTTGTCAAAATGAAATTGTACACCGACGTGACCTTTCGATTCTGTTCATTATTGTTATTATATCGTTGTGTCATTCAGTCTTGAACTTTAGAATATAAAGTAGAATCTTATATAAATACTAGCTCGACATCCTCCTACTCATCTAACAACTTGGGTCGACTTTTTAAACTAGTTTCCAAAGAAATTTGTCTGCCCCATGTGACTAATACAAAATTAACAGAATTTTATGATTCAGAATTTTTGAACTCAATTTCTTAACTGTGACGGCCATCATAACGGATATCGAAATTAATCCCTTTTACAGTGGTAACGGAATAATCACACTAATATTATAAAGGCGAAGCTTTGTATGTGTGTATGTTTTTTACTCTTTTACGCAAAAACTACTTAATGGATTTGAATGAAATTTAGCGCACATATAGTAAGCCTGGATTAACACATAGAATACTGCTTATCCCGGTAGTATGATCCTGTGGGACAATTATCGAACTCCGCGCGGGCGAAGCAGCGGGCATAAACTAGTAAACTAATGATTTTATTATCCAAGTCGACCTCCATCAGTAATTTCGAACGTTGCTAAAGAACCGGTTCTGTACTCAAATAAAGCTCGCTCCTAATAATTTGTGAACGAAACTGCAATTGTCGCAATCCACGCTCAGAGTACCACTGATTTCGATATCATTGTGCCTACAGCTAACATTCGTTATATAATTTCTGTAGAACCTACTAATAACAAAGCATTTGACAAAGCGTGTCTTGGCATCCATTCAATACGTGATAAAACTTAAGTAGATAATTGAACGAAGTCTGTCTGGCCTAGGAATTTTTATGTCTCCAGTTTTCTCAAGAACTAAACATCGATTATTACTCCAGTATTTGTTTAGAACGCCCAATAACATAAGCAACATTTATAAACAAAGTACAAAGTCAAACTAACCATTACAGAAGTACATGCATTTTAAAGAAGATTCTTATCTCAAAGACAATTCAGCTCATGAATAAAATTACGTTCGTAAACGCTTTCGACGCCTCCAATGAGAGCACAAAGGCTTTACACAATATGTTGAACAACTTATTATACGACGAAACGGGTTAGCATTGTGTTCCAGAACACAGTAGGTATCAAAACCACGAATCCAAGGTGATATTACCCAAAGATATTCTACAGCATGTCCGCACTTCAATCAACTTGGATTTACAGCGCCTGAGCCGATATTAACCATAATGTATTGTCGTCGGACGCTTTTGGCAACTCTCGTCGAACAATATTACTGTTTTATGATATTAGTTGTCGATTTAATAGGATCGTGGCGGAGATACCAATGATAAGTTGGCCATTTCTCATAATATGGATAGATTTATATTTTCATAGATTCTCTCTAGATACCCCTTTAACAAAGAAATGAATATTTTTGTTTAGAAATTCTTTCATCCTCTCCCCAAGATATTAAATTTCGTTTCCTCTCAAATTCACTTTGCAGTGTTTGGCGGGTTTTGTTTTTACAAAAAAGAAAGGAGAAAAACTGACCGTAAAGTCTCGCTTACTCAGAATTCGTCGGTCGTGAATATTTCCGTAAAAATAAATATACAGAAACTGTATTCTGTGAACAGGTTTGAACGCTTGTTATATAAATTTGTATCGTGAAATCAAATTTCTGAACCTACTTACTTGACAAGTCGACAGACAACTGTGTGTTAAAGTATACGACTGGTCTTTAGTGGCGAAATAAACAATTAGCAGTCAACTATCCCCGTCATAAGTGTTACTATCTGTATGTCGTTAAAAGGCTTTGAAGGCATATCAATTACATTTAGTCTTATCTATCTTAAATGCAAAATAAAAAATCGTTCAACATCGTACAGTACTAAAACTGCATTCTTCCTGCTGCACTGACTAATTACTGACTCGGTCTCATTCAAATAAAACCTTCGAATAGTCTGGCCGTAACCGCAAGCACTGAAATGGACTCGGAACGCAAGAAAAATAAAATTGAAGCTGTAAACGAGAAAAATCCCTCCGTTTTATTTCAAGTGTTCACGTAACTGTGGGTAACATTCTTTGGAATTATTTAATCGGAACTCCATCGGAGACCACAGTCGCTACTTATCAAAATGCATACTTGAGCTGCCAAGAATTTGGGTCAGCGTTAATACGTGCATAGTTAGTTATAACGGCGTGTGACCAATATATTGAAATAAAGCTATTACGTTGAAACACGTAATGTTTCATGCCACTGATTTAATTATTTAGGAAATATTAAACGACTGTAAACACGCACTTATATCCAGTGTTTCAATCACTTGCAAATATGTAAGTGAGGTAGCGCATTATACAAATATTCTCACGTATAGCAGTCAATAACCATTCGTGTAGATTACGTGACCGTGAGCTGAGATACGTGTTATTCCCGAGATATATGTTATTTTCAAACAAATATCTATAAAGTCGTAATTGACAATTTCTTACTGAACGTCTGTCATGCTGAAGACATGTCAGTTAGACGAAATATTATTAGATCTAAAAATAAATTTAGAAATTCCAATAGGCGTTGATGTAAAAAATAAGATCTTTACACGTTTAGAATTGCTTAACGTTTTCATATTGTGTCAAGTAGACTAGAAGAGTTACATTACGAGTAAGTGATCGTTGAACTCCAAAATGTTGCAAATCAAAAAGGAGTTATTTACGCAAAACTAACACAGGCCAAATATTTCCTAAGCCCGTTCAAATCTGAGATTTAAGTCATCAAGATGCTTATTATTCTACAGCCGTCTTGCGGCCACTTCCAGAATAATAAATGTTAACACTACACTGCCATTCGCCAAAGAAACTGACGATATCACCGCAGCACTTTCAAACGCTATCAGAATGTAAAACGACATGAACCTAGTACAGGTAACAGTTATATCTAAACCTTAAAAGCTAGATAATTGAACCAAATTTATATTGTGGGTGGCCTCGATATGACGCCCATTTAGATTTGCAAAACGATTGTGCGTTTTGGATATTGATATTCGATATTTCATCATCTGTGGCTAGATTTACCTGACCGAATTTTGTGTAGTATCAATTGTATTTCAGCGCATAGGCTATTGGTATTGTAAAATCATTACTAAATAACAGTTTTTGTATGGATCACGTCTTTGACAGAAGTAATAGAGCCAAACGTAATTCGACATTAATCTCTTTTCATTTTGTTTTACATAAACACTTAACGGGCCTTAACTTTGTGTTTGCGTGTTCATAATTAGCAGTTGCATGTTCCACCGCAAATATCTGCTCTGGCCATGTGTTACAAATAAAAAGTTAGCCAATCATAATTACTCTGTGAACTTCAAAGATTAGAAAAAGCCGTGGAACAGTTTCAATCCAATTTGTCTTCACAACCGCAGTCGGATTGCAGAAGTTTATCAAGTCGCTCGGACCAAGCAAGGTTGTCACTGCGGCGCAATTTCTCACCACTCGTAAAAAATAACAATTATTGTCAATGTTTTTCATCGATAATTAACTATATGCAGTAACAGTAAGATTTTATGTTTTAGTGTGCAGCGAAATTATGAAACGGTATTTAAGTAATAGGCGGGAACTGATGACTTTCTGGTTATAATCATAAAATCATATTTGATATTCATTATAATCAGTCGTTACCTCATACTCCTGTATCATTAATTGTAATGACGCTTACGTTCTAGTAGGTACCTATGTGATAAAAAAACTGCTTCATTGAATTCGGTATCCTGGCCTCTGATTGTCTCATTTTATCAAAAGTAGTTTTAGGTAAGCTCTTTTGATAAGTCAGCCCTAGAGCAGTTGGCAACGGTGGGTAAGGCCGGCCGCACCTCGCGCCATGCGACGAGAATGCCTCTCTAGTGACATCTTTAAACTCTTCCACTCCCATCAAAGGCATTGTGCTTTGACAATACGGAACTTTTCTTGTTTCAGGTCCCAGCTGTATTTTTTGTTAAAGCCAGTGATTTTTCTTGTAACTGACTTAGTTAGCGGGTAATCAGTCTTCCAGACTTTGTTAGCTTTAAGATAATGTTTTTCCTTGCCGTTAAGCAGTAATTATAGACTTAAGGGTGGTCTGGAGGACATCATTAAAAACCTCACAGGTCGAAGACCTAAGTATACACAAACGACAGGTGAACGTACATTAAAAATGAATTAGTTTGCCTGTCAAGTGTCCCAGGATTCTCTTGTCAACTCTTGTGGACAAGGTAAACCAAACGTTGGGGTTAGTTACATAGGCCAAGTTAGAGGTCAATGTTTGCTTCATTCTCAACCGTTACTGAGCAATAAAAACCTTGCAAAGGGCAAAAAAGAAACGCTGAACAAAATGCGTTTCATTTTAAACCCCCGTACTTTTATTCAAAACTCAGCCATCAGCATCAGCAACTAAAAAGGTAAAATTATCTAATTTTCATATCTCCGCAGTTACTTTAAAGAGCGCGCATGCAAAACGTGTCAAATGTTCTTTGCGCGAAAACAGAACACTTATTGTATTGTTTATAAGAAATGCGCAAACGTCAGCGGAAGGGTAGCGCGCAAGGTCGCGCGTCGAGCCCGCCCGTGTCCGTGCGCGTCAGCAACTTTACACAACTCTGCTTTAGCACAAGTAAGAAAAACTAACACTTTAATCATTTAATCCCGTGAAAACAAAAGTTTTGTTTGTTTGTGTAAAGTTGACACAAAAACTGTTGGAGGAATCTGGGAGTTTCTTGTGTTAGTTAAGGAACTATCCGGGAAAGTCTGCCTTAGTTATATATTTATGTAGCGATAGGTATAATCGCAAGTAATGTTCTATACTGTCTACGTTATTACTATTACAATGATGGTCTAAATGTCTACTAATCAAATGAACTACGGCCATTCACCTCTCCTTGTTACGTGCGCAGAAATGAACTGCAAAAATTCTGATTACACAAAGAATTACTCGAGAAAAGTTTATTTCAAGAAATATCAAAAGCAAAACTTCTTTCAAATTGAGTAAAAATTCTCCTTGCTCCCAGACATTTTATTTAATTGCACGTTTTATTTAATGTGGAGGTTCACGAAGGAAGCGTCGTCATTATTAATTTAACTCAGTTTTGCTCGAATCAGAATCAGAGAGGCTACTTTAAGCTCTTTTCCTCATTATACTAGATTCCCTCTCGTAATGAAGTTAGCCTTTGTTGTGATTAATTATTAATTTTAATGTTAATGGCTGCGGAATAATTTTGTAAGTGACATTCGATGTGATTCGTGTTGTAATTCGACAAGTAATCAAGGCTGTGTTTGCATTGGTATTTGTGACTATCTATCGTGTTTATTCTCCCAGTGTTGGGCTAAAGCCTCCCTCTCCTTAATTTCCTCACAATTCTGTCCTATACTATTGAGGACCCGTCCTTTTGGTAGGTGTCAAGCTTGTCTCTCCTTCTTCGTCTGACGGCCCACGAAGACGCCTAGAATTTAATTTATGACTCAGACTGTTAGAATTTTGCAGACTCATGGTACAGTCTTGGAGAAAGTGACGACCGTGACCAATTTTATTATGAATGCAACGATCATATTTGCAACCGTAAACAACATCTCTAAAATCAAGAACAAACGTAAATCTTAGATCGTCTGATTCACAATCCACAAATTC
Organism: Xestia xanthographa; assembly: GCA_905147715.2. Lineage (NCBI taxonomy): Eukaryota > Metazoa > Arthropoda > Insecta > Lepidoptera > Noctuidae > Xestia > Xestia xanthographa. The sequence goes on along the minus strand of LR990653.1, from coordinate 11,804,947 downwards.
TTAACCGATTTCTTCACTTTATCGATGAGAATCAAGTTTCAGCGATTGTCTAATGTTTATTCAATGGCTCGTTAATGTATGATGTAAGTACCAATACCAACATATTGCAATACACCTGGTGTGCATCACACCTTGAACTTTTCGCCTCACGAGAGCTCCGCACCGGTTAGGTCATTTCGAAACCAAGCTGAATAATTCACTGCATATTTTTCATATACTTGTTGCACGATCGTGGAATATTATAAGTTTATTGCTGTGGTGCTGTACTGTTCTACAGTCATGATTTTATAATCAAGAAGGAAAAGTATGAATGGTGGTTATTAAACATAACGTAGGTATAACTATGATTTTACCAGTATTGTTATCTTGATGCATATCTTGCGCGGTAAGTATTCTAACTTTCACATAAGTAATTTATTATTTTATTTTTACCGAGTTCGCGATAAACAGATTTTAGCAGCATATTTTTAGGTATTCCATGAAGCACACCCAAACGAAGCACACCTAGACGAAGCACACCTAAAGTATTCCACTTAGCACACCCATAGGTGGGCTTCAAATAAAAATTTAAAATATTTAATTTCCTATTCCACGAAGCACACCTACGAATATCACTCGCATAGTGTGGCCCCACTAAGAAATAAAAATGTCGATAGGAGAAAATATTTATTATTTAAAAGACTAACTTAAATATCTAACATCTTTCAGTTTCATTATAATAATGTGATACAATACAAGTATTGTATACACTATGAAAATTACAAGTCATTTTCATAGTGTTCATATATAAATCGTATACATGATGTGCTAATAGTCAACGCGTGCGCCCTCCACTGAATTCCCGAGCCAACCCGAATTTAGCCGAGCGTTTCCACCGGTCTTGTTATTGTTATTTTTTTCTGTTTTTCGTGCAATTTATTCAAACAAAATAATGGAGCCGATGGCAGGTCCAAGTAGTAGAAATTTTAACCCATCTATTAATTACGTACTTGGCCGGAAGGAGGCACAAGTGTTAGTGTATAATAACAAACAATATAGTAAACACAAGATTTATAAAAACGGTAATGCCTTGTGGTGGTGTATTAAAAAAAGGGTGTAATGGCTTACTTACATTGAGTGGTTACCCGTGGTCCCGGTGGGTTGACCCATTACCAGGTCCATGGGTAATTTTAATTACCCGTGGTTCCATAGCATTAGGGATTGTTTCCTGGACTTCTGAACGTATCGATAGAAAATACAAATCCATAATAATAGCATATCATATCCCACCGGTAACGAGTGATTGGTTTTATTGGTTTTTTATTTACCTACTAACTACTAGGAGGCCAGAACCCTAGAGGAGGTATTCTATATTTTTAATAGGGATCTCATAATCAATCCATATACATTTCGATTATCATGCAGTATGCAATGTAGAAAATACTTCTTCATGATTCTGGGATCCTGGTAGTTTGTCTTCTTCTTCTTCTTATGGTGTAACTGAACGGGAACAAACGTAAACAAGGATAGAGTCTCACAAACCAGTTAGTCTTTTAAATAATAAATATTTTCTCCTATCGACATTTTTTTTTCTTAGTCCCCGCACTATGCGAGTGATATTCGTAGGTGTGCTTCGTGGAATAGCAAATTAATTATTTTAAATTTTTATTTGAAGCCCACCTACGGGTGTGCTAAGTGGAATACTTTAGGTGTGCTTCGTCTGGGTGTGCTTCGTTTGGGTGTGCTTCATGGAATACCTCATATTTTTAAGTTGGTTTATTTACCATGTCACGGCGCGGTTGAGTTTTGGAAAAACAGTCTACTTAAATTTTCATTCAATAAAAATTTGTCAAGTGAGCATGAACTGATGAATCCATTATTTTTTTCTTTATTATTAAGTACTAAGAATGATATAATATTATTACTTCGCCCTTGAATATCTTTAATGTAACCTGCTTAATCTAAAAACAATGACGAAGAAGCATTCTTAAGTCCGTGAGGTAACACAACATATTCGAGATATGAGGTCGATACAAAAATATTTGAAATCATTACAAAGATTCTGACGAGGTGACTCACTTAGAATTTTGAATAACTTTATATAAAGTTAATCATAAATATTAATAAGCATATCCTTAAGCTCTTAGTCATTCCATCCGTAACTTAATTGTTTATATAATTCTAAATATACTTTGTGCCACACGCAATATTCTGTCCTTCGCATTCTGCGTTCAGTCTCTCCTAGTGACCTTATATTTACTGAACCTAAGGATACTGAGTGAAGAATGATAATCCCTACATGGCTACAGCAAAATTAAAATACCTATCAGCGTTAATAAGTGTACAATTAAATTCTTTGTCCAATGTCTTACAAAGAAACTTCTAAGAATCTCATAATAAGTATTGTCACAGTCTGTAAGTAAGTCCCCAAATTAAATTAATTTCGGTAGGTACATATTGAAGTATGTCAAATTTCTAGCGGAATAGTACTTACCTAAACAAAACTGAAGTGCATTAGAAGCACAATTCCCTTTCCACGTTTCTCGTCTCCTCCATACTCATTTCACCGCTAATGCGCTTAAAAACGCTCGCACATCTAAAGGAAGCACTGTGGAATTTAACACAAAAGGTGTGCTAAATGTAAAAGATCTTTTCTGGTACGCCCCACACACAAAACAGCGGGCATCATTCGACGACTGTCTCGTTAGCCCCATTCAAACACTCCATAGTTCTACGGACTCTACGAGCTACGAGACTTTTTGTTGCTCATTCAACTGTTGGCTTTTTATTTTTAGATGTCCCACTAGGATTTTGGATGTTCACGTGAGGACTTTTATCTCGTAGATCTTTGATATGAGATAGGACAAACAAGGTTCTGTCAGCACCGTCGATTTCATTTAAAGTTTTTGAAATATATCCCTTCGTTGTGGTAAATTCTGACGTATCGATAAAGTTCTCTGCACAAGAGAGCACATTAACTCATTCAAAGTAGGTATGTAAATATAAAACTGAATATGTAAAGGAAACCCTGCGAAGGAAAATCCCAACGATTAAAAGCGACATATTTTCGATGACTAGGTACAAAGCCGGTATTTTAAAATGTAGTCTAGCGGGGATAATAAAAATCTTTTGGAGGGATACGTCAAGTAGGTAGGTATACTGGGACCGGTTGGCCTTGTAAGTGTAGAATCACAGAAATACCATCAGTAATCTGCCATTCCAAGCGAAGCTTCTGTTGTTTTTGGGTTTCTTTGACTTGAAAAAGATCTCTCGAAACGCGTCTTCATCTTTTAAAATTGCGGAACTGTTGCTAACTGAACAGGATTTACAGTTTAACGATTTCTCTTTAAGTTGTGAAGATGTTTCGGTTAAACTTGTTTGGATTCGTGGTAAGAAAAACTAAAAAAAAAGCCTACCTACCTACCTACCTACTTACTTTTATTGTATTTTGGGCAGAAGAGCTTCGGTTAATAAGCGTTATTCCTTCATACCGAAAGATGACAATAAGCCGGATACGTGAAAACAAAACTAAAGGATACCAAAAAAACCAACCAACTTTTACTACTAAACCGTAGTCCCCTCCACGTAAATCCTCACTGAACACGTATCGCCTATACACGTACGAACAGGTCCCGAACAAATACAAAGAAACAACAATAAATTACACAGGAATCGCTTTCATAAAAATGTATCACGAGTTACCTGCGTTAGAGGTCAAATCATCAGAAATCCCACGTCTCAAACAGTCCGGTACGCCATCCGAATATAAGTATTACGACAAAAGCTTTCTCGGTGACTCAACCCCTCAGGTAGAAGTTTTTTTCAAAGGGAACATCCACAAAGAACTTATAATACACGGTAATTATAGCAAAACTACTTCGCCATTTTAGTTTTCGGTGAAATTTTAAGGCGTTTGCTAGCTATTCCATAAATTACCTGTTTTAGACGTATAGTCATAAAAACTTGTTTTATATTCACAGCGACATACCACACTGTGATAAAAGCCGGTTCATTGTCTGACTCACTGGACATTTTCTTTTGAGTAGGTATTGCTTTTTGTTTTTTTGGCCTTTTGACATAACGTTCGAATATATTTCATACCTTGGAAGCGATGATAAGGTTTGACAAATAAGGACAGTCAGTCCTCTTTTTTTTTCAAAACACTATAGGTACCTATTATTAACATCGCGCCGTCTCTAACAGCCAATTCTCTACTAAAGTAAATACGTGGTAGCATAAGATATTTATGTGCAGTTATAACATTAGCTGGACTCGCATGGTATATAATCACGATGTATATAAAATCATTACATAAACCAGTCTCACAGTTATTCATATAAAAACTTCTGCTTTGCATGTCCACCGGGTGTCGACTGTCGGTTAATATTCTTACATACGGGACACCGGTACATCCAACACTTAATTGGTCCAACTCGACGACAACAGCCAACAAAAAACCTAAAATATTACTGAAACGTACCTTCCTCTTACATTCGGGATAAAAAGACCTCTTTCAGAGTGTCACAACCAAAGTTACGTGGTATTTTATGTAAGTCCCTTTTTTCGAACAAAAAGCCTATTGACACGTAACCCTCCCGAAATTAGATGATAAAATATTTGCTCTTCAGGTTTCAGATTTTGTTTTTCAGGTGGTTTGTTCGTTTTATGAGAACTTGTTCGTTGAACTCGGCATCAATATGTCCGCTGGTTGAAGCGAATCAACCGTCCGTTAGAACAACCGGCGTGGAAGGAGGGGTTGGAACTCATAATCTGGAACTTGTCTCATGTTTTAAAATAACGCAAGGTTTCCATGATCAAAGATAACAATCCAGATGGAAAATTATTGTACACGCCGAGAGAAAAAGTATCTCCAAAAGTGCTTACGAAAACACAACGACATTCGTGGATCCAGTCAAACTCGTTCTTGTCGAAATGCGTGAAGAAATTCTCCGTTTCTAGTTTTAGCAAGATCGGCAGATATCGTGATGTTTAACGACCAGTGTTATTAACATTAGACACCGGTTGTGAGCAATTAGAAACCTTTTCATAATATAACCCGATAAGTGGAATAGGACTTTGCGTTGGTACTACTGCAGACAGGTAAAAATATAGACGTCTACGACAATAATACTCGATGACAAAGCAGAAACGGTATAGTAGTTTCTCTATATTGTTTTTCGATGATAATTTTGCGAGATGGTGAAAGTTCCTTTTGTTAAACACATTGTCAGTTAACCGCATCAATCACGATGGGCAGGGCAAAGGAAGCCGAGATACCTTGCAGTTAACTTTTAAGTGTCATTCAACCATCTCGGGGCACCACGTAATCTCGGTTTCACTTTTTCCATAAAACAAGACAATTCCGCGACACGACGCCGACGCCTCCCCGCAGGAATACAAAATGGCGGAGCAAAAAAAGCGCGAAACCACAAGCGCGGATGCGTTCATAACTGTCTCGTTTGAATAACAATATTGTAGCTTGTACCATCATCTGGCTTTTAGCTTCAATTACTAAGTAGGGTCAGATGTCCAACAATGAAACAGTGGTACACAATAAAACACTGAAATATTTCTAAAATACTGCGTTGCCAGATCGCGCATTATGTCGCGTTAGAACAGTCACGTGAACTCCCCGCACTACCCCAGTTTGCACCGGCGCCGCGTGGGAGAGGACGTGTCTGCGGCGAATTTTTTAATTTTTAGATAAAAATGTAGGTTTTTCAAAATTCTTTATTGATTTTTCATTAAATTATGGTTAGAAACTTCATATTTTTCATTATTACCTAGCATTCAATATATTTCGTAGATTAACGTGGAATATATCGTAATTTAAAGTGTTACAATTTAGTAGTTTTTTTTTTGAGAATAATAAAATAAACCTGAGGTAGTCAACAATGAAACAGTTGCATAATGGACACAATGAAACAGTGTTTCATTGTGTACTATCTTGTAATAATATGAAATTGCGTTAATTTTTCATTTTCTTTTGTTTTGGTATTATTTCTTCTCTTATTTTTTATTCTTATTTGTAATTGTCCTACACTTGCATTTAATATTTGTTAGATATTATAATGATGCCAATTACTGGATCATCGTAATTTTGCGACTTATTTGTCGCTATGTGATAATGTAAAGTGATATCTGATAATTTTTATAAACAATATTTTAATGTTTGTGATTTATAATTCTGAGAATTGTAGTGCTAGAAAAAATTAAGTCATTATTGCCTAACTAGAGTTTAATTAATGAGTGCCATAAATATAGCTAGTAAGTTGTAGTTACTTTTTCATATATTTTTTATGGTGTGTCGTTATTAACTATTATAGGTAATGTGAAGAGTCTGGTTAAAGTGAAATTAAGATTAACCGTTTTTGATTGAACTCAAGTATTTTTTGACATTCACCTACTCCTTATGTTCCACAAAACATGAGACAGCCATTATTCAATATTATGTTTCATTGTTGAATTTGTAGTGTTTCATTGTGTACCCCACAGTGGACACATTGAAACATTACCCATTTTTAAGTTTTTATTTTTTGCTGATTGATTACAATTTCATTTTAAAAAACCATAAACGACATCCGGTACCCAATGAAATTTCCTATACACCTGTAAAAAATTAGAGTTATATCTGTAGAAACAAAAGGTGTATGAGACTATGAATTTTTTGTGTTTCATTGTTGGACACATGACCCTATGTATATCATAATTTTCAGATCACAGGTTTATTAAATGCGATTGTATCTCGTAACACGTTTACACTACACCTGTCACAGTTATTGAGAACAGTTCGGACACACATCGCACAACCGTTACTGCCTCCTAAGAGCAGCAGTTACCAATTGGCCAATTGTTATTTGTGTCATGTCGTATGGCAGCCGCGAGAGCTAAATGCGTAAACGGAGTAACGGTGTCGGTTCAATGAACGGAAAGTGGTACTACTAATAATAATCATCACCTGCTCAGTAAGGGAAGTTCGAGCGATGTGCTCGCCATATTCAGCCTATCCTTGTAAACGAGGAAGTGCAGCGGGGCGGGGGGGAATGTCGCTGCCAATATGGCGCTGCTCCGATTAATCTAAGGTCGTTATTGCCTTTACCACTTATTTGGTACGTTTAAAGTATGACGGAATGTCCTATTTTGAAAAATTAATGCGGTGTTTTAATCTTGTCTGATTATCTAAATTATCTGGACCTAATAGCCTATTCAAAACTCTTTGTAATACAACAACGCGTCGTTAATTCCTTGTGCAACTTTGTAGTAGCGTAAACATTGACTTTCAGACGTAAAGTAATAAAAGTAAAATCTAGTTGGGTAGCGTTAATGTGCATTATGTCTCACACCTGACCGCGAATTTCGCTTCGTGCTCGAAACTGGGTTTTTGTTCCGAAGACCACTTGCTAGTCAAAAAGGCACGACCTGCACGATACAGACTCCTTAAACACCCATTACGTTGTGTACTTTCGTTTATTTCTCCACTTACAACTATTTAAACATAACTTTTACTTTTTGGATCATGTTGGGCGTGACTCATATGACAATAAAACTTCCTAGATCCGTCTTCAAATAAATGAGTTAAGTAAACTAAAAATACTTTTACTGAGAACATACTTGTGCGACTAGTTTCCAACAGTTGGCTTCCCATTTTCTAACGAGATTTTTTCACTCGATAGAAGCGCGCAGTCGTTCAAGAGTTGGGCTTCTTCCGCACCACCGCACACTGCAGCGAGTGGAAAAAGCCACTAACATTACGCTCGAACAACTTAAGTTCCTGACCAGTGTTCATTTTTATCCAGTACTCTGATGTATGTACTAGTTTTTGCAGGCGAAGTTTAATAGTTAGGGCGAAAGACAACGGCATTGTCCTATGCGTTTGTAATTACGAACTTGCTGAAGCTCTGTTAAAAATATTTCACAAGATTGAATTATTTTGCAAAATCGTTAGGTTTCTATCCTATGATTAAATTCCCTACTTTCATCGGTTCATTTCTTAATCGATTCTCCGAAAAAAAAGCAACAGAATGTGACTCCAAAGTTGAGGTCAAAAACCGAATGTATCAATCAAGAGATTTCACCAGAAACGATTAGAATAGAATAGAAGAACAATCGCATTTCTTTAGTGTCAATAACTTTCCCGCGGTTCACTAATTACGTTCTGTCGCAGCACTTGAGTCCACATTTCACGTACCGAATAAGAAAGACAAGATAATTACCACAAAGCCACTCAGCCAATCACAGGAAGCTGGTACATGTGAACATGACATACTAACCGACTGTCCTTTAGTCCCTAGTCTCGTCTATGCAGAAACTCCTACTTAGTGTCGCGTTTGTTTTCTCAAAGCTAATTACTCGCTGCGGACGGAAAACACCACACCTCACCTTTACTTCAGGTATACGCTGTCATGAGGATAATCGTCCAAATGAATCATAGCTTGGATCCGGATTTATTCCATTCTAATACCAAAAACTAATACCACTGGTATTTGTTTCAACTCATATTTTTTTTCTATTCTGAACCGATACCATTGTTTAAACTAATACCAAAACAAGTTCAAAGATATAAGGTACAGTCAGTAAAAATGCTTTGTATGTAAATATAAGACCTTTAATTGAAAAAAAAAAACAGATAACTCCAAAAAAATCAAATTTTGTTAGCAAACGTCTTGTTCAATGATAAAATATCACTTAAATAATCAACTTTAATATAATTTTAGTTCCTCTCTATACCTGTACATATAATATTTTTTTTTGCAAAAACATCAAACAGGAAGAATTTACTTACAATCTAAAAATTACAAAATATCTCAAAAAATTAACTCTTAATTTATATTGAAATTTATCTGACATAGTTATTATTAGATAGGTACGTAATTATTCACGTCTACCTCATAACAACTATGTCAGGTAAATTTTTAACAAAAATAAATCACTTTTTATCTAACAATTGTAAAATATCACAGAAAATCAACTTTTTGTATAATCTAATCAGTCATTCATCACCTACATAGCAATGAATCAGCATTTTTTTTTGCAATAATATCTAATATGAAAAATTCACTTTAAATCTAACAATTATAAAATATCACAGAAAATCAACTTTTTGTATAATCAAATCAGTCATTCATCACTTACATAGCAATGAATCAGCAATTTTTTTTGCAATGAATTCTAACCTTACCTAACAATTGTAAAATTTCACAGAAAATCAACTTTTTGTTTAATCAAATCAGTCATTCTTCACCTATATAGCAATGAATCAGCAATTTTTTTTTGCAAAAACGTCATATATGAATAATTCACTTATAATCTAAGAATTATAAAATATCACAGAAAATCAACTATTAGTATAATCAGCTAAATGACGTGTAAATAATTTCTTATTTTTCAACAATTAGTAGCTAAACCCTTAATTTTTCTAAGCAGTGACCTACGGAGATTTTGTTTTTGAGGAGTTGGTCAGTTACGTATGTGATCCACGAATTTTTCATAATAGTTGTCTGTGCACATCGTTTTGCGGGGGGTGCGTTTGATTTATATTGAGTAACAACCACTGTTTGTAAATCTGCGTCCTCTTTCAGCACGTTCAGAAGCTGATATAAATTAGCATTCTTTGGCACAGCCGAGTTTAATTTCTTATGCCAAGATTCTACGGCATTTGTGGTTCGATGGCGTTCACCATGAACGCACCAAATGTCTACAAAACTCTCGTTCTCTAGCCATTGTGACACCATGTAGTCATTAAATGTTTGAAGCACAACATTCCAGTCACACTTGACTCTGATTGGTTGTTTCGAATTTTGGAACAATAGAGCAAACTCACCCTTTCTCGCAGGTAAAAAAAATAGCAAGATGATTCACTAAAACTACTCTTACCTATGCTAACCTTTGTAAAAATATTGGAGTGAAGTGAATTTGGAAAGTTTTAAGCATTATATTACGATTACATAAAAATATTGAAAAACAAATTTACTTTGATTAGGTTTGACTGCGCTGACTGTACCAAATTCAAGTTGTTGGTATTCGTTCGTACATTAAATTAAATTATTTAAAAAGTGGTATCCGTTCGGAATAGAAAAAAAATATGAGTTGAAACAAATACCAGTGGTATTAGTTTTTGGTATTAGAATGGAATAAATCTGGATCCGGGCCAACAAGGTGTATTTTTCTGCGCTGCTTATATAATACGGCAATAAAAATGCATAGATGTCAATGTCGATTAATATAAACGCGATAATAACATTGAAAAGTCTAGTGGTGTCAACTTTCAGTGACCGTTCTCGGTGGCTCTTTCACTTTGGCGCATGAATATTAAAGTCGCGTACATCACCATTTAGGGAGGGAGGTATAAAAGGTTGTAACTGTTAAACAGTCAATGGACGAGTGACACTGGCAATGAGGAGCCGCGTTCCGTTTTAGGCGAGCATCACGTATGCGACACCTATCTTCGTACGTGTATCGTTGCGACCGACCCGACCGGCTTACGTACGACTTTCCACCGCGTCACACAAAAGGCCGTGAAAAAGTTTTATTCTGCTTTAAAGATTGAATAGGCTTCCTTTGTTGTTTTCCGTATTGTGTATTTTGTTGGCCATTTCGTAAAATTGTAAAGCCAGGTTTCAGAGCTGATCGGGCCTTTCCCATAAACCGCAGTCACAAACATTTTTGAGAAAACAATGCCACAATTACCTACGCCTTACAGGAGTTACAGGCAAATGAATGACTACAATATGATGTCATCAAGGTTCAAGTTAATCACTGTTACGTAATAGAACTAATGAGTCAACAAGTAGGTACTTGATCTTTCACAAAGTTCCTTTTACAAGAAAATCTCCCTAATTTCTTAGAAACAAATTAAGTACTGATATAATATTTACTCGAAATTTCTAATATTAAGTGAACATTAATTTGAGAAGGAAAATAGGAATAAGTGTCTATAGCGAATAGAAATTAGTTTTCATCGCTATGTGTGCCTACATTCAGTCCAGTCTTATACTCTCCTAGTTCTTCACAATCCAGTGAAGGCCTATGATTAAATAATTGTAGTTATCTGCAGTTAAAATTGATAACACGATCATTTTTAATGTCCTTCCTCCATATTTAAATGTAGATGCAATGTAGAGATATCGTAACTAACTTCCGCAATGCTCCATGGCAATCACATTCCGTTATACGCTAGCCTCTACTTAGGTCGCCAGCTTGATTAACGAAGCGACAAGTGGTGATTACTTTGAATTGTTTACAAGTCAAGTGAAAAGGCATTAACCTGTAGAAAAAACGTACCAACAATAAATTAAAAAGAAGATTTATTTCGATTAACAAATCACCAGATTATTTGACCAGCCTAATCATATCACGAAATCGCTTATCGAAAATCGCTTCAAGAGAACTGACTTTTTGTTTTGTGCAATGTTGATATTTCGACTTAACTATACCTTTATTGTACCAGGTAAGCATCCGTCTTTTTTACTCCTATTAAGAACCAAAGAGAGGCACAAAAAAGTTTGCGTGACTAAACCCAATCGAACATCGACGGCCAGCTATTGAAGCTTTTCATAAACAGTCAATTTTTTCGTCGGATCAAAATATAGCAATGTTTTCGATGCCGCGTTGATTGCTCGCTCGATTCAACGGGCTCGAGACGATCGAGTAAACGATTCTTCGTGCAAAATACTTTTTAATATAGCTGTGTAATTCGATCTTCGTCTCTTGGATTTATCTTTACTAAGTTCCCTTTTTTACCGGTGTTTTCATCAAGCTGGATCAAACTCGATTCGCCCATTTTTTCATCCGATTTGAGAATATTACGTTGAAGATATGTTTTCTAGAGCTCATAATTATGTTGGTTTAAAAAAATGCAACTACTTCAGCATTCCTCAGTCTTCACACCTATCACATAAAACCTAACAGAATAAGTTAATCAATGGCCTCACATTACATCGTTAGCTATATTTCTAAAACATTGCAGTTAGGTACTGTTACGCGAACTGGGTCACAGACAGTTTCGTACCGTAGAACGATAACATCTTCGCACAATAAAATGCTGCTATGCGCTTTATCGTTGCAACTACACGGAATAAGAAGCAGATGGATACATCACAAATACTCGCCTGGTTTTCATAGAATCCAACTTGCCGAAAATGTAAGTTTTTGTAAGGAAAAAATTGCTGACATTGGTCATGCATAAATAATACTAAATTGTAGTGTCTCAGCGGTAGTGTCCAAAGAGTCCAAACAAAATATCACATCACCGTCCTGTTAAACCGCTTCTTAACTATGTTAGGATCGGTTTCGAGTATAACCGTTTGCAGCTGAACACAATTTTACACAGAGTCAGGGCCCATTTGACCTCAACCCAGTTAATGGGTAACACCTTGGTAAGCAGTGACTCTTCGTGGTATACAATACCCATGAGTTTCTCGATGATCAGCTAAGACCATAGAGTATATTTAGTATTTGTGCTGATCGCTTGCATCAGATTCCATTGGCTCCTTATTCCATGTTTCACCACTACACTCAGCAAGATACCAAGTTTTTTTATTGGGCATGTTTGTTCAGTTGCTTCAGCCAGTTTTATTTACCCGCATGTTTGTATCAAAGGTCTGTCAAAGAGAGGCTTATATCGCTTTGGCACGGTTCGACTTAACTTTGTATGGAGGACGTATGTTTGGGACGAGATACTGCATCATTGTTCACTGTATGTGTGTTTTTATTGCTTTTGTCTACCGAACGTAAATTAGCTCCAAACTCTTCCAAAAGAAGAAGTAGTTATTCTTTTTCTCGTGTTAGTTTGTTCAACCAGAACTTAGTGACCTGGACATCTACGTCATTTGTCTCATTTAAGTCCTGAAGGGTTCCGGTACGACAGACAGACAGACCAGAAGTTGCAGCTTGTCTTGTGACGGAGCTCCAAGCTTAATGTTTGGGATGGATCGATGATCCCTAATTTGGCCAGATTGAATCTGCAGTCGATTCATGGACTCAAATTCAATTAGCTACTCAATTAGTTCACTCCTAATATGATTTTATTCTAGTTACGACTTATAGGTAATCTGCCAATATTGTTTTAAGGAAAAGGAAATTATACAGTACGATTAATCATTTTAATTTAAGAGGTATCTAAGTCCTAAGTTAGATAAAGTGATCCTGCGAACAATAACTCCTAAGTGAACTTACAACCGTAACTTGACACTACTTAATTAATTAACTTTATAACTTTGCCGACCCCAATTTACGTTTAATTTACTATCGAGATAGAAGTAAAAGTTTAATATTCTTAGTACAGATTTCTATAGCATAGTTTGAAATCGTACTTAATTTTAATCGTTATGTTCTCTTTGCAGGTAATTGCCATCTCTATCGCACCAAAGTGGAATTATTCGAGAAAGTTAAGACAGCACCAGGTAACAATAGGATTATTTAAAGAAGTTTAAGAAGTTGTTTAATCATCGAAGCAAAAAGGAAATCCTTGTTTGTTCTCAAAGCTTAGAACAAGTACGAGTGGCACAAAAAAACCACAGAATTTACTTAGCATTAAAACATTTGACACCAACAAAACAAAGAATTCCATTCATGTTTTTTCCCGGACATTTAGACGTACCTACTTACGCTATCAGCCGGTCAGCGGTTAGCAAGTGCACAAACAGTTTGAGTAAAGAAAAAGTTACGCCTCTCACTTTCTTCGAAACATCTCAAATACAGGCCTGGCCCACGTGTCGCTCGAGAAAGTGAATATTCGTCGGCAGACACTACTCACTATTCTCACCTATCATTTATTGCCAGCCAGTTATTGCCATTGATTGTCCGGTACAGACTTTCCCATTAACGTTGGAATTTAAACAATCTGATTATGTAAAGTTAATTTATTTGGCTATTTTCTATTTCTACTTAAATCTACTGAACACCTGTTTTATTTGTGAAGTAAATAGTTGGTAGTTCCATGAGAGTATTCTCGTTTCTTCTAGTTTACAAACAATCTCATTGAAAAAGTTTTGCAATATAAATAACTCACGCTTACTTCGAGATCTTAAAAAACCAACAGTTTTACGCCATTCCTGCGGATTTTGGGCAGAATGCAAATTTAGATGCAGCGTTTTTCATTTAAATCAGCAAGCAGGGTAATTGTACAGTCAAAATAACGTAACTCAACAATAAATCACGTTGTTTTTACTGCACTTTTTTGAGACTAAGCTGTATTTTACGCTTTTTTTAGTCTGTTTTTTTATCTTTGATTTGTTGCAAACTGATAGAATATTGAGTAAAGATTCTATTCTAAGGGCCTAAGAGCAAGACATGTCATATTTTTGAACATACGAAACTCAATCAATGAGTACCAATACGAATAATGACTTATTAAATAAATTCATTAATTTCCCAACACAAGGTTTTAATGAGACTCATTTGTGAGCTGCTGTTGTTAGCTTCTCCCAAATAAATAATGTATCACAGAAACCAATGATTAATTAGTTAATTCACCATCAACAAATAATTAATTGAAATGTGTCAATAATATTTTATTAGCTGAAAATTAATTCCGAATTTGTAATCTGAAAGCAGACATATTTGAATGTGGAATACAAGCTTGTGACTGTGACTATGCCGGTGGAAGGGAGATTGTTTGTTACAAAACGAAATGCTTGGTATATCCAATCCATAACTAATAACTAAAAAATATCTAAATTCAAAATATTTTATTTCACATAGACCTACATGGGCAGTGGGCACCTAAGCACGTCGAAAAAATCCAATTGTAAACAGAATCTTAGTATAATTTCAATTTATTTATTCGTTTAACAATATAAGTATAATCTGTTTTGTTGTAATTGTGTGGTACAACATTGTAACTTTCAGCATTAGAATTAAATCTTGTCACAATAGATTTCATTTGTTCCAATTATTTCTTGAATTTTATAATTATTATTTCATGAATTATCCTACGAGTGATTTCTTAAGGCTAATTAAACATAACACACTCACATACTTTGTGAGATTTAGTGAATGACTGAATAAGCATATGAAACTCATTTCAGTCTTTCAGTTTCATTTCAATCACTTTACGTATTCATTATCCACACGTTGAGTTTGTATTATCGAGAACAAAATAAACGGATTTAACAAACTAAATAAAGTTCACCTGTTAATACAAATTGCTTGTTGGATAGTAATTGAAATAATTAATTGGAATTTGTATTTATGTTTAAATGTATTCTCGTTATAAAATACCACTGTATTTTCGTTACTGTTGGAGGCTTGGAATTGATTGCTACTTTTGGTTCAGTTTTTATTAATTTTTCCTGATTTACATATTTAAGGCCCAGCATAGAGTTTGCTGTCTTATCTGAACAGTCATAGAACAGAAGTAAATTTTGACATTGATGTGTATGCATTGACTGGGCAGGCGTACTCAAATCCGTGTATAGCATTTTTCTTAAGGCCCCTCCTACCCTAAAATTAGCAACTCTATTTGTGGTGGTTCAAACTTCGTTTGAAATACTGTTAGAATAAAGTTCTAATCAGCTTGCACTACAAATTGATTGTTACGTCAATCACTGCGGCCGAATAGTGCGAAATGAGTGGTTTTTTGCGATTTACAAAAAATCTATTGATTGGACTAAAAAAATAAAACACATAAGACCTACTTTATAGTTAGTTCAGTTAGTATGCAATGTTTTAAGATCTAATTTGAAGTACTTTTTGAATACCAGCGGTTTATTGTTCGATTTGGAGGTAGCTTTGGATTTTTTTCTATAGAGAAAAGTTTATGGAATCGTGTTTTCGTCACACATAAGTAGTACTTAGCATTAATCCTCAACTTTACCATATATTTATTTTAAATTAATGCTGCAGTATTTTAGGCGTAACGGAGGATCATGCTAAGCCATTTGAAGGAGTATAGGCGAACATCCCGAGACACTAATCAGCATGGTTATCATCCATATGATTTAACCAAGATTTGTCCGGACTTTACAAAATACTGTTTCATCGGATAGACAGAAACATCAACCCCGTCTAATTTTAAAACATAATTTATTTCCACGTTATTTGCAACCAATTTACAAAATAAATATCATTTATCATATTTTGGTTGGTGGAATCTTTAATTTTGAAAAGTCATATGTTGTTTGGTATTTTCTAAGTAAAGAACGTGCTATGCCAAATAAATCATAACGGTAAAACAATACAGTACCGGCAATAATATTTAACTAACAATATTAATATTCAGGACATATCCGACCACTTTCCTTTTACATCGTCCTTTACACATAACGGGCACTAATTGCTATATTGGCCTTAATTTATATGTGTGTTAAGAACTAGAATTCTTTAGCACTACCTTGTCAAATGACATGCTTCGTTCTAATAGAGTTAGCACTATTTAGTGTTAAAATAAGACCTTGTTAAAGAATGTGACCTTTTCTATTCATTTTTTCTTTGAAATATTTCGTGACTTTTAAAATAAATAGTTTTTTTTTATATAAATAAGTCTATAAAGTTCAAGATTACGTATTCTATCTACACAAATTAGATAGTATTTTTATGAGCTGAGATACCAGTTAAATCGATTCACAGTAAATTAGTTATAGATTTGTTATTTAAATAAATATTAGCATACATATTAAGCATACCTTTCGTTAATTTATGAGACTAGTTGTTGCCTGCGGCTTGGCTCGCCTAGCGGTTGGAAATTATCTCACGGGAAAGTAGAAACTATCGGGATGAAAAGTGATCTAAACCTAACCCAGGATTTGGTCTACCTGTATGGTGAATAATATCGGAACCCGTTCAGCCGTTTAGACATTAAAGGATAACAGACAGTCAGCCAGAGCAACATTTGCATATTATATTTCAAAAGCTGGAGATATACAGCTTTTGATGTTATAGTAGAGACAGAATACACCTGTTGCTAAGATATATCTAATAAAAAAACTATTTATAAAAGTGTCAGCCGTGACAGAGGTAGAACCAGTGTAAGTAAACATATTTGCAAAATATGCTTGTATATTTTACAAAACCTGTACATATCATTTACATAGTATCAAGTAGGCCTGCCGGCCGTGTTTAGTTTACAACCACTGATCAACAAAAGTTCTATGGATTTTCATATTTTCCACCAAGAAAAAAAAACTACATATTAGCAGTTGATTTACTAAATGGCGAGGACTAGGTATATTAGCAGATATTTTGCTAAGGAGCCACCTTAGAAGGACATACACTGACCATATTGGTGAGGTTCTTCAAAAAGTTCAGGTCATGAGGTGCGTTGTACTCGCAACGGACATGGCGACGTGTAGGTATAACCAGGTGAATGAAGGCAAAAAGAGTGTGTAAGGATCATAGAAGGTGGCGTTCTGAGGCTTCAGCCTGCCTCCGTGGAAAAAGTCATGATTTTGTGTTCTAACTCTAAAACTATAAAGGGTGTAAAACACCTCTTAACGAAGCCGAAAAGCACTTGTTCTCGTCATTGCGATCATTATTTTGTTCTGCATCATACCTGAGAACCTTCTAGTTACGGAGATTTTGGGGGTCAAAGTTCCAACTTTTTGACAAGTCTTTTTTTTTAATACAAGTTTTTAATGTAAGATTTTTACTAACACCTCCACGACCCCCGTACTATTCAATCCATCCATCAGCACAATGTTTTGAGTGCGTTACATGGAGTTCTCCCACAAAACAAAAAAATAAATTTTTGCGTGAAGTTACTTAGTTTGATGTACAGAATGCTTGGTTGACGGCTTCGTGATGAGGTCTTTTACACCCTGTTACCCTGTATAACTACTATAGACCGCGCGCGAGCTCAGAGGAACCGGTGGCTTACTTAAATCATCGGTGGTTTAATTTCAAGCACATAATATCCTTATAGAATGATTTCATAATTTTTAAGCCACCGATTCCTCGGAGCTCGCGCGTGGACTATATGTATGTAGTGCTCATACTGGCCAGTACTCTTCGGCCAAGACTCAAAATCGCCCCGTCATCTCAGACACTTGGTTATTTAGAAGAGAATAGCGCTTACTTTTACGACGATCATCTGTTTTCGTACTTTGAGAAAGCCGTCTTAGCCTTGACATAGTTACCAAATAAAGCTCTCGAAGGTGAATATACACAATTAAGGTGTCTTCGTGATTAATTTGAATCCAAAATAAACATGAACACTGGCCATAAAAGTTATACAGAATGTTTTGTCTTATTTATTATCATAAACCATAGACCAACCATCCATTAGGAACCATAATTTGATGCACGAGAGAATGATTTTGAACCTTGTGAAGATTTTCCGGCACATGTTATTTTCATGCACACAACACTTTTCCCTCTCACTTTTCTACTTTAAACAAGCCATCATAAAAATATATATTATTATTAATATTGCCTTCACTTAAAGTACTTACGGGATAATATCCATGATTTTCTTTTGATTTTATGAGCTCCCGATTTTTCGACGCTGTTGCTGGGATATCGGGAGCTCATAAAATAAAATAAAAATCACTGATATTATCCCGTAAGTACTTTAAGTGTAGTGAAAAACCGTGAAAGTCTAAAACAGTGCAAATTGCCTTGTTCCCATGGAGTAGCCAAAGACAAAAAGTCTAAAACACCACTTGCGACGATCCTATAGTCTTTTTGCTCCCTCCATATATCATATTGTAAACGAAAGTCTAATTACACCTATTCCTTACCCATATTTTATTAATCATTGTTTGCATAACCGTGTGTAGCCTACAACATAGAAGCGTGAGAGTTTATTTCGAAAAACACCTGTGATTACCAAGCCAATAAGCGGGTCAGTTCAGCGCAAGATTCCCATTAAAACAATGGTCAATTAACTAGACCATCGGCCTGACGTGGGAGAACTCCAAATTCCATTTTTTTATGATAAAAAAAGATCGTAATCTTGTTCACACTAGCAAGCTTGGTTTTACTCACACTATAATTCTATTTTTTTTTTATTAGTTGGGCTGTTGACATACATGCATACTTACATATTGTGCCACATATAAGTTGTACCTACTGAACAAACATAGGCCTTAGGGCGTAGACGTCCGTTACTTTATAGGGCTACGATTAGAATGGTTTTATGAGTGTTCGACGTTTTGATTGGTGATGGCAGTATACCGTTATAGAAGACTAATAAAGTCATAATGACTCATATTTAAAATTACAACCATTCATTTCTGTACCATCGATTGATGGTTCTAATTGTGATACTCAAAAACCCTTTGTAAAATCGGACTAAGGGCGAATATCATCAATGAAACTAAATCAGTAATCTAATTTCTGTGGATTATTGACAGTAACAGCTCTTGAACGACGTTCAGATGTATTGATCGCGTTAGTTCATTGGTTCGTTCAAACTCTAACTAAAAAAGAAGAAAAAAACAGAAGAAATCGTGTTAAACAAACCAGCCTACAACACTAAACTTCACTCATCTATCATTCTATCCCAATAAACACGAACTAATCAAACTCGAACGTCACGTTCTCATAAACCCCTTCATTCGGCAATGATACCAATACATCGAAATCATAATAAAATCAGCAATCATTTGACAAAACAATGGCGGCCCGTATTGTTTTACATACTGTTTTATCGCGTAGGTGTTCAGTAGAAAACAATGGAAGTGTCAGTCTAATTCACCCTTATCTGGCGCTTGCACGTACTTAAATAATTGGGTTCTGAGGAGAAGAATTGCGTATGAAATGTCTTATACGTATAAACTTACGGATTGTCTAGAAAGATTATTAATATTTCTTGTTCGTATTATGTTTTCCTCAAAGGCAATAATTATCCTGGTAATCAGAAATTAGTTTTAACATTAGACCAGTGTTTTTCAACCTTTTTCATGACAGGACCCCCTTAGTATGAAAAAATATTTGGCGACTCCCAACCCTTCGCTTTTTTTTCATTTTTATTATATATTACAAATATTAAATCCATCATACAATTTTTTTATGCATTTACATAAATTAGGATTCGGATATGTAGCAATTTAACACATTTTTTTTTTTAATTTGAAATTAGATTTATATCTATCTCAATGTAGTAAAAACGGATCCACAATGGGAGAAATTAGTTAATGACAAACAAGCAAAACCTCAATAAGATGGATGAGTACTAATAGGTTTTTATTTCGTTAATTTGTATGAACATACAAATGTTTATATCCTTTATTTAACATTTTCTTATTAAATCTATCTTTCTAGGCTATATTGTTTTGTTCGTTGAGGTAGTTTTCGAGACCACTTGCGACCCCTATAGACCCACAGGTTGAAAAACACTGACATAGAGTATTTTAGCTAAAATCAAATTCTGACTCGTTAATCAAGTGGTCGCAAGCGCGGCTGCTGAGCATAAGGTTCTCGGTTCGATTCCTGGGTCGGGCAAAGAATTATTGGATTTTTCCACCAGGAATTTCTCAGTAGCAGCCACGAAGTCACGACTTGTGCCCAGTTGATGGCACTAGGCTCGCCCCCTAGTACATGGGACTTAAAACATAACTGGCGAAGGGTGTACTATTGTATTGTATTGTATTGTATAGCGGGCCGGTGTCCGCAACTCCACGTCAAAGCGCGTATTTTGCGTGCGGGTGGGAATTTTATTCGATCCACCCTAACTCCCCGAGAAAGGCCAGCAGCGCCTTGGTGTTGCTGACAATCTCGCGGAGAGTACCTGGGTTACCGAAGTACTTTGCCCTGTATGTTGCAACCCCTGGGCAGTGCAGAAGCACGTGGGCTGCTGTCTCGTCTTCCTCCATGCAGGCACGGCACAGGGGGCTGTCCGTGACTCCTATGACAAAGAGGTGTTTATTAAAAGAGCCGTGTCCAGTAATGGCAACTGTAACTGTGCGCAGCTGCGGTTTGGTCAACCGAAGCGCGCGTTTAGTGAGGCGGCCGTCGATAGTAGGAAGTGCTTCCTTGGCCTGCCTGCACTCGCCGTGGTCTAGCCATAGCTTGTGGTGTTGTTCACTAGTTCGGTTCCTTACCAGTGTGCGTAGGTATCCGAAAGGGAGTGGCACGATAGGTTCGGGTCCCACCGCTGCCATGCTCGATCCCCTTCTAGCGAGTTCGTCCGCGGCATCATTGCCTCGGGAATCGCTGTGTCCCTTAATCCATTGGATGGTTATATTATTGAGATTACCAACCTGGTTCAGGCGTTGGTGACACTCGTGTATTAACCCAGAGTTGACTGTGTGGTTGTTTAGTGCCAGCAGTACAGCCATGCTGTCTGAGAGTATACGGATTGAGTGGTCCACAACCTTCCTGGCTAAGATGGCAGATGCCGCCAGGGAAATGCCCATGCATTCTGCCTGAAATACCGTGTTGTGGGCCCCCAGAGGTTTGGCTATCTGGATGTTGAGATCCTCGGAGAAGACTCCAGCACCTGTGCCAGTACCTGTTTTAGATCCATCCGTGAAGATCCGTAGTTCCGCGGGGTTTAATCCCTCGCAGCGGTGATCCTCGTGGAGCTGGATTTTGTACTTCTTATCGAATACGAATTGTTTTGGTATCCGATCGTTTATTGCTTTCGTCAGGGGGAACTCGTTGTGGAATCCCTCCAGTACCGCGGTGTGCTGTGTTTTTTTCTTACCCCATAGTTGAAGTGTATTAAGGCGTACAGCCGTCATCGTCGCTTCCTGCTGTATGAACAGATGAAGCGGTGGGAGCCCCAGCATGGCTTCGAGAGCTGCGGTCGGGGTAGTCCTCATGCAGCCTGTGATCGCCATGCAGGCAAGCCTTTGCATGCGTTGCAGTTTGATGGAGGCTGTAGTTAGTTTGGTACGGGGCCACCAGACCACTGCCCCATAAGTGATCATAGGTCGGATTACCGCGCAGTATAACCAAAGTATAATTTTAGGGGATAGGCCCCACTTCTTACCTATCATCCTCCTGCATTGCCAAAAGGTGATGCAGGCCCTGTTTATTTTATTATCTAAGTGACTACTCCAATTTAACTTACTGTCCAGGATGACTCCCAGATATTTGACCTCGTCGGCTAACTGGAGTTCCGTATCGAAAAGTTTGGGTAGGCGATAAGGGCCTAGTGTTCGTTTTTGGGTAAACATGACTAGTTCAGTTTTCGTGGGGTTCACTGAGAGATCGAACTCTCTGCACCACCGCTCAACGATGCGTAGTGCTTGTTGAGTGAGGTTGCAGATTGTCCCTGTCACTTTACCTGAAATGAGGATAGCGAGGTCGTCAGCATACCCTATTGTGTAGAAATGGTTCGCGTTGAGTTTTGTGATGAGGTCATTTATCACCAGATTCCAGAGGAGCGGGGATAGTACTCCACCTTGGGGGCAGCCTCTGGCTATCAAGGCCATCTGCTGTTCCCCTTCAAGTCGAACCACTCGTTTGCTTAACATATTGGTGATCCAGTCTGTCAGTACCTGTTCTACTCCGTGACGGGAGAGCGCGGTGTTGATGCTGGCGAAGTTTGTTTTATCGAAGGCTCCTTCGATGTCTATGAAGGTGCCCAGGCAGATGCCCTTCTGGTGAATCTCCTCTTCTATCCGGCCGACCACTAGATGGAGGGCGGATTCAGTGGACTTGCCCGAGCTGTATGCGTGTTGGTTAGTGTGGAGTGGGATAGTTTTCAAAACGCCGTCCCTCAGCTCTCTCTCGCAAATTCTCTCCAAAGTTTTAAGGAGAAAGGAGGTCAGGCTGATTGGTCGGTGGTGTTTGGCGTTGGTATAGTCACTCTTACCTGGCTTAGGAATGAATATGACTTTCACTTCCCTCCATCCTTTTGGAACGTATCTGAAGGCCAGGCACGCTCTCATTATGGGTACCAGTATGTTGGCGACAGAGGTCCCACCCCACTGCAGTAAGGCAGGAAAGACCCCGTCTGGACCGGCCGCCTTGAAAGGATGGAAGCACCGAATCGCCCACTGGAGTTTTTCCAGCGTGACGACTTTGTGTGCATAGCGCCAGTCGTTTTCTGACGGTGTTTGATTTACCTCTGTCCAGTCGATAGCCTGTGTAAAAGCGCAGCCTGGGAAGTGAGTTTCAATAAGGACGCGCGTCGCCTCTTCTGGTGAGGTGGTAAGTGTGTTGTCAGGTTTACGGAGGACAGCAGGCCCAGTCGGGTTCTGCTGTGCCAATATTTTCCTTACCCTGTTTGCTTGTTGGCAGGATTCGATGTTGCCACAGTATTTGCGCCATCCAGTGGAGCTCCTGAATCTGATGCATTTTTTATATGATTTTTTGGCCGCGTAGTACGCGTCCCAATCCTCATCAGCACAGGTGTTCATGGCTCTGTTTAGGGCTGACCTTACCTTCCCGCGCTTACGTTCCAGATCCGCACCCCACCATGGTTGCTTCCCTGGTGTTGTGGGCGGAGTGGTCTCCGGGCAGGATGAATGGTAGCTGTCTAGCATTGATTTTGTGAGATGACTTACACGCTCGTCGATCTGCTGCGTGTCCTCGTAGGTCATTCCGTAGTTTACTGACGCAAGTTTGGTTTCGAGGATGCGTGTATAAGCAGCACGGTCAGTGTTTCGCGGGTTTCGCCGTGGCAGTGTTGGTGTCACACAGACCTCAATATCGAAGCGGATCCACCTGTGGTCCGAGCAGGAGGCCTCCTTGGAGACCTGCCAGCCGGTGGTGATGGCCGCAGCACCCTCCGATGCCAGAGTGAGGTCTATGATTGTTTGGCTACGTCTGTTTACGAAGGTTGGTTCGGAACCTGTATTTAGTAGGGTTAGGTTAGTTGTAAATAAGTAATCTACTAGCGCCTTACCCCTTGCGTTTTGTGTGTCCATGCCCCACAGAGGGTGATGAGCGTTCGCATCGGCGCCTATGACAAGCTCCAGCCCAGTGCTCTCGCAGTAAGTCACGAGGCGGGCGAGGTCATGCGGCGGCGGCTCTTCTGCCTCGGGCATGTAAGCGGAGGCGAAGACCACAGTTGCTACTGTGTCCCCCCGCTGTATCAGTAGCCTAGCTGCAGAGACATCCCTGCAACAGAAATCTGTTAGTGGCTGTGTTTTTATGTTACGTGTCACATAGATGCATGATCTTGGTTTATCATGATCTGTACTTACTAAGAGCTTACCACCAAGATTGGAGAGTCCTTGTATTTGGCCCGCCCTAATCCACGGCTCTTGGATCAAGGCAATGGCCGTATGTTGTACCTCCAGCCACTTCCGCAGCTGAGCCGTTGCGGTCTGACTGTGGTGGAGGTTGGCCTGCAGGACCTTACAGGTCGACGAAGGGGACGCCATCACTGGACGTTCCTTCCTCGTCTCCTGCCAGCCGCAGCCCAGCAAACAGGTCGCCCGCGTCGAAGCCGTCCCCCTCCAGGTCAGAGGCCGAGGACAGGATGATGTCCTCGAGCTCCTCCCCCGAGAGGACGGCGCCCACGCTAGCGGCGGTAGGGGCGGCTGGCGCTGCTACTGCAGGCTCAACCGCGGGTGTTTCCGCGGTGTTTGTTGGGGGGGGAGTTGCCTCCTCCACCTGTGTCCCAGCGCTGGCGGCGCCCGGATATCCCTGAGGGACGTCGACAAATCTGCCGTTCGGACCCTGGAACTTAACGTACACCGTCCCTGC
The DNA here is from genome assembly GCA_905147715.2 of Xestia xanthographa. Classification (NCBI taxonomy): domain Eukaryota; kingdom Metazoa; phylum Arthropoda; class Insecta; order Lepidoptera; family Noctuidae; genus Xestia; species Xestia xanthographa. The sequence continues at coordinate 11,780,428 of LR990653.1, read as the reverse complement.
ACCAAATGAGAGACGGCGTTCGGCTTCCATCAGGGTCGGAATTTGGTCCTCAGGGACCCCGACCATCACGTACCACGCTTCGGCCTGTTTGTTGGCGCCCAGCAACACCCACTCCTTGATGCCAACCCAAGAGTTCTGGTAGCACAGAGCACGCCCGATGTCGGACGGCTCCGCGAAGATCCCCTGCTCATCAGGAATGAGGATGCCGCATCTTACCCGGCGCTTGATGTCCGCCTGCCTCCTGACCACTAGCGGGGTGCTAGGGGGGGGAGGCAACTCGGAGATCAGTTTCTTTAGCCATGCTAAGGTGTGGTCGTTCCCGCACCACAGTCTGAGGACCCCGCTGCTGAACACCGGCCTCGCATTGAAGGTCGGTGCAGGTGAGTCTTGTGTAGGAGAAGAGGCCTCGACGAGTATCTTCTTCTGGATAGCCGCGAGAACCAGGGTTGACACCTCCTTGCTGATGTGCCCCGTACGGCCGCAGGTGACTGCGACATCAAGGTCGGAGCTCACAGCTTGGGCGTAGCTACGCTTAGCATCCCGTTTGGATTTATCAAGACGCGGCCGCTTGCGCTCTCCTCGAGGTGTTAAAGTCTCGTTGAGGGCTCGCTTGGCCGCGGCCTGATCCATCCGAACGGGTTGCGGTGGCGTTTGCGTGGCTGGTCCACTCGCGCCGCTGGCTGCTGGTTGGCTGGGTCCCGGTCGGCTGCTGCCGGCCGCGGCCTGCGACCGCTTGCCTGCGGAGAAATTGACATTGCCATGGGTCGGTTTAACCCGGCCCGTGGCGTTAGCCTGTATAGATTGAGGGGACTTACCCGTCCTCAGTGTCTGCCGCTGCCTCAGGGACGGCCTGTTCTTCCTTCTCGGTTTACCCGTCGAAGGGACCGGGGCAGCCTGCACTGAGGGTTCAGCGCAGTGGCGTTGTTTGCCGGAATCCTCCTTCCTGCCTTTGCGCCTGCTCCTCTGCACCTGCCAAGTGAGCGCGAACGCGTCACCTGTGGTGCTGGTCTCCGCCGGTTGACCAGTGACGGCCACCGGGGGGGGAGCAGTAGGCGGAGGAAGATGTATGAGGGGAGCCCGGCCAGAGGAATTAACCGTCGTGGCGGGCTCCGCGCCTGAAAAAGAGGGAGGTGCGGTACTGGTCCCGAGCAGCGCCGCGGTCCTCCGTTTATTACGGGACCTGGTTTTGGTCCTGGCAGCGGTTCTCGCCACTGCCGGACCTGTACCCGCACTGGAGCTCGCTACGTTAGCAGCGGAGCATCCGGGGGCTAGAGAGGTGCTGCAAGCACCCCTCTTGGGAGAATCCTTGGCTTTTGCCTCCTCTCCGGTGTGTGTTTGTGCAGTATGTGCGTGCGAATGTGTGTGAGGTTTGTGAGTTTGTGTGGTTGTTGTGTGTGTGTGTGTGTGTGTGGTGTCGTATGGTCTTTGAGTATCCATAGTATAGTATAAAAAATTCATCTCTCCGGCTTCCCACCCTCCATGGAGCCCGCACCTGGGAACGTCTCGCTACAAACTAGCTCAACCGTTAGGACTACCTTCGAGATATAGGGGCGTGAGGCTGGTTTACAGTGCGACATCGGGCGCTTGATCGGGTTGACGACTAATCAAACCTTCACTTACACCTTCAGCATGACCTTCACCAACCGCTTCGGCCATCCGAGGACGACCTCCGCGGACCTCCCACCCCTCGCCGTGGCCCTCTGACGGGACACTGTGGCCATTTCCCTACCCTTGGCTATTGGGTAGGGCCACCGTTTCGCTTGAAATCCAGACCAAAGAGGGCGTGTTGCCTCACGGACGCATAACCACCAGCGCCGATCGGCTCAACCCTCCAGGACTCCTTCATCCCCGCTTACGGCGCTCAACTGCGCAGGTCCTAGCGCAGGTGACCAGATTACCTACTCGACGCCAGCTGGGTTTAGTGGCGGCCGAGCCCACGCCCACTCGGTCACGGAGGGTCGTGGTTAGGTTAAAATGCGCCTGGTGATTTTCGTTGCGTCTATTTCTTAGGGAAATAGACCAAAAGCAGGGCGGCAACCACGTGAAGGAGAACACACCAGACTTGCCTTGAGGATCTACACGACTGTAGCGCTCCCCCTCAAGACCCCGCCACCTTACCACCTCTGAGGGAGGCAGTAAGGTAGGCCTGCATCTATACTACCAAGCAAAGCTCAAGCAAAGCATGTCGTTGTGCAACCGCGAAAGCATAAATACAAGCCCGCCCCAAGGGTGTACTATTAGGTAGACCTCTGCCTAACCCTTCGTGGATTACAGGCGTGATGTTACGTTTATTAAATACTCGGAATCGGCGTACACATATACAAAACCTTTACATCAATTTTAAGCAATCTTCAGCAGGTAACAGGATAGTCGCAAGACGAGTGGTTTCGTTTTATATACAGGGTGTAAAAGACCTCATCACGAAGCCGTCAACCATGCTTTCTGTACATTAAACTACTTAACTAAACTTAACGCAAAAATTATTGCTGGGAAACGAATCATGTTTTGTGGTAGAACTCAATGTAACGCACTCAAAACATTGTGTTGATGGATGGATTGAATAGTACGGGGGTCGTGGAGGTGTTTAAAGTAAAAATCTTACATTAAAAACTTGTATTTAAAAAAAATCTTCTCAAAAAGTTGGAACTTTGACCCCCAATATCTCCGTAACTAGAAGGTCCCCAGGTATGGTGTAGAAAAAAAAATGATCGCAATGACAAGGAGAACAAGTGGCTTTCGGCTTCGTTAAGAGGTGTTTTACACCCTTTATAACATAACAAAAGGTTTAGTTGACAACCCTAACACCCACGTTTGATTTCACAAAATGTTTGAGGTAGTTGGTTTACTAACAAACCTAGGAATGTAACGGTACTAGACTTTCACACCCACTTTCGTAGTTCCCCTAGTTTACATTGAAATCACGACCTAAATAAACATTATTAGACTTACTGAACATAATTCTCCTGAATCGTAAACTCACGGGCAGATATTCAAATGAAAATCGTAAATATTACAATGTAAAATTATCAATAATAAATATTTATTGTTATAGCGGCCACGGCTAGTTATATATTATTATACAGTATAAAACTTGAATAGATTAAAAATAATTAAATACATATTCTCATAAATAACCCGACACAAATTGGTTAGTTTAACAAAACCCATTAAATAGACGGTACAGGCAACACTGATTATGTTAACAGTAAAGAATAACCTGTAACACAAAAAATCCCTAATGATACAACAGAGTAACCCACTTTCGCTTAAATAATAAAATTAATTAGAACGGAACAAAATTGTCTTATCTGTTTAGAGACAGTGGCATCAAGCATCAAAGCGTCAAAGTAATCTCACGGTTGGTACCGGCGCGCGGCGCAGACGCAACTTCTAAGACAATGGGGGAGGGAGGGGAGCTGTCGGCGCGTGAGAACAGGCCACGGGGGCATACGATACATCACGAATTATGAGGAAGTTGTTCCTATTGGTCTCGTTTCCTCGACTCGAGGTTTTTTGTACCGTCATCATCATTATTGCAGCCGGAAGACTGCGATGCTGGACGTTAATGTTAGTGGTCGTAGATCTGTAATCCTAGACAGCATTAAGAACTTAATTCATTACCTAATAGAGAAGAAAATTGCTTAACGTTAACTGTCAAATTAATGACTATTCAACAAACTTGTATTTTTGTCGTTCAATCCACATCTAAGTTATTCGCAGGTGTGTTTTAATTAGCCATTGAACTGATAGTAAACGCAAGTGATTCTCAGCCCGCATAGTTGGCTAGACTCAGTAATCAGCACGCAGGCATAATAGCAGCACGACTAGTTCCTTTAAACTAAACGGGATTTATAAATGAGAATGGAAATACACTAGAAGACGAAGAAGAGGCAAAATAGAGATCCGAAACTGAGCCTTAATTAGCTGGTGTTAAAGAAACAGGAAATAACAATGTACCTGCACATGATTCCTTTGTTGCAAATTAACCCTCGTCAACTACGCAGTAAACGCCCAACGAATTTGACCTAATCCATTCACACCAATAGTTACCATGCGGCCAAACGTATTCCTGTTACCCAAACGAGGGAGCGATATCCAATCCACAGTTAGTCGGCTATCGATACAGCAAATACGATTACGTATACGAATCCGAAAATATTCATGGGAGGTAGTTTTTCCGTGAGTGAAGGAAAATAGGATGTATGCTTGGCTAATCTTTCCGCTCTACTAGCTTTCTCTGAGAAAGGTTATTTGATGCTTGTACGCACTGAACTGGCAACATGTCATTTAATGCACTTGCAGTAGATAAAACAGACACATCGTTTTACTTGAGTGAGAAGTTTGTGGAACTTTTTGTGTTATTTTATTCTTGAATAGTTTTCTGAATATAAACCGGAATTGTGACCAGTGCTGGTGGCCCAATGGTAAAAGCCTTGACTTATGTTTCCTATATCGTGGATTCGAATCCAGGCAGGTCTTCAAAAGGCCTCGTGATGAACAGGGGAGAATGGAAGAAAAAAACGTGTTGCGCTGTCCCCAAATAACATGGGATAAGGACAGGAAGATGAAGAATGAGGCCTGCAGATTTTGTAAAATAATTCGAACATCAATGCTCACTGAAACAAAAACGTCATGAGGAAACCGGCATATTCTAGAACCAAAAATTCAAAGACATGTGACAGCGTTCAACCCGCAATGGGACCACGTGGTGGAACTGGTGGATTATGGCCCACTTCTTCACAGAAATGAAATGAGGTCTGTGTCCCAGCTGTAGTAATGTAATCCAATTCTGTCTTAAATATTAAGATTAGCTCAATCCAGTTGGATAAGTAGCCGACCCCTGACTTGGTAACAGACCCAGGCAATAAGAAGTCTCATTTGCCTCGGACCGCTAACTCCTGCATTTAATGCCTAGAGCAACGCAATTTAGTTTTTCTACTTGGAATCCTGTTATGGCCCGGAATTGGTAGTCACGATTAATGGCAAAAACTTGTTCTGGTGGCTAGTGTAGTGTCTTATATCGCATATTTAAACAAAATTGAATAAAACATGGACTGAACGAAAATTCTTTGGAATAATTTAGTTGCTTATGCCACTTGATATATCCAGCTGAGACCTACTAGAGGGCCACTTGTCCGGGTCCTCTATTAATTGCCACCAGTTTTGGATTTTCAATACGTTACGTATAAAATAATTTCAAACAGGATTGACATGAACTTTTACAATTATTATTTTTTTCACCGTCGCTATCGCTGATAAAACGTCACTTTGTTAAAAACCTCAAGTCTTCTCTTAGGGTTGATTCTCATCTGGCATCTGGCTGGAGAAACAGAGTGGGAATGCTATCGCACGTGGCAGCATCGATGATACGATCGTCAGCACGCTGTTTCTCGCTCTAGCTAATGACGGTTCTAAGCGTCAGGAAAGGATCATAGAAAAGTGCGACTCCATGCTGCCAAGTGAGGTTCAACCTTTACGCTACCACCGGAATTTTTGCTTGCAACGGGGTAATGTAAAAACTTCTGACTTGCTAATTGCACGAGTGCTAGGTTTCATATCAAACGCTACCTGCTCTCTAAATTTTTTACGTTTTCCTACAACGTAATTGGTTAAATTATAACGAGTTTCTTATTAACTGGCGTATGACTGTTGCAATATCCCTGCAGTAATATCACCTCCTGTAATACCGATTTCCTTTCTTGCAACACTACAATATCCACTTCGTATATTCTTGATTTTATTCGAACACGTAATTTAGTTTCAAAGTTGCCATTAATACCAATTTCAAAATTACGACCTTGTGATCTTACTTTAAACTAAAGTAGGTTTTGTTTATAAGCTGATATCGAAACTAAATCAATAACAAAACCCACGTAAAAAAATCTAAAATTATCGAAGACGTTTTATAAGTAACATTGATATTAGCAGAAGCTGTTGTGATAGTGGTTTTGAAATGCAAATTTTATTGGTTCCACATTCCGCGTCTATTTCTTAGATAATCTCTGTTAATTGAAAAAAAGACTTTGTTATTCAAAAGGAAGATAATTGTAGTGTTGGAATTTCTACTTCCCTTTCGAACACAAGTTGTACAGTCTCTTGATTCGGTTTTTTATCATTGTGTTCTGTGTCTACATTTTCCTCTTCTTTATTTTAATCGAACCCTGACTAAATAAATTCTTCGCGTTCTCGATAAAGTAAGCCACCACTACCACTAGGTTATTCATCCGTGACACAGCGATATTCAGGTTTGTAACCAGGCGATTGTCTGACCTCTTCAACCCTAGCAGAAACCTGATCGTCAAGTATTATATTATCAATATTCAGGTAGAAGCATAGTTTCTTTACTTACCTACTTTATTGTGAACCTACTTTGAAGAGTAAGGTTTCTAAATTCGTGTGCATATTTGCACACATAAATTAGAAGTTGTCAATAACAGTATGACTGTATTAATTAGTAAAAAGCTATTTAAAATTTGACTTCAGGCAAACTTTAAATAGCTTTTTTCTTGCACGTGGTTCACTCTCATTCTCCTTATCTTTCATTCACACTATCGATTATTGCTGAAATTTCAATTGAGGCTTAAACATAACTTTAATAACTTTGTTGAAAATGCTCATTTTTATTTTTAAATTATTTTTGTAAAACTTTTAAATTTGTCTTTCTGAAAATAAAATTATTATTATTATTTATTATTATTAACTAATAAAATATCCTGTTTAACTACTAACATTATACTAGAGGATCTCGTGGCTAAATAATAACAGCCGCTCGGGTCGATCTTTAGGTTAAGCCGTGCTTGCCTAGGTTGATCAGTGGATGGGTGACCTATTACATACCGAGTTTCCTCCGTGCCTCGGAAAACACGTTAAGCAGTTGGTCCCGGCTGTCCTTTGTAAATCTTTGACAGTCGTTACTGGCAGTCAGTGAACCAAAAAGTCTGACTACCAGTCTTACCAAGGGGTATCGTATTACCCAGTACTAACTGGGTTGTGGAGGTCAGATAGGCAGTCGCTCCATCTAAAATACTGGTACTCAGCTGCATCCGGTTAGACTCGAAGCCGAGCCCAACATAGTTGGGAAAAGTCTAGGCAGATGATGAACTACTAATATTATATTGCTTAACATTCGACTCTATGTTAATTAATCGATTGTTAACGTCAAAATAGTACAATCAAAACCGGACACGGATTATGACATCATCGACAGACAGTTAAAGGTTACTGCAAAGTTACTGAGCAACATTATTTTTGGATGTACCCTGTCTGTTAATTAAATATGGCTGACACGCTCGTCCGTTGTGTGGATGAGTCAAGATCACAAATAGGCTAAAAATGGGATAGGACGGCCACAAGTTAGGTGTCGCAACAAGCAGGTGTAGAACTCGCAGGAAGACTTTAGTTAGACTATAGTCTCCGCCAGATAAGTAAGAATTAAAGGTCATTGCTCTTTCCTTAATTTCTCTGCGTAGCTACCCCGACAATACATTATGAATCGTTTTTTATTACTAGAAAAAGTCAGAGATCACATCATCATAAAGGTCGTTTCGGGACAAATTTATGTCATTATTTCTGTTTTCAGAATTAAGTATTTGAATAAATGTATGCTGTTAGTGACCTTTAATCTTACTTAACTGGCGGCGACTATAGGACTAGCAACTGAATAAAAATAGCTAAAAATCAAGCTTAATGGTATACGATTGAATGTCAATGCCATATCCAGCAATTAAGATAAACTCAAAACGCTGTTTCAGCGTTAATTCGATTTATTAATATATTTTTTTGTAATATATCATTCCATCGACCTTAGAACTAAAACACAGGTTAATGAAACGTCGACGCTCATATGTAGCAAATATTTTATTTCCAAATAACAAAGTACGATGTACGTACGTTTCTTACTCCCCTAAATCCCCATTTTATGAGTCTGTTGAAAGGAAAACCTTGAAAGTCCGTAAAATTCTCATTAAACTTCCTTCGACAAAATGGTGTGTCATAATAAACTTTAATATAACTTCCTTGTACCAGTCCTTCAAACGCTAAGTTAGTAATATAACTAGGATTATGCCCCGCTCTCAAGTTGGTATATGGGAGCTAACCTTCATAACTTTTCACATTCAAATTGTACCAAAAATGCACACCGATTCCGTCGCCGCAATCTTTTGTTTAGATATCGACTCTGTCTTAAGTGCACATTTTTATCGATTTCGGTATTTATGTGCGCTATTAAATCATCTCTTCATTGCTTTTAGTCCGTAAAATTCCAAAAGCTATATAAGATTTTATCAGCAGCCATTTTTGTTGTGTATTCTCCGTCATTATATTGCATCCATCAGCAGATTTTTATAATACCTACTCCACCATTTTTAATCCAGTCCAATCAAAAGTAAAATAAACAACCACAAAATCCTTTTTCCAGAATCCCGGTGGTCCATTAGAGGGTCCATATGAGAAAGCGTAGACTAGTATGTTATTATGTAATAATCGCGTACATTACGCCACATATATAAGTACCAATCATTTGTGTTCACCGTTACAAGGAACCGGGGTATTCCATTACACTTTTTATTACTACCCGTAATGACATCAAAACGTGTGTGTGCATGACTTATCTATACAATTTCTGTTATATTTTGAATATTATTGAATTTTAGTGCGTCTAAACACTCTAACAACTCCGATAGATGTATTTAGATTGAGTTGTAGGTAAAACGTTTAATAATATTATTAAGTTTTTATTTTGGTATTCTCTTCATTAATCTAATTGTCATGTGCATGAATCCCGTTATTATGATTATTTTTCTTTTTATCATAGATAAGAAATACCTTTAAAATGGCTGTGCTTTTATCTCTATATTATAAGTTAATATTAGAATAGATTTAAATTGCACATCCGTCTCCACTTGATTCTATAATTTGCATACAGCAAAATTAATTTCTTACTCGAGTAATTTCTATAATTCAATGCAACAGCAATTTGATTTCCCGTGTAATCAAAATCAAGACCATCAAACACTGCCCTTGCTCTACTTACCACTACTAATCAACCAAGTATTTAGTCACTAAAGCTGCACACACGGGCAACTATTCAGCAACTTTGGCGACAGCAATTGCTGGGAATTGACACTATTGCACTATTGGCTTGTCGCCAACATGCAAGATCGTATCGCTACGCCATCGCCATAAAGACCTTATTTGAGACTTCAATGAAAAAACTTTGATATTCTTGGTTGTGTATTGTTCTTGACCTACAAAATAAAAAAATCTAAAAGATGGATGCCTACTTCTTGACATTTAATGTATACAGGCGTGTAGTTTTCTTCCGCACGCCATATCTTTGTGTCGGCGTCAACAGGATGAACTACTTTAATATACCTCCACAACCACCGGCAACTATTGGCGACAGTAAATAGCATGAAAACATTGCCCGTATGAGCACAACGTTATTAGCGGCCACACGACCGGTATTCGTTGCACTATTATAATGAAACAGGTTTACACAATCACCTCATTGTGCTTTGACAAAGCTTTGTTATCTTATCTTTTAATTGTGGTGTACTATTCTCATAATTTATACTTACGAAAAAATGTTGCTTCAGTCCCACAGTTGAGTCGTGGAATCAAAATAGTAGCGCGATTAGGAATAATTTTTTTCTTGCCGTTGTAATTTTGATTGTTTACTTAGTGATGTTTTCGTAATATAATTACTTTTTGGGCCGCTAATATTAGACGTAATGCAATCAATTTTGTTCATTGACAAAAATTAATTAAACACGGTATTGAGAATCTGAAGTTGAGATCATGTCAATTTATTCAAAACAAGTCGAAAAATAATTTCGTAACAAAGTGTAAATATCAAATAAAATTTATCTTGTACCTAAAAATCATCATCAGCCGTCTATCCCAATTTGAGGCCTGCTGGATTGCAATTTCGTTTTTTTATTAATCACAGATGTTTCAAAACAGTTTATTTTTTCATTACTGATTTCATCCCAGGTTAGTTTAACGAACCTAACCCAACTATAGCCTTTTTCCACATTGTCAATCATTCTGTCACAGGCTCCAAACAACTGATACAGCTACCGGCGAGAATTTGCAAAACAAAAACAATTGGATTATGATCGATTTCAGCACACGCTGACAGAATCTAAATTACAAAGCCAGCGAACAAAACTGTATGATCCGGCTTTTGCGTTTTATTTTCCAAACATGTCAATAAAGTGTTTTTAGTTTTTTTCCTAGCTTAAATAAAGTTTAGTTTTCTCTGCTAATATACACTACAATTAATTTGACATTTGTTTAAATGGAAATAACATCAATTGGAAACACACTCATTGGGCTGACTCGTTGGTCTTAATGATCGCAAACGCGACTGCAACCCTTCAGGAATTACAGGCGTGAAGTTATGGAAACAAGGATTTGAATAGATTTTAGGTTTGAATGTTTCTCTACTTAGATGCATATCTACATTGTTTTCAGTGTTCATGCTGGCAAAGTAGAATGCAATTTCATTTGCAAGTACAAAACCACCCGGGTATTGCATAAGCAGTACAACTTAATACCAACTACGAATTCGTTATTATTTATGTATGGAGTTGGGGAGAGGCGTTTAAACCGAGCACTTTTTAGTTACAAATAATATCCGATGGTGTCGATTCTGTTGTGCACAAACTAAACTTAATTTAGGCTATTGCTGTCTTTTTCTCTCTAATAAAACGAGAAGGAGACGGACGTAATTTAGAGCTGTGCGAAATGTGAACGAAATTTAGTTGGAACTAATATTTCTATACAAATGAAGGGTGCACGTATATAGGAACATGTCCACTAAAAACACGGTGAAACTCAAGGCATAAACTAGTTTGACATATCTAACTTAGTTCATAGCTATAGCCGTCCTTTTAATAAAAGATTTAAGTTTAGTTTGTGCACAACATAATCGACACCAATATTACCTGAAATAAGTTAACACAGATGACAATATTACTACCACCAACGATTACCTACTGTAAAGCGTGTGTGCAGTCCTGTAACTTAAAAAAAAAACAATTATGAGTTGCCATTGCCAGACAAAAAAATAAATGAAAAATCCGGATAAAACTGATGACGATCTCATTTGCGTACGCAGACGTATTTAAAACCGGCGGATTAATTTAAACCGGACATTTTCCGAAAAATACCAATAACCAATTTGTGATGAATTCAGAATTTCAGACTGACTGAGGCACTGCTTTCGGTCATAGGGAAACATGGGAATGAAAAGTTTTCATTTCAGTATTTCACGAATCCTGAAGCCCTAGCGAGAACGCTCGACTTAGAGTTGGTAGGGGACTTAGCAATAGAAAAGGATAGGAATATGCAAAAGTGCGATTATGTGATGTGGCGCAACCCAAAAATTTGAACACTTTTTTAAATCGACACTATGCACTGTACTTTCGGATTTCGGTTTATTTTTAGCGACAAGCACATTAAGAGCACGTCCGTCCGTACGTCCGTCTCTATCCGTCGGATAGAGACGGACGTACGGACGGACGTTAGAGAGTAGGAAAAAACGGAACCCTTATAAAATCACTTTCTTGTCCGTCTGTCACCACCGATTTTCTCAGGAACAGGGTGGACCTAGCAAGTTGAAATTTTACCAGATACTGAAGTCTATAGTCCCTATTAGGTGTATAAAAATAAAGGTCCTGAGTCAACATCATAAAAAGATATGGGAAAATTTAGATTTTTACGAAAAATTTACCTTAATTTTCAACTTTTTTTTTATTTTTCGGACTTTTCCCTTTACTTGTGATATAAGACCTTGCTTTTAACTAAAATTGAAAATTCTAGGTCAACCGGAAGTACCTAAGTATGTTTCTTGTCGAAAACCTATATGATAATTCCCGTTGACCTAGAATCACGAAATTTGGCAAAAAGCAAGGTCTTACAGCACATGTAAAGGGAAAAGTCTGAAAACCGTAAATATGTAGTTTAATAACAAAAAAAAAGCAATTTTACTATTGCAAACTTATTATTTGCGGTTGGTGCAATAGCCGTTTCTAGGGATCGAACAGCAAAGTTGGTGTTTCCCTATACTCTTCAATACATCCATCGTTTCTTTGGTCTTCCTCTAATCAAGTGCCAAACCAGTGTGCAATTTCAAAATCTTTCCAATTTACGTTACGATCACTCCGCACGTTCATGCTAGGCCTACCAACTTAATTCAGGAATCTCTGTGCAAATATGCTGACGTTAATTTCAATTAATACATAAACGGGTTGAGAATGGATTTTTGTTATTTCACTCACTTCATAAATATTAATCAGTGCACGTCTCGTTGTTGGCTTTTTGATTATTTAAAGAGCGAATCGCTGGGCCTGGGCAGAACATGATTTATATTTATTGGTACAGACTGTATAAATAAACAGCATGATAATAATTCACTTTCGCGTAAGGGGTAATTTTCGTTGTAAGTCCGTTTTACACAGTAACTCGTTTTTGGAGGTCAAAAAGGTAGTCACTCCATGTAAAATACTGGTAATTAGCTGCATCCAGTTGGGCTGAAAGCCGACCCAGCGTTGCAAAAAGGCTAAGCAGATGATGATGAAAATCTGAAAAGAAATCGATAAGAGAACTTCACGTTAAAAACTTTTCAGGATATTTTATAGGCTGCAAACTAGACATTATCTATTCGAAGTTTACGACTCTCAAAGTCTTTAGGAGGGAACATGGATACACGAGATATTTATTTACGTGGCTACGTAACTTAATAACGATATTATGTTGCGCAAGCCATTACTGAATTTATAAATACTGGTGCGAACCTGAAAGCCCTGAAAACTGGCTCGTTGGTCTTGTTGTCGCAATTTGCTGAACCTGGGTTCGATTTCCAGGTCGGCCAAATTGTTATTGGGTTTTCCAACAGGAATTTCTCAGTAGCAGCCACGGAGACTGGATTTGTGCCCGGTTGATGGCAATAGGCTCTTCCACTATTACATCAGACTTAAATATAACTGGTGAAATGAGGGTGTACAATTAGTTACGGCTCTGCCTAACTCTTTGGGGATTACAGGCGTTATGTTATGGTTCGAACCAGTATTTATAAATTCAGTAAAGACTTGTCCATATCAAGTACAAAGTACACATTAAGGGCCTATACTACCTCAAATGGCTTAGCATGATTCTCCGTTACGCCTAAAATACTGCAGCATTAATTTTGAAATAAATATATGGTAAAGTTGAGGATTAATGTTAGGTCTTATGTTTGGCGGAAACACGATTTAATAAAATTTTCTGTATAGAAAAAAATCCCAAAATTACCTCCAAATCGAACAATAAACCGCTGGTACTCAAAAAGTACTTCAAATTAGATCATGAAGCTTTGCATACTAACTGAACTAACTATAAAGCAGGTCGTATGTTTTTTATTTTTTCCAAAAGACGAAAATTTGATTTTATAAAGAATAAAAACCACTCATTTCGCACTATTCGGCCGCAGTGACTGACGTAACAACCGATTTGTAGTGCAAGCTGATTAGAACTTTATTCTAACAGTATTACAAACGAAGTTTGAACCACCACAAATAGAGTTGCTAATCTGAGGTAGTATAGGCTCTTAAGTCTGCTATCTAACAAAGTGTGTCTAACTTTTCAAAATAATAGCTTCGCCATACAAACTAAGCGTTTTCAGAGCACATTGCAAGGGTAATAAAACAAAGCACTCACTAGTTTTCTCTTGCAATTCCTTTTACGATTATATGTCTGTACATTAAGGACGAAAGTACACATGGCAAAAGAGATAAATGTGCAAGCAAAGAATGAACGTCTACGCTCCACAAAACTGTGGGATAACTTTTTAAACATCGACTTTTAAAATGATGATAAAATTCAAGATTTATTGAAAACTACCATGGTTATAAGCAGAGACATCCAAACGTGAAAGTGTAGTGAGAAAAGGATTGTATCTCCTTTTGTAAATGGTATACCCGATCTGTCTATCTTGTCTATTAAATGTATAATGTTAGAAACCCAAAAAGCCCAAAATATTTGATATGATGTCGTTACTGTACCTACCGTATTTACAGAATATTTTATTCCCCCTGAACTAAGCCTGCATTGCTTTTCTCATTTGTTCCAAAGTTACATTTTTCTTCCCCTGAAGCAAGGTTGCAACCTTTTCTCTTTATCTACTGTACTATTTTATACAAACTTCTCAAACAATGTTGTTAAGAAAAGCTAAGCATTATTATGTTTTGTCCACAGATTTTACGATGTTGATAAGGTGTCCGGCGACACTGTGTGTCGTCGTATTCCTACTGGTTGCTGTGCAAGCCAGCTCGGAGGTAAGCTTTTATTGCTTCTTTTATTTTATTTACTTAGCTCAGCATTCGTGTAGTTTGTGAGAAAAGAGGATTGTATCTGGTGCAGGTTCCTTTTTTGAATGGCGACAGGAAAAAAATTCAGTTAAAAAAAAAATGAATGCACTAGTTGTGGTTTTTGGATTCACGGCACCCACAGAACGACATGAAATGGCTTATTTTTATCCTGAATATAATCAAAGCCTTGTCTCGAAAATTAATATGCATGGTGTGAAAAGGGCACCCACCGAAATCTACTTTTGACCATATAGATATTGCACTTCTTTATGCAACAGCTGATTTTTTAAACAACCGAAGATAAAACATGTCCCGAATCCTTGATAGAATTTTGTGTCACACTCACAATGTCCTTTACACCATGTACTTTTATTTCTAATTGCTAGTGCATGAGTGTAATCCTTCTTACGTCTCAACGGATTAGGTACAATGTAGGATATTGTAGACGGTTAAAAGCTTTCTGATATAACATTTTACGCCCAGACTTTAATCTTAAAAGTGCCACTCGGTCAAGTGGAAATATACATAATCCATTTTAACTTTTACAAAAGCAATTTGGATTATTCCGTTCAAAGTTACGATTTGTTTTATTACGACACAATAAAGAACTGGGCGATTAGATAGATTAGTCTACTCAAGCCATTAAAATTGGATTCACTCAATGACAGCAATATCAGAGTTAGGGACTAATCGATATAATCAACGTGCTGACAGGTGACCCAAAAAAAGAACAATAAACTTTTAATTAAAAACTGATCAACGAGTCAAATGGAATTGTTTGGCACAGGCGGATGTACAAACAGCCTTCTCAATCATATTAGCGGAACATCTCATTGTATGTTAAACTGTTTGTTTATTTAGACAATGAAATTTTGCAACACTATTGCGAAGTCGATTACTCTTACCGAATTATGTTTAGTAAAGAAAATACTTATTGTTCTTTCATGATGTTCAACAAAAATTAGATTTCGTGTTCGACTTATTTTTTTTTTTTAAAGATTCTCAATAATAGTTCTTTGCCTGTTCTTCTTCATAAGAACCTATTACACTATGGAATGGTCTACTAGTGTCATTCATTTAGTTGAGTAACCGACTCCTTGACAATTAAAAAGGTTGTAAGCGAAGTCTTAAGTTAATATTATGACTTATGAAGCTTTGAATTGTTAACTACTCAGAATAGTTACTTTTCATTCCGATATACGATCAAATCACTACGTCTACAGACCTATACTAAAGATACTAGGAATTCTAGTTTTTGTATGATCTATTATAGCCCCCAATAATCAATACGTTACTGAAATGTTATTAAACATGCAGCCGTATAATGACGTTATTTCAGCATTATTAGGTATACACTAATCAGTCTATACTTATCTGTTTCGACCACAGTCATTAGTCGTAATCACTGAGTGTATACTATTCGTAGGTAGGGTTACCATTTCGATATTAGAAAAGTCCTCACAATTTCCGTGAGATTTGAAAAAAACGTCTAAACTTGGGTATTGAAAAAATAATTATTGATTTAAAGCAAAATGCTTTTGAAAAATTAGTTTACATCTTCAAAAAATGTTGTGAAAAATTACTAGGTCAGGCAAAATCCGAAGGGAATAACTAATATAGACATGTCCGAACAAATCTGGACGGATGGTGACCCTATCCATAGAGAGTAGTGCTCTCACAGCATAGCCTGTTAGTTTTACAGCACCAATAATAATGGTAATAATGGGTAATAATTTCAGAGGTGTTAAAATCGTTTTGAACGTAACACCCCTCGGGATCGGGATAATTAATAACTATAACATCACAATACCGCATTGCATTCTAATAATTATTCATGATTTAAGTCATAAAGAATCAGTTATTGTTCAAAATTTGATACAGTAACCAATTTTACAAGCTAAAACGACGTAATTATCCATGAACTTTTTAAATTCCTATAATATTGGCTGGTAGGCCGTCTCATAACAAATAATGTCGCGTTGCGTAACATTGTCAGCCGGTTCTGTGCTGTGAGATCGATTACAAGTTGATTACATCCATTACACCCAGAAACTATAGACCGTCAGAATACATTAACTGTCATGTTACCGAGTGTCATGTTGGTACAGATTGGCGGCTCTGTGATTTTGTGAGTAGTTAGACAAATATTGCGACTGCGAGTTTGCGCTTTCGACACAGTCTGTTTGATTTGGTAAAAGCAGCGACGTATAATTCCCGCATATATTTGAACGGATCGCTGTTATAAAACCATATTTACTTAACTAATTCTGAATTCAGCTTTTCAACTAGAATTTTATAACATTATTATGAATCGCCACAACGTTGCAGGCAGTGTTGTGACAAAACCGCAAAATCGAATCGGCAAAATTCTCTGAAATAGAACTTGAGTCATAAATTCCGTCATTTTCTTTCCTTATCGCATATAAAAGTTCCCGGCAAACATACCAAGCTAGTTAAGTTACAATGTCAGGTTTAAGTGTTGGGGAACATTGTTGATAGAAATTCACACTTCTGACTTCTGAGGTCTGTGGGTTACTCAATCGACTGTACTTTCTACGGGTCGGTATTCAAATCTCGGCTCTCACTATCAATCAGCTGAGAATCTTATGTAACAATTAAGTGGAATTGTTCGCGGTTTTATTAATTGTTTTATCCTCTAGAACTTATTGTTTCGTTTATAACTGTTTTGTCCGGTCACGGGTGGCGGGTGTCCTCGCACAAAGCCACTTTCCCCCGTTTGGCAAACCACTCGAAATGTTTCATTCTGTCACGACCGCCCGTTATATCAATTTCCGAATGGAAAACTGTGAAACTGACCACATTTCGGATTTGTTTCGATGTGTGCGGTCTAGGAATATCAATCCATTAGTTTTCTGGTAATTTTGATCATTTAACTGCCGCAGACACCGCTGGCAGTCGAGTGAAACGTGTCGAACATTTCACTCAACTACAAGTAACGGATTTAATTAAATATGATCAACAGCCTTGTTTAAAAAGTATACGACGCTCTTTGATTATATTATTTTCAAAATAAACGAAAGCGCTTTCAGCGTTCAAAAACAGCGAACACGAGAAACTATTTCGTTTACCACATTTATTTCGGGGACTTTCCTATTAAAATTAATTTAGCGTCCAACCTCAAACTGTATGGGTACACAGTAGCCCATAACAGAGATTCATTGCCGTAATGTTGTCATATACAAGCCAAATTGAGTGGCTGTGTAACGAGATTTCCAAATATGGGCTCGGTAATATGATGGGCGGCCTACACAAAGTTTACTTTAGCATAAAGGGGGCACTAAGCCTCCACAGGCTTACAAGCCCATATATTAAGTAAGACACAAGTACCTAAGTTGCCTAGATAAACGAAGCGGTTCCTATATACAAAGCTGACGGTAACATAACAGGTTACGCTGCCTGCATTGGAAAGCACATTACACAGCCGACTTAAGTCAAGAACTGTGGCTCTACTCAATAGATTACGTTAATCTCTAATCTCGTATAATAATTAATAACTTCATGCAGAATGAGAGCAAGAATTTAATTAGTCAACAGCCGGTCGTTATAAAATGTGCCAGAGGGAACTTTTTGTGAGACTTTGTCGTTTTTAGGGTTCCGTACCCAAAGGGTAAAAACGGAACCCTATTACTAAGACTTCGCTGTCTGTCCGTCTGTCCATCTGTCCGTCTGTCTGTCACCAGACTGTATCTCATGAACCGTGACAGCTAGACAGTTGAAATTTTCACAGATGATGTATTTCTGTTGCCGCTATAACAACAAATACTAAAAACAGAATTAAATTAATATTTAAGGGGGGCTCCCATACAACAAACTTGATTTTTTTGCCCTTTTTTTGATAATAATGGTACGGAACCCTTCGTGCGCGAGTCCGACTCGCACTTGGCCGGTTTTTTTTAATATATGTTAAATGTCGTGATTTCGTGAATTAGCCAAAGTTTTCGGTTTACTTGGATTATAGACCATTAAATTAGGTGGACCGATGACTTGGCAGTTGCGTCGATCTGCTGGATGCGAGTCACACGAGACCGGTCAATGTGGGACACTTGGGGGAGGCCTTTGTCCAGCAGTGGACGTCTTTCAGCTGAAATGATAATGATGTTGATAGACTATTATTATCATCGATATTTACGTCAAAAGGCATACTTGTTTATGAAGTTCAGGTGATAGTTACTCTGTCTAAATTATTAAAATTCAGCACCATCTAGTTAGACTGGGAAGCGAGTGCGTAGGTCGGAGGTGAGAATGAATACCTACCTGCAGATGACCTAACTGAATACCTACTATATCACAAAGTATTTTACGGTTCGTCTAAAAATACGCCATTCTTCTCTACTCCTGAGGGTGTCGGAAGATATTACCCGGTGAATGAGCCGCTTTGATCCTTCTTCCAAATTAGTTATTTATTATGAATTTATCCCTTACAATCGGTACCAGAACCGATTCACAAATACTTCAAAACTCCACGGGATCAAAGTAGCGCCGGATGCCTGTCTGAAACATTTTCAAGGAAACTTTTTAGTGGAAATATCTAATCATTTTATTTTTGTTCACAGGGCAACCTTTTCACGTGTCCGAATGGTAAGTGAAATCTCTTTATTGTTTAATATCTACTTATTTACTTACATAACTTTTGCCAATACTTCAAATAACTTCGGCGGGGGATCGGACTTTCTATTTAATTAAAATCGGGGCCAGTGCTCCGGTTTTACCTTTGGGAAATATAAAACTTGGTAACATTGTTGTTTTAGCGGTTTAATGAACAGCATGTACATGAACTTTCATTGTTTTATTTTGAAGTTTGTTTTATACATACGACATGTTATTGAGAATGGGTACCTACGTCTCTATATTTTCCAAAGTAACACATAAACATAACATCATGCCTGTAATCCCCGAAGGGTAGGCAGAGGTGTACCTAATAGTAAGCCCACATTTCGCCAGCTGTTGTTTTAAGGGTAGACGACAAAAAAAAATCTAATTAGTCCGTCAGTTAGATTATCAAAAAATATTTGACCCGTGTTTTTTCTTTTGTTACGTAAACCAAAATTGACGAAGATATGACGCTTTTAAAATTCTCAATACGTCACGCCTTGGTATAATTTTTAGCTAGTTCTGACGTCACGACGCCCACTCCCGAGTTTTGATGCGTTTTATCTTTGTCAATATTCATTGTTTTAGAAAAACGAAAAATACGTGTCCATTAATTTCCAATACTCTAACTGACGGACTAAATAGATTTGCAATTTTTTGATAATGTCGTCATGCCTACCGCGAGCCTATAGCGATCACTCGGGTACAAATCCAGACCCCGTGCCTGCTACTGGGAAATTCTTGATAGAAATCTCAATAACACTTTGCCCGACCCGGGAATCGAACCCAGGGCCTCACGCTTAGTAGTCGCTTGCGACCGACCACTCGACCAACGAGGCAGTAATTTTTCAAAGTAGGCTGTGGTTAATTTCAAATTCATTCAAAGTTTGTGACTAATCTGGTTTAGCATTTTGCTATGGTGATCTTTTTTTATCTTAATTCAGTTAATAGCCAAGTTTTTGTCCTGAATAAAAAAGGTTCCCCTGATTATGTGGAACTTAATCCGAGAAGAAATTAGTAGGCGCGAGAGATACTCAGTTACTTCCTTATATTGTAAAGGGGGGTGGGCAGAAAGGGTCTCATCTCATTATACTGGATTAAACCCGCCACTAATGAAGTACACCGTCCTTTATTCGTATACACTTTGCGTATTAAAGCAACTGCATACAAACTGACTTGTTGCTTGTTTCTTGTGTAAACAGCAATAATGGGGAACTTAATACAGGTACGAAATAAAATCATGGATTTTACAAAAACAAGTTTTCATATTAGTTAATGAGTTTAATTTTTTTATTTTTTTTATTTACAGCTTACAATTTTATTCATAATTTTACTTTACAATATTATATACGTACATACATGTCAAATAATTTAAACCAGTTCACAAAAAACCTTAAGTCATAAGAAATCCACAGTCCCTAGACGTTCCCGGCGCAAAGGAGTCCATGACACTTGCAGCGTTTCCGCGCTGAATTGCCAGGGCTAGACTCTGCACCAGGAAAGAACCAGAGCGTGGGTCACCGCCCCTATCTCTAAGTCGCCGGCCGATCTCGGCCACAAATTTGATAGCGTCGGACCCCCAGCAACCAGTGGGACAAAATAATATTTCGGCTCTAAGGTTGCATATTTGCCCCGCTTTTAGACATATAGGTGTTCACTAGAAACACTATAATTAGGCTTTAGAATAAAACCACCAAATTATCAGTAAGTAGATGAACTCTAAGGATACGTGTGCTCGCTGCCCGGAATAAGAGTGGACTACTCAATCGACGCGACCTTAAAGCTCACGCTACGTTTATTAGTATATCACATCTCTTCCTTTTTGTATGAAAATATTTATTTCAATTAGGCCATGCCGCGCTTGCCTAGGTTAGTCCGTGGGTGAACACCAATTACATACCAATTTCCTCCATGCCTCGGAAAGCACGTTATGCCGTTGGTATCGGCTGTCATTTGTACATCTTTGGTATCAGGTAAGTCAGTGGCCTGAAAGTATAACAACTAGTCTTACCGAGGGGTGTCGCGTCGTATCACCCAGTACTAACAGAGTTTTGTAGGTCAGATAGGCAGTCGCTCTATTTAAAATACTGGTATTCACCTGCATCCGGTTAGACGGGAAGCCGACCCCAACATAGTTGGGAAAAGGCTAGGCAGATGATCTCTGTTATTTTCTCAATTAAATACCATTTTTTTGTTCTCATTATTGCATGGCACAACAGAGCAGTGGTGGCGGACCGGTTCGAACCCGGAAAAGCGCAATACTTTGTGTAATTTATTTCATCACCACTGTTCTCAAAACGGTGAAAACATCGGGAGGAAACCGGCATGTCCCAGAACCAAAAAATTCGAAGACACGTGACACGGTGACACGTACCAATCCGCACTGCGCCCGCGTGGTGGATTATAGCACATTCCCTCTCATAGAGAGGAGGCCTGTGTCCCAGCAGTGGGAACATTAATAGGCTGCTGATGATTGCACAACAAAACTGGACAATAACAGGAGTAATCCTATGTAAACTAGCAATTAATATTCAGACTTTAATATAATGAAGTAAATGGTTCAAGTACGTAAACAGAGTGACAATTAATCAAGTCTATTAATGTATAACGCTACAGTATTTAGGCACTAGCTGTTATTAGGGCCCTTGTGTGGTGATAAGCGGAAGCGAGAGCGGAAAACTCGACGGAAAGGCGTAGCTGAAATTTAACTGATATGATAGAAAGTCGGATATGGAATATGTACGAGTTTCAAATATGTTTGTACAGATACCGTTTTAATTTTGTCTCTAACCTTAAAGCTTTGTTTGTCATTTATTCTACAAATACTAGCTCACTTTACAGTCTTTTTTAAAGTAAATGACTCCAACCTTGTAAACATAAACAAACACATAACCAATTATTGTGTTAAATGTTTTTTTAAACGATTCTATCCTAAAAGAGTTCTTACCGATAATTGTCTTAAACTGCAGTTTTTATTCTTTCGGAATTGAAGGTCATGCATGACTATGTCAGCAATTTTCTAAATTGTTTGCTTTTTCTGCACCTTGCACCTAAATTATTACATTGTCACACTGTTTTCAAAAGTAAATACTTAAGAAAAGCATTGTAACGTTTCAAACTCGTCAATGCTGCCACTTTTCTTCCGATATCTTCTCCATAGTACCTTAAATCTCTTTCATTTCAAAATCTACATTGCAAAACATGGCTCCCGCTCAGCTTATCATTGAAAGCCACACTAAGCAGGTACTTGCTCTTGAAGCGAGTGCGTAATTATTAAAGCTGCCTACGTCGCTTAGAACAATGTATTACAAAACTCGTGGCGCAAGCTTCTCGTGAGCTTTCAAAGCAATCTTTTATCAACTAGTTTCGTTATAATTGCAAGGCAATACGAAATTAAGTGGGTTCATATAATATATATAGTGTATGTATGTTGTAAGAGTAAGATCAATAGGTATATGCATGATTTTTTTATCACTCTAAACAAAGCGTAATAACATCAGAAATAGCAAAGTGAAATTATTTTATTAATATCTATAAAAAATACTAAATTATAAGCATTTGAAACTGCTGATTAGACAGAGAGATCCGATAAAGCGAATGACGTCATTCTCTGCATCGACGTACAAAATCCATTCTAAATTCCGTTTATCTAGAAAGAGATAGAAACAAAAGTTTAAATGGTTATAACTTTTGTGTTGTTTGGCCGATTTATGTCTTGTTTTCGCTTTTTGTCATTATTTTTATGTACTATAAAAATAATGACAAAAAGCGAAACACATTCACATTAACATTCCGTATCTAAATAAAAAAAAAAAAAAAACATGCATATTCCCTATTGGCACATAAAATGAAAACCCATGGTTTTGTTCATATTTTTTTGTTTGGGCATCAGTTTCTTATCTCAATAATCGCAATCGGTATATGAGATACCTAACGAGCTACGTTAACATTAAAATCCATATGTTAATGTGCCTAGTATTAGTAATCACATTACATCACGCCTGTAATCCACGAAGGATTAGACAGAGGTGTACCCATTACTACACACAAGTTTCGCCAGTTATTTTTAAGTCACATGTAAAAGGGGGCGAGCCTATTGCCATCAACCGGGCACAAATCTAGACTCCGTGGCTGCTACTGAGAAATTCTTGATGGATAGACCCAATAACACTTTACCCAACCTGAAAATCGAACTCAGGACCTCAGAGGCTCAGAAGTTGCGCTTGCGCTCACTAGAACAATGATGATTAGTAATCTATACTAATTATTATAAAGAGGTAACATTTGTTTGTAAGTTTGTATGTAGGGGGTAATCTCCGGAAGTAATGAACCGATTTCAAAAATTCTTTCACCATTAGAAAGCTTCATTCACCCTGAGTAACATAGGCTATATTTTATCCCCGTACTCCCACGGGAACGGGAAATACGCCGGTGAAACCGCGGGACGTCCGCTAGTCAGTAACATAAATACAAATAGGTTCATAGTTATTGATAAACTACTTTTTAGCTATTGCTGCGCAGAAAACTATTCATATCTCCTTTGCCAGAATAGTTACTCTTCATCTCAATCGAAAGTATTTTTCCAAACTGAATTTCGACCGATCTAAGCAGAGACAGCCACGGATGCGGCATAAACAGGGTGTAAAAGACCTCATCACGAAGCCGTCATCCAAGCATTCTGTACATCAAACTAAGTAACTTTACGCAAAAATTATTGCTGGGAAAAATCTGTTTTTTTTTTGGGTGAAAAATCATGTTTTGTGGTAGAACTCAATGTAACGCACTCAAAACATTCTTCTGATGGATGGATTGAATAGTACGGGGGTCGTAGAGGTGTATAAATTAATCTTACATTAAAAACTTGTATTAAAAATAAACTTGTCAAAAAGTTGGAACTTTGACCCCCAATATAAGACACTAGAAGGTTGGTTGCAACTAGAAGGTTCCCAGGTGTGGTGTAGAACAAAAAAATGATCGCAATGACGGGGAGAACAAGTGCCTTTCGGCTCCGTTATGAGGTGTTATACACCCTTTATTAGTTTGTACACATCGAATATACCACGTGAACAAAGCCACAGGTAAAATCTAAGCCAATATTATCGACCGCCCCACAATATATGATGTTCATACAGTTCGATTTCATAGCGGTTTCTAACGACCTTGCGCTCGCGCATCCGCCTGTCTAAGCTAAATAGGCGGTGACTACATCTTGTGGAATTTCACGTCGCTTTGACTAACGACTTGAAAAACTGACCTAACCACTATTTGTACATAATCTTACATATAATGTACGTTCTTAGGTACTGTTGCGTTGTAATGAAACAGGTAAACGTAATACTAAAGTCAGTTATTTAGGTGGCGAAGTAATAACTTTGTCTATGGGTGGGTAGGTAAGATACCGGAGTCGATCGTGAAATTGCGTCCGAGCCTTGTCTATTGTGAAAGATTTTGTAGGGAATAGCAGCCATAGGTAATATACAACCTGTTTTTTTTTATATCCCATAACTCTAGGGTATGATTGAGACCATATCAAATAATCAACTGGCATATGAATTATGTTTCAATCATCCTTTTTTTTTCATTTTTCATACAAAATAATTCGGAAAAGTCACGATTATTAACGTAAAACACCCTTACGTGAAATATGACAACGTCGCATTTTCTTAGCTTTAAATATGAACGATTGGTTTGAATTAAAATGAATTACTCGTATTTATCAATGAAACTTAGATACATATTTTATAATTATGATTGATGATATCTCTGAAACTATGCATTTTTGGACCACCTATTCTAGGAGTTTTAGTATTATTTTTACCTACATAACCCTGTTTTTTTTGATATCCCATAACTCACTCCCATATACTCTTTACGGTTAAGATATTTTAAACAAAAGAGGACATGGTCGATTTATTCAACGATCTAAAATTATATAAACGTTTATTATTTTTAATTGGTGCATTAACAATTATGTAATAGAATAATTATGACATTGACGACATTGGAATCTGTGTCGTATTTAAAGAATATTCTATTTTTTAAAACCATAATATGGTGGATATTCTAGGGTACTCTGTTCTTCTTTCTGTTAACATAGATAATCGAACTCAGCACACGACACGCGACAACTATATTAATGATGCGGTCTCAGTAACTTACTAATGTTTAGTTGCTCTGCTACGTGTTAAGTTTAGATAACTTCAATGTATTTTCCGCGTATGCAAAGAGAAAAGAAAGTGCTTTTCTTATTCGCAATGAGTTTTCTAAGTGTACCTATTGCATATCAAACACAATTTTCTACCATAACGTTCTTGGGTAGGCATTGAATAACGATGTATTTCCATACGGTAAATTGTTGTGTCCACAGTTGGACAAGGTTTTGTCCTCGGCAAAAAATAAAATGAACTTTCTATAGGAGTTAACACGACCAGCTAATCGATATACTGTATAGTAAAACAAAAAAAAGTTATGAATTTAAAGGCGTAAAACAACAGTTGTTCAAGGGGCCTAAAATGGCTGCTCTAACAGAATCATAATAAGTTTTCAAATTTTTTAAACAAAAACTTCCATCAATACTCTCAAAATATCATTCAATTACTTTTGCAATTAATTATGAGAGAGAAATGAGGTCCTTTCATAGCCGTAATTTTACGTCAACCCTTTCAAGCCGTTTGACCTACTAAAGGATTCTATTTCCAATCAAGAGCCGAAACGTAGGACGTACAAATGAATTGAGTTTGACACTCTGTCGTCGGTTTTCATTCGCCACATAATTAGCCTAGGAAATTGCCTCCAGTCGGGGACTCGGGGCACACGTACGTTGACAAGCTTGTGTAATCAAACGTGGAGTCCCTGCTTCCTACTACGTCATCGTCAGGGTATTAAAATATTAGCTCTGATTGGCTGTCTGATAACGGTTTAATATGACAGAAAGGGGTAGGTAATTGAGACGAAAAAATGTGGTTTTGATTTCGAAATTGGTGTTGATAAACAACCAATTAGATGAGATGAGATAAAAACGGTTTTAATAAAGTACTTTTTTATTTTATATTTCTAGAGTCGGAGAAAAATAGTAGCACTCACAGGTAGGTACGTCTCTTAGGCTGCTTATAAAATATATTGTGTAACCTTAAACACGATAATGAAGCAATTCAATTAAGATTTGTAAATCAGTAGCCCATTTAACAGATTCTTAAGTAATAATAAAAATATTAACCCAGATACGTTACATATGGGATTGATCATTAATAGTTACGTTGATTATAAAATACCTACTCAAGCATCATTAAAAGGTCATTGACTCCATTACATTATCTCACCCGTTTCCTTACAACGTAACACCTGCATAGTTTAGCATCTGGAGTATTCAACGGAATTTTCAAAGAATCCGACATTACCTACTCTTACTCAACATTTTACAAACAGAAACCCCGCAGTTTCACCAAAATATGTAGGTACGAAACATCATTACATGTTGTGTTTAGGTATTAGTTTCGTTTATCGTTTACACCTAAAACTGAAGTATTCCCGTTTGAGCACCTATTTTTTGGGCACCAATGCGTTGAGCACCGAAGGTATTCCCATTTGAGCACCAACCGTTTTAATAGATTGGTGCTCAATGGAGAGCTTTTAGTGATGAGGTGTAAGCTAAAGCTACCGCACCGTAGGTGCTCAAAAGTTAAATATTTTTTATTGTTCTCCATTGAGCACCAAGCTATTAAAACGGTTGGTGCTCAAATGGGAATACTTACCTTCGGTGCTCAATGCATTGGTGCCCAAAAAATAAGTGCTCAAACGGGAATACTTCATAAAACAAGTTCTGAAGACTATCATCATCATCATTCCATTGCCCTTATACCAATTTATTGGTGGTCGGCGCAGCATGTGTTCTTCCATACTTCTCTATAACTCGTCATCTAAGCAGTCACCTCCTTTCTAGCTATATCATTCTTCACACAGTCCATGCATTGTTAAGTCCTGAAGACTAGGAGTACACAAAACTTATCAAAAAGGTTACCGTATTACAGTAGTAAATAATATAATAATAGGTAGTACGTACATGTTTGAAACAACACCGATACATGCACTATTTCGGACTTTCACGGTTTTTCACTACACCTAAAGCAAAAAGTAAAAAACAAAAAAAGAAAAAGAAACGATAGATACGCTTCGATTCGATTTTCGATTCGGAAAGTCGTATGTCTATCTTTTTTTGACATTACGAAATCGAGCGAGATAGACATACGACTTTCCGAATCGAAAATCGAATCGAAGGGTTGTGAATACGGAGGGATACGGTTACGGATATTATCCCGTAAGTACTTTAAGTGTAACACCGATTACAATCTAAAGTACGTAAGGAGGTATATTAGCACACTATTTCCACATTCAAGATCTAAAAATAACACTAGGGCGTAGACCCAACCTGTTACTTCTATTCCTATAATTAATTTACGAGGGATATTGAAGCAAGAGTCGCAAATCGCAATGTTCCTGCAGACAGATTGGATCCAAATTCGCTCCGAGCCGGAATTAACGCGACTGACTTCTGATTACACGTAATTCCATGGAGTTAATCTCTGAAGCTGTTGTTTACAGTTCTACAAGTACATAGATATAGATATATACAGCCTTCGTTACTCAAACAGCATTAGCGAACAAAAGTTTTCACGAAAATGCTTTTAAAGGCGTGTTTTGACACAAAATTACGCCTTGTTAATTACTTAAGGAAACAAATTGAGAATAAAATATAATTTGATTACAAAAACTTTTAATGCACAACAGCTTGATTTGATTGAGTTAATTATAGAAGAAAATTATATAGGAAACTTAGAATCAAGGTAGAATAGAATAAAATAAAATACTGATGGTTGAAGCTAGAACAAGACGCCAATAAACCGGAATAAAAAAACAAAAGCGGATTATCTTTGAATAGAGAATTAGGTTTTTAAAAAGCGAAGGCAACATTGGCTAACGTCATGTTATCGATCGAAGCTGTGAATACGTTAATATTACTAACCGGGTTACAAATCTGTTTGTATTTCTTGAAAGTAAGAGCTAATTAGAACCTAAGGATTTAGTAGTTGTGCAATAGAGCGTTAATTAGTTATGCTTATTACTGGCTGGAAAATTGATGGTGTAACAATTTTAATCTCAAAATACAAGCTTTAAAGATACGCAGGTCTTGAAACGTTGACCCCTAAAAAAAGTGGATTTAAGTGCACCTGCAATTAAAAAAGTATTCAAGACGTATAAAAATAAAATCTATCTATCAGTCATGTTTTAATAACCATGTAACCAAAAAAGTTCCCAAGAAAACCTTCAACTAAGTACACTCAATTTGCATAAAAAAGTAATATACAACTCAAATAAATCTCAAAAGATAATTTAAAACTCTGCTCCTCAAGTTCTTAAGCCAATAAACGTGAGATGCTTTAGATATATGATAATCCTTATTATTTACACTCTCTGAGATAAAAGTGA
Organism: Xestia xanthographa; assembly: GCA_905147715.2. Lineage (NCBI taxonomy): Eukaryota > Metazoa > Arthropoda > Insecta > Lepidoptera > Noctuidae > Xestia > Xestia xanthographa. The sequence continues at coordinate 11,751,983 of LR990653.1, read as the reverse complement.
ATTATATTATTCATGAAAATACATGAATCTCTCTCTCAAATTTCGAATATCTCATGTTTTTATCTTTGTTGGTCCGTTTAACTTCAGATTACTGATAGTTACTAAAATAACTAAGATGTCAAAACCGATTTGTCGGATGGGTAAGTAAGTCCATCTGTTTATAGATGCACATTTTATTTAGTAGGGTCAATATTTAAACCTTTTTATTTCAAACACTGGCAACTGGACAATTTTAATCAGTTCTCAATATTATTCTTTGACAAAACATCCTTGAATATGTAAATGATGAAACAAGCTTACCATAAAGCACACAAAACTTCTATTATTAAAATCAGCCAATGTCTGCTTCAGCCGTTTCGAACGAGGTTTAAAAATGCGGTACACCCACACGTAATTACGGAGGTCACCAACATATCTGCATAAATTACTGACAGCTCTCCCTTTTGTTTGTTTTCCGAGGGCAAGGAATGTCAAAAGTCAATTTGTCTAATCAAATAATTAATAAGAATAACTTTTGATTGGAATTAAGTCTGAAGAATGTTATACAAAGTCTTTTTGATACCAGAATTAGATCAATTATAATGAGTTCCTATTTCTAAAACTTAGTCAAAAAGCTTTCGTTGAATACATTTATATCCGAAAAATTAATTAGGTACGGTATATAAAATATTCATTATCAAAGTAACATTTCCACTGTCAATACCAGGACTTATAATAAAATCCTTTGTGTTGTTGGTAAAAGTCATAGTTTAATTAATTATTTACGTGAGTATTTTTTACAATAACCAACCAACATTTTTCAATTCAGCTGCAACAATACAGCTCAGAATAACATAAAAAAAATAACCGGAGTGTATGCTTATCCTGCAAGCTGGGACGTATAAGCAATCTCATTAGTCAATAACCTTGTTTGAATAGCTTCTGTCAATGGTAACACTATCTCTCTGGCTTATAGATTGGGGCAGTGGTGCTCAAAACCCTTTCTACGCGGCCTGTTACAAGTCGCGGCACAAAATAAGAATGTCTTGGGGCGTGCGTTGCGCCGATTGGCTCTCCAGTCGTACAACAAGCTCAGCTATCCCCTCCACGTTTCGTTCAGCGCTAGAGTTACGTGCCGCGACCTATAATCAGTGGAAGGCCTAAAAATAAAATTTAATGGTTTCAGTGGGGTTTTCTGTGAGACGTTCCACAAAAGTTTCATATGATTAGACGGATCTACTCATTAAGGCTGATTAAGACGTTTCGAACAAAGCTCCTCTTTGGTAGTACGCTAGAAATTGTGTGCCTAATTTTACTTGTAAACATTACGTGAACATGCATTAACATTATTAATTATGCATAGGTAATTTTTTTATTCAAATATACGAATAAGTACCTATGCCAATATTTGCACACTCAAAATTGTTCATTCACATCCTTTAACAAATATTAAAAGAAATCGCTATTACTACAGACAGATTTTCCTTTCATAATGGTCTGCACAACTTGATACGAATACAAAATCCGGCCCGATAGATTGGCAGCCACTGACGGCCGTCTAGGCGTCTACAGAGACAAATTAATGCTATATTCCACTGAGACACTGCGAACACTAGAAAGGTGCTTGCTGTTTGCACTGCATACTGATGGCAACTTGAGTGTATGTCGATTGTATTGATAGTTCGGTATGGGCGGTTGGACCTATCACCGGATCTAGAAACGCATTGTTTGAGTAAATCGATGAATGGGTGTGTGATTTGAAACTCAGTGATTAGAAAATAGTTAGTGTAGAGACTATTCATACTTATATTGCAGAAAATAATTATTTCATTTGCAATTCGTTATAAGTAGTTAGTATCCCGGTCCTTTGCAATTTATTTAATTTAACGATCAAGTAATCACGAAGTATCGATAATATTACGAAGAGAGTAATTCTTAATGAATTCCTAGAATTTGGAATTCCCCGATTTCAATGTAATTTTATGAATTGCGTATTGTATGGATTCTAATTACCTATCTGAAATAAATGAACTCATAATTAATAATAATATAATTATAATAATTAATTAGTGCAGGTCCAGGTTATTACAAATTGACTGTCGTTTTAAGTGCTCAGAATTAAAAAGTCTAACCACAGAATTTCCGAGCGAGAGAATCTAAAGAATCCGGTCTGACAACCAGTCTTACCAAGGGGTATCGTATTCGTATTACCCAGTACTAACTGGGTTGTGGAGGTCAGATAGGCAGTCGCTCCATGTAAAATACTGGTTGGTATTCAGTTGCATCCGATTAGACTGGAAGCCGACCCCAACATAGTTGGGAAAAGGCTAGGCCGATGATGATGAGAATCTAAAGAATCTAAGGCTGACTCTGGTGGTTAGACTCATGGTCTGTTGGAGAAAGAACCATACAGATTTGAGTGGACCTGTCCAGTCAGTGCAAGCATTTGTCAGTTAACGTGTAGCTGAACATAAACGGAATTTAGTTTGGATTTTGTACGTCGATGCAACGAGTGACGTCATTAGCTGTATCGGATCTCTCTGTCAAATCAGCAGTTTACTTAATATTTTTTTATACATTTTAGAAAAATAATTTCACTTTGCTTTTTCTGATGTTAATACGCTTTGTTTAGAGTGATAAAAAAAAATCATGCATATTGAAGTTTTTAAAATAACTTGCGAGAGATCACGGATGTCGGCCAAGTCATAGGTCTCGAGTTCGAAACAAGACACGCACCTCTGATTTTTCGGATTCATGTGCGTATTGTAAAAATTATCGCTAGCTTCGGTGAAGGAAAATATCGTGGGGAAACTAGCATGCCTGAGAGATTTTCTCGACGGCATGTAAAGCCGGGTCAGAGGCCCATGGGCGGCATAAAAACTCTGACACCAGAACCTGTAGCCAAGTTACAAACGTTTCGTATCGATTTTCTTTCTACAATCGTAAACGTCTCGGCGTAAGCGATTGTAGAAAGCGCTAAATTGGCAGCCAAGTTGACACGACTGTGTCGATCGCTCGTTCTCTAATGTCTGTAGAAAAAACCTACGCTAGTCTACGGTGAACGTTCCTACCAAAGAGTTTAGCGATCAACATTGTAGAAACGATAACATTCTATTCTATAATTTTGAACGATATAAACTTGTCTACGAATTTTCTATTCGTTTGTGTTGATCACTGATTTAACGTTGAGATGATGTCATTCCCATTCATTTGAATAGTTTTCTACTAGCGTTAACGATTGTAGATTGTCAACTTGGCTAGGGGTGCAGGTTAGACACTACCACACGATAAGTAGTATTATGGATGTCAGGACCTAAGACATCCGTAAACTCTCGCTAGTTATTTTAGGACCTAGGTAATAGTCACCCACAACATCTATAAAGTTTCACTAAGTTGGCAACACTACACCTTGTAGACAGATTCATTTGTACACCCCTAAATATTGTTAACAATACCATATTACAACGACACGATGTGCAATACATGTCAGCATTGTAATTTACGTTGGTTTATGATTGAGCAACACTAACGCCTGAGCAACGCCGACATCCTACATCTTGTGATGCTAACTTGTAAATTATAGCTGCATTTGAATGCTGTGATTAAACATAAGGTATATGTGCAAGGTGATATTTTATACAGCGTGTTCCAGAAAGATGTGGTCATATTTCAGGGTGTGATTTAATAAGCTAGTTTCCACCATCAACAAATTGCAAATCTATTTAGTCCGTCAGTTAAAATATTGGAAAATAATGGTGACGTATTTTTTGTTTTTGTAAATCAATGAATATTGACAAAGATAAAACGCATCAAAACTCAAGATCAAAGCTCGTGACGTCACAATGCACTAAAAATTATAGCACGGCGTGACGTATTGAGAATTTTAAAAGCTTCATATAAAAATACGTGTCAAATATTTTTTGATAATCTAACTGACGGACTAATTAGGTTTTTTTCAGGACACATGGCACCACCATGGAAATTACGAACAAAAAGGTCAACTGTCCAGTACAAAACTTCAATTCCTACTCGATCCAAATGTAAGCTGACTTACATTTGGATCGAGTAGGTATTGAAGTTTGTTTGTTTTTTCGCAATTTTGATGGTGGTCCCATAGAGAAAGTTTAAAAAAAGTTTGAAGTTGTTCAGTTTTATCGTTTGAATTATATCCTGAAATATGACCATATCTTACTGGTACACGCTGTATTCATTGATGTGGTTCTATGGGTATAGTAACTAAAGTTATAATATTCTCATTTATTTGCTTATCATATTGTTTACTTGTTAGTTATCGAAGGTATGTGACAACACCAACACTGAGCCTGCATATTGGTTATTAGCCAGATCCAACTCGTAGAGATGAGGCCTGTGCCCAGCACTGGGAACGTGAAACGGCCAATCATGTATTTCATTGACATTATAGCATATCTTCATGAGTTCTACTCTTGAACATACGATTCCTCTACAAACAAATGCAACCAAAAATAATGACAACGCATTGTTTGACGTACACTAAAGAATTTTCAATTAAAGTCCCATCACATTTTCTTCAACCATTAGCCGTGACGTTATTGCGATGACAAAGCAAATACTTTATACTTCATAAGCGAAGAAAATTAACTCAAAATGTTGGACAAACAGACGTCGCTATTGTTCAATAGAAGACAGGGCGGAATTCCAGCGCTTTCATCGCTGCACCCGAGTTATGAAGCGCTAAGATGAATGCAACCGACAGAGCGGTGTGCACTCTTTACACACTTTATACGACACGCGACGTGTTTACGATTTTATCGTATAGTACCCACTTGCGCTTCATCCTTTAAAAAAAAAAGAAAATAATATTTTCATTTTGGCCAGCTCGAAATTCAAATGAAAATAAACAAACAACAACGTTTTGTTCTTGCCAAACAATAACTTTTTTGGGCTATTTACTCTGTTAGTCCGTTTTTATGTTAAAACACAACAATCGTTTGTTGTAAACGTAAATAAAACAGTTCAAACGACGGAACGTGAAAAACAACTTTTATTTTCTTAAAGGTGCTGCTGTACGTAAAAGCCTATTCTATTGATCCATTCACGGATATCATCAAAGATTATTTATAAATATATACATACATATTTAAACTTACGCCTTTTCCTATCAACCTTAATTTTATTCTTAAGCCACTCATCAGCCATAAAATACAAGTCGTCAAGCATAAAAGTAATCTCGAATGAATGCTGTGTTATCGATCTTTAGTAATTGCAGCCCCCAGTTTTCTATACAGACTGTATCTAGGCGAACCGTTAGATCCTGGCCTACAACTGGGCTAATCATAACCACAGCTACCTACTCAGTATATAGTTGACCTTCTTTAATAGGTAGACAGCTTTGCATATAGATGTGGGCTCAGTATATATGCCTGGAGCATTCTTGTAAGAAGCTCGTCTCTTTGATAGGTTATGTTTGTCGGAACTTAAACAAGTGACCTATGGTCTTACAGTTAAAGTCTAAGCCTTTGATACTGTTTGGATGGAATATCTGTATGTAAATAAATTGTTCTCAAAACCCAAACCAAAATAAAGTATGATAAATTCAAGAATAAAATCGCAGCATAGTAGGAAAACGTGATAAAAATTCAAACGTATGTGCAATATGAGTAAGCTTCAAACAAAATGGCTTCTGAAAAGGCCTTCAACTTTAAAGAACACAAATATCAAGTAGATACTTAAAACAATAAAATAAAATACTTCTAACACAAGTTAATGGTTGTCAATTCTATTGTGTATTCGAGAAAATTTAAGTAAAATATAGTTTGTTTTGGTTACATCAGAGAATGACCACTTAAGCGAAGTGACCTTAAGTTTCTTCCGTGAACAATTTATAAAAATAATCTGTCTGAGAAAAAAACGGTGACGTGAACTTGGAACTCGAATTTATTCAATAATAGTCGATTTCTATGTATAACCGATCGTCATTGGTATAAAAAGTCTTATTATTAACCAATTATAAATACTCCATAGCTTTGTTTGGTATCTAGTAATAGACACTTTCAACTTTACGGATAAATTTAACAAACAAGATGAGACTGATACCTAAGGCCTGGAAAATATTTCAAAACTTAAATCAAAATTGTTACCAAAGATGATAATGAAAGCAGATTTCTTAAGAAAACCCATTCTACCAGAAAGACTTAGTTATAAGTTAAAACTTTCAGAATAAGTTTTTCGTAGAGACGAAGATATTTGAAATTCAGGAAATGATTAAGTAGCAGCTGAAATAGGACCTTATATTATAATCTCAATTCAATCCAAAGTTTATCTCAAGAGTTTTGTGAAAGATTAATATTCGTAGAGTTTGGAATTGGTGTTTCACGAAGCTAACCATATTTTTCTAAAACGTTCTACGTAGGTATACCATCAAAAGAATTCAGAGAAAACAACGAAATTCCGTTCATCTCAAAGACAGCTGTCACTCTGACGTTTTTTTGATTACTTACCTGTCAACTACTGTCACATACACGTCAGTTGTGTCAAGCATATACTATAAAACTATCAAGTGTAGACTAAACTTGGCACGCATATACACGACATTTGGAGCATCACAATCTGGGTCAGTTGCTTAGTAAGCCGCGCTTGCTACTCGCCTGCATTCGTTGCCACTAACAATGCATTTGATCGTTCAATTACGACCTACAGGATTACTTCACATAAGTATCAAGTTAATCGTCATTATGAATCTATATAAAAATATCGTTCCGTGTAAATAACGAAGTAGTTAGCTTCTCAACTTCGCCGAAGCCTTTCGTTTTAGGCTGTATATCATTGAAAGCTTGCATTGCACGGAGCAAAAAACTTCTTGTATGGTAAAGGGCCCCTTTTCCGAGATTTACGTTTGTTTTAGAGAAATTAACTTTTAACAATTAACTATTAAAATATTTGAATTCGAAAAAAATAAACAGATACATGTTTGATCTAGTGACTTTTTTGGTTAAAAACACAATTATTAAAAAATTTCTCGATAAAAAAATCTGAAGTAACGTCGATTTTGAAAGTATTTTAAGTTTTATGAGACTTGGGGAACGCAATTTTTATGAAAATTTTACATTTATTTACTAATCGAGTTTGATAGGGATATTATTGGATAGATTTATAATAAGGCACTTATTTTTTATATAAAATAAATATGTACGTGAAAAACGGCTCGCGGGCAAGCGCCAGTGTCCAGCCGAACTTCACAGAAAAAAAAGAAATGGGAAAAGGGGTCCTTAAATCGTTTGAGACTATCATAGTATTTTTCTGGACACAAATAAGACTAATAGATTTTAAAGTTTTATCAGTCCAGTCTGTGGTCTCAATGACTTTTTTCCTCCAATTTTGATCTATTTAAAGCGCCATTTAATTTCGTGATTGGATTTTGAATTCACATGCTATAAACGTATGTCGTAACAGAACACGAATATCATTGATTGATCGTTTTTATCTTGCGAGAGACAATGTAGGCTTTGTGCTGCTATAGTCAATTGAGCGGCAAAGGTAGCCTTGAAGGTTCACATTTGTAATGAGTGAAAGGCAGCGACTCGATCATACATAGCCCGAACGTGACTCACAGATGACGTTTTATTTACGAACATATCGACCTCTGCACCTTCAACTTTAGAATAAGTATTTAATAGGATATATGGAGCTTTAACGAACTTGGTAATCATACTCTGATTGGTGACTCCAGCCAAAGATGTATAGAGCAGAAAATAATATCACGTAGTCACTATGCTAAGTATGAGATAAATAAAATAAAAATCATAAATATAACCTCACGGCCGTACTCCCTGAAGGGTTAAGCAGAGGTGTTCCTAATGGTATACCTACCCACATTTAATTAAACTAAAAACATAATACGTTTTCAATGTTGCTATTTAACTACCAATTAGGTAGATCAGTTTTAAATCAGAGAACAATACAACTCGCTAAAAGAACAAACAATTAGGAGTAACAATCCCATTAGAACAAAGTTTGAAACTTCATTGCGTACGATTGCATTTTTCCCACGAGCGCTCCGATTAGATTTACCGATAACAATATAAAAATTAACTCTGCACTCTATTGCAGTGCTGTTTATTACAAACTAACGTTCTATTTTATATGCAAAACTAGCAGTACCCCGTGGTTTCACCCGCCGCGCGCCGCCGCGTTTCACCCGCTATTACATCTTTTTTGCTTAAGTTAGCGTTCTTTCCGACTGTTTTACATGGCTCCTAAGCGTCAAAGCGTGATGTTAAATAAAGAGAGAGCCTAGCCTTTTTTTTTTCGGATGGGAAATCATCAAATGACTCCTCCCGCTCTGGGCGGAGGAGGAGGGAGTGTCAGACTTTTACTGACTAAAACCCATCCATGTTCCTTTATGGCCCTTTGTGTTCCAGGGCCACGGTATCTCTTTCGAACAGTCCCGCAACCCTGGAGAGAGCCTAGCCTTCCTTCAAGAATTAGGCTATCAAATGACAAAGAATTTTTCAAATCCGATTGGTAGTTCCTGAAATATACGCGTTCAAACAAACAAACTCTTCAACTCTATTATATGTACATACTAGCTGACCCGCGCAACTTCGTCTGCGTCACATGAGAGAGAGAGAGGGTTAGAGAGTGTGAACCTTAAAAGATAGACATTATGCTATCGCGGATTTTCTTTTAACTTTTTAAGAGAAACAATATTCCATCAACATGATTGTTGCGTAACTTTAACTCTTAACCCAGAAGCTCTCAAAAAAAAAACCCCTGTTTTTGCAACATTTATCAATGATATTCCGCTCCTACATTAGTGTATATCGGACTTCTCTCTCTCGTGGACAAACAAAAAAAAATAAGCGTCGAATTGTGAACTTCCTCCTGTTGTTTTGTCGGTTAAAAAACTAAACTTGAGGCAACTGACACGTGCGAGGGGTCGGAAAATCTTATAACCGCGATTCAGAAAATGGAGTAAAATGAACAACGTTATCTATCGACCAAGATGTGGATGAAGATGGAAATCATGTGTAAATTTTAAACACATGTTCAGTACTTAGTACCATTTTAGTTCAATAGATGTCGCTGCATCTTACATTTGATGATTAGGTTTTCTTGAACACTTTAAATTCATATATCTTTTGATAGAATTAACCAACTACGATGAAACAAAAACTAAATAATACCCCAAGATACGCACAATTTTATGTATAAAAGTTATCTATTTGGTATTGGTTTCGTAAATTTTACGTGATGCTTGATCATCGAAACAAACAAACAGATAAACAGACAACAATTCCAAAAATGCTGGAAATGACTTCTGTTGGGTATCCTTTAACACCCTGGCAATTTTTTTTCCAAATATCTTCGATGTACAAAAACGATTTTTCTACAGATTTCATCAAAAGTATCTAGGGATCAACATATATTTTTGCAATAACTTTTCTCCTGATTGATATTAATTAAAATTTTCTTTAAGGATTCATCAAATAAAGTGTTTTCGTTTGTCACAGTAACGATAAACCAAGTCACTTTTGCATTAATAAAGAAATTTGCCATTTTCCTAATAAAGGGATTTTTGACATTTGAACCACTAACATTAAAGTTCGAAAAAATGACTGAAAACACAGTTTTCTTTAAAATTTTATTGGGTAACTTAAACAATTAATAATCCGTGTTTCTACCGCGAACACTAACAACACAAGAACATCGGTTTGGCATACTCAAAATGAGTTCATCCAAATCACGCTGTGGAATGGCCGCCCATGTTCGTTGCAACAACAAAAAAAGGTCTTCTTGCGACTGGATACCCTCCATATTCGGCAGAGCTCTTCTCTGTAGCATATCCCATGCATGCTCAATCGGGTTCAAGTCTGGCGACTGAGCAGGCCAGGGCAGGACATTGATGTTAGCTGCGGCGAGAGTCTGTCTTACAACTCTTGCGGTGTGCGGTCGTGCATTATCATGCATTAACTGAAATAAGGGACCGATTTGCACTTGTAGAGGAACGATGACGTCTGATACAATCGTCTCAGCATAAATTTGAGCGTTGAGGTTGCCTCTGATCCAAATCAACTCAGTTCTTCCGCCGATCCAAATACCCGCCCATACCATGATGGTTCCACCACTATAAGGATGGACTTCCTGGCAGGATTTTAATCGCTGTTGGCGTCCAGGGGTTCTCCAGTGTCGTATACGTCTTGTATCCGGTCTCATACCAAAACGAGACTCATCAGAAAAGCACACGAAACGCCATTGTTCTTCTGCCCAATTTCTGTGTTCAAGAGCCCATTGATATCGAATCCTACGATTGTGCATTGCTATAGGTGGTACCCGTAGCGGTCTTCGGGAATGAAGGTTCACTTCATGCAAGCGGTTTCTGACTGTTTGGTCGCTAATTAAGTTCCCTGAAGAGTGATGAAGCCTCACGGCTAACATCATGGCGGTTATTGTTGGAGCTCTTCGAGTTAAGATTTGAATGTATCGGTCTTGTCTCCGTGTGGTGCAGCGATACCGTCCTCCATGGCGCTCAGCCACGGTACCAGTGCTTCGGTAACGTGTCCAAAGTCGACTGATAACACTCTGACTTGTATTCAGAGCTAAAGCTACAGTACGTTGCCGGGAACCAGCTTCTATCATTCCCACGGCTCTGAGCATTTCTTCCCTGCTTAAATGACGTCGCCGCTCCATAATAACGTTGGTTTTAATCAGTAGTAGGGAAACAGTAGCACTAATAATGTCTTCAATGCGTTTTATGTTTTTATAGGGAAAATATTGACAGCTTATTTTCATCTTTTACTCGAATTTGATTGAGAGTTCCTGATTCAAATTATGAAATGCACCAAAAAGGATCCATATAAATTTATAAAATCATAAATTTATTACAAAGCCACATCTCAATCTCAAGAAATCCGCATAAAAATGCTTGATCCCTAGACACTTTTGATGTGTGTATGTATAGAAGAATAGATTAGCAGACATTGTTAATCTTGTCTAGAAAATGCAGTTACGGCTACAAGATAGCTAAGCCACAGAGAGGCGTCTACTTGGAATCTAAATAGAGCAGTAAGTCAATCTCCGGTGCAGAGGCATATCCGTATATCCTTCAAAGGTTTCAGGTTCGCCTCGCTAAGAGGCACTCGACACAATTGATCGGCAGCCACCGTGTCGGCGGCCGGTCGACATTGCTCTCGTCCCTTTTGTGTGCAAGCCTTATTGACGCATGACTGTTTAGTATGCATGTGTTTTGTAACGTGGGCTTTAGTTATTGTTTAAGTTTAGACTTGTGTGGAAATGTCCTCTATAGAAGCTTAAATTATTTCTAAATCAATACAAGGTTATAAGCGTAGTTCTATGATCAAAACTCGGTAACTTAGTCCATCCTAAGTGATTTCTTTTGTGTCAACAATTCCATTTACCAATGATTATTAACATTATAAACAAATTGCTCAATTTTTTTTTCTTTTTTGAACGCGACCATTCATCACCCAAACTATGTGATATTTTCTCTAATTATAATTATTCGAACATGATTTTGCAATATTACACAAAATGTCAATGATGTCATAACTCCATCCATATTACATCCACGAATAGACATATTATTAGCGTATCTAACTTAACAAAAAATACATGCGTAATCGATTAAAAACGCAGCTTTCTCCAATGCGAGAAGTAGTAAACTGTTATGATCCGCGTTGATTGAAAGCCTCGTATCTCGATATTCAACAGTTACAAAAGCTCAGTCATCCGAGGCTGTAGACATGGGAAATGAATGCGATCCCCGATGAAACCCATTACCTATGATATTCATGATGGTACGAGTATATGTGTATATGTGGGAAAGTACGTATAAGGAGGAGTAACTGTACTACTAGTACTATACAAGAACTAGCGATCAAGTAGCTCGACCATATCTCGCTAATATTAAATGCGTTGATTATTTTATTTGAAATATTTAATCTAGTCTCATAGTTCAACCAAGCCTGACTTTAGTTCTGATCTTTAATCTAGTTTAATTTTATTATCCACAAAGAAAACTCATTCGCATTTTCAATATAGTTTCAAACTACAATAAATATCCATAGTGATTTATGTAGATCTAATAACGCCCCACTTAATATTGCCTGTGATATTGCGCTCATGATGATGGCGGATATTGGTCTAGATAGAGATTTCCCGTAGCCGCAATAAGCTACAAAATCAATGGAGCCATTCACTTTGATCGTTCCTTTGCGCGTTAGGCTATTCAGTAAAACCCAGTGACTTGTCACTATGCGGGATAATTACGTCCAACGCACGTAACGATGTGTTACCTGCATATGTCGATGTTCTCTCGCGAATAGTTTAATGCGAAACGAACGATATTGCGATCCTATGAGCATAGGCGGGCCCGTCATTATCTCCACGCTAAAATACCGTAAATTCGTCCGGAAACCGTCAAATTTCAGACCCGTCAATTAGTCAGCATCTATGCAAATTCATTCAGCTTTAAAGCTTACATATTTGTGCCATTGGCTGGCCGAAAACTGTTTCCTCTCTCGGCCAAATTGCTAAATTGCATGGCCGTGTTTCCGGATACGATTTGCGCAAAAGGCGGCGCTATAAAACGGCGAGTTTATGTTTACAGTTTTAGGCAAAAGCGTACAATATAGTCGTATACAGAGTGATTGCATTTTGCTGCAGTAACATAACTGGCTAAGTGGGTCAAACACATTGCATCGTGTTGCGGGCGCGGTCGGTGGAGCGTGGCTGTGGCTGCGTGGATGTGCCGCGGTCTTCGCGATACCTCGTCAAACTCGCACGCTCTATTTATGCCTATTTACTTTTTTATCTTGTACGTTAATGCGCGGAAATAGAATAAAAATGATACAGGCTTTTCTCGTAGTTGTATTTGTAGGTACTATCTTTGAACTAAGAGTCTTCCGGGACGCTGTGACCGTAAAGTATGTCCTAGGGTCCACCCAATGGCATATTCTAGTATCAGACAAGATCATCAGATGCCTCGCATTAAGAGAAATCATGAAATTACAAAAGTAATAACCGGAAGAGTATCACATTGAGTGCATTCATTAAAAACAGTTTAGTCGTGGATAGTTACAGACGTTGATAACTTAAGATGTCTGCAACATTTTATTAGTTAAGTACTACTAACTTATTAAGTTGGTAACAAATCAAAACGTTAACTTAGTTATTGCATACCCAGGACCTCGATCAACAAAGTTATACAATTTTTGCAACCATGCTGTTTTCTATAAATTCCCATTTTACAATCACATTAACGACACAACTACAGTTATCGTACAATTTTCTCAGAATAGTAAGTAACTAGGTTTATGTTTTAAATTATGTACTATCGGGGTCTTTTCCGCCTGACCAGTTTAATTTTTTTTCGCTTAAATCATGCGGAGGCGCCGAGCCACGCCCCCTTAAAGTTGACGCTTTCTCGTTGGGCGTGCGTCTTCAGTGCGCTCGGCCGATTCGGTATCTTTTCATTCATTATTTCTATACAAAGTCAACGGGGCGGGGCTAGAGAGCGTTTCTATGTTGCGAGTGCAAGCAAAAATGAGCTTAGTGGTGGTCAGGCGGGAGTGTCTTCGATAGTACCTAGGTAGACTAGTTGTTTGTGGCTTGGCTTCGTATGTAAATCCTTGTACAAAGCTGTAAGCTTTCTGAACTTAAGCTCGTCTTGACGTCCATTATGCTGAGCTTCAGCTTAAGAAAGGACTTCAGGGCACGTCAACAAACCGACACATACGAAAACCGTCTAACAGTTCGTACATTAACACAAGGAGCTTCTTGTTGGAACACTTTAACGGAATTCTGAACTGAATTACTATTTTATGCCGGCTGTACACTCTCGCCGAGACAGTCTGAGGCAGGGCGAGCGCGAGAGTGTAGATGGTAGCGCTCGCCCGACACGGCCTGTCTCGGCCTGTCTCGATGTTCCTCGCTAGCTCTCCGTCCCGAGTCGGTTTTTGCACGCGAGTCAAAGGGTCTCGCGCCGCCTCGCGCAAAATGCGAGCGCGTCGCTGTACACTCTCGTTTCTCCTAGTTGCGAATTTGCGATGCCAATACATCAATTAATAAGTAATATTAAAATTATATTCTCGTACCCAAGTTCTATTACGATGAATTGTGACCATCCACCATCTTCGTTTACGCCCCTTTTTGTATTTTGTTTTCATAATATACAGGGTGGAATTTTGTAATGCCACCTGGAGGGAAAGTACTCTTAATATCGGAGATAGCAAATTTTACTCAAAGGAAACATTCCTTAATTTTTAAAAAGAAATTAATCTGCATTCAAAGATTTTGAAAATTCGCGTGCCACATTCGGGAATCGAACCGTCTAAATTAAAAAAAAATAACACCCTGTACTTTTATGGCACCAATCGATAGGGTCAATCATAAGGATCAAATCGCTCTAACAAACATGATAAATTAAATGAAAGGAAAACCATGAAATCTTAAGTTATAAATTCAATGGGATAAATTCAATAGGTACGTTAAAGCACTTTAATAAAATGATGGACCAGATTGCAGAAGAATGAATATGAATGATTAAGATTGCAGAAGAAGATTGCAATTTGCATGTGTTTGTTTGTGCAAATTGCAATATTCCTATGTAAATAGTTCTTCATCATTTTAATTAATAAATGTCGTCAAAAGAGAATTGTTTACTATGTTCGTAATTGGATTGACCTTTGATTTAAAGTGCATTATCTTATCCCATTGAATTTATAAGTTAAGATTTCATAGTTTCCCTTTCATTTAATTTATCGTATTTGTTAGAGGGATTTGATCCTTATGATTTACCCTATCGATTGGTGCCATAAAAGTACAGGGTGTTATTTTTTTGGAATTTAGACGGTTCGATTCCCGAGTGTGGCACGCGAATTTTCAAAATCTTTGAATGCAGATTAATTTCTTTTTAAAAATGAAGGAATGTTTCCTTTGAGTAAAATTTTGTATCTGCAGTATTAAGAGTACTTTCCCTCCAGGTGGCATTACAAAATTCCACCCTGTATACTTAAGTAACGGTAATAACTGATCGTACATAGTACAACAGCAGCAGCAACTTTTGTTTCGTCCATTCCCTCGGCGTCCACAATTGAAAATGATCGCTCGGCGAGAGTGTACATGGTCACTCGTTTCGACTGAGGCTCTCGAGCGAGGCACAGCGAGTGCTCTCAGGCGAGAGTGTACAGCCGGCATTAAGAAAATGTTAGGTAGACAGAGTAATAATGTTATGTGTTTGTACTAAGTTTAATACCGCTTTCCAATTTCTTCAAACACAGTTAAATACTTCGCTACGAATTGTTCGGTAAATTCTACAATCTCTAATTCAATCTCCCATTCATCGAGTTTCATAGGCTAGTTAGGAACACCTGTTGAATCACTAATTCCGAATTAGTAATCGCTTTAGATTGGTTCAACTTCACAATCAGGACGCACTTTCAACTTTAGCTTGAGAAAACAATTCGATCCATCAGCGGTTCTTGAGTAATTCAGCTTTCACGACCCATAGCCGCCCAAACAACTGTGCGGTTACTTTATTACTAAACGTAATTTTTTCGTCAAATTGTTTCCCGGTACTCAAATAGTTTCAGCATACAAAGGCACACGGTACCTATAAACACGATTTTGTATGCCTCTATTGCGAAATGAATAGCTTTCTCCGAAAGCCCTTTGAAAGGAGAAAGCCTTCACTTAATACCTGTCCACGTTTACACAAAATTTCTAATCTTATTACATTTTGTATTCTTTACATAAATATACGCTAAGTAATTTGTAGAGTCAACACGTTTCTTTGTAAATAAACTTCGAATTTCTCTTTGATTTGAAACTTATGATACTAAACCCTTGCTTGTCTTTGTTTTCAGGATGGGAGTTGAAAGGCTTACACTGTTACAAATTCTTCAACATCAGGCATTCGTGGGAAAAAGCAGCAGAACTATGTCGAAGGTAATTATTTTGTTAATCAAATACCAGATTAACAAATATTAAATCAATTATTGTTATTCAATTATTGTTAGCAAGCTTTCTGCTTGTTATAATTAACAAGCAGAAAGCTTGCTAACAATCTGGTTTTTTTTTTTTTTGTTTTTTTTTTTTAGATTAAGTTTAATAACTTAAACTTAATCTCACAATAAAATAATGTTTCAGGTATGGTAGCGAACTCATGGTTGTGGATAACTATTCGGAAAACAACATGACTGCCAACATGGTGCCAGCCAGTCCCAGTAACAACCATTACTGGCTCGGACTCGCGACGGTCGACGACCTAAGAACGAACACACTCGAATCAGCTGCCGGTGCTCTAGTCTCGCAGTATGCCGGTTTCTGGGATCTACGACAGCCAAACCCCAAGGCAGGAGAATGTGTCGATGTCCACGTCACATCCGATAGCCAGTCGTGGGAGCTGACCACGTGTGAAACCCTTCTGCCATTCATGTGCCGAGCTACCGCCTGCCCTGCCGGTAAGCAACATCAACAGACAATTGTTTACTAATCAAGTTTTGCATGCTTAATTACAAGCGCAGTCTTACAATGTTAAGGTTACAGAAAACAATACACAAAAATTTCAATTTGTTTTAGGAACCTTCCATTGTTCTAATGGAAAATGCATCAACGCAGCCTTCAAATGCGACAAGCAAGACGATTGTGGTGATGCTTCCGACGAAATGGACTGTGCTTCCGATTGTCACTTCTACATGGCCAGCAGTGGAGATGTAGTCGAGAGTCCTAACTACCCTCACAAATATCCTCCTTTCAGCGATTGCAAATGGACTCTCGAGGGGCCACAAGGTCAAAATATCGTCTTACAGTTCCAAGATTTTGAAACTGAAAAGTCTTTCGACACTGTTCAAATTCTGGTTGGCGGCAGGACCGAAGATAAATCTGTGAACTTAGCGACACTTTCTGGCAAACAAGATTTATCTAACAAAATTTACGTTTCCGCTTCGAACTTCATGATCATCAAATTCAGTACAGATGGTTCAGTCGAAAGGAAAGGTTTCCGTGCGGCTTGGAAGACCGAGTCATCGAATTGCGGAGGCATGCTTAGAGCAACACCTCAGGGTCAAGTACTTACTTCGCCTGGTTATCCGAATGGCTATTCTGGTGGCTTAGAATGCGTATACGTTATCGAAGCTCAACCTGGCAGAATAGTGTCATTGGAAGTCGAAGATCTCGAATTAGGAATGAACAGGGATTACATAGTCATTAAGGATGGTAATACTCCATCTAGCCCTGTGTTGGCAAGGTTAACTGGACCAGGCGAAGAAAATCAAAAGGTTGTAGTGTCGACGACGAACCATCTGTACATGTACTTCCGAACGAGTCTTGGCGATTCCAAGAAAGGATTTAACATGAGATACTCTCAAGGCTGCAGAGCAACAATCATTGCAGCAAATGGTACCGTTACATCACCCGCTTACGGTCTGGCAAATTACCCAAATAACCAAGAATGTTTATACAGATTAAAGAACCCTAACGGTGGTCCACTGTCGTTGAAATTTGACGAATTTAGCATTCACCCATCCGACGTTGTGCAAGTATTTGATGGGGTCAGCACAAATGGTTTAAGATTGCATTCTGACAGTGGATTTATTGTAAAACCAAGAATAACACTGACTGCATCCAGTGGCGAGATGTTGTTACGTTTTATGTCTGATGCTTTGCATAATGGAATAGGTTGGAAGGCGACGTTCTCGGCAGGTAAGCCATTCACGCTACGACGAGAACAAATGTGCAACAAATAGAGGTGTATTCAATTCTTATCTTACATTTTATTTTACAGATTGCCCCACTCTTAAATCCGGTCTTGGTGCTTTAGCGTCAAACAGAGATACCGCCTTTGGGACAGTTATAACATTCTCATGTCCGATTGGACAAGAATTCGCTACAGGGAAACCTCGTATCACAACAAAATGTTTAGACGGAGGAAAATGGTCAACTACTTACATTCCTAGCTGTCAAGGCAAGTAACAAACGAGGAACGGTGGCATTGCACAGTGCAGTATTACTTTAGGTTATATAGGGGTACTTATGTGATTTTATTGTTACTTTACAGAGGTGTATTGCGGTCCGGTGCCACAAATCGATAATGGATTTTCAATTGGCTCTACAAACGTGACTTACCGAGGTGTGGCAACTTACCAGTGTTATGCTGGATTTGCCTTCCCAACTGGACAGCCTATCGAAAGAATCTCATGCTTAGCTGATGGCCGATGGGAAAGAACACCTACTTGTCTTGGTAAGTTGACAGGAATTGTAATTTTTTTGTTGGTATAACTTCACTCTAGTCTCAAATTTTAGGCGTTTTAATTGATCGTTATTAAACCTTTTTTTTCTCCACAGCGTCACAATGCGTTGCCCTTCCGGATGTCCCTCACGCTAACGTTACCATCTTGAACGGTGGTGGTCGAAGCTACGGTACTATTGTCCGTTACGAGTGCGAGCCAGGGTACGTAAGATCTGGACAGCCTGTGCTACTCTGTATGAGTAACGGAACTTGGTCAGGAGATGTGCCTACGTGCTCCAAGGCACTGTGCCCGAAATTCCCGGAGATCAAGAATGGGTTCATCGTTGACCAGACTAGGATTTACATGTTCGGTGATGAAGCTCGTGTTCAATGTTTTAAGGGTAAATATCAAAGATGGACAGAATTTCAGTAGAAATAAGAGTGATTCGAAACACATACTAACTATTTTATTATTTTAGGATACAAACTGAATGGTCCTAGCGTGCTCAGATGTGGACCTAACCAAGAATTCGACAACCCACCGACTTGCGAGGATATCAATGAGTGTGCCAACAGCCAATGTGACACGGCTTCCACTCAATGTAAGAACACTCAGGGTGGTTTTTACTGCCCCTGCAAAGCTGGTTTTGCGCCAAGCTTAGACTGCAGACCAGTTGGTGATTTGGGATTGATCAATGGAGCCATTCCTGATGAATCGATTACAACTTCTGCTCCAGAACCTGGTTATGCTAAAGGAGTAAGTGTTTTTGAAATCTTTTGTTTATCAATTAACGACTTATTGTTACATCAAGTTTTGATTAATCTATTTTACTCTATAGATGGTACGATTAAACAACGGAGGTGGCTGGTGTGGTAACAACTTAGAGGCTGGAGCCAACTGGATCCTTATCGACTTGAGAGCACCCACAATCATCAGAGGATTCAGAACTATGAGTGTCATGCGCGCTGACGGCAACATCGCCTTCACTTCTGCCATCAGAATTCAATACACCAACGACTTGACTGATACCTTCAAAGACTACACCAATCCTGATGGCACTGCTGTAGAATTCCGTATACTGGAGCCTACTCTATCCGTCCTCAACTTGCCAATGCCAATTGAAGCGCAGTACGTTAAATTCAAGATCCAAGATTACGTTGGTGCACCTTGTCTGAAGGTTGAAGTTATGGGATGTGCTAGATTAGACTGTACAGACATTAACGAGTGCAGTGAAAATAATGGAGGATGTGAGCAGAAATGTCTGAACACGTAAGTAATTTCTTAACAAAGTGATCAAGCAAATTTATATTTAATTGAATGCGTGTCAGATACCTAACAGACTTGATTTTCCTTTTCAGACCTGGAAACTTCTCATGCGCCTGCAACATCGGCTACGAGCTTTATTCTTCCAACGGTACAGCTGGTTTTGCCATCGAAAAGTCAGAAACCGGTGAAAGGGACGGAGATACATACCAAAGGAACAAATCTTGCGTACCAGTCATGTGCCCGCCACTTGGACCTCCAGAAAACGGAAAACTGCTGTCCACAAAGGATGCTTACCACTTCGGAGATATTGTCCAGTTCCAATGTGAATTCGGATTTGTAATGTCTGGATTTTCGTCGCTTCTTTGTACTTCTAGCGGAACTTGGAACGGAACTGCACCTTTATGTCAATGTGAGTCCAAGACACTATTATATTTTTGTGTAAAGGCATGTCATTACCTATATAGATCAATTACTTATGTTTTGACGATAATTGAACCAACAAACTTATATTTGCAGATGCCCGTTGCGTGACATTATCTGACGACAAAAACGACGGCCTACATGTGATCAGAGATGACCCTGAAAGTGTGCTGGTTCCATATAGGGACAATGTCACAATTACCTGCACTTCACCCGGCAGACAGTTGAGAAATACTGTAACCTCGTCCTTCAGACAGTGCGTATATGATCCTAAACCGGTAAGTTATCATTTACTTCAGCTATATTCGTTAACTAAAATATATTTCCTTATTATTAATTCATTAAAACAAAACACTAAAATAATTTCAATTTTCAGGGTCTACCCGATTACTGGTTTTCTGGAGCTCAACCTCAATGTCCCAGAAAAGACTGTGGCGTTCCAATGCCTACACCCGGCGCTGAATACGGCCAGTACCAAGACACTAAATACCAAAGCTCTTTCTTCTTCGGATGCCAAAATACTTTCAAGCTCGCTGGACAAACAAATAAACATGATAACGTAGTTAGATGTCAAGCTAACGGCATTTGGGACTTCGGAGACTTGAGATGCGAAGGACCAGTGTGTGAAGACCCAGGCAGACCAGCTGACGGCAATCAAATTGCTAGGAGCTACGAGCAAGGATCCGAAGTACTCTTCGGCTGCTCCAGACCAGGATACATTCTAATCAACCCCAGGCCAATTACTTGTATACGCGAACCTGAATGCAAAGTCATCAGGCCTCTTGGTTTGGCATCTGGAAGAATACCTGACTCTGCAATCAACGCAACCTCTGAAAGGCCAAACTATGAAGCAAGGAACATCAGGCTTAACTCGGTAACCGGTTGGTGCGGCAAACAAGAAGCATTCACCTACGTAAGCGTCGACTTGGGCAAGGTCTACAGAGTAAAAGCTATTCTTGTGAAGGGTGTCGTTACTTCTGACATTGTGGGCAGACCTACAGAAATCCGATTCTTCTACAAACAAGCTGAAAATGAAAACTACGTGGTTTACTTCCCTAACTTCAACCTAACAATGAGAGATCCTGGAAACTACGGTGAACTGGCGATGATCACACTGCCTAAATTCGTACAAGCTAGATTCGTTATTTTGGGTATTGTGAGCTTCATGGACAACGCTTGTCTTAAATTCGAGCTCATGGGTTGTGATGAGCCAGCCGCTGATCCTTTGTTGGGTTATAACTATGGATATTCTCCTTGTGTTGGTGAGTAACAACTTTTATCTATTAAAAATCGTTTCTGCGTCTCTAAATAATACAATGCAACTAAATCATCTACCTCTTACAGATAACGAGCCACCAGTATTCCAAAACTGTCCTCAACAACCGATTGTAGTACAAACTGATGTCAACGGTGGACTTTTACCAGTCAACTTTACTGAACCTACAGCAACTGACAACTCTGGTGCTATTGCAAGATTAGAAGTCACACCACAGCACTTCAGAACACCTCTCCAAGTATTCCACAACATGGTCGTGCGATACGTGGCATTTGATTTTGATGGAAACGTAGCCATTTGCGAAGTGAACATCACTGTACCTGATTACACTCCTCCTAAACTAAGCTGCCCACAAAGTTACGTTATAGAACTTGTAGATAAACAGGACAGTTACGCTGTCAACTTCAATGACACAAGGAGAAGAATAAACGCAACAGATGCTTCCGGCGAAGTCTTCCTTAAATTCATTCCGGAAAGAGCCGTCATTCCCATTCGTGGCTATGAAAATGTAACTGTTATCGCTTCCGACAAATATGGCAACAGAGCTCAGTGCAACTTCCAAGTAAGGATATTTTTCTACTAAAATATGTTTCAGAAAAATATACCCTAAATGGATTTTCGTTTAATATTTTCCTTTTTTTCTAGGTATCCGTTCAAGCCACCCCCTGTGTAGACTGGGAACTTATGCCACCGGCACATGGCGCTATGAACTGCCTGCCTGGTGATAGAGGAATTCAATGTATTGCTACTTGCAGTCCTGGCTTCAGATTCACTGACGGAGAACCAGTCAAAACATTCGTTTGCGAAACTAAACGTCAGTGGGCACCTACTTCTGTGGTACCTGATTGTGTTTCTGAAAGTATGTATAATTCAGTAAGGACTTAAAATGATATAAGTTTGCTTTAACTCAGAACATCTTGCACTAACTACGTCATATCTTTGTTACAGATACCCAGCAAGCCGCTTACCACGTTGTTTCTACAGTTCAATACCGTGCTCTTGGAGCGGTTTCCAACGCTTGCTTACCACAATACAAAGATTTGGTCGCTCAATACGACAACGTCCTAAACGACAGACTGACCCAACGTTGTTCAGCCGTTAACGTCAACATCAACGTGACGTTCGTCAATGTTATACCGACACTTCTTGACGAAAATGTAGTCAAAATGGACTTTGTGTTAGCCATTATTCCGGCTGTTCGGCAAACTCAGCTTTACGATCTCTGTGGTTCAACTTTGAACCTTATATTTGATCTGTCGGTACCATATGCTAGTGCTCTCATTGAACCGGTGCTGAATGTGTCGTCTATTGGCAATCAATGTCCACCACTGAGAGCGATCAGAAGTTCAATTACTAAAGGATTCACCTGCAGCGTCGGTGAGGTATTGAATATGGATACGAATGACGTCCCAAGATGCTGTAAGTGTTGCTACCTTCATTTATGTACAATTTCGCGATTTTTCCACAAGAACGATTAATTCATTATATTTTTTTATTTCAGTACATTGTCCTGCTGGAACCTTTGCTGAAGAGAAACAAAAGACCTGTACTATGTGTCCACGTGGGTTCTTCCAAAACCAAGCTCGCCAAGGTTCATGTCTCAAGTGCCCCTCGGGAACATTCACTAGAGAAGAAGGCTCCAAGGATATCAATGACTGTATACCTGTCTGTGGATACGGAACATACTCACCAACTGGATTAGTTCCTTGCTTGGAATGTCCTAGAAACAGCTACACAAGCGAACCGCCGCTAGGTGGATTTAAGGATTGTCAAGCATGTCCAGTGAACACCTTCACATACCAACCAGCTGCACCCGGAAGAGATAGGTGCAGAGCCAAATGTGCGCCGGGAACTTATTCCCCCACAGGCTTAGCTCCGTGCTCTCAATGTCCGCGAAACTTCTACCAAAACCTAGTTGGACAAACGTTGTGCATGGAATGTCCGACGAACATGAAAACAGTTGGAACTGGAGCAACAGGCTTAGAAGAATGTCTACCGGTAGAATGCTCTAACAGCGCTTGCCAACATGGTGGTCTATGTGTACCTAAAGGACACGGAGTTCAATGTTACTGTCCCGCTGGATTCTCTGGACGTAGATGTGAAGTTGACATTGACGAGTGTGCAAGTCAGCCATGTTACAACGGCGGTACTTGTACTGATCTACCACAGGGATACCGCTG
The DNA here is from genome assembly GCA_905147715.2 of Xestia xanthographa. Classification (NCBI taxonomy): domain Eukaryota; kingdom Metazoa; phylum Arthropoda; class Insecta; order Lepidoptera; family Noctuidae; genus Xestia; species Xestia xanthographa. Next base: position 11,728,635 of record LR990653.1, on the reverse strand, counting down.
CTCTTGCGCTCCAGGATATGGAGGCATCAACTGTCAAGAAGAAAGATCTGACTGTAGAAATGACACTTGCCCTGAAAGAGCCATGTGCAAAGATGAACCTGGATTCGATAATTACACCTGTCTTTGTAGATCTGGATACACGGGCGTTGATTGTGACATCACGGTACGCTATTAAATTAATTCGTATAATAGTATTAATTTTGCAAAATCATTTCCCAGAAACTTAATTAATAACATTTTTATTTTCAGATTGATCCTTGCTCTTCTAATGGAAACCCTTGCACGAATGGCGCAAGTTGCATTGCACTTCAACAAGGCAGATACAAGTGCGAATGTTTACCAGGCTGGGAAGGACAGCTTTGCGAGATCAACACTGACGACTGTATTGAAAAGCCTTGTCTCCTCGGCGCACCTTGTACAGATTTAGTTAACGACTTTAGTTGCGCTTGTCCGCCAGGCTTCAAAGGAAAACGTTGTCATGAGAAGATAGACCTTTGCTCAAATGAACCTTGCAAACATGGAATTTGTGTTGATAAACTCTTTATTCATCAATGCATCTGCGACCTTGGCTGGAGCGGTCCTTCTTGTGACATCAACATAAACGAATGTGTTAAATCACCTTGTGAAAACGGAGGGCAATGTATTGATGGCATTGACGATTTCAACTGTATTTGCGAAGCCGGTTACACAGGCAAGACATGTCAGCATACCATCGATGATTGCGCTTCAAACCCGTGCCAGAACGGTGCATCCTGCGTTGACCAAATAGACGGATTTATTTGTAAATGCCGTCCAGGATACATAGGACTACAATGTGAGACAGCGATTGATGAATGTCTGAATGAACCTTGCAACGCCGGAGGAACAGAGCGGTGTATTGATCTTGACAACAAATACCAGTGCGTCTGTCGTGAAGGCTTCACAGGGGAGACGTGTGAAACTAACATCGACGACTGTGCTTCTGACCCATGCTTCAACGGTGGTTCCTGCAAAGATGACATCGGTGACTACAAGTGCACGTGCCAACCTGGATGGACCGGCAAACGTTGTGAAAAGGATATCGGTCAATGCATGAACATGCCTTGTCAAAACCATGCCAAATGCATCGATCTCTTCCAAGACTTCTTCTGCGTGTAAGTATTTAGACATAAACAGCTTTCAGCTTGGAAAGGAAGATTTAAAAATGAGTTTTGTAATAAATTTTCGGTAATATTTCAGATGCCCAAGTGGTACAGATGGCAAGCAATGTGAAACTGCACCAGAAAGATGTATCGGTAGCCCATGCATGCACGGCGGAAAATGTCAAGACTTCGGTTCTGGCCTCAACTGCACCTGTTCCCTGGACTACACTGGAATCGGTTGCCAATACGAGTTCGACGCATGTGACGCTGGTCTTTGTCAGAACGGAGCCACTTGTGTGGATGAGGGTGAAGATTACAACTGTATTTGCGCTCCAGGCTTTCAAGGAAAGAACTGTGATGAAGACATTGTCGATTGCAAGGATAACTCCTGCCCACCTTCGGCGACATGCATTGATTTACCTGGCAGATTCTACTGCCAATGCCCATTCAATATGACTGGTGACGATTGCAGAAAAAGTAAGATTTTTCATAAGTCATTTTCCTGACGACACAAATATCTACTTCACTTTTTGATGTACTAAATGCCCGATTATTTTTATTCCAGCAATCAGTGTAGATTACGACCTCTACTTCAGTGACCCATTGCGTTCGAGTGCGGCTCAAGTGGTGCCATTCGATACAGCTTCGGCAGATAGTCTGACTATAGCGATGTGGGTCCAATATACGCAACAAGACGAAGGCGGAGTGTTCTTTACTGCATACAGTGTTAGGTACGTAAAACAAAACCCTTCATTGCTATCGGAAGAAAAATATCGACACACGACAAAAATACATTTTGAAATCCTTCTTGTTTTATTGATTGCTAATTTTGAATTCCAGTAACTCCCACATTGCTCTAAATAGAAAGCAAATAATTCAAGCCCACTCAAACGGGGTACAAGTTTCACTGTTCCCGGAACTCCAAGATGTTTACCTAAGCTTCGGTGAATTCGCAACGGTAAATGACGGACAATGGCACCACGTTGCTTTAGTCTGGGACGGTAACAACGGCGGTGAATTGACTCTTATCACTGAAGGTTTGATCGCTAGCAAGATTGAAGGTTACGGCAGCGGACGAACACTACCACAATAGTAAGTTTAAAAAAAAACAATGAAACTTTAAATTATTGTATCACTTTATAGAACAGTACTAACTTCTTAACCCTTCTTTCAGTGTTTGGGTAACACTCGGCAAGCCTCAATCTGACAATCCAAAAGCTTACACGGAAGCTGGATTCCAAGGTCACCTGACTAAAGTACAAATATGGAACCGTGCTCTCGATGTCACAAATGAAATCCAGAAACAAGTGCGTGACTGCAGAACTGAGCCAGTTCTGTACAGCAGTTTGGGTCTAACTTGGGCTGGATATGACGACTTACTTGGAGGAGTCGAGAGAATAGTGCCATCTCATTGCGGCCAAAGAGTGTGTCCTAACGGCTATTCCGGTTCTAAATGCCAGCAACTGCAAGTAGACAAGGAACCACCGCGAGTAGACCGTTGCCCTGGTGATCTCTGGGTGATTGCAAAGAACGGATCTTCTGTCGTCAGCTGGGATGTACCCGTATTCAGTGATAACGTTGGAGTTGCTAAAGTTGTGGAGAAGTCTGGTCATCAACCTGGACAGAACCTTGCTTGGGGAGCTTATGATATTGCTTATATCGCGTATGATGCTGCTGGCAACGCAGCTACTTGCACTTTCAAGGTTACTGTATTGGGTAAGTTTTCAAGATTTTGAATGCACAGATCGTTGAATTAATTCTTCATGTTTCGAAGGTACTAATCGTCAATTCTTTTTCTAGCTGAATTCTGTCCACCACTACCTGATCCGCTCGGAGGTTACCAATCCTGCCGCGACTGGGGCGCCGGTGGTCAGTTCAAGGTGTGCGAGATTGCCTGTCGCGACGGACTTAGATTCTCGCAACCTGTACCGCCATTCTACACATGTGGTGCCGAAGGATTCTGGCGACCAACTACTGATCCTACCCTACCTTTGGTTTATCCTGCTTGCTCACGTAAGATAAATTTTCAATCTTTTCTTTGATACTCTTTCCTTTCCACATGAATTGTCAAAGTACTAACCATTTTTCTTCTCACTACAGCGGCCTCACCAGCTCAACGCGTCTTCAAGGTATCGATGTTGTTCCCAAGCTCAGTACTTTGCAATGATGCCGGTCAAGGCGTTCTTCGCCAGAAGGTTCGCAGCGCCATCAACCAACTTAACAGAGACTGGAACTTCTGTTCTTATGCTGTTGACGGTAAGTACTCCATATCTTCATGTAACAAAATACGATCTACTGTTTTAACTATCAACTATTTCTTTTAATCTTCTTCCGAGTTTGGTGCATCTCCAATTACTGAAATTTGTCCTACATCTCTGAATATTTCTCTATATCCTTTTTGAGGTGGAACAGCTCTGTTAGACTCAAAACCCCGGGTCAGGAAATATTAGTCAACCAGATTTATTTTCTTCTGCCAAAACTGCGTTACTCCACTATTTCACTGCCATTATAATGAATAGTCATCTAATGTAAATGTTTATCGCAGGAACCCGCGAGTGCAAGGAACTGGACATCAATGTGAAGTGCGACCACCGCGCCAACAACAGACAGACGAGACAAGTATCCACCCCTCCCGCCGTAGCTGCTGAAGATACCTACGTACTGGATGCCATCATACCCGTTGAAGAGTAAGTTCTACTCCAAACACTACTTAGAAAACCCATTTAAATAGTAGGATCCCATAAAAGGTGACGGCGTAGATACACAGATATTGCGCAAATAATGTAAAAATCTCATCTTTGTAGTGCACATAAAAAGCATGTGTTAATATAACACAGTACTGAAAGCACTTTGGTTTAGTAGCAAAATTTTGATGTTTCAATTCCAAAACTGCACTTTTAGACTTTCCATACAAATAAAGCATGATGTTCTTCTATCACAATTGCATGTTGTTTTTGTGGCACTTAGGACTCGAAGCAGTAGGGAGGGTCGTCAAGTCGGCGATACGTACAACGTTGAGATCTCTTTCCCGTCTGTCAAGTAAGTTGTTTGCATGCTTTGGAGTAGCACATAAGCACTTGTGACTTGTAACATAAAGGTTTGATTTGCTTGAACATTGAGTTGAAGAAAGACTGACACTGGTATGGGTGAAAGAGACGTTGCTCTACAGAGCTAAGCTTTTCTGAACCTCGATGTGCCATATGTATTTACAGTAGAATACTGTAGGTATGTTGCTTATTGACAAATTATAATTTTTATTCACACCTAATCTTAATTAGATAAAATAACAAATAATCAAACTCGCAGCGATCCAGTCATCCACAATGGTAACAATGAACGTTCCACTGTACAACGGTTGTTGGAGAAACTGATTCTGGAAGACGAACAATTCGACGTGAGGAGCATTCTTCCTAACACCGTGCCTGACCCGGCCAGCTTGGAACTAGTTTCTGACTATGCCTGCCCTACTGGACAAGTTGTTATGGCTCCTGATTGCGGTAAGTGCATATCCTTTAATGCACAGCATTAAAGGCTATTTTCGTAGTTCAAGTTTCATGTCATGCGGAAGGTGGTGCCCTAATAAAATTACAGTACACAAACTAACCCTTGTTTTTTTACAGTGGCTTGTGCTGTCGGTACATTCCTGGATGCTGCCAGCGATACCTGCAAGCCTTGTCCTCAAGGCACATACCAATCTGAAGCAGGACAGGTGCAATGTACTGCTTGCCCTGCCATCGCTGGACAATCTGGTGTCACACAATCTACTGGAGCCCGTAGCGCTGCTGACTGCAAAGGTAAAAAAAAACCCTGCTATGAAATATCAACCTAGAACCTAGAAATAGAAAATCTGCCAGAAGGTGGTGAGGATATGTTTCAGTAGGGGGCGAGACTATTGCCATAACCTGGCAAAAGTACAGATTTAGGGCTACTTGCTGCTGCAGAAAAATTTCTGACGAACGATGCAACTTGCCCACCCTTAGTATCAAACCCTCCTGGGTTTGATACTAAGGTCGGGTAGCCTAACTGCTAAGCGAGGGATCCTTCCCTCGCTTAGCAGTTAGGCTTACGATTACTAGATCAACGACTAAATTGTACTATTATATCAATTCTGGTTCTCATACCTGCGTGTCGTTTACAGAACGGTGCGCAGCCGGAAAATTCTACGATGCCGAAGCTGATCTGTGCCGTCCTTGCGGTCACGGTTCTTACCAACCGCGCGAAGGTGCCTTCTCTTGCATGGCCTGCCCTAGGGGACAAACTACTCGAGCTACAGAAGCCGTATCGGCTGCTGAATGCAGAGACGATTGTCCTTCAGGTAAGCACAATAAACTTCCGAACGAATCACCAAATGTGAGATCTTAGAGAGTTTTGCATTGTTTTGTTTCGAACCACATTCTTATTAAGCCTTTCTTATATTTAGGTGAACAACTAAGCAGTGATGGTGGCTGTGAGCCTTGCCCACGCGGAACGTGGCGCGCCAACGGCTCAGGAGCCGCGTGCGCGCCGTGCCCGCCCGGCACCACGACCCCGCAGTCGGGAGCATCGTCCGCCGATCAATGCTCCCTCCCCGTCTGCCGACCTGGTACAAACCCCTTCCTAAAACTTCGATACAAATAATTCTCGCCCTAAACTTTCGCATAGAAACGTTCATAAAATTACGAATTGACTTTGAAACAATCGCCCGAAATGTAAAATAGTTCGACAAAGGAATGCTGATCTTCAGAACTCGAAGTATCCGGCCCAATCTGATTTCTATTGTTGAATTTCGAAGACGAAAATTCTAGATATTTGTTGTAATTGAAATTTTCTTTTATGATATAAAATTCTAAGATATTTTCTTGTAATTTCCAGGCTCATATCTCAACGACACCTTGAACACATGTGTACAGTGCAGGAAGGGAACCTATCAATCAGAGGCACAACAGACAGTCTGTGTTCCTTGTCCAATCAACACAAGTACGAGAGGCCCCGGTGCTGTAAGTAAAACATACTTATCCTTAATAACGTCCCAAATATATCTTGAGTGGAAAGCCACTGATAGAAAGCTATCATCGTCGAAACGTTTGGGATGACAATAAAAAATAAGAGCGCTCTTCTGAGATATTTATTTGAGATCAAAGCGCATGCCAAATTGCTCAACTTGGAGGTTAAATTGCTAGAAGGTTGTTATGGTTTATGTCCTTGTGAAGTAATTAATATATAAGGAAAAAAGATTTTCGACCGTATTTCTCCTTATTCTAAGTAATTTAATCATCACTCCCAGCCAAATTTATGCTTTCATGTATAAATTAATGCGTATTTGAAAATAACCCTCGTATTACTTTCACAGACATCGGAAACTGAATGCACGAACCCATGTGAGATGAGTGGCCCGGAGATGCATTGCGATGTCAACGCTTATTGCCTTTTGATACCGGAGACAAGCGAGTTCAAGTGCCAATGCAAGCCGGGCTTCAACGGTACCGGAAAAGTCTGTACAGGTAAGCAAGACATTTTTATTGAAGAGCAGATATTTGGGTCAAGTCTTCAAGATTCTTCAAAGAATTTTGACCTAAAAAATTAAGCTTCTATTGGAAAAACCTCATTCGAAACTTGATGCCTGTATAATGGACAAAAATTTTGTACGACAGCTAATTTGTATTCATCGTGAGAATTATTCAGCTGAATTGCCCAAATTCTCTTATACATCTCAGAGCTCTGAATACAGGAATTGATTTCGAAATCAATTCTGAAGGAGTGTAGCCAATTCTTGACTTTTGGAGTTTACTAAGTATTTCTGTAACTTGTTTATTGAAAATCTTGTAAATCATCCAACCTATTAATCGTCCTTCAAAACCGACTAGGCTTGCTTGGGCTATTATCTATTCCACTCATGCAATGTTTAATTCCCATGTATTTACCTACATATAGCCGATTCTGCAACCTATTTTATTCTTCTTGCGATTACTTTTAATTTATCCCGGTGTTTCTGGCCTTTTTTTTTATTTTTTCATTCAACATTATTTTATGTAACACCTTTTATTTGTCGTTTTATCTTAGTTTTGCTATTAATTTTGCCTAAGCTTTTTAGTTTTGGATATAGGTTATTAATTCTCGATTTAGCTTATTAGTTTTCGATATAATCGCTATCGGGCTGAGCATGTGCAGATTGCATGCTTTTGTGGGCTTACCAGCTCGCTTGCTTGCTTGTTTGAATCCAGATGAAGACCTTTTTAGTAGAGAAACTAGGTAAATCAAGGGACAGCTGCGAAAATTACGACAATGTGTATTTAGAACACTCAGTTTTCTGAATTTTAGCGAACGCGACGGCGGTTCAAGGAGGATTTTAGCAATCATGAAAATACCGACAGTGTAAATGTGATCTAATATTTTATAGCTATAACCCTTTACTATTTACCTCCAGACGTTTGCCAAGACTTCTGCGACAACGGGGGCGAGTGCGTGAAGGACGCTAGAGGCGAACCTTCCTGTCGATGCACAGGCTCGTTCACTGGTCGCCATTGCAGGGAGAAGAGCGAGTTCGCGTACATCGCGAGCGGCGTCGCGGGAGGAGTCATCTTTATTATATTCTTAGTGCTGCTTGTATGGATGATTTGTGCGAGGTATGTTGTGACTAGGTCTCTAATAGGGAATATGCACGTAATTTTTTCTTCACTTAAATCAATAAATAAAATACAGTACTATCAACCCAAGAAAAGTATTAAAAGTTAAGTTCAACTACTGCTTGTCGCACAAAAATAATAATAAACACCTGCAATTTTCTACGACAGTTCAAACGTCCGTAGCTGTCGCGGCCATGATGTGACGTAATTATCCACAATCTGCCTTGTTTACATCTAATTTTTTGGCCTTAATAAAATAATTTTACCAATTGTATGTGCTTTATTCAAGTAAAAATTGCAATAACAATAATATAATACAATTTAAGTGAAACTTTAAGCACTTTTCAAATAAAATTGTTTTTTTGACATAATGAACTTTGACGAGGACGGTGTGTTTTGACAATGCGTTCCGTTTCACCAAAAACATGCTACCTACATAAAACAGTAAATTGTAAAATAAGTGATGTATTAGAAACTTAAACAAGTGTACCACAATGTTTTTATGCGCCAATACAAGGCATTTTTCATAAATAAAAAGAGTTTTGCAATTTCGTGCATACTCCCTATTGAAATTTCATACACAAAGGTAAATCTTGAGCAGTATTTAATTCACAATCCCCATTTTGCCAGATCAACAAAGAAGAAGGAACCAAAGAAGACATTAACACCAGCTATCGACCAAAACGGCTCCCAAGTGAACTTCTACTACGGAGCGCATACGCCGTACGCAGAATCAATAGCACCATCACACCATTCGACGTACGCGCACTACTATGACGACGAAGAAGACGGCTGGGAGATGCCTAACTTCTACAACGAGACATATATGAAGGAGAGTTTACACAACGGTATGAATGGAAAGATGAACAGCTTAGCACGATCAAATGCTAGCATATACGGGACCAAGGAGGATCTCTACGACAGACTAAAGAGGCATGCGTACCCGGGTAAGAAAGGTCAGTATGTTTAGCACTTAGTTAGTGCGCACTTTCATTATTGAGAATGCAGCCTTTGCACGTCTTGCTTGGTAGTTGCGATAACGCTTTGCTGATTGACAATAGACCTTAGTACCATATATGCAACGTATATTTTGATATGCACTTGTTGATTATTTTTCGAGCACCTGCACCGCCCATTATCCCACTGACAATACAATCATAATTAAACTACCTATAGTATTATTTATTATTTATACAAATGTACATATTTTACTGCTATTTGAAGACCCGAATGGCGCAGTGGTAGTGATGCTGCCTTACGTTCTTAGGATCCCGGGTTCGAATCCCGGTAAGAGCAAGTTTTGTGTGATGAGCATGGACATTTGTTTCCGAGTCATGGATGTATATAATTATGTATAATAAGTATGTCTTTACAAACAAAAAGTATCTATGTAGTACATCAACTATCTGGTGTCCACGACACAAGCCTCGTTGCTCAGTGTGGCACTGGATGACGCTGTGTGTAATGTCCAGCGATATAATTTTATTTATTTGTATTTCCAACAAAGGTAAAACTATTCAAAATTCTTGTTTTTTTCCCCCACTTTTCTTCCATTTGTTCTTAAATAATGGAATAATTAAAATTGTTTGCTTTTACACGTTCATTGATATATAACAATGGATTCATGATCTATTTTTAATTGAAGACTTGAACAATACCTATAGGTTTTCATTGTGAAGGTGAATGTACCATCAGCATTCTATAACACAATATAGGCCTGGTAAATAAATAACCATATTCTCTTTGTTTAAAACATAAAGCGTAACAAACAACTAATGCCTGATGCAAATAAACACATCAATGAACATTTATCACAACAATTTGTTTGTCTTACGCACATATAAAAACTCCACTTGCACAAACAACATTATCGGTCACTGGGGCACACAAACGCAAAACTGTAAATAACAATGACGAAACAATTGTGATATACTAATTTGTGTGTTATTCCTTTACAGATAAGAGTGACAGCGATAGTGAAGGTCAGTAAGTGTAACAAGGGACTGCGTTTTGTCGTATTCTGGTCAATCTTACATAATACTTCGTACTAGTTTCAATTCTCGGTGTACCCGGCAGTAATAGTTCATATTATTGCATACTAAATATACGGCGGAAAGTATGTAGCGCTCGCGACTACAAGCCGAGAGTTAAGTATGTCACTGTAGAATGTCGTATTCTATTAGCTTTATTAAGAATTATAGTTGTAACGTTATGTGTATTAACACACTCACTGTTTAAATTACAGCCCCCACCAAATATACTTTATTTAACAAAAAAAAACGTCACAAAAGTCAAAGTTTATTAAAGGCGTCACATTATTTTGAAAACAGTGAATGTGTTGATGTTCTCGAATAATCATCAACGAACAAATGCTCAAGTACTTTAAGGCGAACACTGCCATATCCGAAGCAGGGAGTACTCACAATTTTTCAACGAATATTGTAAAAATTTAATTCCAACAACATTCCGATTTATAATCGTGTAAATATAATGTTATAAAATAAAATATTTTGTATATTTTTTTAAGAACACTGTTCTTGTAATGTTAGTAATAATTAAATCTTAGAACAGTAATTAGCGTATCGATTGGTTATTACTAACATTAGGGAAGGCTAGTTAATATAAATTAACGGTTTATGTTTTGTATTATAAACTGGACTGTATTATTATAATTTTGTGTATGAATGAGAGAGTGTTAATGTGACAGTGAAATGTATAGAATGATATTTTTTCTAATTATCACGAGAATATATGGGACATGTATTATATATACGTTTTGTATTAAAGTATTTTTAAGCTGATATAATTTATAGTAAATACATAATCTTCCTAACACTGAATATTGGGACCGTACTAGGATCGTAACAAAATATATAAGACAGTTTTAGACTAGTTCTAGATGACAATGTATCCGTTATGTACGTACCTAAAGAAATGTTATATATTGAAATACTCAAAGAATCTCCATCGGGTGGTCAACATTCCATCACAATCTATTACCACATTAGTGATTACATAATAAAGATAATTTTTTACAAAAATTTTAATGAAATAAATTTTAATACGTATATTTATTAAGAATGTTATTTGAAAACTACCCTAATTCCAAAACCCACATACCTGTAATTGCAATAAGCAGTTTCATATTAATATTGACCCATCACATAACATCGCGTCTGAAATACCAAGTGTCCGCACATCGGTCGCGCTTAAAATGGTTACCCATCAGACAGCGCAGAGCGGTAAGGGCGTTAACAACTTTGTTTTCCCTTCTAGCGAACCCACTTCTCCTTACCTGACTTCTCTCTTCCAATATGTATGCTCCGCGCACAGGAAGAATCTTCGTTCTTCCAATAATCGTCTTCTCGGTGTCCTACTCACTGCTCTGGTTTTCTTAAATCTTCTTTTCCTGACCAGGCGGTTTTCCTTTGGAATGCAACAACAACAGCCCATAACGTTCACTGCTGGACATAAGCCTCTCTCATGATGAGAGGAATTTGCCGTAATCTCCACGCTTGGCGCCTGCGGATTGGAGATCGCAGTGATGAAAGACTAACAGAAAACGCTGCTGCCCATTCTCTGGTCTCCGGAGGCGCAAGTTGTTCTGCCTCAGACATTAGTCGCCTTATACGACACCCGTGAGTGTAATGGGTTGGTTCTATTCTACTCTGCCGGATACCACACGGCTAATGGAACGCTTTGGAATGCGCTCCCTCTGAATATCAGGATGGCAACCAGTCGGCTCACATTCAAAGTAAAAGCTCGCTAACATCTACATAAGAAGTTGGCAGACTTGTCCCATAATTAATTTATTGTTTTTCATCATCGATGTATTTTAATGTCTCTTGACTTTGTATATTTTGTTTGTATTTATGTATAATATATGTATTTATTGATTTTTTTTTCCTGGAAATTTTCTGTACTTGCACCTACTGTTTTGTCTCTGCATCACCCTAAGGTAGACTAGTAGAAAATGCCCAAGGCATTAAGTCCGCCTTTGTACATTATGTGCATAAAGTTTTAATAAATGCATAAATAAAATACCCGAAGGGTTAGGGAAAGGCGTACCTAATAGTACGCCCCCATTTCACCAGGGGCCCAATTCTGTAACTTTGTGTTAAGCAACACGCCATTGACACTCTATCGACACACTACAGACATTATGTTGCCACTGTTGCAAATTTGGTATTCTGCAAAAACTTCAATGGCGTTTCAGTGGTGTCTCAGTAGTGTGTCGATAGTGTGGCGGTACAATATTTTTCAGTGTGTTTTCGTTGTTCGGTGGCTTCACAATGGCGGTTCGATGGCCAAAACACTTTTCAAACACGATAAATACAACTTTCAAACACACTTAAAATATTAACAGACTACCGTAACTTTGGCCATCATGATGACATTGACACATTGTAGTGTAGCAGAATACCAATTATTAAAATAGTCTTCTATGGCGTTTCAATGGCACTACAGTGGTAAGTCAATGACCATAGATAATTTGTAGAATACTAAATGTCAATGATTAGCCTATTGAGACACTACTTACACACTACCGACACACTATTGACAAGTTGGTGATTTTACAGAATTGGGCCCCAGTTATGATTAAGTCCCATATAATAGAGGGCGTGCCTATTGCCATCAACCGGGCACAAATTCAAACTCCGTGGCCGCTACTAAAAATTCCAAAAACCCAATAACACTTTGCCTTGCAACTAAACTGCTAAATATGAGGTCATATTTAGCAGTCGCGCTTGCGAACTCTAGACCAACGAAACATCTTGCCCCCTTTTGTTTATTAAGCTATCCTGGGTTTTATGATAACCGCAGTTACCAACGGGCTCGACCGCTCGGGGTCAAATCTATCTACCGAGTCTCGCCAAAATATAAACAACATTCGACAAAAAATCTACTTATCAACTATCAATTGTGTCAATAAAACCAGTGATTACGTAGTTTGACCCGTCTCCTTTCAATTAATGTCATCGGTGTCAACTACCAAAATATACCAGTATAATGTAATCTTTTGTTGGAAAATTATCACGGTATGGTCACATGATCGGTGGCTTTGTTGTTACGGGCAAAAGACGTCACTTTTGTGTTGTTATCAGAATATATTATGTGCCTACTATATTGAGAGTGGGTGTGGTGGTGTAGGGGGTAATCTCATAAACCACTAAAGCGATACAGATATTTATCTCATCGTTGGAAAACTATATTTCTCGAATATTTTGAGAACAGGACTAACAAAGAAAAGAAAAATATGTTCACTTAAAAAACTATAATTTATTCTTCAAAAAGAATTTCAGCACAGCCAATACATTCAACTTAAATTTAATAACCAAACATAACGCGATATTCGCCGTAAACCAAAGTAAAATACTTAGTACATACTTATTTACTTAGTGTAAAATAAACTACAATTACTTGGCATGTTTCTTCTGGAAGTCTTTCATGTATTTCGAGAGAGTTTCTACTTCCTCCACCGTGACGGCATTGTAGATTGATGCACGAATGCCACCGACGTTTCTGGAAAGTCAACATCATGAAATCAGTTTAAATCATTCAAAAAGTTGTGCCGCTAAACTAAAATGGGACTGGGCAGGCCATGTCTGCCGGCAAAGCTGTATTGATGTGCTGTGGTTTTTTTAAATTAGTGATATTCACTTGTTTTATTGATATTTATTTGTTTTTGTACATGTTTTTTTTTACATCAAACATTCTCATTAGATCGATTTTACTTATTTTTTTATATGATAGAGATTTGTTTTTATATATATAACATTATTTTTTTATAATATTTTTTTATATAATAGACCTTATGAGAAAAACAATTCTTACTAGATCCATCATGGATCTGGCCAATGGATCTTCTGAGAATGAGCCCCGAGACAGTTATACGGGGTCGCGGCAGACAGAGAACATGGCGGGACGCCTTGGATGGCTTTCTCTTTAACTGGCGAGAAGAGGCGCAACACCGAGAAATGTGGAAGGATTGGGGGGAGCCCTTCCCAGGAGTGGGACAGCTCAGGATAACTAAAAAAAATGATGGGGGCAGCCTATGTCGCTGAACACGTATTCTGGCGGACATGATGGTGATGTATTAATCAAACTACAGTAGATTAGGGCTAACAAGGAAGGAGTCGAAACACCCGATTCCCAGTTTACCATTTCAATCTGTATAAGCAGCTTGAATTTGGTAGCTAGTGGTCTACTGCTAAGATTGCACGAATGTGTCTGCCGCTTAACTTAACGGGAGACCGATTTGAGTATCGTAGAAAAGAAATATTCGGAAAGATCTCAAGATATTAATTGGTATTGATTATTGGACAATCTTTTTTTTTTATTATTTGACGAAGAATTTAAGGAAATTTACCTGTGTCCCTTAAGCTGAATAAGTCCCAACGCCTCAGCACCTTTCAGGAACTCCTTTTCCAAGTCTTCATTGGGTGGTGACCCAATTCTGAACGGTACATTCATTTTACTTCTAGCATTCTTGGCTACTGGTATGGAGTAGAATCCGTTGGATTGTTCCACGGTGTCGTAGACCAGTGAGGCCTTCTTTGCGGCTAGCTTAGCCATGCCTTCGACGCCACCGTTTCTTTCTACCCATTCTAGAACTCTGCCCATGACGTAAATCCTGGAATAAAGAGATGGTTTTATTAAAGATATAAAGATATATAAAATATTATATTGTTATGTTTTTTGGTAAGAACATGGATAATAATTTGATTACTGGATAATAATTTGATTACCTACTGGATAATTTGATTACTGGATAATAATTTGATTACCTACTGGATAATAATTTGATTACTGGATAATAATTTAATTACTGGATAATAATTTGATTACTGGATAATAATTTGATTACTGGATAATAATTTGATTACTGGATAATATTTTGATTACTGGATAAAAATTTGATTAGTTATTATAGGTTTGTCAGTATATGGTCATAAGTGCTGCTGCTGAGCCCCCGAAGTCCTGAGTTGGATTCCCAGGTCGGGCAAAATAATATTAGATTTTTATGAGCCCGGAGTCCGGAATCGTGCCTGGTTGTAGGCAATAGTCTCGCTCCTAATACATAAGATTAGTACATAACTGGCAAAATGTAGGTGGTACTGTGGGGCCCCTGCCTAATCCTTCGAGAATGACAGGCGTGATATGATCCGATTCAATCATTATCAAACTGTTATTACAAAAGCACTTTATTATGTAGCATGTTATCGTGTTCGTTTATTTTTCATTCATTTACCTCTTCGCATCAACTTAATATTTGCTCAATGAACATGACCTGCCCCAATGTCATATAAAAACTTGTAGATTGAGAAATGCAAATGAATGGATATGAATAGCTCATACAGTTGCATGTCATAAAGATTGTTGGACGCGATCTGCACTCGTAGCATGAACATCGTAGAAACGGGTTTAGTCGACAGGAGATTCGACAAAATGTCAGATCAACAAAAGAAATCTGTCATTTTGTCGATTCTTCTGTCGACAAAACCCGTTTCTACGATAGACATGCTACGTGTGCTGTTGTTGATACGCCATTATACCATAATGCCCTCACGATAACTTTTATAAAACTCGCTATCATGTTATCTGATTTTAGCGAGAATCATGCGACAGTTTGGCCGAATAACAAATAAGATAACAAGGTATTTTTTCTACTTCTTTATCGGGACATTTTAATCTATATAATATGTTCAGGTGTAAACTACAATACCACTTAGTTCTACTGATAATTTTAAAGATAAAACTCGTTGCTAAGGGAATTAAAAGACCACATGGTAAGATATTAGTCAAAACATGATAAGTGGTTGTATAAGTCAATGTTTGGTCTCTAGCCTCTCGGCTAGAGCATTGGTTCCCAACCTATGGTCCGCAGGAGCTTAAAATATGGTCCGCGGAAGGTTAAAATGCTATTTCTACTTATTAACTTGCATTAAAAACCTATTAAAGGCGGGCTGCTAAAATTTCGAGGCTGCTGCGCTCGCTCTTGCAAGATTATTCAAAGTAAGCATTTCTGAAAAAATCGACTAACTTTCCTATTTTCTGTATGAATGATTGCTAAAGTTTTCGAGTTCATTTCGATCGCTCTTGTATCCTTCACTATTTGAAATCTAAAGGTGTTCATTTCATTTCCCAATTTTTGCATTATGTGAGTTAAAGGTCGGTAGGTCGGTCTGTCGGTTTCCATGTTTAACTAGGACCTGCTAACAATAAAGACACCTAAGTGGTCCCTTGTCCAAGAAAGGCTGGGAGCCACAGAGCCACTGCTCTAGAGGTATCATTCATGTTGCCATCATAACATAAAATAACATCACGCCTAATCTTCGAAGGTTTAGGCAGAGGTGTACCTAATAGTACACTCACATTTCGCCAGTTATTTATAAGTCCCATGTAATAGGGAGCGAGCCTATTGGCATCAACCGGGACTACTGAAGACTCCGTGGCTGCTATTGCTACTAACAAATTCCTGATGGAAAAACCCAATATCACTCAACTAGCTGATGCCAGCGGCTTCGCCCGCCCACACAAAACCTTCCTCTCACTCTATCTATTAAAAAAAACCGCATCAAAATCTGTTGCATAGTTTTAAAGATCTTAGCATACATAGGGACAAACGCGGCGGGCGACTTTGTTTTATAATATGTAGTGATAGTGATATCCTCAGCAGTTGCCATTTAGAGACAAAACTGACACGTCTCATGTGCCCGTAAAAACAGCATCACCGATATCCTTCCGACCTATACTTAATATCAAAGATACTTACGCAAACATAGGTGGAGTGTTGAGAATAGAATCTGCCTTGGCATTTTCCGTCCAGTTGAATAGTGAGGGGCATATCGGCAGCGCCTGATTCAGCAGATCTTCTCTAACGATGACTAGAGCTACGCCAGCCGTTCCAATGTTCTTCTGTGCACCGGCGTAAATTACTCCGAACTGGAAGAAAAAAACATCGTTTAAGTTACTATTCTGATTACAAGTGATAGGTAAGACGCACTTTGATACGAACTAAGACAAAATGTTGACTGTGAAACATTAATGGTCAAAGAGCGGTGGTCTCCATTCAAATTGGACTTGGACCGTTTTTAACTTGAAGTGGTCGTCCCTGGCTCGTCTATTCTACATTGTAACAATGAGAACACTCGGATCACCAATCCTTCCTTACGACAAAACTTCTAAGTGTGGTGTGTGTCATCATTACAACGTTTTGAGGTCGATCAATAGGTATTCAGTCAGTCAGAGGTGCCTTTTCGGTCCAGAGAAGCCTAGATAACAGCGCAGCGGCCAGTTATACATATAGAGATTTACCATACGAGTACCACACTTATTACGCGGGATCGGCTTGATTTATGGTTTATATCAATGTAAGACTTTTTCTCAAACATGCTTGGAAATTTGAGCATTATTTTGACAACCTTCTTCGAGATAAATCGAAATTGCTGTACTGGCCAGATACATGCGACCAGCGGCCGGCAAGTTTTATGAAAATCCATATCTGTCGTGTTATTTAAAAATGGAACGATCTTTTACTCTGAAACATGGCAATCAAGGAGGTAACTATCAAAATCAAAGGTTTTATTTAATTTCGAATTGGCTTGCAAAAAAAGCGGCTTATTGAAAAATAAAAACAAATGAACTCTTCAACGCGGAAGTTTTAAATTTCTCGCATTATTTGAGAAATGTACTATACAAGCCTTGGCCACAACTAGGCATTGATGGACGTGATGGATACGTGTGTGTGCCTCGGCTTCGCCTCGGCCCACATTTACATGTTCATCCATCAATGCTTCTGTTGCTGGCCGCTGCAGTAAAGTACTTTAATCGCCTAGTTTCGGATAGGACAACGCGACTTGACACCTTTTATTGTATGTGCATTAAGCTCGTCCGACCGATTCCACGTCGATGCATGACCCCCAAAATGATAAGGTCAACATTTTATTTATCGTACAGGACTAGTATTTCTTATCGGACATCAGTTCATTTATCTTATCATTCCTTAAGCCTATTATCGTCCAACTGATAAAAAGTTATTCGGACACAAGTTTGAGAACTCATTTTAAACAATCCAGTGAAATATTTTTCTTCTGTCTTAGACTCATAGGAAGAGTCACATTTGCACGACTTTTCGTTCAATGTAACTGGGTTCAATCAACGGGTAGGAAAAAGTTCTATTAGGCTTATTGTGACTAACTGGTGCCAAGAAGGTTGCTCCTTATAGGCAGCACTTTTACAAAAAGTTCCCATGAAATAAGGAGCTGGCGAAATATATCTTCAGAGCAGCGGTGGCCCAGTGGCGGCGGCCCCGATTTACGAACAGTAAGTCGTGGGGTCGAACCCAGGCAGGCGCATTACTTTGTGTAATTTATTTCATCACCGCTGCTCTCAAAACGGTGAAGGAAAACATCGTGAGGAAACCGGCATGTTCTAGAACCAACAATTCGAAGACATGTGACATCTACCAATCCGCACTGGGCCCGCGTGGTGGATTATAGCCTATTCCCTCTCCCAGTGGTGTCCCAGCAGTGGGAACATTAATAGGCTGATGATGATGATGATGAAATATTTTTTCTACACGTGTATATAGTTAAACACAAACGCGAAACCTAACCTTGCACTACACACGTGCACTGCGTGTCCGCGTCTAATGCTCTCTGTCGTGGCTTGCCTTGAAGCCACACCAGATGTAAATCTCAAATCTAAAATGATTCTTTAATAAACTACAAAAGACGATCGAGCCCATTTTCGGAGCCAATAAATTGATAACAAATATTTCATAATAATAATGTGACCACTGGTTATCAGCTACGTTAGGAGCAATTAGAATTAATGGTTATCACTTGGAACTGGTTTGTTTCTTATAGTAACTTATTGAGTCATTAAAAAAAAAAAGATTTGGTAGGAATTTTGTTTTTATCAATATGCATGAGGTGATATTTTAATAATTTTACTACTTACCTAAAGTTAAAATTGGAACAGAATGATTATTAAGTACCTACACGTATTCTACCATGTCTGGCCTAGTTCACACAATCCAATAGATATGCCAGTCATTTTATAATTGCAATAAGCTAATTCCCTATTACGAAACTAAAACGCAAAATATGGGTGTAAGCACAGCAACCAATCAAGCTATGCAAACCAGTACAAGCGGAACTTTCATTGTCCCATACAATCTATATAAAGCGAGGCCATATTTTACTGGAAATATATAGCTTGTCGCCGTGTGTATTATATCTGTATTTTAAGCACACCTCTGTCTAACCTGTCAAGGAAATACAGGTTTGATGATACTCTATAAAATTTGCAGTTAAAATTAAAATTATTAAAAATTCTCACCTTAGAAACATCAACTTTCTTAGACATAATATTTGAGGACATATCAGCAACTAGAGGGACTCCTTTAGTGTCAGGAATAAAATCGAACTCCACGCCTGAAATATAAAAACAATAAAATTATGTAATAATAATATTTGCAAAAACAAGTACACATTGAATCATTCAAGCCTTGAGCTAATTAAGACAAATTATCTCATTGGAGCTAATAAAGAACCTACTCTCACTGAATTACTGCAATACATAATTGGGGTTATTTGAGTTTAACATGAATACTGCTTACATTTACATAAGGATAAAGAACTAATAGTTCTAAAACAACAAAGTTTTTTTGTAACCCATCTGTTCCACTACTGGCAAAAGACCTCCCCTCCCCATATCTCTGCAATCTTCTCTTTGTCCTCCATGATCAAAGTGCAGTACTGTTGTAAGACTTAAACTTTAATTTGTTACTGTCAGTAGTATTTTATTGTTACTATGCGTGTTATCAGTAATTAGGTATAATAAAGCATTTGATATGCTATTCAGTGATAACCATTTTAAGGTTACTTCCAATTTCTTATTTATTACAGCTGATACTGATAATTACTATTAATATAGGTTTATATTTTTAATATTGTTCGTTCTGACAGAACAATTTATTAAAATATATGTATTTAGAGACATGTCAATCGAAAAATAATACAGATTGCCATTAAAACAGATAAAAGTAAATATAGAAAGAGATAAAAGAAGAATGTTATCAGTTGATAGTTACCGTGAATAGTTTCATTGGTGCAAATGTGTACATATGATGCGTTAGGATCAAGGTTCCACTTTGATTGATCAGGGATGTCAACATAGCGATCAACAGGGGGCAGGACTAAGTTCACTTTGCCATATTTCTTAGCTTCTTTTGCTGCCTTTGCTGACCAGTCACCTTTAAAGAAGAACATATTCAGTACCTACATAAACAAAATTGCACTTTATTTCTAGTTTAATCAACCATCATCATAAAATAGAATTGTTTTATTGAATGGAATGATATTGGTAAATTATTTAAATGGAATAATCATTGATTTAAACTAGACTACTACTCAGCCCCGGATCTTGAATTTTTTCGAGGCGGGGCAAAAACTGAAAAATGCCGCCCCCGCCCGTCTATATTTTTATTTTTATCATCATCATTATTTCAGTCATCAGACGCCTAATGATGGCCATAGGCCCAGGGGTGGACCATGAGTTTGTTGGGCCCTGGGCTAATACTACTTGGGGGCCTGGCCAAGGGCGTCGCCAGCTTTTGGGCCAGAAGGGGGGCCTATCAGAAGGGTGCGATTTTTAAGTTTACTATTTACGGATGCAGCTGAAGTGCATATAGCCACTTCAAAAATGTTAGCACCTCCGTGACCTCGGATTGGTTAGTTTAGGTTTTGAAGAGTTATTTGAAAAGGCTCCAAGAGCGAGCGAAACGAGCTCAAAAATGTTAACACCCTACTTTGGACAGATTAGAACTATTTCGTCACTTCATACAGGAGTTACTTGGTTGACTTCAAAAGTTAAGATTAAGGAGGAATTTGACTGCATGAGCGAGCGAAGCGAGCTCGAAAATTTTTTGACACCTTGCTTTGGATAGGTTTGAATTGTTTCGATCCTTCATACAGGAATGGGTAACAGGTCGACTTTTAGACAAAGTCTAAACAAAGTAGTCTAAAAAGCAAGCAAAGCCAGTTGGAAAACTTAACAGTTTACCTACCTTGGACAGGTTAGAATTGTTTCGAACTACCGGAGTTACTTAGGTGACTTATGGACAAAGTTAAAATTCAAGAGAAACAAGGCTGTAAGAGCGAGCGAAGCGAGCTCGAAAATTTTACGTCTTTCCTCAGAGAAAGATCTTGAGATCAAAATGTCCACATGCTCCAATTTTTGCAAAAGGTGACTGAGGGCCCTTTATATCCACGCGGGGCCCTGGGCTGCAGCTCAAAAAGCCCTTATATAGTTCCGTCCCTGCATAAGCCTCGCAGATAGAATGCCACAAGGACCTAACTAGCGCTGCTCTTTCTGTGTTTACACTATATATTTACAAATATACCTACATACATGAACGTGTAGGACATATATTGTTGTTATGAAAGCACCTACCCTGTGCTTTGAAACAAAACGAGTTGGATGTATTATTGTATTTTACTTCAAATTGAAATTCATTTTACTCTTCTAGCTTTTTGTTCTGCAAAGAAGTCTATGGCCTTGTCATAATTTATTTCATGTGCCATTCGATTTTCTATCGCTAAGATTGCGAGACTTGACAAACGTTCCTGGCTCATAGATGATCGCAAATAACTTTTAATAAGTTCTGTGATGACTTCGGAGCAGTCTCCACAGTAGTGAATGCCCGGAGAGTACCTGTGCCAGACGGAAAATGAGAGCGCCATGCCGTCTTCTTATGCCACTTCTTCGTCACGAGTCTTATCGCCGTAAAAGTGATGTGCACTGGGTTTCGGACCTGGGTTGGCGAACTTCTCATTCCACCACTAGGAACTGGTGGAGCACAGCCCTGTACACCTTGACATATGTCGTTGGCGGCGCATCAGGTACTTGCTCTGTGTAAAGACTATAACGTCAAGATTTCATGGTGGTGATCCGGCCAAAAAGCTCGCCGCCTTGAAGGAGACCGTTTGATTTATTCTCTTCACTCTGACGGCCATCGCTCTCTGGGTTCATCGCTAAATTACAGTATTTAGGTCGTCAAGTTGTTCGTCCATACTGGCACTCCATAGGGCGCTATGGACCGTACGATCCCCATATATCCTATACCATAATCTTCTGTAGAAATTGGATCCCCTCAGATTGGGCAGTAGCCACGAGATTAAGTTCGCGGTGCCCATCAACCGGGGTGTCAACTGCTGAAAATGCGGCAATTAGGGACAAGTCCCAGGTACTTCATCGTCGACTCGGATCCCATCTACGACCCCAGAACTGTCGCCAAGATACAAGAGACGACCTGCCGAAACGTTTGCCTTCACCAGCGTGTCATCAGCATAACAGATGACACAAACACCATGAAGAAGCTAACCGCGAAGCGCCCAGTCATAGATGATATCTCTATTCCTCCGATAGGCCCTGATTATGCAGCAGAAGTTGGTACGGCATAGGTTTGGCATGGTATAGGAGTGCCTCCAATCTTTTCTCGAGGTAGAAATCCTGAGCTATGGGGAGAGTCGAGGAGTCTGACAACTGCGCAGTTGCTCTGCGAGGCAGCGGCATCTAAGTGGGTCCGCCAGATCCTCAGTAGCCAGGTGCTGAAATAGGCGGTTTACAGTTTAGCTCTCAAAGAGTTAGTCTTCCTCATCTAAATCGATGGGCTAGTATGCATATGGGGTGTCTGCAGGGCGCTCCTTCTTCTTCAACAGGAACAGTTTTCCAGTCAGATAGAAATCAATGAGTTGTATCGTTACAACTCATCATTATCGCAACTTTGACCGTAAGTCAGCCAAGCTTGAATTTGCCGCCCCCTAAACTTGCCGCCCGGGGCATGGGCCCCGGCTTGCCCCCCCCTAGATCCGGCCCTGCTACTACTAGACTTTTATTTACCTATGTAAATAAATGAACATTTTATTTCTCTTCCACAAAGGCACCTTATAAATATGTATAGCTATGCTACATCAGATAAATCCTTTGTGGGAGACTGGTATCTGCACTAGGAAAATCCTGTCACTCAGATTACCAGCCCCCCAAAAAACAGTGTTTTAAAATGTAAAAGATTAATGAACTGGTTTCCTCGCAGTTAATCTCAGTTCACACATTGACATTTTTTTTTATTATTAATGGCCGGCCTTAGTGAACACAAAGACACTCAAATTAAAACTACGTAAGTAATTGAGTGTAGGTAAGTGTAATTGCAGGAAAATCATTCTTTAAGGAAAATACAATCCACTGAACTGGCTATCGTTATGGTGCGAAACAAATCAACAAATATTTACCAGTTACGACATAATCGGCTGTTCCAGTTTTCGAGATCAAGTTAAGAGGAACTGCAGCAAATTCACCCGTTCCACCACCAGCCATAAAGATAATTTTGTAGTTTGCTGGCACATTTCTGAAATGAATATAGTTTGATCACAAAGGGCTAATTTTAACACTTTCTAAAACAATCAGTTGAATTATTGAATATATACAAAGGCTCTCCTGCTCTTGAAGAATTCAGGATTATGTAGAAAAATGTGAAAAAAAAGGATGATGATAAAAAAAAAATACCTACTATAAATATTGTATGTTTTTGTTTACTTTTGGCCTGTGCTTTTGGCACTATTTTTGAAAACGTCAAACTGTCAGGTCAATGTCATAGTCAAAATTCTTTTAGTTCATTCAATCGTGGAGGTTGAATCAGAATTCAACTCAAATCGTTCACAAGGACACCAAAAAAAGGACATGAGAGGGCAATCATTATTATGTTCTGTGCTAGGAGGTACCAATGAGGTGCCATGCGGTTGTACCTTGTGGTACCTATAAAATTAAAGGCGCAGTCCTACTTTTTATAAGACCTAAGATGCAGCGATTAAAGTTTAATAATTGTTCAATATTTGGTGACCTCTAAAAAGCAGAGCACGTTACGCGCGGTTTTCAAAATTGTTGCCTGAATTAATTTATTAGCGTGTAGTGGCAGCCCTCCCGCGGCCCCCTCGCAATGTCCCGGATTTATCTCAGAAAACGTATTATTATTTTATTCGAGAAACACTCACAGTAATCTTCTCACAACATTTTGTACTTCTGTATTAAACTGCATGTATCCCTTAGTTCTGTGGCTTGTCTCGAGTAAACTTATACCAGAGTTGTCGAAGTTTGTTAGTTCATTCCTTATGATATCGTATACCTGACAAATCAAACATTAAGTTAAAAATTGCCCATGCGAACCGAAGCAAATTATACATTCAGATTTAATAGTTAAAAAATAATAAATATTGTAAAAAAGACTTACTTCTTCTGGCATTTTAGCCGGGCCGGCACCAAAGTTGTGAATTTTCGGCATGTTTTTAATTAATTTACAAGTACACGAGTATTTTTTCTGACTTATCAAACTACACTGTGTCACAGTTACAGGGCTCGCGCTGAGCGTCTACTCGAACTGAATCGCTCGGTTATCGCCCTGCCTTTATTATGTGCGCGACGACCGGTTTACCGAGCACATGAACGACATTCATTCGTGTGCAAAACACTGAGATCGGCACGAATTTTTGCTCAAGTTACGCGTATTATTGCACTCAATGTTGGTTTGTTATTTCGGCACTAATACGTACTTAATCGTTCGATCACTATCAATATTTTTTGACTTTTAACAACACAAACATTGTGGGTATTTTTGTAGAATTGGTAATACTCAATAAATATAAAAACTGTCGAAGATTATGTTTTCGGAAATACAACGCATTTGATAATAATTATATGGTCGTACTAGGTATATACCTAACTATCTACGGAATTAATTAGGTACTGTCAATTTAGTTCCAAACTGCGTATTTCACATTAATCGGTTTACAAGTAATATGTCACTTTTTAAAACCGGTTGTGTTGAAAAAAGTCCGATTCGCAGAATAAAATATTCGATTCCATAACCATCATGTTATTCCAATAAGTAATTTACTTCCTTAGTTCACCTTTGTTATTGAAATGACCCAGCCAGACAGCCACCCGAGCGAGTATAAAATATTTTTTCACAAAAAAACAAATCGATGACTGCTTGATCCTACTTGCCAATTTACTCTTCACACTAGTTGAATTGATTCAAGGTTAGTTGAAGGAAAAAATAATAAAACGTATCTATGCAGGTACGTACGTAGGTAACCTACCTCTTATTTTCTGCTCACGTGTCTAATTCCCAATGCCACAACTGCACCTGACTTGAGTATTATTATTTTTTGACTTGACTATTATTTATTTATTTATTTGTTTGTTACAAGTTGTTTATTGAATAATTGAAATACGAAAATATTTTTACAATATTATGGCCAAAGCTAAAGGTATACAATAATTGGATTCTACATGAACTAGGAATAAACCTGTATCTCAAATAACTCACTCAAGTGCCATAAACATAAATATTATCTAATATTCCTTAATAATTTCCTTAATAGTAAATAACCTAGCTATAATAAATATGCTAGGTACCTACATAATTATTATGGTTCTATTCAAAGTATTAAAAAACAGTTTATTTATTTATCTTCTCTGCAATATTCTATTATTTTTTAGGGTTCCGTACCTAAGGGGTAAAAACGGAACCCTATTACTAAGACTTCGCTGTCTGTCCGTCTGTCTGTCACCAGGCTGTATCTCATGAACCGTGACAGCTAGACAGTTGAAATTTTCACAGATGATGTATTTCTGTTGCCGCTATAACAACAAATACTAAATATAGTCAATGGTACGGAACCCTTCGTGTGCGAGTCCGACTCGCACTTGGCCGGTTTTTTTTTTATTGCAGTCCTTTTTATGGTACCTAGTTGTAGGCCTAGGGTTATTTAGGAATATGAACTTTTTATTGCCAGTGATACCGTACTACATTCATCAAAATGAATAGAATATCGGACGATAAAAACGCACTTGTGTGCAAGGATTAGGGACGCATTATCGCAATAACGCATGCGATATTGTTGAGCGATAATAGCACGCCTGTCTGTGTGGTGGAGCCTATAGGCGATAGGTAGACAAACTCTGCAGAATAGGGAGGTAAGTTAAGTGTTTGATCTCAGCGCAAAGTCCTTTTTTTTGGCAAAGCGGATGAAAACGCAATGACAGGTTTACGTTTCGCGAGAATTTTACAGAACGTTTGGACTGGAAGCTCACCGCAACCTGCATGCGAACAGGCTAGGCAAATGATGATATTGAAATATCGCAGGTCGCAGAAACGAAAGCGTCCTACTTCTATTGCGTCGTTATTATCGCAGGAGTGTGTGGGATCGCATGCGTCCCAATACCAAATGTTCTAAGAACTCATATCGCAATATTGCAGGACGCAGTGTGTAACTTCGTAGCCGTCCTAATTCATGGTGTAGTAAAAACAGATATCGCAATAACGCATGCAATATTATCGAGTGATAATAAAGCGTTTTCTGTTAGTCTTTCATCACTGTGATCTCCAATCCGCCTGGGTGCGTGGAGATTACGGCAAATTCCTCCCATCATGGGAGAGGCTTATGTCCAGCAGTGAACATTATGGGCTGGGTTGTAGTACTAGTAGATAATAACGCGCCTGTGTGGTAGAGCCTTACTCTGATTAATGGACAAACCCCAAAATAAAAAGATTGGGGAAATAGGTTACCCAAGTTAATTATATCTAAGTACCTACCTAGTAGGTATCTTATCTAACATTATAGGTCAGTTACCTATGATACCACTACGCCCATTAGTAAGTCAATCTCAGGAAAAAACCGTTGCCCCTGTGATCTCTATTTCGTTCGAGAGACTATTGTGTACCTACCTACTTACGTATAATGTAGTCTCTATATTCTTATTATGTATAAGTTTTCTATCCTTTCAGTCGGTTTTTAGTCAAGCAGTTTCTCAAAGGTACCCTAATTTATTAAATCACTAGCTGACCCGCGCAACTTCGCCTGCGTCACATAATAAAGCTTATAACATGTCATTTTGTGCATTCAATTATGATACGATACAATTAATCTTTTCAAATCAAAGAACATAATTGCTTACCTCCCATAACATATGGCGTGATAATATGTAGCCTAAAGCCTTCCTTCGTTTACAAAGAACATTTTTGCTGAATTTCAATTCTATCTATCGAGTAGTTTTGGCGTGAAGCCGTACCATACACACAGACAAAACGACAAACAGACAAAAAATCTAAAAAGTCACTGTTTGTCATCAGTTACGTTTTTCTAACAAAAGCCACTTTTTTTTCGTAAATTCTCAATATACAGTTTTTCTTTCATTACTGTTTTATTATAATGTGTAGATTAAGTACACACAAGAGAGAACCTAGGGAAACATAACAGAACTTAGAGCGCAAAGGCATAGCTTATTCCGAAAGAAATTTCTGCCAGCATGCCTGCTAGAGGAAAAATAAACAAAAAGTAGACAGTCGTGTCTGAGAACAGAAAGAGAAAAAAAAATCCTACCTATTGTCTTTGATTATAAATATTATAATCAAAGCTGTATGATATGAATGTCTTAACTTTCCTAAATATAAAATATAATTAAGTAAGTATATTTATTATCATATTAGATAGGGTAAATTTTTCAAGTGGGCATGGAGGGCCAAATCCAAATAAATGAGGAATAGCGAAAAATACTATTATTACTATTTTGATGAAAACTAAAACTACATTGTAAAATCAATATTCTTAGCCAGGAATCAAAACCGTTGATTCTGAAAAAAAATATAAAAAATAATGTAGGTCCTTAAGTAGGTACATAAAAATACATAACGATTAAATTGCCATTATTGCCCATCCCAGATACTATGTTTCTCCTTTCCCAACAACATAATTACTCCCCTTACATTCTTTCCTCCGACCTTCATCAAGGTACATACCCAACGTATAGGTAAAGAAGACCATTGGGTAGGTATTCAAGGCATATTTTATCGTGCAGCAGAAAAGAGTGGGTGCTCGGAATTACCTACAATACAATTACAGTTTGCACGGCCAACATTACACAGTTGCAGTTCTGTACACTAATGAATTAATTAACTGCACTGTGCGCATCATGCAACTCGTGATTGATGTGTTGCCAACTCATTAAATAAGAATGCCTTCTAATCTACTTGTCATCTAATTTCATTTCAGTAAGTTCTATCTGCTACCTTTGATGTTCTCTGTTCATCCTGGAACAGGTTGCGACTTTAAATATTATTTATGTGCTTTCAATGATATTCTATTAAACAGATATGTTGTGAGCGCGCAATCGTGAAGACTCGAAAACAGGCCAATTGGCCTATTTTTCCTTTATTCTGCGTTACTGCGTGTATGTGAGCTGGCTCTCCCCCGCGGCACACATTTTCTGTGGTTTTGTAGGTGTATAACATATCTGTTTATTAGAATATCATTGTGTGCTAGATTTATGAATTATTTTCATAGGTCTTAGCAATACGCAGTTGTTTCCACCCATTGACATTCATTGATGATTTGAAAAAGAGCGGGCCGGAAACATTGTCGCAGTGGTCTATGAAATTCAGTTCATTCACTTGGTCACTCTTGTGTTGCCATACTTAAATAGAAAATGTTTTTGTAAAATTCTGTCAAAGGTGTAAATGGGCGGAACTTGTACCCGTAGATACAAAAACTTAATTGTGGATTAAATAATTTCCGTGTAATGATAGTGCATCGTGCATCTATAATAGATATATTTTTAGTATTAACTGGATTTTGGCATCCAATTCTATTATACAAAAGTATACTGGTAACACTGTAGTCAACAGTCTACTACTCTATGTACTATCGGGGTCTTTTCCGCCTGACCATTTTTTTTTTTTTTTCGCTTAAATCATGCGGAGGCGCCGAGCCACGCCCCCTTAAAGTTTGGGCCTACTAAGAAAGACTGCGTAAAAAATAACTAATAATTTTAAATAAAAAGTGAAAAAAATCAAACAAGTTCAGGAGACAGGATATATTGACTGCAACAGTCGGGACCCATTAAATAATCCAGATTTATATCATTACATCCAATATATATTTTTTTCTTTTTTTTTATTATTATTTTTATTTTACACTTTTTAGTTACCTAAATATACCATTTTGAAATCCTCACGATGAGCCCTTTATTAAGCCGTTCAGGCTGCATAGTGTGCCAAACATTTGAATTTGGCGCTAAAATCCGCCATTTTGTTTTTTTATTTTTATTTTGATATCCCAGTGTCACTCTCAGAGTAAATACGAATCTAAAGCTAGCCATACACGCTAGGGTGAACCTGACAGGTTTACTGGTACAGTTGGACTGTACAGGTAAACCGGAGCGTGTATGGTTGCAAAACTGTGCAGGATTCCACAAGAGGCAGCTCATGCTTACCTGACGGGTATACCTGTACAGGAAAACCTGTCAGGTATACCTTAGCGTGTATGGCTACCTTAACGACACCTCTCAAGCAAAAATCGATCGAGCCGTTCAGGCCACAGAGCGTGCCAAACATTTAAATTTGGCGCCAAAAATGCGCCATTTTGTTTTTTTATTTTGACTCGGTGTCAGTCTCACAATAAATACGAATCTAACGACACCTCTCAAGCAAAAATCCATCGTGCCGCTCAGGCCACAGAGCGTGTAGCGCAGTTTAGCCAAAACTAGAAGGTTCCCGAGTATCATGGTCTAGAACGAAAAAATGATTCCAAAGACGGGAAGAACAAGTGCCTTTCGGGTTTTTAAGAGTCTTTTTACACCCTTTAGAATACTAGGTACTTTTGTGAAGTTTTACTAAATGTAATGTTTATGTTTAATTATTGTAGGTACTCTTTGCACTCTAGTATAAAAACACCTTGAAATTGTATGATTAATAAGAACGACCAACTATTTTTTAGCATCTCATACGTATTCGCTCGTTTTTAATGTAACTAGGGGTTTTTGTCTGAGATGCAGTAAATTTAGCGGAATTTGGTGTTTTTTTTTTAATCCAAATTTCTGAAATCTGGCGACATTTTACTCTTGATCTAGCGCCTACTCGCCTAGTTCTTTATAACATCCAAGGTGGCAAGTGTGGCAACCCTGTACACTACCCTTTTTTAGTTCATTCAATCCATTCAATCGTTTCTTTCTTATTCGTTCGGTCGCTTGTATTGTCTTCGATTTTCACTTGAAAAGAGAGTAGGGCAATAACTATCTATCGTATTTTGTTTTTAATTTATGGTTACGGAAACATTTGTAACGTTAAAAGTTAATTAAAAACTGTGCAGTTAGTTTGTGTAAAGGATATGCCTCCAGTAAAAGACGACTCGATAAGAGAAACAAACTGTTTAGAAATTATAAACATTGTTGAGAAGAGTCCTGGCAAGAGTACTCTGGTTGATGTGAGAGCTTGCAACAAACCTGCCTCTAAGGTAAGAAATAACTCAATTACCCATTCAAACGTTATTTTATGATAGGCAGCCCGTGTCGAAAGTATCGATCTAGATTTTTAGTCCGCTATGATTTACGAAAGCTGTTGTGGTATTTTCCGTTCGAAATTCGAATTGGTCGGTCAGTTTCGTAGTTCCTTTGTTTTTTAATAAAAATTAGATCAATATTTCAAATGTTAATTATTCTTTCACACTCGCTGGTCGTAATTATATAAAAAGTACATGCACGAATCTCAGAAACAAGCAACACAACAGAATTATATCAGCATGTTACATAGTTTTTACAACACTTTCTCATCCACACTGTATTTACGGTTTGCCTTTATTTAGGTAGGTATTGTAAAAAAAAACATTGTAACTTTACAAAAAAAAAAAAAAAGTAAAGTATCCTGTCACATGGTTTCCAGAGTTTAGCTCATAAAATACAAAATAGCTAATTCTCATGCTAAGGAACAGAATAGACTGAATTGATTGATTGAATAAAACTATGCCCATGTGTTGTTTGATGACACCAGCAGCTGGTAGCAGCTGAAAGTGCCAAACTCAACACTAAATTTTGGCCTGATTCAATTTAGATTGCCGTCGACACTCTAAAAAGTAGGAGAAGCAGCTGGTCACAGATTTTTGACAGATTAATTAATACACAAATAAACTACACATGCTCAACAATTTATGAAAATCCCTAGGCAGATATAGGTAAATAATCATCATACATATTTTGCTATACATACATGAGTACTTTGTCATGTTTGATTTAAAGAATAGGGACATCATCATCTGCCTAGCCTTTCCCAACTATGTTGCGGTCGGTTTCCAGTCTAACCGGATGTAGCTGCAAATACCAGTAATTTACATGGAGCGACTGTCTATCTGTTATCAGTTAGTACTGGGTAATACGATACCCCTTGGTAAGACTGGTTAAAGAATAAGACACATTCATGTTTTTAGCCAGCTCACCCAGCTTCCCTCTTATAGAGAGGAGGCCAGTGTCCCAGCAGTGGGAACATTAATAGGCTGATGATGATGTTTTTTAGACGGTTATCACTACCCAATATCAATAGAGAACGAGCAAACTACTATGACTAGTCTTTGTAGACTCTGTTCTGTGTGATTCCTGTAATGATTCCCATGCATGTTAATCATCATCTTCCTGCTTGTGTCCAATGTTACTTGGGGTCGGTGCAACACATTTTTTTTCTTCCATTATCTCCCTGTTTAAAAAAAGGATGAAAGAGCTCTCAAAGGAAAACAAGAAACAATATGGTCCACAACATTAATCTTCAACCCCTCAATCTGTAAAAAATAGTAAAGGAAAGGTAGCAAAGACTTCCTAGTACTTTTAAAACCTCCTAGAGACCAATACCATTATGTTTGAAACCTCTATCCATTCAAATAGTATTGCATCCATGCATCTCGACTTATGTATAAACTTGCTACATGTTTTCACCATAATATTAGCTTTCTCCTTATAATTGGATGATTGATCATGAACAATGTGAGTTAGCGTATTATGGAGTGAAAAATTTGTTGTATATTGCTATCAGATTATGTAGACTCATTTATTATAAATTATCAATGTAACATCAAAAAATTATCATACATTGAGTTATGGCTGTAGACAAGAAAAAAATCAGTCCTGTTTTATAGAAATCACATGGTAATAAATGTCTGTTTGATAGCTACAAGAATTATAAACTTTCTCCCAGTTCATTTTTGGCTCAAAATAAATTAATATTGCCCCCAAATAAATTAGATTATGGGTTGAAAAAAAAAATTGAAGGGAATGCCCTTCAATTTGATAAACTGGGTAGTATTCATAAAACTCACTAGCTGACGTCCCGCGGTTTCACCCGCGTAGTTCCCGTTCCCGTGGGAGTACGGGAATAAAATATAGCCTATAGCACTCACGAATAATGTAGCTTTCTACCAGTGAAACAATTTTTAAAATTGGTTCATTACTTCCGGAGATTACCCCCTACATACAAACTTACAAACAAATGTTACCTCTTTATAATATTAGTATAGATGGAGGCTAAACAAAATGGTCTCTTAAGGGGCAGTAAATTCTTGCATCCTCACTGGGAATCATCCAATCAAGCACCTTTTTATTATTTTGCTGTGTATATATTATATTGAAACATATTATATACTAAAAGCTGACTCAACCCATTATCTAATAGTGGTTTCGTATCAATCAGATAAAACGCTTTTATGCTAATCTCTGACAAGGCAACATAACTTTCCCATGTAAAAGTATGTTAGAACTTTTGAGATAATAATTATTTGGATGAAACAATAGTTTTCATTCAAATTATATAGACACCATTCTCAGGCAGCCATCAAGCTTTGGTTAAACATAGCATTTATAACAGAAAGTAGTTAACTTTCTATGTTCATTTACCAGAGAAAGAGTTTTTCAAGGGTTTTACATGCTTTGGTGAGAACTAGCCCAAAACTCGTGTGTAAACCCAAATACATGTAACCTACTGTCAATAACAGAGAAAGATTTACAGGCTGCATTTTATTTTTCAATATGGATTAATGAAGCTCATGGGTGCGTATATATATTATTAACCAGGAAGATTTGATATGAAAAATTCATTTTGAGTTCTTAACAGAAAAAACCTTGCCAAATTAATAAAATGTAAAAAAAACCAATCGTAAAATCTAAGATGGTTTTTAACACAGCTACTGTAGCCTTTTAAGAAGCTCAACCCGTATAAACTAACTACTAAGTAGTTATCCAATCATTTTAATTATTACTTTAGTGTTAATTACTCCGTTTAACATGGAGCTCAAGTACAATGCACAATATTATGTAATAGATACTAACTTTGTAATATAACATTAATTATGTTGTTTGTAAGTAAACTATAAGTACACCTCTATGTAAACTAAACTTTTGGGATCCCCAGAAAGTTTAGACATAAGTTAAAAAAAACATAATGAATATGACATACATTATGTTTTTTTTTACCCAAATGAAACACACAGCGGCTATCAATCAATCGATTCAGTCTATAGTCCACTGCCTGAACATGGCATTACAATATATTTGCCTTCCATAAATACAATGATAGATTATTTATTTAGGTATAAAAGACTACCAAACTTTATTTATAACTTCGTAAGGTGGCAATACAAAGACAACATCCTTACAATATTTGTGTTTGTAAAGTGATGTCATAAAATCACACTTCAAACCATGACATAATTGGTAAGGTAGTTAGGTAGGCCACTTCTATTGCGGTGGTTAGTTTACTGTAGTCATTCTTTATGTTGTGCTTCGCTGACCATCATGTAACATCCTTATCTTTCGAATGTACCCAGTCGAAAGTGTTACATTATTGCTAAATATTTTGTTTAAGTCATACCGCTTAATTGTACCACTTAGTGTGTTTGGTTTCATAAAGCTTTATTGTCAATTTAATTGTTTATTTATGTCCTACATAAAGATAGCATAACATTTGAATTTTATATAAAAAAAATTATGTGTGAGTAAAACATCACATAAAAAGTTTTATTGATGATATAACATTTGATTTTAATAGAGGCTGAGTTTAGCAGCGGTGTTGAGTTAAATACATTAATTATATTGTAAACTTTCCTAATGCTTTTAATTTACATACATCCACATTATGTAACTCAGTTGCATCATCGGTCGTATTATTTAATTGATGTTCTATCGACTATAATGAATTTAAATTTCTCTGAGAATCGACGACGACAGCGACTTTGTGACGGGTGTCTTTTCACTTTTTTTCTCGCGCCATTCGAGACACGCGCTTCTGCCGTTAGTTCGTACTCGGAGTATCATTTGGTAGCGACCTAGCGCAGGTCTGCACGACTGTCGACTCAGACCAGACCATCTCAGTATTTATTCTATTGCACATTTTGTTTATTTTGTATTATGTTTTTTTAATGCATCCTTTTTGTTTCTTTGGAACTTTCAGTGATAAGGTACAGTGCATCATGTTGTGGGCAGCTGATTTTTATGTTATTTGTGTATACGATTATTGTATGTAAAATGCACAGAACTGTATAGTTTTGGAGTGTGCCTCTATGTAGTGCATGTATTGATATTGCACCAGTAGCGCGGAGACATCATGACTAATTCACAGGTATTGTTTTTTTTCATTGCACTTTTTTATTTGTAGACCATGTATTTTGACATACATGGAATGCTTTTAAGTTTTTATGTTATTTTTGTAATCAAAAGTAGTGCGGATCGTGAGACTCGACTATGGGAAATAGATTGCAACTTGGTATTAAGGAGTTCTTTATCTACCCTTGTGTGTCGCTTCTGATAATGTTAGGGTTATCAGGTGTCCGTTATTGGCTCGAAATACTTGAAAAACCTGTCCGTTCTGTATTCCCATTTCCTCCTTTCACGAGCTTATTTATACAGTCTGTATAATTATGTCCCTGTTACCCCAATACTTCGCGGGTTGATGTTTGTAATCGTGAATGAATAAGCCACTATAAGGAATTTACATGGCCAAGTGCGCAATATGTTCAGGTGCATAATTATGCAGTTACATGACACAATGGATTATTACCTATTAAATCTCCAGCCTTACACGTACCTATCTGCATTTATTTTATTGATAAAAGATACAGTATACATAATTAAATGGCAAACAAATGCTATATAATTAGTAAAAAAATAATTAAAAATACTACTTTTAATTATTCCTTGTAAGATATCAGTACAATGAACCTCGATACATGGTGTTCCTTATTCTTGTTTTTTTATTTTATTATTACTTTTACTTTGTTTCTTTTAAAATTATTATTTAAGTGTTTTAGTTATTTAGAGTGTGGTGATCTAGACTTTGGGCTGCTAAAGAAATTTCATTTTGTTTCAAATAATTTCCAGTACTTATGTTATTATTTTTAGTAAAAATGCAGCGCCCTATAATCGCATTCGCAGAACAATAGCTTAGCGATAAATCATAGATGAGTTAATAACGTTTAAACTCATTGCTCCACTTCTAAATGTAGAGCGTGTGTATAAGACACTTGATATTAATAATCCGTTACGCAATTATGGTTATTGCTCTTAATTCCCGCGGCATACTCAACACGGTTCATAGATAATTTTAATAAAACCGTTTTTAGTCGCCGTTGTTTCAATTTGACTATGATGCGAGACTTGTAAACGAACCGCCCAGCTAGGTTGTGTAGGTGTCAAAGCCACTCATTTCGCTAATATTATAAATTTTCTATTTTATTTCTTGTTTCTTGCGAAGCTTAGGCATTTCTTACAATGTAGGCACCTAAATGGTTAAAAACAATAACCTACCTATAAACGTCGTAGTAGGTATAATGAGAGAAATTGATGCATGATAAGTCGTAAAGTCGTTAATAGGTTTTTAAATTAAATTCGAAGATTCAGATATCAGAGACAGAGAAAGTTCTGTTGTACTTACCTAATAGGTACTTTATTTTAGGTAATTTATTTTTGCAAATATGTATTGTGCAAAACCTTACATTGGTGCTATGTTTCGGTGCCTAAGTATCAGTAGTGCCAATATTTTATCCCAAATATTATTGCACAAAATATGAGATGAGATGAGATTTAAGTAAAAAAAAAACTAGATCCGAATTTGCATTTTTATCACTATGATAAAGATTATTATATCACTATTTGAATAATTCATAAGTTTAGAATTGAGTTCATATTTTCTCTTATTGCGTGCGACTCTAATGTCTGACTGTCTGTGATGCCAACAATTAGTAAGTGTACAAATGTAAGTGTCAAACTTAATAAAATATACTGTCACTTTCCTTTGTTCAACTAAAGCGTTTTGTTAAAAAAAGATAATTACTTTCAACTCACGTTAAATGCTTCATGTTTATTATCAAATGAGTTCTGCCAACTACATCTAGGTAGCCAACACCCACCCACCACCTCACCCCTTCACCTCACCTTTTTCAATTGTAACTGCTGGTTAAATGCCCATTTAATATATTTTTTTAACCGACGAAAAAAAGGAGAAGGTTCCCAAGTTAACTCATTTTATTTTTAAATTAAAGAGGTTATATATATTATCATATTTCAAAAATCTACATATTTTAATACATGACGATAGTAAAAAATAATTCAAAAGTAATAAATGCCATTCGTATGTGATGATGACCGATCACAAATAGATAGTCATGGTAGGCGTAAATAACAAGCAGATAATGATGTCGTTGTTACTCTCACTGAATGACGAAATCATTTATGAGCTCACTAGATGTTGTCATTGCATTCTTGAGATATCTTTAGTTTTACCAGCTAAAAGTTTCTAGAAAACAGTCAAAATACACATTTATAAAGCTTTTTTTTCTTAATAACTATTTCCTAAATACTTCTCTTAACGATAAATAAAAACACACTTGTTTTACAAATAAAAACTACTGGCGATTTCGTAACCCGTCACGCAAAATACACTTATGCCAACTTAGGTGGCAGTGTGGCAGCTAGTCCAGTTATTAGGTAATAAGTTAACTTTCGCGTTATGTAGTTGTATTTATAACATTACTAGCTGATGCCCGTGGCTTCGCCCGCGTGGATGTCGGTTATCGCGACCAAAAGTAAAGCTCCCAGACGGCTTATTTTTTCCGACACCTCCAACAAATATCATTATATTTTAGGCAATGTGTACAAAAACTTGACAAATTATATACTAAAACCTTTCTCGAGAACCACTCTATCCATTGGTGAAAACAGCATGAAAATCGGTGCAGTCGTTTTTTACTTTATCGCGAACAGACAGACAGACGCGACGGAGGACTTTGTTTTATAATATGTAGTGGTAGTGATTTAGTAGAAAAATACATGTATGTATTATATTCTATGCTTTGGTTCGCAATGATTCTTGCTTTTTTGTTTCCCAACAGCTCACACTGGAAAACGTTTTTCAGGTATGGTTCCGTGGCGTGAGAAGCTCCAAATTCCGCCATGTGTACGGGGTTCCGTTCAAACGGGAGCGTTGCTATGACAATATAAAGATCACTAGGAATGCGCACGATTCTAACTTCTGCGCTGTCAACCCTAAGTTCGTTGCCATAGTGACTGAGGTGGCTGGCGGTGGAGCCTTCCTTGTTCTACCATTGGATAATGTAAGTTTTTAACAAATTAATAACAAAAAAAAAATATCAACTTCCAATTTCAACAAAGTGCAAGGTGCATTTTTAATCGGCATACATTTAACGAACCACCAAATTTAGCAAAATGTAACAGCAAATAAATCACTTTTGATTGCCAAAATTAGTAAATGATCACCAAAATTAATGCCCATTTTATCGGGAAATTAGAACCAAAAATTTATTTTTTTTAGTTAATGACCACCAGAAATTTAACTGTTATGCTCTTGCATCCGAGTCGAGGGAGACCCCTTCTAAATGGTTTATAAAAAAAACCGTGTCGTGGTGCCTCAAGTCGGCCTAGGCAAAACTACTTTGTCATTTACCACCTCATTAAAATTTGGTGCTCAATCTACTAAATTTGGTGATTAATTGATATTTTAGGTGATAGATGTTAGTGGTTACAAAGTTATTTTTGGTGTTCATTATATTTTCCCGGTTTTTAATCAATATTTACCTTATCCATCCAGACATTACTTAACGACCCTTTATCATAATTATTAAAAAGTTTAAAAACATTCAATGATAAATTGCATTCTTGCCATGTTTGTTTATTCGTTCCTAAATCCATTTTTTTTTCTTATTGAAAAAAAAAACTATCTAGTTTTTTTTTCAATAAGAAAAAAAATTGATTTCATTTTTTTTTCATCGCATTTTCGTGCTTTGCTTTCATATTTTACTAATCTTAGTAAAATATGAAAGCAAAGCACGAAAATGCGATGAATGCTGCTTATAATCGAATATAACAAATCCATCTGTTTTGTTTTCTTCTATTGTGATATTATAAAACTTGTTGTTATTGTTTCTGTTATTCAATACGTCCGTTCCTAAACAAGTTTTATTCAACTACAAAAACAATTTCGAACTTTCTAAGTTTATTTAATGCATTGACGTTTATTTCTATCAATCAGTGCAACGCCAACTTTATTACTTTTATGTTCTCACTTTTCGTCTTTTTTACCCGATTTTGCCAAAGCCACAAGGTAGAGTTGTAATTTTAGCAGTCGTTCTAATTAAGGAAACTCTGGCTTCGGCGAGATCTGGATTTAACATCAGCAAATCCAAGTAGATGTTTATTAATAGAAACTCCATTAAGTTCCAACATTTATTCTATTGCTCTAGCATGGCTTCAACAAAATATTCTAGCCTGATTGCTGAAACTCGAAATAAAAGCCGAAACTGTTTTACAGAACATGGCTTAGTCAGGAAAAGTACATTGCTAAGACGTCATCGGTTCGCCAAACACTAATATTTGCGTTTCTTTTACTGACATTGTGTCTGAACCGCCCTAGTTTGTGCCCCCATAAGCTTTGTGTACCCCCACCGTGTTTGCACAAGGTGTATACTCAAGCCAGATTAATCAATTTGATTGCTTATCTGACTCAGATAGCCAGATCCCAATACAATAAAAAAGGCTTATTAAGTCGATAAACCTTTTTTGCCTGAGGTAGCGTTGTAATTTGCGGTTACCACCTGTCAATGCAGCATCTGCTTTTCTCTTTTGGTCAAACCTGGCCATTAAAAATGTGAACTTCATTATTTTGATTATCTTCCTGTCTCTTGAGATTTATCATGACATCTCTCTTTATTTTATATTTTACATTAATGTACTCAAATCGTTAACTCATATTAGGTCAGCCACCTTTTAAAACACCTGTATAAATAATATTCTTTACCTTGACACTTGAATAATTTACTACTATCCGCTCATGCTCCTCATTGCGTTCAAAAGTACACGCGTTATTGAAACATCCGCTATGTAATCAAATCGTGGCAAACCAACTGAAAATGCGCTGTGATTGCTAATAGCGTGAGAAATGTGTATCATTTTTGATGCATTTGTAATAAAACTGCAACGTTGCAAAATTTCCTCCAGCTTCGCACGTCTGGCGCAAGTGCTTGCAACGTAATTGTTTGCTAAAGCGGTCACTTTGTCTGATGTAAAATGATATGTTTATAAAGCGGAACCTATTATATTTCTCAAACATTTACAATTAAATCTTTTAAGGCTCATACTTTGAAATGATGCTCAGTCGTGAATCTCGATTTAAAACTAGAGAATTGAGATTAATATCAAATCTGACAGTTTAAATCGAGATTCATGGCTGACCAAATAGCATTGTTCTAGTTATAGAAAATGGGCCAAGTTAAAGCGTTGGTAGTAAGCATTTTTTATATTCTTAATTCAAAAGTGTGATGTGATGATGTGTCTTTTCCAGACTGGCCGGTTGGACTTCAACGCAAGTCGAGTGACTGGCCACAAAGGCCCCGTGCTCGATATAAAATGGAATCCTTTCAACGATAACATCATAGCGTCGTGTTCCGATGACTGCACGGTAATTTCGTTTGTGCCAATTTTTTTTTTCTTTTTTTTTATATTCGCAATTTGTTCATGGTAATTGATGCCTATTACACGGGATGTTCCGTTTGAACAATTTCTTGCTTTTTGTTGATATGAAAGCGTGTAGCCTGGTTGTCAATATATTATTATATATGTTGCTATATGATTACGGCTAACAAGCATTGTTTCTATTATCTTATCAAGCAGAAATAGCTATGGTCTCGATTGTTTGCTATAAGTAATGTCATCATTTGTCTGGTGTCGTGTAAATAGGTGATATAATTAATTACTGCGGCGTTCTGTATTATTTATCATAATGTGTGCATTTGATTCGATCGTTTGCATTTCATTAGAAATCATTAATGCAACAAGGCTTTACATAACCGAGTAAAAACAACATTATTATTAGTTTGTTTTGAACGAATTGACACCAATTGACTGGCTAATTGGCTGCTCCACTAATACTTATCTGATATGTTGCTTCCGTTTCATCGAACAACCAAGTTATGGGTGGCGCAAAAAATGAAATACATTGTGAAATAAAGAAAAAATAATTCAACATGAAAGATTCAATAATAATAAAAAAAATGGAAAAAGTATTTTCCATTGATTGACTATGGAATAGAATAAGCAATATGAAATAGAGATAGGTTGTTCGCGAAGCTTGTTCTATTTATTTACCAGTTTATTATACAGGGCGTAAACAACCTCGTTACGAAGCCGTCAACCAAGCATTCTGTACATCAAAGTAGCTACGCAAAAAATATTGCTGGGAAACGACTTTTTTATGGGGTGAAAAATCATGTTTTGTGGTAGAACTCAATGTAACGCACATAAAACATTGTGCTAATGGATGGATTGAATAGTACGGGGGTCGTGAAGGTGTTTAAAGTAAAAATCTTAAATTAAAAACTTGTATTTAAAAAAAAAACTTGTCAAAAAGTTGGAAATTTGACCCCCAATATCTCCGTAACTAGAAGGTTCCGAGGTATGGTGTAGAACAAAAAAAATATCGCAATAACGGGGAGAATAAGTGCCTTTCGGCTTCGTTAAGAGTTGTTTTATACCCTTTATGTACTGATTTTATTTATTACTACCAGCCAGTAGCTGTTTCAATCTTTGACCTCATTCATCAGATCATTAACATGTTTTTTCTCCGCAGGTAAAACTATGGCACATTCCGGACGGCGGCCTGTCTATGCACTTGACGGACTGGTTGGTAGAACTACACGGTCACAAGCGACGCGTCGCTTACATCGAATGGCATCCTACGGCTGAGAACATACTGCTCAGCGCTGGATTCGATTATTTGGTTAGTAAATACATAGTCTATACAACCACGATGCCGTCAACCAAGCATTCTGTACATCAAACTAAGTAACTTCACGCAAAAATTATTGCTTGGAAAAGACTTTTTTTTTGGGGTGAGAAATCATGTTTTGTGGTAGAATTCAATGTAACGCACTCAAAACATTGTACTGATAGATCTTTTATAAAAAAAAAT
Source organism: Xestia xanthographa (assembly GCA_905147715.2). Taxonomy (NCBI): domain Eukaryota; kingdom Metazoa; phylum Arthropoda; class Insecta; order Lepidoptera; family Noctuidae; genus Xestia; species Xestia xanthographa. The sequence goes on along the minus strand of LR990653.1, from coordinate 11,687,560 downwards.
TGACAAAAAGTTGGAACTTTGACCCCCCCAATATCTCAGTAACTAGAAGGTTCCCAGGTATGGTGTAGAACAAAAAAATGATCACAATGACGGGGAGAACAAGTGCCTTTAGGCTTCGTTAAGAGGTTTTTTAAACCCTTTATAGTTTGTGGTACTTTCGAAAGGTTGTCTGTGGTTGTACGAAAACCTTTAAACCCAATATAGGTTAACTTGCAAGCTAGACCTGTATATAAAGGGACAGGCTCGACTAGCCGGATAGCATTGATGCGGTTAAAATAGTTCCCTAGTTTCTGTATGTGCAAGCAAATAAAGAAAAAGGTTCATAAATATTCAGTAAAACAGCTTTTCCGTAATCCTGTATCTTTATGCTAGCACAGCTAGCTGCCGTATTTGCTTGGATTCATATGGGTTACGCAATAGGGAATATGCATGTAATTTTTCTTCACTTGAATCAATAAAATACGTACGTTAAACCCAAGGAAAGTATTAAATGATAATAATGATATGATAAATGATGTTTATTTGCAAGTAGGTTTTTACAAACACTTTTACACGTCATTTTTATAACTAGATGGGGCCGGTGTTTCGTACCTGACTACTCTGAGAAGAAACAGCCGAAACAAACTCAGAGGTCATAGTCTCTTAAAGTCCAGACAATCTTGCTCAATTCACATGAGGACATTATTAAAAGTTAAGTTCAACTATTGCTTGTCGCACAAAAATAATGTTAAACTCCTGCAATTTTCTACGACAGTTCAAACGTCCGTAGCTTTCGCGGCCATGATGTGACATCATTATCCACAATCTGCCTTGCTTACATCTAATTTTTTTGCCATAATAAAATAATTTGACTAATTGTATGTCGTATAATTACAGTCATACTTTTATTAATAAATAAATAGAACGCAAGTTCAATCATGATCAAGAACAAATTCATTCGCTTTTATCTCATACAATACAAGTCATTTGTATATTGTTTTATGACACAACTGAACCTGAACATAAACATGATTTCTTCTACAATTTGAATATCTTAACACGAATGCTCTTGAGTAGTTCACACAGTGTTTTGTTCTGATTTGTGAACACTTTCATACTCGCGATTGCCGATACATACAGAACTTGATATTATTTCCGATGGTCACGCGAGCACGGATCATCAATGTATACCGCCGTTACGAGTCTTCAGTTTTGCGTGCTGTATTGCAATCGAAATATACATGTTGTAGGACCGTTTGCAAAACAGTTATTTATAAGTTCAAGCGACGGCGACGTTTTAAAATTGATAACTGTCGTTTGCTGTTATTTGTTGCTGATGTACGGATGCTAGAACTGTTTTAAATATTTAATACCTACCATTTTTTTAAAAAAAGCCGTAAGGAACAAGAAAACATGCTGCGCCCGCCCTAAATAAATTGGAGTAAAAGCAGAACACATAGATACACAATTTTAAGGCCCTTCTAACACTAAAATTAACAACTCTATTTGTGGTGCTTCAAACTTAGTTTGAAATACTGTGAGAATAAAGTTCTAATCAGCTTGCCCTACAAAGCGGTTGTTACGTCACTCCCTGTGGCCGAATAGTGCGAAATTAGTGTTTTTTTTTGCGATTTACAAAAATTCTATTGATTGGACTAAAAAAATAAAACACATAAGACCTGCTTTAAAGTTAGTTCAGTTAGTATGCAAAGTTTCATGATCTAATTTGAAGTACTTTTTGAATACCAACGGTCTATTGTTCGATTTGGAGGTAACTGGTTTTTTTTCTATCGAGAAAAGTTTATGGAATCGTGTTTTCGTCACACATAGTACTTAGCATTAATCCTCAACTTTACCATATTATATTTATTTCAAAATTAATGCTGCAGTATTTTAGGCGTAACGGAGGATCATGCTAAGCTATTTGAGGGGGGTATATATAGGACCTTAAAATTGCCCATCCTCTTTGTTCTTACTCGTACCTTATTATCAACATATTATCTGGTTTCGGGCATCCTTATGCGTCTGCGCCGGGATGGTCTACGAATTGTGGCTATGGTGGTATATCCTGCACTCTCAGGTCTTTATCGAAAGTGGCTTGTGGTCTTACCCTTGTTCGCTGCTTGCTACTAATGTTGTTTTCATTGGTTATCTTCAATACAATAAAATTTGCTATTATAAAGGGTGTAAAAAACCTCTTAACGAATCCGAAAGGCACGTGTTCTCCCCGTCATTGCGATCATTTTTTTGTTCTACGCCATACCTGGGAACCTTCTAGTTACGGAGATATTGGGGGTCAAAGTTCCAACTATTTGACAAGTTTTTTTTTTTAAATACATGTTTTTAATGTAAGATTTTTAAACTTTAAACACCTCCACGACCTCCGTACTATTCAATCCATCCATCGGCACAATGTTTTGAGTGCGTTACATTGAGTTCTACCACAAAACATGATTTTTCACCCCCACAAAAAAGTCGTTTCACAGCAATAATGTTTGTGTAAAGTTACTTAGTTTGATGTACAGAATGCTTAGTTGACGGCTTCGTGATGAGGTTGTTTACACCCTATATATAGCACCCCACAGTTTTTCATAAACAAATACAACTATTTAACTTTCAAACTAGTTAACAACAACGCAAAAGGTCGCACAATCTTCTAAATGAACAAAATCATTGTGCCGCGTGCAACCTCGTTAAACTTAGTTTTTATTCTTATCGTCACCTTGATCTTGTATACCGGCGTTATCATTGTGAACACGGCCCGCTCTTACTCAAGGTATAGATAAATGACTCATTGTGATTGACTGACGGACTTAATTACCTTTTAAGTACGGAGAATAATTACTGATATTCTTGGCAGACCTTCTGGCGAGATAATTATGTTTACTTGCTAATCTTTCGTCCAATAATGTATTACATTTATTCAAATATGTAAGTTTATGCACTTTATTACCTACTTATATGACAACATAGTAGTCGCACGATCGTCTCGTATTTTCTTATCGAATTAAATATATTGCACTTCGATATTAACATTGTTATTATTTTCTTATAATGTGGTTCAGTTGTATTCTTAATGTTTGTGTTTGTCTAAATGCGTTGTATGTATATTGTTAGTTTTTACTAATACCTATTATATGCACATCATGTCCTTGCGCGAATAAATATTTTTTCTTTCTTTCTTATATTACTGAAAATGTATTATTTGAAAATAAACCTGTTTCAAGTACTTACATATTAAAAAACTGCCTGCCTGCTTTCTTTTAGTTTGAAAGGCATGAGAGCTAGCTACTTGAGGATAGACGGACACATTATTTTGACATCTTAAAACGGTATAACAACAATTACAGTAATGAATAAAGAAACAGAAAGCAAAACAAAACAAAAGTAAATCATCCAGTTGACAACATTCAAATACACGTGGACATTTGTTATTGCAGTTCTCGGCTCAATAACACCCTCGCCCGAAAATACCACTCAAAAATATTTAGGGGAAATTCTGGGCCGCAATCCTGGTCCCTAAAGCCTCCAGACCCGGTTTAAATTAAATTAAACTAAAATTAACACGGGACAGTGGACACTCTTGCATACTTTCTCTCACAGAACACCAGCCATATACACACTACCTTCCTCCATTCATCCGTAAACACACTTTTCTCTAGATTAGCATCGCAGCTACGTTGCTGATTGCACATGTTCATGGGTAACAGTAACTAGTTTCAATCAGTAAGTTTTCTCGTCTACGACCCAGTATCAATAACTTATGTTTCCTACCACAGATCTTCGTGTGGGACGTTGGCAAGGGCGAGGCGGTGAAGGTGATAGACTGCCACACGGACGTGATCTACTGCATGTCGTTCAACCGCGACGGCTCTCTGCTCGCCACCACCAGCAAGGACAAGAAGCTGCGCGTCATCGAGCCCAGGAGAGGTATCGTGCTCTCTGTAAGTGTAACTTGTAGATTAATTCAGCCTAGCGTTTATCCAGCTATATTGAAATCGGCTTTCAGTCTAATTGGCTGTAGCTGAATAACAGTATTTTACAAAATCAGACAGACTTTTGGGCTGTACCACGTAAGTCGTCTTTAGAATATAAAAAAAAACAAGACTAAAATTACGAAGTGTTGATTTTAATACTGCTGGAAAAACTGTTAACCTGCCCACACGACCAGTCTGTGTTTAGATGTTGTCCGAGGAGAATCGTACCTACCACTCAACTTAACGTACTAGCCTAAATGTTTACGTGTGTAAATGTAGGAAATGACATTTACACACGTAAACATTTAGGCTAGTTTCCACTATCAATAAATTGCAAATCTATTTAGTCCGACAGTTAAGCATTGGAAAATAATGGAAACCTATTTTTTGTTTTTGTAAATCAATGAATATTGACAAAGATAAAACGCATCAAAACTCGGGAGTGGGGGCTCGTGACGTCAGAACGCACTACAAATTATACATACCATGGTGTTACGTGTTGAGAATTTTAAAAGCGTCGTATCTTCGTCAATTTTGGTTTACGTAACAAAATAATAATCTAACTGACGGACTAATTGGATTTTTAGATCACAAGCCTATTATTTATTAAACAATGACAGATATTGCTGTAACACCTTTTGTCTACTAGAACCAGAAACCACACCTCCAGGTTCTACAAATCCCCTCATCTTGTGATTACAGGAAGGTCCCTGCCACCTGGGCACCAAGGCTTCCAAATGCACATTCCTGGGCAGTCAAGGCAAGGTGCTGACTACCGGCTTCTCCCGGTACAGCGACCGGCAGTACGCCGTGTGGGACCAACATGATCTGGACAAGCCGCTTGTGTGCGAGACCATTGATAGCTCGTCCGGCGTCGTGTTCCCGTATTATGATTATGATACTAATATGGTAAGTAAGGTATAGTGTACAGGTTACATCCGGAGTTATTTACTGTACAGACCTTGTAGAAACTAGAACAAATTCCCGTTCGTTCAAGCGTTTTTGCCATAACTATTATTGGAATCAAATATAACAGCTCACAACTTAGGATCCATTAATATTAGTACTTATATCCGTGGTGCTAGGCAACTGGGCCTATCCCAGTTGTAAACGCCCCTTTGTGCCTATTGGCCTTGTTTAGTTCTGTCTTCTGCTGATATGGAGGGAAGTAGAAATTACGGTTTTTTCCTACTCCTCCACTATACTTTTCTGATTAATTTCGTTGCGGGATCCAAGACAGTTAAATTCATTCTTTGGGACTTCGTCGAGCTTCATTGTCTCGGCGCTTTTCTGGTGGTCGCCACTGTTGATTCTGGCGCACAGGAGTTACAGTGGTTTGGGAATAGTGTGGCGGGCTTGTCCCATAAAGATAATATGGTAAGTTTCCATCACATTTATTTGTAGGTCAGTAAGTCTATTTCAGATTGGTAATAATGTGGAATCAAGTAGAAAATGGTAATCAATATTTTTTTTGTACTCTATCTATTACAATGCTGTTTTATTTGTCCCATAGTTGACTGATAGAGAATGCTTTGTGGCATTAGGTCCGTCTATGTACCACTCTTGTACATGAAGTTTCAATAAATAAGTTCAAAATTCTATAATAGGCCATCATCATTCTCTTGCCCTTTATTACGATAAGTTTACGTAAAATCTATACGTTTCTTGCTTACCGCGTTATATCATATTGAAAATAATAAGAGAAACAACAACAAAGTAAAGTAAGTTTACGTAAACTTGTATGTCGATACATACAAGTAGAAAAGGCGAAATAAATAAACGACTGTCTGACTCACGGTTAGGTAAAAACATTACGATAACTTTACGTAAGATTTATAAGTTTCTTGCTTACCGTTTTGCTCTATTTCCGCACTCTTTGTGAATCTAAATAGTACAGAAATCATCAGTTAGTAACTGCTGTTCGACCTCCACTTAGCAATAAAAATTAAAGTAATTGTTCGTCGTGTGCATGCGGTAGATACCGTCCACCAGATAAAAACCATTTAACGTTGTTAAACGTTACCCTTGGGAAAAGGAGCGGTTACTAACGTGCTAGAACGTTTTTATCGTTCGTCGTTTACTATTAAACTAAATGTATCGTCAGCGGTGGGGTCAGCGGTTTGTATGGTGTATTCCCGCTGACCCCACCGCTCGTCGTGGCCCCATTCCCCGTCCATTTATTTGAATGGACTGTTATAGTGTTTTTAGGGGTTTGTATGGACGGTTGGCGCAGTGTTTAAGCAATTGGCTGCTGCGCTGCGTATCGCGGGTTCGATTCCCGCACGGAAAAAGTATTTGTATGATCTACAGGTAGTTGTTCCGGTTCTGGTTGTTTGTGTATGTGAGTTTAAAAGGTTGTAAACACAACCACGATACAGGAGAAATTCCTATAGTCTCCGCCAGATAAGTAAGAATTAAAGGTCATTGCTCTTTCCTTAATTTCTCTGCGTAGGTACCCTGACAATACATTATGAATCGTTTTGTATTACTTACAAAAGTCAAGGATCACGATAAAGGTCGTTTCAGGACAAGTTTATGTCATTATTTCTGTTTTCGGAATTATGTATGCGGGTTAATGACCTTTAATTCTTACTTATCTGGCGGAGACTATAGTGCACCAACGTTTCTTTTTAGAAAAAATAAGGTACAAATTATTTTCTATTTACCACAGGTGTACCTCGCTGGTAAAGGTGACGGGAACATCCGATACTATGAAGTGGTGGACGAGGCGCCTTACGTGCATTTCCTGAATCAGTTCTTATCTGGTAATCCACAAGTAAGTCACATTGCCAACCATGAAACGTTTCGACAAACTCAAATTAGGGAAGATGCATGATTTTTTTTTATCACTCTAAACAAAGCGTATTAACATCAGAAATAGCCAAGTGAAATTATGTTTTAAATATCTATTAAAAATACTAAGTTATAAGCATTTGAAACTGCTGATTAGACAGAGAGATCCGATAGTACGAATGACGTCATTCTCTGCATCGATGTACAAAATCCATACTAAATTCCGTTTATCTAGAATGAGATAGAAACAAAAGTTTAAATGGTTATAACTTTTGTGTTATTTGGCCGATTTATGTCTTGTTTCCGACTTTTGTCATTATTTTTATAGTACTTTAACATTCCGTATCGAAATAAACAAAAGAAAATTTATGCATCTTCCCTATTAGATCATTACGGCACTTTTGAATGTCAAAAATACAAAAAAGAAAATCAAAGCTACAGTCCCAGTCACAAGGCATAATAACTTGAGAAAGTACTGTAGTTGCCCATGGCAGTGAAAGATGGAAGCAATTCTTTGAATTTTTTGTGTCATCAACTTAGCATAGGTACTATGGGTAAATAATGCGTAATCAGATGCGTACGGTATTGTCCTTGAAACACTGACATCTTTTATGTCTTATTGTTTAACAATATTATTATTCAATGAACGTGTACCGTAATGGGTGATTGATGTAGGTAAGCATCATTAATTGTACAGCATAATGTGCTGCGCATGACCAACTTGCCGTACACGAGTACGAGTCAATAAATGACTCGTTAAAACCAAAGAACGTATTTTGAAATATAGTTTGATTTAGCGGCAGATGTTATTTAGTTTTACTGACAATACGTTATTTTCAAGAAACACCCATATTACCCCTGATGAACAGGGAGTATACATAAATTTCCTTTTTTTTTATTTCGATACGGAATGTTAAAGTACTATAAAAATAATAACAAAAACCGAAAACAAGACATAAATTGGCCAAACAACACAAAAGTTATAACCGTTTGAACTTTTGTTTCTATCTCTTTCTAGATAAACGGAATTAAATATGAATTTTGTACGTCGATACAGCGAATGACGTCATTCGCTGTATCTGATCTCTCTGTCTAATCAGCAATTTCTAATGCTTATAACATAGTATTTTTTATAGATATTAAAAAAATAATGTCACTTTGCTATTTCTAATGTTAATACGCTTTGTTTAGAGTGATAAAAAAAAACATGCATATATACTCTAACACCAAAGAAGTTCACAACATATTATACACATTATGCTCAACATCCATGATCTTTACAGCGAGGGCTAGGCTTCATGCCTAAACGCGGCGTGAGCACAGCGTCATGCGAGGTGTTCCGGTTCTACAAGCTGCACACGTCGCGAGGTCTGTGCGAGCCCATCTCCATGATCGTACCGCGCAAGTCGGACTGCTTCCAGGTACAATATTTGTAGACTACCATTGAAACAATAAACTTGAAATAGGGGACAACTCGACGAGTCCGGCTTGCAGATGGCTCTACACGTACTCGCCCAGTACAACTTACCACTTTGGAAGTAAGGGTAACTCCTGAAAGTGTTGCTGGTACTATGCTGTACCAATTGCTGCAGAAGCACAAGCACCCCTAAGGCAATCAAGCGAAAGACCCATAGTCTCGTAACCCATTGGCTATGAGCTAGACGCTCAAGCGTCACGCGTGTTGCAACGACAGTGACTGCAGAGAGAACAAAATGAAAGACGTAGAGCATGCCTTATGTCACCGAGACGAGACTTAAGGTCTGCTAAAGTAGCCATACACGCGTGTATATTTCAAAACTGCAGGCTCCAGGTAAATACACACTCCGGTTTACCTGCACAGGTCAACTGTACAGGTAACGCGCAGCGGTGGCCCAGTGGTGGCGGCCTCGACTTACGAACAGTAAGTCGTGGGTTCGAACCCAGACATGCGCACTACTTTGTGTAATTGATATCATCACCACTGCTCTCAAAACGGTGAAGGAAAACATCGTGAGGAAACTGGCATGTCCTAGAACCAAAAATTCGAAGACATGTGACATCTACCAATCCGCACTGGGCCCGCGTGATGTGAGAGGAGGCCGTGTCCCAGCAGTGGGAACTTTATAGGCTGATGATGATGATGTACAGGCAAACCTGTCAGGACACCCTAGCGTGTATGGCTACTTGAACGGAGCGATGGTAGTAATCATGTAGGAAACAAGAGAACCGCGTTTGTATCGTTTGACGCAAGTATCATCGCTCGAGGGCATGACTAGGGCTTCACATTTACTTAGTTACAAGACGACGAATTAATTTGTGAAGCTAATTTAGATAATCGGAGTTCCGTTACACAATGGATATACAGGGTTAGTTTTTAATGAGCAGCCAAAATTTAACTAAAAATAAGATAATAGCATTCATTTGAAAATGTCCTTAAAAATTTCCTAAATCATAATCCTAGTGGGGAATCAATGCACTTGTGTGCGTGCATGCACCGCCAAAGTTATCTGTGTGCTAACTGCTACCTATCTAGGTTGTTGAACTGAATTGTGCTGTTGCATTATCCCTAAGTTCCCTTTTAAGTGGTGGACAGGAATTAAACTTTATTTAAAAAAATGGTGTTTTTTTTTTTCATTATTATAATATCGAAATTATTATCGATTCTAAACCATCTCTGAAAATTTGGCTGGTCATTGAAAATTAACCCTGTATATGACTACTGCGAGTCAGCATGCAAAGTTACCAGCAGGAACAAAACAAACAAAGCGTGTTTGTTCGCCATGTCTGTTTTAGGAAGTAGTAATAATTGATATGTTTTGCAGGAGGACTTGTACCCCGACACCTCAGCGCCTCTGCCCGCGCTGTCGGCCAAAGACTGGCTGAGCGGTATGAACACGCCGCCACTGCTCATCAGCATGAAAACTGGTGCGAATCTTTAATGTTATTTACTATTCAAACTATTGCCTATAGAGATTGCAATGGTTAATGCTTAGAAATAAAACAATAAACTTAAGCAGCAATCAACAGCAGGTGTATAATTGACGGCACAGTTGGCGCAATGGCTGTGCGATTGGTGCTGCGTGTGTCGGGTTCGATTCCCTCACGGAACAAATATTTGTATATTTTACACGTAGTTGTTTCGGGTCTGGCTGTTTTTAAATTTATTTATTTTTAAAAGCACTCTCGATACTGGAGAAATCTCATTGCTGTGGTGGGGCATGGTTTTTTGAAAAAAAAACGTTGTCGATTGTAGTTTTCAAATCAATTGATTCAGTTAGGGATCACGTCAAAAGCAGCGTCCGTGGCGTTCCTTAGATCCTCAAAAGTGCAGTTGTCACAGTCAGTGCCACACTCGCATTGGTTGTATGGGTCGATCGGGTTGGTCTATAACCACCATTTGGTCAAGCACCTGCCCAGACACACTTCAATGACGTTATCCAGCATTAACAATTGCCTTATTTGGTAGGAGTAACAATAACAACGCACAAGCCGCGCACGAACAACAACGCGCCGGCGATGCAGCCGCAAGACGCTAACAACAGGAAGAAGTTCGCGTTCCTGTCGCGCGAGACCACGCCCGACTACCGGCCGCTCGGCACCTGGCAACCCAACGAGAACCATAACAATGACAACGAACAGGTAGATGTATGTTCAACTTTCTGTACTTACTACTACCTACTTTTATTGCTCTTTTATTTAGGGTAGAATGTAAAAAGAAGCTGACACAATGGCTTTTAGAACTTGATCATGAAGAAACTGAAAAACTGCTTACTATATTATCCTAGTCTAGAGTGTCTCATAACTACATACTGCCACCCCCGTAAGGGGGGTGTGTGCGTAAGCACACATTTGTATAAACATCCATCTTTATACGTACACACACATTACACTATCTTACTCTCTCTCTCTCACACACATACACACACAACACCACATCACATACGACACCTTCCACTTCACACTCACACTTCACACCCAAAACACACACGCATTTTTATTTGTATTTTTTTTATTTTATGTCATTACTAGCTGACCCGCGCAACTTCGTCTGCGTCACATAAGAGAGAGAGAGAGAGAGGTTTAGAGAGAGTGTGAGTTAACCTTAAAAGATAGACATATCGCTATCGCGGATTTTTTTAGAACCTCATACATGATTATTGCGTAACTTTAACCGTTTATGCAGCGCTCGCAACGGAAGCTCTCATTTTCCCTGTTTTTACAACATTTATTGATTTATCATTGATGCTCCGCTCCTTTTAGTTGTAGCGTGATGTAAGATAACCTATAGCCTTCCTCGATAATGGACTATTTAACACTAAAATATTTTTTTTTAATTCGAACCAGTAGTTCCTATAATTAGCGCGTTCAACCAACCAAACAAAAAAAAACAAACTAACTCTTGAGCTTTATAATATTATTAAAGATTCAAGTGGATAGCAATTAAATCTCTCCGATATATTTACATTAATCGCTAAAATAATCTACTTATGTTTTACCAAATAAGAGCTTCCTTCGACAGCCTTACTTACGTCTTCATCCTTAGACACTCGATGAGTCATACTCTAGCTAGGTCGAAAGATCTCATCAAAGGTGCAGAAACTCAGCCCAAACACGATCTTTCAATTTTAAATGGGACCATCTTTGAGATAGGCTTAGGTTTAAGCAATCACCAGATATAATGAAATATAACGCCCAAAAAATCGTAAGTACTTACCAGAATTTAATCCCCATTTTAATATGAAATTATCACCAAAAAACGTAAAGTCTGCTAACCTAAAAAAGGCAAGTATCTCCAGAATAATCGCTGAGCTACCCAAAAAGGCCACGCATGCACCAAATATGTACTCGCATTTTATTTAAAAATTTCATCCAAATATGTTACACAATTTTATCCTAATAAAGTAAATTAATATACAAAAATCATTGTTTACCCAAAAAATATAAATGAAGTTCTAAATTCCCTTCTCCTGCCAAACAATACTAAAGCCAACCCAAATTTAGAAGGGACGGGGGACACTTTATATTTGCCTAAAAAGCGAAATCGACGGAGCCCCGCTACGCGGGGCTCCTATTTCTGTTTGCAGGGTTTAACTAAACTAACCTAACGTCGAGGTGCCCCAAGACCTAGTAGTATCCTATACCACTTACGCACACACGTGTCTCCTTCTCGTGGTCGTTCATTATACACATTGCCTGTGCTTCAACTGGCATTCTATACAATGCCTAGGTATTTTATACATTTCCTAGGTAAAGTGTAAAATAGTTTAAACATTGAACATAATTTCATACATTGCCTAAACGACCCCGGCATTCTATACATTTCCTAGGTATTGTATAGAATGCCTGCATTGTACACATTGCCTATAACACATACATTTTATGGCAAACGTAGTGATATATTTGGGTAGTAATGACACAAAACTTTGCTAGTTAAAATTTGGTGCACGCGTGGCCTTTTTGGGTTATGAAAAGTTTTAGTAGTGCAGGTAGCCCGAAAAATTTTGGTACAGGTTTCATTTATTTGTACATATTATATTTTTTTTTGGATGAGGCTGTTTAGGGTAACGATTGTTTTTTTGGTGGTCATTCAATTTCATCCCTTTGAGATATACCTACGCTTTTCACAAAAAAAAGGATCACATGTATCCGTGTATCGGACTTCTCTGTAAAAAGTTATGCAGGGTCATAAAAAAACATACACTTCCTCCTTTTTGTCTCGTCGGTTAAAAAACCAAAGTTGGGGCGCGTCATTCAACAAATGGAGTGAAATTAACAACGCCATCTATCGACCAAGATGTTAAACTGCTAAAATAGAATGCACGGAAATCATGCTGTGTAAATTTTTAAAGCAGCATCATGTAGACTAATCTAGAGTACCATAAGCTATAACTTTTTTTTAAAGCTGGTCGATTAAAAAGTTATCCAGTTAGCACATTTTTAGTCATTTGTACCATATTTCGCTAATAGATATCGCTGTACGTTACATTTGATGATTAGTTCTTCTTGAACACTTTATATTCATATATCTTTTGATAGAATTAACCGATTACAATGAAACAAAAACTAAGTAATACCTCAAGATGCGCACAATTATTATGTATAAAAGTTATCTACATTGGTTGCGTAAATTTTACGTGATGCTTGATCATCGAATCAGACAAACAGATAAACAGACAAAAATTCCAAAAATGCTGGAAATGAGTTCTGTTGATTATCCTTTAACACCCAGGCAATTTTTTTTTTTTTTAATATTTTCGATGTACAAAAACGATTTTTCTACAAATTTATTATATGTATATAGATTAATTCATTAGTATTTTTTATTGTAATTCTTTTTAGGGTTCCGTAGTCAACTAGGAACCCTTATAGTTTCGCCATGTTTGTCCGTCCGTCCTCGCTTAATCTCTGTGACCGTTAGTACTAGAAAGCTGAAATTTGGTACCAATATGTATATCAATCACGCCGACAAAGTGGTAAAATAAAAATTGGAATAGAATGTTTTATTAGGGTAGCCCCCCTATATGTAAAGTGGGAAGTGATTTTTTTTAATTTCAACCCTAACGTGTGATATATTGTTGGAAAGGTATTTAAAAATGAATAGGGGTTACCTAATATCATTTTTTGATAATGTCAATAATTTCGGAAATAATCGCTCCAAAAGTAAAAAACAATGTGTCGGCCCCCTCTAACTTTTGAACCATAAGTTTAGAAAATATGAAAAAAATCTGGAAAGTAGAACTTTATAAGGACTTTCTAGGAAAATTATTTTGAACTTGATGGAAACAACCGTTTTTGTACAAAAAAGACAAAAAGTTGTACAAAATAATTTCTGGACAAGCTAGTATATTCGTATATGCAAGCATTTTTACATAATGGATACCCACCTTTAAATTCATAAGTGGGAACACTTATTGTGACGGACGGGAAACTACGGAACCCTACACTGAGCGTGGCCCGACACGCTCTTTGCCAGTTTTTTACATTAGTCCTACAATGACCATGTCGCTCTAAAATTGTCATAATGCCAATCTCGGCGTGGGGGGGCAGCAGTCCATAGCACAGGGTAGTTTGAACTCCTGACTCCCACAAACCTTTGTACCGCCAATATTTGTAACACTCTACTCTATATTGTAACTGTACTTTGTGGGAGAAAAATAAATTTATTTCTATTTTAGAGTCAAGATTGACAAGTCGAGAACTCGCCCACTTTTTTAAATAATGCGTAGGGTGTTAGATTTTTGTTTATAAAACAACATTTACATATTTGGAAGTTTATACAATAAAGCTTTATTTATATAGTATAATAATGCACTATGCATACATAACGCAATAAATCAGTACTCATGTTTCTCAGACACTATAAATCCATCAATATAATTTTGTAAATTGCTTCTCAAGAAACATAGTCTGGAATGTTGTCCCACTTCCCACGAGATTGAATCTCGAAAAATGGCTTGTATTCTCAAGCTATTCTTTAATCAGAAAAATACGTGGTTACTTTAATCTGTTAACTATTTCTTACCAAATTAAATACTTGTTCTGCAGGTGCAAGTCAACGAAAAATCTCAAAAGACGAACGCCAATCAGAACACAAAGTTCCACCAGCTGCAGCGTATGTTCGGCAAGCAGACGGGCGACGCCGAGCCCGTGCCGCTGTACAAGCAGATCAACCAAGGAGATGTGTTCAGTACTGAACATGAGGTACGTAAAAAATAATTATTTTTGAACTTGTTCCATTAGCACATTTTGACGCAGAAATGTCACTGATGACATATTGTCCTCTGATGTCCCGATGTTACTTGGTGTACCGACCCCAAGTAAGACATGTGGGACAGGTAATAGGTGTGCAACACGTTTTCAACCGACTTCCGAAAAAAGGAGGTTCTTAATTCGACTGTATTGTTTTTTTGTTTGTTACCTCAGAACTTTCGACTGGGTGAACCGATTTTGATTATTCTTTTTTTATTTGAAAGCTGGTGCTTCCTGTGTGGTCCCATTTATATTTTGTGAACATCTGATGCTGATCTTCGTAGACATACAATGGAACTCTTCAAAAATATACGGCAAATTTGCCGTGGTTGCTGTAATCGCTTGGATGTTTATTTTTTATACAACATCATGACGTAACATCACGCAAATATTTGTTTCGGAACAACTAAAAATGGAAAAATAAAAAACTTTTAAACCAACTTCAAAAAAGAGAAAAATAACTTTAGCTTCAGAAGTCGGTGGCAAAAAAAACGAAATCCAACAAACAAGTCACCGACTTCAAAGCTAAAGTAATTTTTCTCTTTTTTGTGTTTTTTGAAGTCTGTTTTATTTTTTGCAAAAGTTTTTTATTTTTTCAAACTTTCGTACTGTAAGTATACAGGATGTAAATGGACCTTTCACGAAGCCGTCAACTAAGCATTCTGTACATCAATACATCAATTTCTATATATGTTTCACTTATATATTATTATACTTATATATTTGGGTTCTGTATGGTGTCGGACGTAAAGAATAGCACCAACCCAAATCTACCCGTGGGTGTCGTAAGAGGCGACTAAGGGACTTACCAGAGAATGGGCAGCAGCGTTCTCTGTGCTTTTGTGACAACTGCGATCAAGCCAAGCGCCAAGCGTGGCGATTATGGCAAAAACCCCCCTTTGGGGGAGGCCCATGTCCAGCAGTGGACGTCTTTTGGCTGAAATGATGACTATACCATAGACTTCCTGTACATGATCAAAATTTTGTTTTCAGTTACGCCTCGCATTCAACCGCCAAGGCGAGGAGTTGCGGATCGTAAAGCGGCAGCTACAGAACAGCCAGCAGCGAGTTCGAGAGCTCGAACAACTGGTCGCCGCGCTTCAAGCGAGGCTGCAACGCGACGGCTCATAAGCAGCCCAGCCTAAAAGCCTTTTGTCTTATCGAGCGAACACACGCTTCAGAATGGCGGACAAGGAGTATGGAACCTCGCCATTATGAAGGTCCAAGGCCACTGGTTGCTTGAGGCCTGGCCTTTAATATATTTTTGTGCCACACTAATAGTATAAGCGACTAGAGACGGGAATGTTGCTCGATGGAAAATCGAGTACACAGAATGTCGGGTCTATCTATGCTACCCATTCTATAAATGCGACCAGTGGTCGTGGTCTTAGCTTACGCAGCGCGAGGAATCGAATGTTCGTTATAAATGCTTGTAAAAACGTCGATCAAGCTTTAAGCACTTGATCTGTTCTCTTAGCCTTTTATTCTATTATTTTAAGGTTTAGTTGTCATTCCTAGTCTAAACCACGTCTTAATGTCACAAGTTAAATACTAATGTTGAAGTTAAGATAGAGTATGTATAAGGAATGCGTTAACACGCAAGTGATGTAAGGATAAAATATTTAAGATTGGAAGAGAAACAGGTTTTTTTCTTCGTGGTATTGAATACTAAGACATTCACCAATCAGTGATTATGTAGAACTACGCCTTAAAGCAGTCTATTGATAAGAACTTTGTGTTTTACATGCCCATATTGTTTTGTTTATTTATACGCGGTTTTTTGAAGTTATTATTAATGTTCGAAATTGTTATTCGGAACTGCTTTTGTTCGCAGATCATATATTATATCACATTCGCGAGGCATATATGTTTCATACTAAGGGATCAAAATGAATCATTCCAAAACTTGCTTTGGGCTTATTTGGCAGCTAAGCTTGACGTATATGTGATTTATTTGAAATTTTACATTTTAGGCATCTATTTTTTAAGGCCTATGAATTTTCTTATGAACAAGTCTTGTATTGCTTTGTTTAGGAATTTAAATGTGATAGAACCATGACATTCTATATAAATGTCCATGTCACAACTAATTGTTTTTTTTTTCAATTATTACTTTGTGTATGTGGTTTACTTATTTTCAATACAATTATGTATAATTATGCAATCAAAATCAGGGTTATGGCAGGTTTAAAAATTTTTGACGTGATGTGTAATTGTGATCAATGATTAACTTGCCTAATCTATTCAATCATAACATTAATCAACTTCATTTAATTTTGTAGATTGAGATCTAAACGAAATGTCTATTGTAAAGGAATCTTGTTACAAATTAATATTAGGCTGCTGATCTCGTGAAAAGCACTTTTTTATGTAGCACTTCATAAATGTTATTCCCAGTTTTATAGTTAAGTTGACATCTTGTTTGTTAGTGATTGTGTTAATAGTCTGATTTATGTTAATAGTGTTACCTGTTATTTGTGTAATTGTGTTTTGTATTTCCTATGTAGTATACATTGTGACTGCATTATTGTTTTATACCATTTTACGACGATCAAGCATTTACTTTCATTACTTATAAAAACGCTATGAGTATTCATGTATTGTGATTCTTATGTTGTGAATGAAATTGTACAAAAAAGTTACCTGAACTTTTCTGTACCTACATAATTAAGTTAGACTAGATTTCCGAGCTAGCATTATAGAAGTTATTATACATAGGTGCTAGATGTTCTCAAAAGACTATCAAGCTGTTTTGATTTGCACAATTTTTTGCTTGAATTATTATCATTAAAGGTAAATGAATTCATTTAAATATAATAGCTTTAATATTGTGTGCAACTTATGTATGAATTGGAATGATGCCACAAAGCCTAAAACTGTTTAGTGACTTGTTTGAAATTCAATATATTGAATCTATTTAATCGTTACATTCCATGTTCAGTATAAAACGCATAATGTTAGTGTGGTAAGTGAAAATGAAAGTATTATTGTGCATTAGCTGGATTATTTACTTGGCTAAGTCGGTGTTAATATTTATTATTATGTATTTTTATATCATGCTTGTGTAGCACAAATTTTCAATAAATGTTTGGATAGTATTCTGGTTTTTTATTAACGGATATACGGACAGACATTTCCTTACGCGTGCCCATCAATTTTTATCATTGTAAGGATTGCACATCATCTATCAACACGGATCGCATTTTCCATACTTCTATACTTTTCCGTTGCTCAGAACCGTCATTGGCTAGAGCAGGGGGGTTACCATTTTAATGTCACTCCAGTGTGGGAAAGTGACGGAGCTATAGAGGACGTCTAGCGCCATCTCTTTCCCACTGTAGGCCACCAGGAGTGTAAGGGACTACTCACACTTATTCAGCTTATGCCCATAGAAAACAACGATTTTGTATGAGACGCGTACGCATCCGTTCAGCGCGCACGACGCGTGCGCGTCTCATACAAAATCGTTGTTTTCTATGGGCATAAGCTGAATAGAGCTGAATAAGTGTGAGTAGTCCCTTATTTTATTACATGCGGCAGCATTGACTATGTGATCGGCAGAGCACGCTGCGTTTCTCGCTCTGGACGATGATAAATGCAACTCAAGCCTTTCCCATTGGATAGGTACACACAAACAAGTTGGATTGGTAACTACAGAAGCTACCTGTTGCGATCCTTACATGTCCACGTTCATTCAATACGATACCCCTTGGTAAGACTGGTTGTGAGACTTTGAGCTACTGACTACCTGTTACGATGTGCTTTCTGAGGGACGGAGGTAACTCAAATAAAACCAACAATTTATTTGAAATTTTATTGTACAAAAAGTATGTACAAATTACAAAGACATTTTATCTTCTAGTCAGTCAATGTATAACAGAAACTAAAATATATTGAGATTCATATTTCTAGGTAAAAAAGTGGTATAATAAATGCTTCCTACTACAGTAAATATCAATCTGAGATTTTCACACATATTCTTAAATAAAATGGAATGTGTTGTTGGATGGACAAAATGTAAATGCTTAACATTTCATTATATTGCACTGATTGTCAATACAATATTTACCTACTATGTTGGACGGACTAATTGTAAATTCATTACCTACATTGCATCAATTCAAATATAATATTTACCTAATATAAAACTAACATATTAGCTGTTGTGTTTGTACATAAGACTATGTACATAATATTATTACTACTGTAATTAATGTATAAGCACTACATAATTATCTATGTCTAAAATAGGTATTACTGGATTTATACATTGTTGAACTGTAAAGGTCACCAAAAATGTTTGACAAGCTGCAGGTCAGTGATCACAAAATCAATTTATATAAGCAGTTAGTGACCACTGATGTGAGGCCTATTACAAGGTGTCATCGGACCCCTCACGCACAGCCGTCAACCAAGCATTCTGCGCAGCAAACTAAGTAACTATGCAAAAATTATTGCTGGGAAACAACTTTACCTCCAATATCTCTAACTAAAAGGTTCAGACTAAAAAATATAATGACAAGAAGAAGACCGCCTTTATGCTTTGCTTATAAAGGTATTCTTACACCCATTATGTATATAAAATGAAGCTACAAGTCAAAAACAATTATAGCTTTAGGTACAATTTGATTGTTCTATTAGTAGATTGTTTGTAGATTTTTTACATTTAGATCTTATAACACAAAACACTTTATAATAAAAAGTAAAATTAGAGACAGGACTGATGTCTTAAGGCTTGTGGCGGCATTGCATCCATCTGAATTACATGTTAAAATACAAGTCCTGTACTCTAGTTTATCTCCAGGCTGCTGCACGTAGTTGCAGTAATTTCCTAAATCCAATGATGAGCAGAATCTTTTAGTGCTGATGCCCCCTGAAAAATTTAATGTTTTTGTCACTTTATGATCTTTTTTTTAATATTACAGAGACATTGCCATTCACAGGATCCAAATCTAATTGAGGATGTTGATAGCATTTTCTGCATAAATCAAGGAAAATGCAGGTAAATGAGTCATCAAAATGAACAAAAATTCTCATACTGTATCACATCTGAATTATGGACATTGAGCAGCAGGATTTATTTTACAAGACTAGGATTTAGTACATAGGTATGTGGCTCCCAGGAAAAATAAGCATAACAATAGTGCATTACTCACCAATATTCATATTAACACCAAGTCAATGAACCATAATTAGTGCCCAGTGCTGCAAAACTCAAAGTAACCCAGTGCATAATTAGTGTATCTAAAACTACATAGTATTTATAATATACACAAAATAAATAAATACATGGAAACAATGTTGTTTGTTAGGCCAACATTTTTGCTGAAAAAACCAACCAATATACTTCAGTTTACCAAGCAAAGCACCATATTGTTAGTAGACACCTGTTTGTTTAATGCAGTATCGAGCATTGAACACATGCTCGCATGATGATGGCTTCAGTATCCCACCATCTAAGGTCATCAACCCGTCACCACACTCCATGGTTGAGGAAGAGTTGCACTGATAGCACTCTAGTGCTACACCTAGGTTTATTGTTTAATAAGTTTTTGAAAAAACATAGGCACTATGAAAATAATAACGAAAAAAAATACTACATAAAAAGTTCCTTGGTCCTATTTATACTGCGGTTTTAGTAAACCAATTTTAGTGCACAAGGGTATGTATGCATGTAAGTAGGCCAGCAATGAACTGCAATAGACCAAGTTGATTGATTGATGTCAGTTAGTATAGCCTATCACCATCACCTAATAAGTAAGTACTAGTAGAGAACTAAAGTAGGTTCATATTAGTATCATCCCAGTAAAATAATTATAACAATTCTATGTAAGAGACCACTGTCAAGTTATTTCTACATAAACAATGTATCCATTCGTGAGGTTCATGCCTTTTATCTGTGGACTCTCACCTTCGTATCTCCCGACGTGCTTGATACAATATTGAGCATTGTGTATTGTCGCACAGTCGATGGGTAACAAATCTACATCATTCTCTAAAAACTCATTACACTGAAACGGATCATTCGAATCCGTCCCTGAACACTGGTAGCAGTGTATGGAATAAACTAAAAATGGAAAAAATAAAGATAGTTATCAAAATAACAAACTATGAAATAATAACAAGAAAACAACGCCCTAAAACTCTTACCTGATTTAAACGTTGCGAATGAAACACAAAGGTAAAGAAATACTTTATTTTGAAGGCTCATCATTGTTATGAAAGCTTTTTATTCATATATCAGCAGGTGCTTATTTAGAAAACAATTAAAAATCAATAAAAACCCAAGCCAACAATCAACAATTCAACACTTGCAACGGCGATTTGTCAAACTGTCAAAAAACTATTTGTCAATTGTCAGTCAGTTCAGTGTTGCCACCTTTGTTTTGAAGAAGGGCTAGTAGCCCTGGGCTACTACTTACAAAGCTGAAAAAAAAACAACATGAAAAGAGTCCCGCCTGCTTCCAAAAGGGCTTGTTTTTTGCTTTTCAGTCGGGTTGTTATAGTTTACATAATGTAAATATTTTTTTTTAAATTTCCAGCTATTCAGTTTTATACGACTACACTTCTTGACCATTGACAGACTTCATGAAATAGTAGGCCCAATGATATTCTAATAAATAAACAGATATCGCACGCTTAATCATAAAGAGAAATAACTCAAAAATAAGTTATTTACAGATTTAATCATAAAACGTAATAACATATCGCTAAGAATATTTACGCTACAACCGCCGCTCGATTTGAATGAATATGAACGAAATAAAACACTGTCGCTCTCTTTCTGAGTAAAGCCCCCGAACAGGTTGGTACCAGTAAACGGCAATATTCAGTAATGTGCCAACAGTGATGCAAGCAAGGTGATCGCAAAATTATTCAAAGGGCGAAACATTACGTCATAAATCTTTATATTATTAACAGGTAAGTCTTATTTCTTGTTTTAATTTATTTATAAAGTGAATAACTAAGTCTTATTTCACTTTATTATAAAAGTAAGTCACTACTTCGTAAAATCATTTTGACTTATTGCAGTTTAGTTTAAATTGTATTATTGCGCCGTCCGAATTTATATTAGTTATTTCGTTTTCATTTTAAAATAATACATATAATTTTGGCACAAAAATACTTATTTCAGTTTCGTTTTAAATTATCGTTCAAATTTAATAAAGAAACATGCTTAGTGCTGTTTATGATTAATTATCGTCAAACGTTATTTGTGACATTTCAAATTATTTCTCTTTTAATTAGAATAGAATATTTTAATTGTTACTGTCTTATTCTATGCATTAGATCAGACGTGGTCACGGGGCGGTTATTATTGACGTTTCAAACTGTGACTCAATCCGTTAGCTTTTTAGTTGCAGATGTGCATTAATTGAATTACTGTTAATATTTTTAATATTAAAAAAGTGTATTGTTATTTTTTTGTAGCATGGCGTCTTCGAGAGCAAATCGTATTATTAAAATGGTAACACCTGATGCAACACCTCGTACTCAAGACAAGGTAAATCAACTGGTGGTTAAAACCGACAACACTACGTATATTGTAGAAGATAAAAACAGTACAGCTAAAGAAAACACAGGAAATGTCTCTCCAAATAAAAATATTGATGTAAGTGATGAGATCTTATCAGATTGTGATAGAGATGATCACTTTGGCCACAAAATTGATGCTCGATTTATTAGTTCCCGTGAAAGAGATAATAGTAGTCTTACTACACAGACAACAATTATAAGAACATTGCAAACAAACCTCGTACCAGATTATGATAGTGACGATTCATCCATAAATAATAATAGGAACTTAGACAACATTGAAACTTCTAATGACATTGATCAAAGGATTCAAAAAGCACTGCCGAAATATTATTCTTCAAACTCGTCTACGTCAAGCTCATCTTCACAAATAATATATCAATGGAGGAATGGGTATAATATATTCAAAGAGTTTTGGGATTTAGTAGACCTGTCAAGACTAAGAGTTTTTATAAGCAGTTGTATGGTAGACATAACTCCAAACTATAGGTACACAAATGCTACAAATCCCAGACGCCCAAATAAAGCCTATAATTTTACTGTTAATAATAATAAAATAAGGGTATGTAAGACATTTTTTTAATCTACTTTGGATGTTACGGATAGAATGCTATTCACCATACAGCATAAAGTAAGTGACGGTGGCTATATGCTTGAAGATTTGAGAGGGAAACACCATAGCAACTCTTCATCCTGAATTGGTTGACGACTTACGGAAACATATTCACTCCATTCCAAAAATGAGTCACACTATGTGAGAGCTGCTTCTACCAGAGAATACATTGACGGTGGCAAAACTATAAAGGATTTATATTCAGATTTTGTTAAACAACAAGAAGAAAATAATAAAGATACAGGAAATTACATAGCATACTATAAAATATTCACTCTAGAATTTAATATACACGAACTAACCTTTGATTCCTTCGTTGATTCTAAACTATTGCAGGAAGAATGGGGATACAATTATGATACAAATATGGACGGACAAACAGTTAATTGAAATAATATAAAAGTATTGATGATGAAAAAACAGAAACCTATAAGTATTTCTTACAAAAACTCCTACAAAGATGATTGTTTCCAAGAAATAGATGTAAGAAATAAAAGGAAGAAGATGAAGCTCATTACAGAAATTACACTAAAAAGGCTTACACGGAATGGCAAGATATAAGTCTTAATAAAAAGAAGGATTTAAGAGACCTCGTCAATAAAGGACTCATTCCTCCTTTTTACGCAATTTTTATAATTCGATCACTAACTACTTAGAGTTATTTCATTGATCTCATAATATATTACATCGAACCGACAACGCCCTTCGCTCTCTTTCTATATCCTCGTCATCAGACAGGTTCTCAGTCAAAATGTGCCCAAGTTATCTGAAAAGTGACACTCTTTTAAGTGCCACCCCATACAAGTAGACAGGAGGAACTGTCACTGGTTTTCTGGAACCTACACGAAACACCATAACCTCACTTTTTCTGACATTATACTGCAGACCATGGGCCATGGCGTATCGTTCACACACTCCAAGCAACTGAAAAAAAACTGAAATGAATATCTGAATCTGCCTACATTTCGCCTATTAAACCACCATAAAATTCCACTCTGCTTTGACGAATCAGACTATTTCATTAAAATTTTAGTGATTATTTTTATCTACAATATTTTCATAAACATTGTTATTAGTTAGACGAGTTTTGATTTTGTTAATTAAGTATAACTCTTATTAGTTATGTATGACATTAATATTAGGTACATGTTCTATGGATCTCACGTTTGTGATAATTGTTAATGATTCCAAGTTTATTGATTTTTTTTTACTGTTAGCCCTAGCCAGGTCTGTGGCATCGGTAGCAATAACTTTGTTAGCAGGTACCTACCTACCGTAATTTAGTTAGTTAAGTCATTAAATGTCTTGAATTAAACTACTTTCGCCCTTTAAAATAAAAGAAAATTACTAATTATGCGTTTCATTACAACCAAAATTTATTGAAATTTTTCCGTCATGTTGTAAGAAAAAGAAATATTTCGAATTCTCCTAAGAAAATTATTACATTTATTAATTAAAAATTGAAATAAGGCTTATTTAAGTTAAATAGCGAAACAACTTTTTATAAATAAAGAGATATATTATGTTTTATGACTAGTAACATTTAAAATAGACACGTAAATTTTAATTATAAAGTGAAATAACTACGAACTTTTTTTTCAAGGTATCATCTACTAGTCAATAGTAAATAAAATATACTTTTATATAGCTCTTAACAAAAACCAATACACCCAGCTTTCCTTTAAATCAATTTATTTCCTTTTAGCACGCCTAAATTAATTTCAATACGTAAACAAAGTTCAACCCGGAATAGTTCTAAACTTTATGCTGTCATATCCAAAAAATATAAATTTTGATATATTTCTTTTTTTGATTAAGCGTGCGATATGTTATACACCTACAAAACCACTGAAAAAAGTGTTCCGCGGGGTAGAGTCAGCTCACATACACGCAGTGACGCAGAATAAATAAAGGCAAAACGACCCAATTGGCCCGTTTTCGAGTCTTCACGATTGCGCGATCACAACTTATCACATTAGTCGCTAAAATGCAAAACAAACAAGACCACCTCGTAAGTGTTTTTTTGCTCCATGGACATAAGGAAACTGCTTAATTAAAAATCAAGACATACAATTATAATTTGGTACTCCAAAAAATATGTAGAACTTGAAAAACAGTGATAAAAACCGATATGTTGCTAATAAAATATTAATTTGATCAAAAACTATTTTTATTTTTTATTATTTAAGTGAATATATTTCCGAGATATACGCAGACTACCACATTTCGATCCAGTATTTATATTAAAATTATTAAACTTTTTGATTGTATTAAGATAAGAATTTTTTTGACGTTGGTTGTTTATTAAGATTTATTTCGTCTTCATATTATTTAAAGTTAAGTTTCTTTGTTTGTACTTAATATGTTGTATGTAAGGGTAATAATCTGCGGAACTACTGATCCGATTCCGAAAATTCTTTCATTTAGGGGATTTCACTACTTCATATTATTATTGGTTTTCATGGTAACCTATGGTACCTTACCTACAATTTGATTTTAAAATAAAGATAATTTTCTATTTTGGAAGTGCGATTTGGTAGAAATCGTCACGTAAGAAAATGCCGTATGTTGTTGTGTGTGTGTATAGTAGGAGGTATACAAGAAGGGTATGGCGGGGTCGAGTGAGCGAGCGATATTTTTCTTCATAGGTGTCGATTTCGTGGGTTTTGGGCTTGGTGATAACGAAAATGAGGTCAAAATGAAAATCCAAGATGGCGCCGAGGAAAATTTTTGATTTTCCGTCATGGGTGTCGTTTTCATGGTTTTTGGGGTTGCTGGTTACGAAAATGAGGTCAAAATGCAAATCCAAGATGGCGCCGTGGAAAATTTTTGATTTTCCGTCATGGGTGTCGTTTTTATGGTTTTTGGGGTTGCTGGTTACGAAAATGAGGTCAAAATGCAAATCCAAGATGGCGCCGTGGAAATTTTTTGATTTTCCGTAATGGGTGTCGTTCTTATGGTTTTTGGGGTTGCTGGTTACGAAAATGAGGTCGAAATGAAAATCCAAGATGGCGCCGAGGAAAATTTTTGATTTTCCGTCATGGGTGTCGTTTTCATGGTTTTTGGGGTTGCTGGTTACAAAAATGAGGTCAAAATGAAAATCCAAGATGGCGCCGAGGAAAATTTTTGATTTTCCGTCATGGGTGTCGTTTTCATGGTTTTTGAGGTTGCTGGTTACGAAAATGAGGTCAAAATGAAAATCCAAGATGGCGCCGAGGAAAATTTTTGATTTTCCGTCATGGGTGTCGTTTTCATGGTTTTTGAGGTTGCTGGTTACGGAAATGAGGTCAAAATGAAAATCCAAGATGGCGCCGAGGAAATTTTTTTTATTTTCCGTCATGGGTGTCATTTTCATGGTTTTTGGGGTTGCTGGTTACGAAAATGAGGTAAAAATGAAAATCCAAGATGGCGCCGAGGAAAATTTTTGATTTTCCGTCATGGGTGTCGTTTTCATGGTTTTTGGGGTTGCTGGTTACAAAAATGAGGTCAAAATGCAAATCCAAGATGGCGCCGAGGAAAATTTTTGATTTTCCGTCATGGGTGTCGTTTTCAAGGTTTTTGAGGTTGCTGGTTACGGAAATGAGGTCAAAATGAAAATCCAAGATGGCGCCGAGGAAATTTTTTTGATTTTCCGTCATGGGTGTCGTTTTCATGGTTTTTGGGGTTGCTGGTTACAAAAATGAGGTCAAAATGCAAATCCAAGATGGCGCCGAGGAAAATTTTTGATTTTCCGTCATGGGTGTCGTTTTCAAGGTTTTTGAGGTTGCTGGTTACGGAAATGAGGTCAAAATGAAAATCCAAGATGGCGCCGAGGAAATTTTTTTTATTTTCCGTCATGGGTGTCATTTTCATGGTTTTTGGGGTTGCTGGTTACGAAAATGAGGTAAAAATGAAAATCCAAGATGGCGCCGAGGAAAATTTTTGATTTTCCTCGGCGATTTTTTTTTGGGCGCCTTCTTGGATTTTTAGTTTCACCTTATTTTCGTAATCAGCAACCCTAAAAACCATGAAAAGTACACCCATGACGAAAAGTCAAAAATTATCCTCGGCGCCATCTTAGATTTTCATTTTGACCTCATTTTCGTAATTAGCGACCTCGAAAACCATGAAAACGACATCCATGACGGAAAAACCAAAAATTTTCCTCGGCACCATCTTGGATTTACATTTTGACCTCATTTTCGTAACCAGCAACCCCAAAAACCATAAAAACGACACCCATGAAGGAAAATTTAAAACTTTCCTCGGCGCCATCTTGGATTTGCATTTTGACTTCATTTTCGTAACCAGCACCCCTATAAACCATGAAAACGACACCCATGACAGAAAATCAATAATTTTCCTCGGCGCCATCTTGGATTTGCATTTCGACTTCATTTTCGTAACCAGCAACCCCAAAAACCACGAAAACGACACCCATGACGGAAAACAAAAAATTTTCCTCGGCGCCATCTTGGATTTTCATTTCGACTTCATTTTCGTAACCAGCAACCCCAAAACCCATGAAAACGACACACATGACGGAAAATAAAAAAAATTCCTCGGCGCCATCTTGGATTTTCATTTTGACCTTATTTTCGTAACCAGCAACCCCAAAAACCATAAAAACGATACCCATGACGGAAATACCAAAAATTTTCCTCGGCGCCATCTTGGATTTTCATTTTGACCTCATTTTCGTAACCAGCAACCTCAAAAACCATGAAAACGACACCCATGACGGAAAATCAAAAATTTTCCTCGGCACCATCTTGGATTTTCATTTTGACCTCATTTTTGTAACCAGCAACCCCAAAAACCATGAAAACGACACCCATGATGGAAAATCAAAAATTTTCCTCGGCGCCATCTTGGATTTTCATTTTGACCTCATTTTCGTAACCCGCAACCCCAAAAACCATAAAAACGACACCCATGACGGAAAAACAACAATTTTCTCGGTGACATCTTGGATTTTCATTTTGACCTCATTTTCGTAACCAGCAACCCCAAAAACCATAAAAACGACACCCATGACGGAAAAACCAAAAATTTTCCTCGGCACCATCTTGAATTTACATTTTGACCTCATTTTCGTAACCAGCAACCCCAAAAACCATAAAAACGACACCCATGACGGAAAATCAAAAATTTTCCTCGGCGCCTCTTAGATTTTCATTTTGACCTCATTTTCGTAACCAGCAACCCCAAAAACCATAAAAACGACACCCATGACGGAAAAACCAAAAATTTTCCTCGGCACCATCTTGGATTTACATTTTGACCTCATTTTCGTAACCAGCAACCCCAAAAACCATAAAAACGACACTCATGACGGAAAATCAAAAATTTTCCTCGGCGCCTCTTAGATTTTTATTTTGACCTGATTTTTGTAATCAGCAACCCCAAAAACCATGAAAACGACACCCATGACTTAATAACCAAAAATTTTCCCTGGCGCCATCTTGGATTTTCATTTTGACCTCATTTTCGTTATCAGTGACCACTTAAACCATGAAAACGACACCGATGACGGAAAAAACAAAAAAATTCCTGTGCGCCATCTTGGATTTTCATTTTGACCCCATTTTCGTAATCAGCGACCCCGAAAACCATAAAAATGACACCCATGATGGAAAAAACAGAAGTTTTCCTCGGCACCATCTTGGATTTTCATTTTGATCTCATTTCGTTATCAGCTACTCCTTAACCATGAAAATGACATCCATGACAGAAAAACCAAAAGAAAAAACCACCTTCAAGTAATAACAGGGGTATGTTATGTTTACCCTACAGAGTGAACCTCAGTGGCCATTAAGTCGCGCTAAAGTCCATTCGCGCAAGTGTCTTGGCGCGCAAATGTCCGTTCGCGCATAAGTCTAATCGAGCAAAAGTCCATTCGCGCAAGTGTCCAGGCGCGCAAAAGTCCGTTCGCGCATAAGTCCGTTCGCGCATAAGTCCAATCGCGCAAAAGTCCATGCGCGCATTTGTCTTTTCGCGCAAGTGTCTTTCGCGCAATAGTCCCAGATCCAGAAAAAATAACTTGTCCTATAAAAAGTTTGTACGGAACCCTCAGTGCGCGAGTCCAACTCGCACTTTTATTTATCATTTTGTAAAATGTTTATATGTATCTAAATTCTTCTAATACAAAATTAAACCATTTTTATTTTGATTGTGATAAATATACAGTAGACACACATTCCAGACTTTTATTTCTAAACCGTACTGACTTTATAATTATGTATCATAAAATAATATCGTCTACAGGATTAAAATGGTTTAAGCGATCACTACGCTCGATCTTCACCCGTGTGTGCGTGTATCTTCATGAACAATGCACACTAACATAGGATCGCAACGAATTTGCCTAAACTCTAGCGACTGAACTTTGTGCACGGACTCTTAAAGATCTCCGTGGCCGCGCGGTTCTCCGCCTTTGAATGGCGCGGCCACGTTCAAACCCTATAACTTTTTAACCATAACTTTGACAAATCTATAGTTTTGGGAATCAACTTTTACAAATTTTTACAAAATCTTGGCATCGATTTAAAAAAAAAAACGCCGTGGCCGCGCGGTCGAAACGCACACAAGAGCTTTGTCTAATCTTGGTAGATGACTTTGTCATGCTACGCTTGCAAAAGCACTTATAATTTTGTTCTTTACACTTAGCGCTTTCTGGTACAGATTGTTTCAACCTCATCAGCCATTCGCAACGGCCCTGGCCCACTGCCACTTCGGGCTAGTTCGGTTGCTTTGGTTATAAATAAATAACCGAGTGGTTGTTACTCAAGGGCGGATCCAGCTTTGGCGCCAGGGGGTGGTCACATTGTCGTGGTCAAGTCACAAGAAGTTACAATTTAATTTTGATACTATTAGATACAAGCTAAAAGTAGGTATTTTATAAGTAAGTACTGTACTTAAAAATACCTACCTATACTACTACTACTACTACAACAGCCCATAACGTCCACTGCTGGACATAGGCCTCTCCCATAATGGGAGGATTTGCCGTAATCTCCACGCTTGGCAGGCGGATTGGAGATCGCAGTGATGAAAGACTAACAGAAAACGCTGCTGCCCATTCTCAGGTCTACGGAGGCGCAAGGTGTTCTGCCTCAGACATTAGTCACCTTATACGACACCCGTGAGTGTAATGGGTTGGTTCTATTCTACTCTGCCGGATACCACACGGCTAACCTACCTATATTTGAATATAAAATCAAGTTTTCTTTTACATCTTCTCCTGAAATGCGCTATCACTTCATCTACTTCAATTGGTACGTTTTTATGTACGTGGAGAAGTATCAGTCCGGTTAGACGTTCTTCAACCATTGAAGCTTTTTCGTAGCCACGATTTAATTTTTTGAATGCTCCAAGAACGAGCGAAACGAACTCAAAAATTTTAACACTCTACCTTGGGCAGGTTGCAATTGTTTAGACCCTTCATAGAGGAGTTACTAGATCGACCCTCAGACAAACAATGACAACATTCAAGACGAAGTAGGCTGCAAGAGCGAGCGCAGCGAGCTCAAAATTTTTACGGCACCTTGCCTTGGAGAGGTTAGAATGGTTTCGTTCGATCCTTCATATAGGAGTTACTTGGTCGACTTTTAGATAAATCCAAGAGAAAGTAGTCTACAGAGCGAGCAAAGCGAGCTCGAAAATTTTAAAACATTACCTACCTTGAACGGGTTAGAATTGTTTCGAACTACTTGAGTTACTTATAGACAAAGTTAAGACTCAAGAAAAACTAGGCAACAAGAGCGAGCGAAACGAGATCGCAATTTTTTACATCATTGCCTAATATAATTATGTTATAATTGCATATAAGGCTTCGGGGCAAGGGGCTCCTATAGGATACATCTCAATATCGCAATTTAGAATATGGTTAGAAATCGACTGAGGTATGTCCTGACTCCGCTGCCACTTCACCATCCACAGCCGATATTTGTTTACAACGACAGAGACTGGAGTATTATCTAGTAACAATGTATAATTTGGTTGCTAGTCGTTTCAAAGTTTTCAATGTCTTGAAAACTTTGAAACGACTAGCTTAGCTGAAACAAAATAAATATTTCAGGAGACGGTCCTGTAGGTCATTTATTATTAAATCCAGAAGAGGGATGTATATGGCTCTGCGGAAATATTCTTCAGCATATTGAGCAGTTTGGTTATTGGCCCTATGTATTTGTCTTGACACTATTCTGGTACATTATGTTTAACCATTTTAATTTGTGGTCCACCTAGGTCCTGGACCCAGCCCAGGGGGGGTCATGACCCCCATGACCCCCCCCCTGGATCCGCCCTTGTTGTTACTATAACCATGGTTACCAACCACAATAATTTTATCCCGAATACTACGGTCCAGTCATTATACTAACGCAGTGCCGATATACTTACAATTCTTAGAAAGTGATTTTTAGTGTTCATCATCTACCTAGCCTTGACCTGCCTATTTTGGGTTCGAGTTCCAGTGCATGAAAGCAGTGGCGTAGCGTAGGTTTTCGCCACTTGGGGCCGACCACAAAAACGCCGCCCTTAGTTTTTTATTATTTCACTGATTTCTGTGGAAGACTGGAAAACTGGTCCTGTTGAAGAGCAAAGAGACTCCCCATCTGCATACCGGACCATAGAGATAGATGTGTTAAACAAACTCTTTGAGAGCTAAGCAATAGACCGCCTAGTCCAGCACCTAGACACTGAGGGGCCTGATCTGGCACACCCGCTTAAATGCCACTGCCCACCAAAGCAACTGTGCAGTTGTCAGACTCCTCGATTCTCCCCAGGGCTGAGAATTTCTACCTCGAAAAAAAAAAAGATTGGATGCACTCCTATACCATGCCAAACCTATGACGTACCAACCTCTGCCGCAAAATCAGGGCCTGTCTGAGGGATAGAGATATCATCTAACCGGGTCAAGAAAGACGTTGCGCGGGACAAGGATCTGTTCTGGGGCCTCTCCTAGGGAGCATTTTGTACGACTGGGCGCTTCGCTGTGCGCTTCTTTGTGGTGTCTGTGTCATTTATGCTGATGACACGCTGGTGAAGGCACGGGGAAAAACGTTTCGGCAGGCGACCATCTTAGCGACAACTGGGGTCGTAGATGGGATCCGGTGGTTGGGTGGCAATGTGGCATTGCAGAAATCTGAGGCGCTCTGTTTCCATGGACCGCAAAGAGAGCAAACATCGTGTCAGGAGGTGTCCGCATCAGCGTCAAGTCGACGATGAAGTACCTGGGACTCGTCCTCGATAGTTAGTGGGACTTTGGGCTGCACTTTCAGAGCACCAGTATGGGCGGACAACCTGACAACCTAAATACCATAATTCTACGAGGAAACCAAAAAGCGATGGCGATGGCGAGACGTGCGGTTGTCGACTCCACCTCGCTCGCCGCCTCTCTTTCGTACGCTAACTTACCCTTTCGCTTGGTACGTACGTAACATTGCGCGCGCGATTTAGAATTTACAAGTATTCTTTTACATTTTCCAATTAATAAATTGGAGCTTCCTGCCGCCCCCTTTCGTATGCCCCCTGGGGCCATGGCCCCCACCGCCCCACCCAAGCTACGCCACTGCATGAAAGATAAGTGATCTAAGATCTAATAAAGATCACTTTGTTTGCTTTACTTTCTGCTGAATCGTTTTGTTATAAGTATTTTCTTTTTATCAAAATCTCCAGAGTATTGTATTTAAGTAATAAAAGGGATGTTAAATATGATAACCAAAAAATAAACAATCACTTAAGACTTATTCAGAATATTTATTTCCAGATTGTTTTAAATTCACAATGTTTATATAAAAAATATTTAAGTTTATATAATAATAAACGAATACCTATGAAACGTTCACATTCCTGTTAAGATACGTCTAATATAATATTATACAAACTACGGACGTCTTAGAGTCGTTATATTTATAATATTATTAACTTGCATTCCAATTTATTATACACAGACTTCTTTCACAATCATTCATTCTTCAATTTTTATTAAAACACCTAGACGTAATAATCACAATATGCATGAGCTATACCTTAACTCATGAAGACTTAATTTGTACATTACAATTCTATTTTAAATGCATAACTTAGTTTACATCTAACTATAGGCAGTTTGAAAGTTGAAAATATTATTGTCATTAGATACTTAAAGCTATTTTTTTAATATTATATTCATCGTGGAATGTGTTACATATCAAAATTAGGCATCTAAATATCAAACAAGTAAATATTTTAATGTAATACTTCTTAAGACATAATAATTATAAGTAGTTACATATAGATTTCTTGAGTAATTTATTGGCACTTATAACCACAGAAAAGGATTGGGTACAGAAGTACAGTATATAAGTAATATAGAGTATCAAAGTATAAGAAAATAGTTTTTAGAAAATAAAGTAAAGAGTATAGTATACAAACGCCGATACAATACTTTGTATAGATTTCGATGTCATGTGATCATACATACGTAATGATGTATTCAGTTATTTTCCTATAAATTATTATTAAAGTTAGAGACACAACAAGACGAAAACAGGTGGGCAATCCTAAGAAATAATTAAACTATTCGTTACCGTCACCTCAATATGATAATACAGACATTCGAATCTCGAATTACAATAATGTGGAGAACCCCTAAGTCACTGCCAATGGATAAAAAAATTACAAAAACAAACACCGAGGTACGGTATTTGGGGTTACCATTATAAATATTTTTTCTAGATGGCGCCACTGTTACATAAGGTTACTGTCGAAAATTAAGATAATCGATTATCACTGCTTTACAAGTAAAGAAATGCTTACACAAAATTGGCACGATATCATTATTTCACGTATAATTAACATTACGTAGTACCCAACGTAGTAGTGGCGCCATCTATATTGATTGCGTTTCTATAGAACTGCCCGGTGACGTATATTCAGTTGCTGAGGTTAGGCCGGAGTGGTAGGGAGCCCTCGACCCAGAAGTTGGGTCGCTGCATCATGGTCTGCCACAGCGTCACCTCTTTGCCCACGCTGTCCATCCAGTTTACGTTGGCACCCATGTATGTTCCTGTAGGAGAACAGTATTCTAAGTAATGGAAGTGTATGTTACATGTGTAACTTAAGTTCTGTGTCCTTCAGATTTGTTTTAACCCAGATTGCCTGCTTACCGCTGTAAGCTCCACCACTGAGCCGTTCTTGGTTCGATACTTTTAAGTTTCATTAAATGGCCACATTTGTTTGTATTAACATTTTTTAATAAAATATATTCAAGAGCACACACATCCTAATATACACCACAGACAAGAAGGAAGGTTACCATAGAGTACACAGCATTTACAATAAAAAAAATCATTTTTATATAATTGAGTACATTGTCTTTTTGCTCAAGATAATTTTAACAGATCCTCTGGTCAGACATGTTATTGTTTGTTTTTTTAGGTATTTCCCGGTAGTAGCTCTGAGTTTGGATTTGTACACGGACAGTGGCAATACCTTCATAACCTCTTAAAAGGGAAAGGGTGTAAGTACTCAATCCCTCTGCCGGTCTATTTGGAGAGTACAAGCAATGATGTTTTGTAATAACATCAACAAGCTAGATCAATAACAATGATAGGGTTATTGAAAATACGCCCGTCTTCTGCTTCGCCAGCCGCCCGCGCTCCGGGAGCAGGTAGCTGGGGATGTACTTACCAGTGCCAAGCGACAGGCGGACGCCTCCCATGAAGTCGTTGGAGGCGAGGCGGTCGCGGTCCCACAGACTGAGCTCGAGCGCGCGCGCGGCCAGCTCGGCCAGCGCCACGCCGCGGTACGTGAAGCTGTGCTCCCAGCGCGGCGCCAGCGTGCGCCGGCACACGCCCGTCTTCTGCTTCGCCAGCCGCCCGCGCTCCGGGAGCAGGTAGCTGGGAATGACAAAAAATCATTATAGATTCAGTCTAGGATGTACACTCGGGGTCTTTTCCGCCTGACCATTTTATTTTTTTTTATCTTAAAACATGCGGAGGCGCCGAGCCACGCCCCCTTAAAGTTTGGGCCTATTAGGATAGCCTCAACTTTGGCGCGCAAAATAACAATAACTCTCGTTTGGCGTGCGTCCACAGTGCGCTCGGCTGATTCGGTATCTTTTCATTAATTATTACTATATAAAGTCAACGGGGCGGGGCTACAGAGCGTTTCTATGTTGCGATTGCAAGTCAAACAAAGCTTAGTGGTGGTCAGGCGGGAGTGTTCTCGATAGTACGAGTATCTTCTGGTTGTTTAAAAGTGAACGCAGACGTGGCCGCACCGCACGCGCCGCAGTCGCCACATTCGAATTCTTCGTATGAAGTTCTATGCAATCTGTGTCTATGTATCTGTGTGCGAGATTGCATTGAAAAATTCGAATGCGGCGACTATGGCGCGTGCGGTGCGGCTAGGTCTACGTTCACCTTAAATAGTCAATCGTAGAAAAAAGAGATGTGCTTAGTTCTGTCTACTCATCAAAGCCATCCTTCGACGACTTCAAACATTTTTACTGGTCATAAAATACCCTAAAAGGGTAGTTGACACACCAAATAGGCATACTTTTAAGAGCTGTCAAAACGCGGTTCTCTCATTGATTTTCAACTCAATGACTCAACTATTTATTAATTTCAAAGCAACTAAAAATCGAATTTTGCAATTAATTGAAAATAAATCGGACTTTCAGGCCCAAAATAAAGTTTTTTTTTTAGGGATGGTGTCTTAGAATTATTGTTTTATGGTGTCAACTAACCTATTATAAAAACAGACTGACGATCTTTCCTCAGCATTTTAAGTCATGAGAACTGGTGTTAAGATGGATGCGATTGATCGTTTTCAGTCAACTGATTAGATTGTGCTCTAGTATGATCAGAATATAGTGTGGCAGTCCACTGCAGAAAATCTTACCGCCTTGGCTTTCCCAAGCATCTACGATTTATAAGAATATCATCATCATCATATCAGCCGAAAGACGTCCACTGCAGGACACAGGCCTCCCCCAAGGAAGGGGGGGGGCGGGGGGGGGTTGCCATGGGGTGGGATGGTGCTATTCTTTACGTCCGACACCATACAGACAAGGACACCATACAGATATAAGAATAGAATTTACATGAATTGAGCTTACCTCTTGCAAAACACATCAGCAAGTCCGTTAGGTTTGGTAGCGACGAGGTTCTTGGCTTCCTTGACGAGTACATGCAGGGTCCCCTTCCCGCGCGCGCCCTCGCTCAGCTCTAACTTGAGGCCTATGATCAGATCACCGCGACTGCCTTGCTGCTCATCGAATTGTTCCGTCTGGAAATCGTAAGATTTTATTACATTAGAAGATTTATTTTTAATTTATAAATTTGCACTATTGGGCTTAGATCTCCAAAGGATCGCTACATTGACTGATCCTGTGCTTTTTAAATGCAGCGGATAAGCGGATCATTGACCCACCTTGTGGCCAATAACCACACTGGGCCTTCTACGCAGCCTCTACTCCGAATATTTCGGCTATTTGTTACATGGAAAGAAAGAACGTACCTAAGATACGAAGCCAAGTGCATTGACGATCTCGTCAGAGTAGCAAACAAAGGTTGCGGGAGGCCCAAGACCGGCTCAAGTGACGTGACCTCAGTATTTGATGGATACGGGATCAAGAAGTGAATAAATAGATATCGCTGGACATTACATACAGCGCCATCTAGTGCCACACTAAGCAACAAGGCTTGTGTCGTGGACACCTGATAGTTGATATACTACATAGATAGTTTTTGTTTGTAAATACATACTTATTACACATATATACATACATTACTCTGAAACAAATGTCCATGCTCATCACACAAACATTCGGGACCATAAGAACGTACACACATCAAAAAAAGTTTGCAATCACTTTGAAATATCGAAATCTTTTTTGTTAATGGTAGACTATTTTATGATTTCTTGTTCTTTTTAGATTCTTTATTAAAAAATATAGATTTAGAATATAAAACAGTAAAAAAAAACACAACAAAGAATTTTTCTTGATAAAGTTCAATTTTGAAAAATTATATCAGCTTATGCTAGCGATCACAACCTTTTTAACCGACTTCAAAAAGGAGGAGGTTCTCAATTCGATTGGTATTTTTTTATGTATGTACACCGATTACGCTGAGAATTATGATCCGATTTACGTGATTCTCTTTTAGTTTGATGCAGAACAGTTACCATTTGGTCCCATAAAAATTTAACAAAGTTTGGCCCAGTAGTTTTCATTTTATGAACATTTTTTCTGATGTGTGTAAGGCAGCGTCACTACCGCTGCGCCATCGCTCTTGGGGTCGTCAATAAACAATGAGGCTTGGACTCACTCTCTCACGCAAGTTGTACCACATGGGCGCGGGGTCGTCGAACACGACGTCGGCCAGCGGCAGCGTGACCTCGCCCAGGAAGTCGTTCCGCCCGAACATGTCGGCGTGCCACACGCTGAGCCACAGTGTCCGCGCGGACAGCGAGGCCAGCGGCTGGACGAAGCTCAGGCTCTCCTCGAACACCGGGCTGAGAGTGTTCTTCTTCACCTTCGTCTTCCTCTTGCCAGCTTTGGACTTGTCCGGTAACAAGTACACCTGAAATCAACGAATTACATCTTATTGTAACTAGTACACCTGGAATCAAATTAGATCTTATTTTCAGTATGAGAATATAAGTCATCACGTGTGTCACATTTTAACACCTAAACACTAACACGGCCTAAACACTTGTGCAAAGTTGTGCAAGAGACAATTATGCCTTGAGTTATTTTAATGACAATATTAAAATTGTATTTTTTTTAATAATTTTTATATGTTACCTAAGTAATTTCATGAAAGAAAAATCTTCTATTCCTATTCAAGTTCTATCGATCTTCTCATAAGAAGCAGTTGTGTGGTATCCTGTGGTTGTGTGGCAGTCATTTTAACAAAGTGAGGGAATTTTTTTAGTTGTTTTTCCTTGTCTAAAAGACATAATGTTTTTGCATGCATGTATAATACAATACATGACCGACGTCATAAGTATTTAATTCTTACGTAATAATTACAACTAGTCCTGGTTGCTACCTAGTTGACACATTCGTCCTATATTATTCGTATTAATATTCTAGTTGTGCATGTTAATCAACTTTGTCGGTTAGCCGTGGCCATGGGACTGTTAAACTCGATTATTTTTAGACAGGTTTATAGTGAGCCGTTAATATTTAGCACCTGAGTTTTGTGTTTATTGAATTGTAAAATTATTCTTTGACATTCAAAATCTAGTGAGCGGTCACCACCACCTGCTTCAATATATTTCGTGTCTTTGGCAACGAAGTTGGTATTTAAATAAAAAATACCGTTTATGGTAATATTCCATGGTAGTATTAAGTAGATGGACAGAACTGGCGATAAAGTAATAGCTATAAATAACCTGATAAGTATCTGGAACGACAATAAAAAAATTGCGGTAAATTTTGTTTTGTTTTGTGAATGTTATTTCACTTGCTATACATGCAGGGTTTTGTATTCCAGGATGCCTATTAATAAGTGCAGCCCCGAGGTAGGAAGCTGATAAGAACGTTTTAACTGGAAATCTACCAACTATTTGCTTTATTTATGAGTCACACATTCACACATTTCGAGGCTAAAATGTATGTTGTTTTTATTCTAAATCAAAGGTCATTTCTAAAAATGATCCGATTACAAACATTATTTCTCTGATAGAAGGCTACACGAGTCCTGATTGGAAAAGGACATATATATGACAGTAATAAGCACGGTTGGTATCTGTAGAAATATGCATTCTACGAGGTACTCGTCACTGTCATTGTCAGTGATAGTGTGTAGTATGCTGTATTTACTGAACCTGTCACAATATACTTCAATACTGTTTGTTCCCTAGTGATATAGGGATACTTTTAAATCAATAACCTACCTTAACGTAAGGATCGGATCTGTTTCGCTTGACGTCGACGGGCGCGAGGTCGCGGCACCGCTTGACGCCGACCTCCAGGGCTCCCAGCCGGTAGTTGTACAGCAGCGAGATCTGCACCTCGCCTCGGATCGTCACGTTGGCCCGAGTGCCCTCTCCGGCACCAGAGTACACTGATGCCATTGATTCCGAGCGGACCTGGAAAGACAGAATATGGAATACTTATTAGTTTTAGTATTTGGAAAGCACGTTCAGCTGTTGGTCCTGGCTGTCATTTGTAGATGTTTGACAGTCGTTAGGTAGTCAGTGGCCCAAAAAGTTTGACTACCAGTCTTACCAAGGGGTATCGTATTACCCAGTACTAACTGGGTTGTGGAGGTCAGATAGGCAGTCGCTCCATAAAAAATACTGGTGTTCAGCTGCATCCGGTTAGACTAGAAGCCAACCAACATAGTTGGGAAAAGGCTAGGCAGGTGATGAGTTTTAGTATTTGGAACACCAAATAAACACGATCGACTGCGTGAAAGTTGATATGGATAGCAATGGGTTGACTGAATTGAGAAGTATGGAAGTCAAAGACATGCTGCGCCAAACCCAGATAAATTAGTATGAAGGCAAGAGAATGACAAAAAACAATCGAGATTTATAAAATAAGTAACAAATATTCAGTTAACCCGGTATGATAAACAGAAAACAAACATGAATCAGCAAGAATACAATAAAATTAAAAACACTATCTCTATACATATCTAGATGCTTACCAAACTTTTGCAGTCACCCAAATTATTATTTCGGTTAGACATTTTCATATTCGAAAAAAGAAACCGACGAAATAAATTCCGATCCGGGAGTAAACAGCCAACGCGGCTGTTCACACGGAATTAGGTGTAATACTATCATCTATAAATAAAGTAGTGAGAGAACACATTGCACATTTTGCTATGATACCGCGAGACTGCGAGCACTACTGAGCTACAATTACGGTGAAACAACCATAAGGCATGTTTTTGTTTGCTTGCATTACCATTCTGTCACTCGATACTACAATTAGGCCATGTCCTACTTGGACGACTCAACGCGAACGCGATTGCGAAACGATCCGATGCGAATTTAATGCGATGCGGAGCGATGCGGAGCGATGCGGCTACTCTGTCCTACGTGCGCGCGAACCGTCCCCTCCGCGCCCTCCGCCGCCGTTCAGTTCAGTTAGCATTAAACATTTGTCATGGACGGACGGAAGCTAATGTTGTTGGAAAATTCATATCTTAAATATGAAATATTGAAGAAGTGTATAAAGCAGAGAAGTGGAACTAATACTGTGTACTTAGAAAGGCATACTCATGGGGAATTTCATAATTTGTACCAGGATTTACGTACTCAACCCCTGTTGTTCAAGGAATACTGTCGAATGTTACATACAACGTTTGATTTGATATTGTACAAGCCATTAAACCTGTTCTGCAATTTACTACAACAAATTTTCAGGAACCTATTTCTGTAGAAGAACGACTTATGGTGGCTTTGAGGTAAGAAAACTATGAAATAATAAACTATGAAATAAATGTTAGAAATTACATATAATATTAATTAA
Source organism: Xestia xanthographa (assembly GCA_905147715.2). Classification (NCBI taxonomy): domain Eukaryota; kingdom Metazoa; phylum Arthropoda; class Insecta; order Lepidoptera; family Noctuidae; genus Xestia; species Xestia xanthographa. The sequence goes on along the minus strand of LR990653.1, from coordinate 11,647,473 downwards.
GTTTAATTAGTAAGTATGTACATAATTGCAATACTTTCACAAAGATGTGTAATAGCCATGTTGTTGAGCACTGGATTGTGGTCGGTTTAACTTTGACAGCTCCGTTAGAAGAAGCTCCTGCATCTGCGTTCTAAAATGTAATTTGTTGAGTGATGGCAACTGTTTCATGTAAGGTAATATTGATTTGAACCAAAGAAGGTCGTCGTCAGTATTATCTGGTTGATCTTCGCGAAGAATTTTCATTTTTTCTCTCTCAATATCGAGAAATGCTTCGAGACTTATATCTTTTCTTTTGCGTGTTTGTCTTGTGATAGCTGGCAACGAGGAAGAAGAAGAAGGCACCGGTAACGAGGATGAAGGCGAAGGACCTGGCAACGAGGGCGATGGTGGACGATCTTGTCGAAGGCTGTAATCTATGGACATGTTCTGTGGTATTTCTTCTAAAATAGATGAAGATTCAGGGAGCTGGGTGTTGTCATTGTCGGATGCGTTCATGTTGAATATCTCTTCCGGACTAGCCGTGTCTGAATACACTGACAGATCTACAGAATTGCTTTCGGAGTCTTGTGATATAATATTCCCTTCTGTTTGTCGGGGTTTCAGAACTACTTTTAAAAAAGACATGGTCTCAAAATGTGGCCATGTGCCTGTATACTTCGGCTCATTATCGGCGTCAGTCCCAGAACGTGGCTTAGGATTTTTTTAAATTATTTGCTAAACGTGTCTCTCAAATTTTTCCATTTTTCTTAGTCATTTCACCTGAAAAAAGAAAAGGAATTAAAAACTTAATATTTTGCATTATTTCAGGTATTTGGCCACAGGTATACAATTTCGGCAACTCGCTTTCTCGTTCAGAATTTCAAAATCTGCTATTTCTACAATCGTACCACAAGTTTGCAAAGCTATATGGACTCAATTAGTTAGGAAACACATGCCCGAACCTTCAGAAGATAGCTTTAAAAACATAGCGCAATGTTTTTGGGACAGATGGCAGTTTCCTAATTGCATTGGATGTATTGACGGAAAGCACATTCGCATAATAAAACCAAAAAAGAGTGGTTCCATGTATTATAATTACAAATCCTTTTTTTCGATTGGGTTGTTAGCAGTCACTGACGCAAATTATAAGTTTGTAATGATAAATGTGGGTTCCTATGGTAAAGACAACGATGCCGGTGTTTTTGAGGAATGCCCCTTTCGAAGAGCAATAGAACAAGGAAGACTAAAAATACCTAAAGAACAAGTATTACCGGGCTCTAATATCATAGCTCCGTATGTGCTCCTTGGAGATGCGGCATTTCCTTTAAAGAAATACCTGTTGCGACCTTTTCCAGAAAAGTCAACGGTTAAAGGGGACGCCAAAGATAATTATAATTATCGCTTATCTCGAGCCAGAATGGTGGTGGAATGTTCTTTTGGTTCAATAACTTCTAAATTCAGAATTCTACATAAATCTATCGAAACTAATGTTACAAATGCAGTTCATATCGTCAAAGCCATATGTTTACTACACAATATTATAAGGGATCTTGAATCAATAAATGAGAATGAGTTAATGTCTTTCCGAAAAACATATCAAAATATGACACAAACACAAAGACATAATTCTCAAAGAAGATACAATGCTACATCACGAGCAGCCGCACAGGCAAGAGAAAACTTTAAACTGTATTTTGAGCAACATCCTTTGCCAAGAATGTAATAATAATAAACAAATATGTTGTACTTACTTGTAGTCCCAATTATTTTAGCCACAGCCTCCCATTCGCGGTGCGATAATAACCGGTTGTGATAACTTTTAGTCCTTTTGTCCCATAATGTAGGACGTTCTTGGATAGCATTAATAAGAAGCCCGACATTACAATTTTTGCTTGAAAAAAAATATGGCCGACGCGTCCACTTCACGCGAAAATATCAAGCCAACTGATCGCGTTCGCTTCATTTCGCGCCGCTCCGCACCGCACCCCACGTGCGTTTTGTCACGTAGGCCACTTCAATAGGTTTCGAATGTTTGTTGTTTTCGCGCCGCGCCGCGCCGCTTCGCGTTCGCGTCTAGATCGCTCACGCAGGACGTCGCGTTACTGCGTGTGGGTGTGTGTTCCAATAAAGTAATTTTCTTTTGTTTCTTATTTTTATTTCTGGGGTGTTCATTGACGGAAGCCTGTGGGAGTTGTCAATAACGAGTATCTTCTACAGATACAGTGCTAGGAGGAGTCTGGTGCTATGAGGACTTTTGCTGCTTTTATGACAGACAGGGGCGTTGTTGGTAAACATCTGAGAACTTGTATTGCAAAAACAAGATGGCGTCGTTATTTAGGATTTGGGCAACGCGCCAAAAATACCTAGTACAAGTATACACAACAACATGTTAGCAGAATATCTACCTGAATCAGTATAAAACACGTCATGCCTTAACAGATTTATCAACAAGCATCAGGCAGTAAAAACAATACAAACAAAAGGACCGTATGATTATAAATATTGATCCTATCTCCTGGCCAATCCCTTTTATCTTAACATCATTAAGTTTAATTCAATTCCCTTAAACGAAACAATAGACAAAAAATGTGGTCCAGTTGTGCCCACGCAAGTCTTGGGAACTTGCTTTGCGTAGGCGCAAGCTCATTTTTATGCCCTATACAGTAACAGGCATTTATGTCAAGTTACCTTAATGAGATCAGGAAATCCATATTACAGATTATTTAATCTGCATCGATATATTATGTCGTCATGTAATTTATGTTTTGTTGAATGACTTAACTGAGCACGATATTCAGAAAATTATAATGAAGAGGCGGTTTCTTGTAAGGTAGGTTATAAGAGGAAAACTAAGTTATAAGTACTATTATTTATAAGTTATAAGATCTATTTTAGGTCTTGGTGATGTCTAGTTGGTAAGTATATATAGTTGGAGGAAGTCTGTACAGCCGAGTTTAGTTTAGGCATTGAGGAATATTTTGTAAGTCATTGAAGTTTTTTGCTTGGTTTTCCTTTCAAACATGGAAGTTTAACCTTTTGTATTCCATATAGTCTACCAATAGTGCTTTTAGAATTCGATATCCTGCATAGATAGCAAAACATTTGAATGTCACAGATTCAATTAAGATAAAGCTCGATCTAAATTGTGTCTCTCTAACAAATAAAAATAAAAAGAAACGGAACCAGAATAAACTAGCGAGCTATTTATCTATTCATTTTATTTCCTTTTTATTACCAGTCAAATAGTGCATAGGGTATTTCTTTGTATTTTATTGATTAACTGGGTCGACACCACTAGTTTAGTAGAGCACGTAGTCGTCATGTTTGATTTTCTAAAGCATTGCGTGTGGAGTAAACTCAAAAGTAACTGGACAAGTTCTATCAAAGTACGTAAACAACTTATTTACAAGCTGTATCCGTTATTATGTATTTTTTCTAAAATGGTCCAAATCATCATCTGTTGAGTAGAGTAATTTTCTATGTTATTTTCCTTAAACAAACAGGGAATGAGGAACGACCATTTATTATGGAGATACAACTAGGTACTACAGAATTGAGAAAATACAAGGTGTACAACACACAAAAGCACAAATTCTCGTTTGGGTGACTCTGACCATGAAACTGGACAACTTTTGTTCTACGAGTTTTGGAAATAAGTTTTTTTTTGTTTTACCATACTTACATGATGATTAGCTGATCGCGTCAATTCTTATACATAGAAAGTATATGTTACTTCTTGTACACAAGTTAGGTAGATCTCCACATACCTATACGTATGTACAAAGTAAATGCAGTGCAGTATGTAGTGTGAGCGCACAGACATGTGAAACGGGCCAAACGACCGCATATGGCATTGAGTAATAACGTTTTATCGTATCTACCCACACTACGTCACTTTATAAGGGATTAATATTACAACATTTAGAGTGTCAACCATGATAGGCCAAGCCCAGTGCGAATTCATTGTGTATTAAAACATAAAACTGTTAGTCGATTTAATCGCTTCCCATTAAATGTATTACAAGCCATTTACAACAAGGATTTGGTGCAAGATTAATTAAGTGAACAATAATCGAGAGAGAATTTTCAATTTCGCTACTCAGTAGTTTAATATCCTGCTCTTATCGATTTCAACTTCTCTAACTTTGTTTTATTTCCATGATTCTAGAATTCCATGAAAAGATGGATGGATTGTGTGAGGAATGTTATGAAAGACAAAGGAATAAATGATGCCGTGATATCTGACAGGGGAGAATGGAAGTGGAAAACGTATTGCACTGACCCCAAGAAGTAGAATTTACAAAGGACAAAGGCAAGCAGATTATGATTTTAGAATTCCATGTTTATCCAGTGCAGATCCTTAAACTGTACTGGATATACAACATTGGAAGCCATTAAAGACACACATAGACTTAAATGCACACTGTATACATCCGGGCGATCAACTCAAGCATCAAGTTTACAAGTCCGAGAAGGGGCGCGGGCGTGTTGCACGCACTTACACTATTCATCACGTGTAATGCCCCAGTAAGACAGTAACCTAATTACAAGAGCAATGGAGACATGTAAAGGAACTTGCTACATGAGATACTTCTAAACTCTTTGTCTGCTCACCCTGCCGAGTATACATTCAGGTATTCGTTCAAGTAAACGTTTTGCAAAGCCTCGTTGTTCGCGAGCCGTGTTGCAAGACGAAGTAATATAATACAATGGCCAACGCGGTCATCGAGACAATACTCCTACACTTACTGCACCTACAATACATAAAAGCCCTAAAGCTTGATTCGAAAGGTCGCTTTTGCTTGCAAAAGTGTTTTTAGAACCACAGAGACGTGGAAACATTTGTGCGACACGGTTAATGTAAAAGTAGGTGATTCACGGTGGTTGGACCAAAATATTGATTTTGTTGAACTATTGTGGTATTTAATTGATCGTTTAAAAACATGAAAGGACAGCAGCAATATAGCAACTAACACTCATCACGTATTTAAATAATTGTATCTACGTGATCAGTCTATAGCTTGCTAAAGACTTCTCGATACGGTTTGATGAGACGTCACATATCAAATTAGAATTTGATTACCTAAATTAACGTACTACCTCGTTGGAATGCTAATGGATTTCGTGACGCAGCGCACATACGTTTCGTCGTTTGTGGTGCGCAGCAGCTTAGCCATGACGTCAGCAACCCAAGCGACAAGCTGAGAATGAGGTGATCAAAATACTGAATGATGTTTACCTGTAGCCCACTCCTGTTGAGGGAGAACCTGTCCCTGTCAAGCATATCTCTTTCGTGGTGCGGTGAGTTTGAACGCCTCGGCAACGTTGCATGGTTGGGTGACACCGAGTCAGACATGTACACCTCATCTGGAAACAATACAAAACAACCGTTATCATCATTGTAACACACAACACAGTACGAAAATAAACATGGTTGAACAATGTAAACTGAAATCAGACGTCAAACGTACGCGAATAATATAATTAATTATGAATTTAATTTAGTTGATGTTGATAAAAGTACAAAAATATACAAAACCAACTCGCAACGGTAATTCCGATTCAGGTATGGACATATTATATGGTATTTTTAAAGGTAAAAATTACAATATCGTTTTGTAGTTTTGGTTAAAACAGAAGTATTTCAGATAAACTTGATGATCCTGATGTTAGAAAAGATCGTGCCATGAGTTATAGAAAAGATAGTGCCACAAAGTAATAAACCATTTCAGAAAAAAAAGAATATATATTAATGTAATGTAAAATTCAACATAACACTGTTAGTCAGTGCTTGGATATCGAAGTGGAGTTAGTAGTGCAATAATTATTTGTGCCACAGAAACAAGGCGTGCCTCAAGTAGACGAATCTAATTTCGGTACCATCGTTCTTCAATTCTAGCCATTCATCAGGTTTGATAAATCGACACCTTTTGCTCCTCGTCAAAGAATTATCACACCACTCCAAAGACTTTAAAAAAGAGTCTCGACACGATAAAATCTCTCGAATGAATGAGATTTTCTCACCAGATTTTAAGGTACTGCCGCGACTGTTGCCGTCTGAATCCTGGGAGGACTCACATGGAACCACTACCATTTTTTTGAAAGAGTGGTTTTGTGCGCCTAAATGGATTTCACTTGCATTTCGTTCAGAGGCTAGCAAAAGCGTTGTTGTAGAAGAAGAAAACTCATCATCGAGCGGCCTAGTAACAATCAATGAAGGGACACTTGTTTCTGGTACTACACTGGATTTTGTTGGTTCGTTATTGAGAGTGTAACTCCTCCCAGTAGGTCCAACAAGAGCTGATGTTGGATTATCTACCGGAGAGTCAAGTTCTTCATCAGATGTTCCTTTACAGCACAAACACCGAGTCAAAAACGAACCGAACGTCATTTTTTTTTCACTTTTCACAACTGTTCTTCTATAAATATCCACGTGGTGAAATGGCGCATTTGTTTCGCCAGGGTTACCACTTTTATTTTCTATCGACGAATAACTTGGTTCCGATTTATAACTAATTGAATAAACCATTGTTTCACAATTTTTGCCAACGAGCAACACGACTGCATGCCACTGGACCAAATCACTTTATTTAATTCCACATAAAATCCGTATTTTATCGTATCCTACATGTCATGGTCGTTTCCTGTTGTTTTAGTACACATAAATTGTGTATGTATATTGGCAATGCGATACCACTAGAGATAGAACGCAGTGCAAAAAACCGTTCTAAATTATCCGTTGTTCACAATGCGTAGGATTGAATCAAACCGGGGAGACCTCTCAATAATTTGCTGGTTGTGACCATAAAGCTGGACGGACACTGCGTAATTGTGAGACTAACTTACATTTTGCAAACTAACGGGACGGGGCATTAATGTCATTATTTTCCTCTTTCAATACCTTTAGAATCATGGTTTGGGATTATTTATAGCAATGAACTGTGAAACGTCACCCTAGGTATTTTTACAATGTTTGTACTCCCTATTTCCCTCCCTATTCAAGGTATACCTATGATTAGACATTAATTTGTACAGAAACGGAAGAGTAAGTAATAGAAGTATATGAACATGATTATATTCATACGAGTAAGTTGGTTAGTTACATACCATCTAGACGTGAAGACCTATGCGGTAATTCAAGTGTACTCCAACGTAAAGATTTCACGGGTTTATGTTCTGTATCACTGGTATCTCCACTTAAAGATTTTGTTGACTTTAGAATGTTTCTTCTCTGTGTCAAGTTAAGAACAGGCAAGGAAGATTTGAAATCTTCTCGAGAGCTCTCTGCCTGGATTAAAGGCGTCGCCACTAAAGATTTACTGCTTGCTGAATGTTTAGATGCATACGCCAAATTTTTATTCAATGAATCGATGTCATTTAAATCTCGAATAGACGATCCCTCATAACCAGATTCTGAATTATTGGAACTGGCAACATCAGTTTTCTCGCTCTCAGTCACGCTTTCGTCCTTTTCAGAAATAGTCATATCTTCAATTCTTCCTATGATCTTGCTTATGTCATATTCTTTATTTTTTTGTTCTCTTGGCGTGTTTGTCGCCGGAGGATGCTCACAGAGCGTAATATCTTTTATGTCAATAAATGATTTAGGTGTTGAGGTTTCAATTTTGACCTTGTATTTTATTTCCGAATCAACTTTTCCGTCGGTACGGTCTTGTGAAGGAGTACTTGGAGATTCATAGACTTGATTTTGTTCCTTTGCTATTTGAGCACAATATGAGGCCTGAATGTCTTCCAAATCGTCGTCTGGCAAGGGAATATTTAAACATTCTAAATGCACACTGTCGTTTTTGTCAGTTAAAGTGGATGCATATTTTGAGTTTGCTGGTCCTTCCTTTTTTTGTTCAGTCGGAATAGCAGTCGGAGATTCAAAAGTCGTAGTTAGTTGCTTTATTATTGAAGCAGCACATTTTGTTTTTCGAGAAAACTTTAAACATTCGAAAGATCTACTGGATTGCTTATTAAATTCGTTATTTCTTATTGATTTTGAGTGTTCAGAGTCCATTTTGCCATGTCCAGGCAGTGTAATAGTTGTAGCGGTATAAGGCAAGTTGTGTTGCTTTATTACTGGAGCACCTTTAGATTTCGCCGAAATGTTTGCACTTGCAACAGATTCATTAGATTCCTTAATTATTTGGTTATTCATTGATAGTTTTAAGTTTTCTGGATCCTCTTTACCTTGTTCAGCAGTAATAGCTGGAGATTCATAAGACACATTATGCTGGTCTACTACTGGACCACATTTAGATTTCTGCGAAATGTTTAAACGTGCGACAGATACATTCGATTCCTTAATGATTTCGTTATTCCTGGTTGATCCTGAGTTTTCCGAGTCTTTAATGAGTTGTTCAGGCAATGTTACATTCTGAGATTCATAAGACAAGCTTTTTTGCTTTATTACTGGAGCACATTTAGATTTCGGAGAAATGTTTGAGCAGACGACAGATACATTAGATTCCGTATTGATTTGGTTAATCTTTGTTGATTTTTCCAAGTCCTCTTTACCTTGTCCAGCAGTAACAGCTGGAGTTTCATAAGACACATTATGTTGCTTTGTTATTGGAGCATATTTCGTTTTCGGAGAAATGGTTGAACATTCGAAAGATAAATTAGATTGCTTATTGATTTCGTTATTCTTTATTGATTTTGAGTTTTCCGAGTCCTCTTTACCTTGTTCAGTAGTCATAGCTGGAGATTCATAAGAAACGTTTTGTTGCTTAATTGTTGAAGCCAATTTAGTTTTTGAAGAAATGTTTGAACATTCTAGGGATACATTAGATTCATTTTTAATTTGTTTGTATTTTCTGTTTGAGTTTTCAGAACAGCCTTGTCCGTCAACACGCGAGGTAATATTTGAAGCTTGAAATGAGGTGTTTTCTTCTGCGTCAGTTTGAGTGGCTTCACTTTTTACGTCTTCCAAATCCTCCTCGTCAGACAAGTCGTCTTCAGGCAAGGCAATATTTGCAGCTTCAATTGCCATAATTTGCTTTTCGTCCACTTGAACACACACATTTTTCTTTTTTTTAGCTTCATTGACTAGTTTCTTTTCTATTTTCTTGCCAATAGCATAATTTTCGCGCACTTTCTGTTTTAATGGAACTGCTTTCGGCACGGACACTTCGGAAACTAAAATAGAATATAACCTAAACTTTCCCCTGTTTTTTTCCCGAATTTTTGACAACGGAACTTCTATTTCACTGTCTTCTTTTTCTTCTTCTTTTTCTTTATTTTCCACATTGAAACAATTCCAGCAAGACACTTCCACACTTTTTTTCTTTACTATTTGATTACTAGCACTGTTCTCAATCATTTTATACGATCTAGTATAACACAATATAAAAATATAGAGCAGGTATTAACCCTTGGGGAACATAAGCTAGACTAAACCTTGTCAAAGGTGTCGAATGCTTAAATAACCTGATCGTTAGGTAGATTGACAATGTATATTAATTATTTATGTTAAAAAAAATATTGCGCAACCTTATTTAGAACAACGTTCTCGATAAATATTCCATCCAGTTTTGAAATGTTATGTAATAATGTAACAAATGACAACCTTTAGAATAATGTATTCATAATAATAACGAGGAAATAAGATATACTTGATCTTGTCACTTGAACAAGTACAAAAACTAAAGCAAAATGCAAAAGTGGTCAGACTGGTTTGATGCACACCCGACAGCCAGCTAATTGTTGTTGACACGAGGTCACAAGTTCATACAAATTAGTCCCCAGCTTGATTTGTACAACGTAGTAGTGTTTTTTTTAATCAATACACGTAAGTTTTCTTTATTTGTACCATTACTATTTTACTTTTCAGAATTTTAGATCATTGTTTGAAATCCAAAGCTTAGATTTTATTGCAATTTAAATTCTAATAAAATCTTACATTAATCTATATCATGGCTACACTAACGATTCTTGTAACCACATTAGGGATTACAACAAATATTTTTATTAAACCAAATTAATTCAATTTATCGGTCTTATTTGCATAATTTTAGATTAGCTTGTAGAATGATCGTGTTATTTGTGTGTTTGTTTGAATTATAAAACTATAAATATAACAGATTAGATTCCTGACTAAAACATCCGTAAGCAAGTACTTGATCAATGCAATGTGTTTACGTTGTCTTCATATAAAAAAGTTTAAATTATAAATAACTAGTTTAAAGGTTAAACCTGTACATAAGTTTTTAATTTGTATTAAATTGTACCTAAACTAGAATATCTGGTGAGTGTTCTCATTTAAAACACATTTTTTTTTAGGTAGCCAAGTATTTTATTTCTTATTGATATAATTACAGTTAAGAGACTATTCGATAGGTTTATAAGTATGGAAGTTGTTTAAATTGTTAGTATAAAAAATACCAACGTACATCATCATCTGCCTAGCCTTTTCCCCAACTATTAAATTAATAATTAACCAATAATTATTAATTTAAGTAAATTACTAATTAATTCCGCTTTATTGGCTACTATATATTCCGATAGAAAACGCAGGTACAATCTTCGCTTTCATTGAAGTTTCCGTTTTAATCAATGAATTCGTTTTAACGACAACAAGAATAAGTTTAAAGTGGTTACAGTTAAAGTTGAGTTTTGACTGATTTAGAAAGGAGATCAAAACAAAAACCATGTCACGAATGTGTGTGGACATAGCTATTGTTCGCATAATGTTCGCAGTGGCGTGCAACAGGTCCAAAACGATGTCATTGTCACTCTATGTTGCTCTCTCTCTGACAGACACGGTACCTTTCTAATCATGTTTGTTACTCATAGCAAATCATCAATCAAGATCTCATTACGGCAACAGTATTCGAGAAGACAACTTGTTAGTTTCGTAACCTATGTATGTATGTAGGATAGCAAAAGTGTAACGGTGAGTGATAGATCGTGTCCCTAATATCTTGTACTGCCATCATGAGACATCATCACCTAAAGTGCCGTAAAATTAACGTAGGTATTGCTTGTTGGGCATTCTAATATAGGTTTACTATTTGTAGGTACCTAGTTAGCATAACAAACACTGTGGTTACAAGTATTGATGATAATGTCCATGTATATGATTGCATCAGCCAGAAATGTCAGCTATCCATAAAATGACGAACATTTAATAGCCTTGCCATTGTTCAACCAATATTAATTACAAAATAAATTAAGGTAGCTATTAATTTACACGATTGGCCTAAAAATGCTTAACATAGACTATATTAAATGAGTAAATTATCTATTTTTATGAAAATGGCCTCTAACAACTCTCATCATCAGCCTATCCTTTCCCCAACTATGTTGGGGTCGGCTTCCAGTTTATCCGGATGCAGCTGAATACCAGTAGTTTACATAGAGCGGCTGCCAATCTGACTTCCACAACCTAGTTAGTACTGGGTAATACGATATCCTTTGGTACGACTTTTTTTTTTTTTTGTCTCTTTTCTTTTACAATCTGTCACTATTCATTAGGACAATAAGTAATTTCTATGGCGTGTTAGATGGCTTGCTTGGTATGCGTCCTATGACACAACCTCTTACTCAAAAGCATAATGCTAATATTGTCCGATAAAATCTTGTGGAATTTTGTGTTTTAGTCTGCGGGTTCCTTTTTTATCCATGAGATGGTTTGCCAAGATGTTTGGGTGACGAGTTATTCTTTCTTTGTATGACTTGATGTAGCTTTTTATTTCTTCTTTGACTGGGAGTATCTTCAGATCATGGTGTAGGGCTTCATTTGGAACAAACCATGGAGCGTTTGTGATTGTTCTTAGAAGCTTGTTTTGAAAGCGCTGTATGATCTCTATGTTAGAGTGTGATGCTATCCCCCATAGCTGGATGCCATAGGTCCAAATAGGCTTGATTATGGCTTTGTATAAAAGGATTTTATTTTCCAGGTTTAATTGTGAATTCCGGCCAATCAACCAGTAATACTTTCTTAGTGTCAGCCCAAGTTGCTTCCGTTTCGTGAAGATGTGTTTTTTCCAAGTGAGGCGTCTGTCAAGGTATAAACCAAGGTATTTAACATGTTCAGCTTGAGGCACTTGTATACTATTTAACTGTACTGGTGGGCATGTTTCCTTTCTCTTAGAAAATGTGACATTTACTGACTTGGTCTCGTTTGCTTTTATCCTGCACTTTTTGAGCCAGAGGGATATGTCATCCAAACAGGTCTGCAGCATAGCTGATGCTACTTTATGGTCAGTATGGGTTGCCAACACAGCTGTATCGTCCGCAAAAGTTCCTATTGTCGCCAAATTTGATATTGGGAGGTCCGCAGTATGAATCAAGTACAAAATCGGTCCAAGCACACTGCCCTGAGGTACCCCAGCAGCGATAGGGTATAGCTTTGATAATGCGTCTCCCCTCTGCACGAAGAAGTATCTATCTCTCAAGTACGACATCAAAATGAGGAAGATGTTGCTTGGGAAGCTGTTTCTGATTTTATAGAGGAGACCTTCATGCCAAACTCTATCAAAAGCTTGAGAAATGTCAAGGAATGCGGCAGCACAATATTCCTTATCTTCGAAAGTGTTGTGAATTTTACTGACAAGCCTGTGAACTTGGTCTATTGTGCCATGTCTTTGTCGGAACCCAAATTGGTGGTCGGGTATTAAATGCTTTTCTTTAATTATAGGCATTAATCGCGATAAAAGGAGCGATTCATAAACTTTAGACGCTATTGGGAGCAGACTTATTGGTCGGTATGACTTCGGGTCTTCAAGTGGTTTCCCTGGTTTAGGAACCATTATTATCTTGGCTGTTTTCCATTGAGGGGGAAAGAAGCAAAGTCTTGACATGGCATTGTAGATTGACAACAGGAAGGTCAGGCCAGAATCTGGAAGTTGTTGCAAAATCATGCCAGTTATCAAATCGTAACCAGGCGCTTTTTTAGGTTTTACATTTTTTATCGCTCTAATTAGTTCCTTCTTTGAAAACATTACGATGGGGCTAGTGGATGAATCACAATCCAGCTCAACTTCTCGCTGGACTTCTTCTTTGTGCTCTGGGGGCCCCTCGTAGGAGTGAGGCTGAAATACGTCTTTTAGGTGTTCCGCAAATGTTGTGCATTTTTCTTCGTCATTTCGAGCCCAGCACCCGTTGGCTTGCCGAAGTGGGGGCGACACCGTTTTAGGCCGCTTTAGTTTTTTGGTAGCTTTCCACAGTGAGTAGTCAGTAGCAGCAGTAGCATCAAGGTTGCTCAGGAGCGCCTGGACACTATTATTTTTGTCCTCGTCTAAAAGCTTTTTGAGATTCCTAACAACGTGGTTTAATTTACGTTTATCGTTAGGGCATCTAAATTGTTGCCATTGTTTTCTAAGCCTCCTTTTTTCAGTTATTTTATCCAGTATAGTATGGGATATTGATTTTTTGTTATTGTTTAAGTTGTTGGCAGGAGTAGATTGCCAGGCAGCAGTTTGAACTGAATTATTGAAGAATTCTATTGCCGCTACTATATCGTCTTCTGATTTTAAACTGACTGTAGGCGACAGGGCATGATTGACTATTGACCTAAAGATTTCCCAGTCTGTCTTTTTGGTGTGAAGGACGCAGGTTTCTGTATTTTCTTTAAAACTACTAAATAATGTGACTAAGACTGGTGAATGGTCAGAAGATAGCTCATAGCTGCTCTGGCACTGGAAGTAATCTTTCGAGACACCTTTAACAGCACAGAAGTCTATTAGGTCAGGTACTTTCTTTCTGTCTGTAGGCCAATATGTGGGCTCGCCTGATGATATAATTTCCATTTTTAATTTTTCGACAGTTTTGAGTAGCTCCCGGCCCCTGGGAAGGGTCAATCTTGAGCCCCAATAGTTATGCTTCGCATTAAAGTCTCCGCCAGCTATGAAGCGATCGCCGAGAGAAGGAAAGAAATCGCTGAACTCCTCCTGTTTGATAATGTGTTTCGGTGGGCAGTAGAGAGCTGACACCGTGATGGGGCTTACCCAATCTTCAACGATTACAGTTGTGGCTTGAATTGATGCTTTGCAGTACGGTGCTGATTCGTAGTGTTTTAATTTGCTTCTGATTATTATAGCTGATCCACCATGTGCTTTCCCGTCAGGATGTGTGGTATGATATAGCTTATATCCAGGAAATTCCATATGGCTTCTAGAAGTGAAATGCGTTTCAGATATTAACATGATATCAATATTATATTGGTATAAAAAAAGTTTTAACTCTTCAGAGTGTTGTGACAGGCCATTTGCGTTCCAGATGCATAATGTTAATGCATTAAATTTGGAAGCATGGACATGAGATCTCCCAGCATCTTAGTTATTAACATCATCTGGTTCATGAGTGTCTGCATAAATTCCTTAATGTCAGGTGACGGGTTTGGCTTTAATTGAGGTAAGTGTGTTGTTGGTTGGGTTTCTTTAGTTGATAGACCTGTTGTTATTTCTGCGTACGATTTATTACATGCACTTTCATATCGGCTATTTTTGGCTGTACCTTTATTTACTTCCTGTGTGTCTTTGCTGCGTTGGGTTTTTGGTCTCAGAGGGGGATACTTAACTTTTTGCAATTCCTTGTAAACTGAGCACCCCTTGTAATTTGCGGGGTAGTTACCTTCACAAAGTATGCACCGCACATTATTGGAACGCTCTTTCCTCGCGCAGTCAAGAGTACTGTGTGCTCCAGCGCACTTGACGCATCGGGGCTGACGGTGACAGAATCTACGCGTGTGTCCATATCTCTGGCAGTTAGAGCATTGCGGGATCTCTCTGTTTGGTCTAGGTGGTTCAAATACAACGCAGCAATGGAGAAGGCGCTTGACGTTATAAATGTTTTTATTGTTTTGGTTTGGCTTGAGGTCTATGTAGTGCAGTGGTAGAGGTGTTTTAGTTTTTCTATCCTTTATATTCCAGATATTTGTCACTTTGTGGTCTAATTCTTCAAGTGCCACTTTTATATCGTTGGTTTCAGTAGTCGGATGGATGTTTTTAGGACTACTCGAAAGCTCCTTTCTTCTTTGGGTTTGTATGTGTAGAATTCAGTTTCTCGTTTTTGAAGTTCCTTGTAGATTTTTGTATAAGCTTCCGTGGTTTTTGGCTGAATTTTCACTTGTTCCCCTCGGAGGATCTTGATTTCGTACTGGCCAGTGACTGTGGCATTCAGCATGTCATAGAGTGGCTGAATATTACTCACTTTGTCTACGAATAATGGAGGTGGTTTGATGGGCTTTTGGGCGGTTTCGGAAGAATTATTTGTGACATCAAGGCCAGAGAATCGGTTGGAGGTAGTAATGGGAGCACTCAACCAGTAGCTGTTTAATTTAGTTTGCTTTTGGCTAGTTGGCAGTTCCTCAGGGCTGTGAGGTCTTTTGCGTCCGGGTACCTCGACCCAGTTTTCTTCAGGAGCATTTTCAGAGTCTACTAGATCTATCGTCGTACTGGCGACACTAGCAGGTATTGTACCACTACATGAGTTTGATCTGGGTCGACTAATAAATAAGCTTTTGTGAAATATTTGCTGACTTAATATTTTAGTCGCATTTGCACTATTATTTTTTGAATTTTCTGTTTGGCAATCCATGATTCTGGGGTGATTTAACTTTTTAAGTGGCAACACTGCTTTGAAGTTGACATTGGCACTTTGACAGTGACATTTTCAAAGAGACAGAAAAAGTTTACTATTTGTGAAAATAAGTGGGTAGATGGTTTTCACTGGGAGAATTTTGGAACGTTCGATTAGATTTTTTGCTGTTTTTAGTTGTTTAGCACACTAGATAACATTAACACGGAATCCGAAAACACTTGGGCTACACTTTTATATTGTTTTTAGGCACAACTTCACAGTATTTATAGGAAATCGCGAAAATATTTGAGGAGCGTATGTGCTTCTGGCAGCAGTTTGACACTAACCATGACTATATTAAATGAGTAAATTATCTATTTTTATGAAAATGGCCTCTAACAACTCTCATCATCAGCCTATCCTTTCCCCAACTATGTTGGGGTCGGCTTCCAGTTTATCCGGATGCAGCTGAATACCAGTAGTTTACATAGAGCGGCTGCCAATCTGACTTCCACAACCTAGTTAGTACTGGGTAATACGATATCCTTTGGTACGACTGGTTGTCAGAATTTCGGGCCACTTGCTACCTGAACGACTGTCAAAGATCTACAAATGACAGCCCGGACCAACGGC
Source organism: Xestia xanthographa (assembly GCA_905147715.2). NCBI lineage: Eukaryota > Metazoa > Arthropoda > Insecta > Lepidoptera > Noctuidae > Xestia > Xestia xanthographa. Next base: position 11,631,333 of record LR990653.1, on the reverse strand, counting down.
TTAACGTGCTTTCCGAGGCAAAGAGGAAACTCGGTATGTGATGGGTGGACCCATCCAAGGACCTACCCAGGCAAGCGCGGTTTAACCTAAAGATCGACCCGGACGGCTGTTATTTAGACACGAGTTCCTCCAACAACAATAAGCATTACTAATGAAGTAGAAAAATTTGCTTAACGTGTGAAATCTAAACATTATCTACGTGGTCGTTGGCACAATGTGTTTGTTTCTCATGAGAAGGTAACCGAGTATATTCACTTTCCATTATTCGATTACAACAGTAGTAAGCGAGAAATAAACCGTGCGATTATTGTGGCGATATGCAAAATCATAGTATTTGTGCAACCTGGTGCATTAACCGAGTCGAGTCTGCGCCGATAAGAGTTACGAAGTTGATTATTTTCCATTATAAAACCCCGTGGACAAACGAAAACTTCTGAAAACAGCCCATGTGTTTGATACCTTACTAGCACTTCATTATTTAAGTAACTGATTAAATTACCACTAATATTTGGAGGTGTATTTACAGAGTAGAAAACAGATTAAGGTATCTAGAATTCTAGACTTGTCACAGCAGCAAAAAGAAAGTGTTTGGGCAACTCCTTCTAGATCCGGTTTTGTAACTTGTGCCAGTCTGCTGTTGGTACAGTGAAGATAACTTTCAGAGCTTAACTACTTGCCATTTTGTAAGCAAAAACTATCACTAATTTATTATGACTGGCTTTAAGTGTCCAATATATTAACTATGATATGACAACAATAAACACATTTTCTCTTACTCACTGCAACATATAATTGAGCGACAGTTGTCTGAGTAAATAGCCACCTATTTACTAAGACAAAGCTACATTGAATATTTAGCACTAAGATTTCACTATACAAAACATTTGTCAAGACTTAGCTAACGTTCAAACACTTGGTTATTATTGGTAAATGTTTTAGCAATTCTGTATTTGAGATTTTTGTAACAGCAATCGAATGTAATTTCATCAGCTATCTACTGCGTTAAATGCTAATGTGTTGTTTAAACAACTGTTAGTGTTTATGTGGCCATGGCCTGAAAACGTTATTGACCTTAAGTAGACGTAATTACTTCAAATGCAATTGTAGCACCTAAAGCGGCTTATGAATTGGAAATCAACATTATTGTTTACGTTATGGCGAAATTCTGCTAAGAAATGTCATGAGGTGGTAGTAGGAAGAAAGTTGCAGTATAGGTAACATCGGCAATATCAATGTGCCTATTGTAAAACCACATCTCTTTATACATAGTTATCTTTAGAGTTCTATACATGGTGGAAGGGACATTGACAGTTACCACGCCTTCGGTACATCATTCACATTTTTAAATCAGCTGTTCCATCCATTTTGACCGTGTAGGTATTGCACTTTAATAGGAAAAGCAGTTTTTTTTTATTGCCGGTAAAAAAATCCACGTACTAGCTATTTAGACCAACACAAAGACAACTAACTAGACCAAAGAAGCAGACAACGTGGTATTTTTTCATACTTACTTACTGTCCACAATATAAGTATCCTTCTATCTAGGTAATACAAATCTTGATGGGGCTCTAAATTTGGTGTGTGCCATGACATCATACAAAAGCCAGTTTGTCTCCGGGAGGGTCATGTAAGCTTCATCGTTGACATTTTAAGGAGACATTATTGATTTAATAGATGTTTTATCGGTCTTTGGTGGTTTGGATAAACCCTGAGTGTGAATATCCATTTCGTTTTTATTTGTCTATTAGTTCCAGGTATAAAAAATGTGATGAGTTATGGTGATGTGGAATCGGTTTAATCTGCTTTTTCATCCATACATAGTAAATAGATTTTCCATCCTTACATAGTAAATAGATGAGCAAACTTATCGGTACACAAACAAACATGACTCTGTCTATGTGTATGTTACCTTTATTCCGATGAAATTTGGCACACAATGAGTCCATGACAGTTTATGCTTTAGTTACGTTCCCGTGGAATATTTCCCGACTTCCACGCAGGCGTAGCCGAGGGCATAAGCTAGTATTCCATATTATTAAAGCGTAATCGTATTACAAGAAGCAGCTAAACTACAGTAAGCATTGTTTAAAACTCCAGAAAAAAGAACAAAGTAAGGATGGCGAACGTTCACCAGATTGGAACGAGACGTATAAACTTGCCTCAAGTGATTTACGCTTACTTACCAAAACGAGTTTACTGTTAACATATTCATTTTATAATTTTTGATACACAATCATATTACTGACGATGTTTTAATGTAAGGTTTTGACACAGACTGTGTGATTTGCGATAAAGTCAAAACCGTATTATCTGATGGATAATTTTCCTGATAGCAAGAGGATGCCGAAAAGTTATCAGTTGTATTCATTTACCACGATTCCTTTAGTTATATTTATTGTGCCAACGTTTCTTTATTAAAACAAGAATTGTCCTACTAGTTCACATTCACGTCACCTTTGTGGCTTTGTTCTTTCAAACAGAAGTGACGTATGAAGCTGATGAAGTTGGTTATGTGATATCACACATAATCTAATATCACAGACGTTATCGAAATGCGAGGCGCGTGCCTTGAACGCATGTACGACGTCCAACTCGTGAGTGACGTCAGTACAGGTAGTCACGTTAATCAGCTGCCTTGACCCTGAGATTCAATTTGCGAAAGGAAGTAGCCATGTTAACGTCACGACTAGCTTCAGATGGAATGGAAAGGTTTTTCGAAATGGGTTACTAAGGTTATTGGAAAGAATGGTGATGGAAGCAGTTGTAACCTTAGAACAATGCTAAAGCATATAGGTATTGTAAAAGATCTGCGTATCAATGTTGGTGTACTTTATTCAATATTTTATTATGAAGTCAATAATTACATAATTAATTAAAAACTAAGTATATTTTATCCGTTCGTCTATCTTTCTATCATCACATAAACAACAAATATACGATGGAGCAAGGCTTTGACCGAGTGGTAGCGTTTGGCCAAAGAAACCAGGGCCGTCCTAAAAGTCGTTGGGTTGACGATATCGTCAGGGTCGCGGGAAACACCTGGATCAGGAACACACAGAACCGGGAAGTGTGGCGGAAGAAAGAGGAGGCCTATACCCAGCAGTGGGTGATTCCGGGCTGATATGATGATACGAATAGGAATATTTTATGAATTGCATAGATTTTACAGAGCAACTTGCGTTGTAAAGCTTATGTGGACAGTCCTCAGCAGGCCTATTACGTATCTTTCTGATATCCAGTGACTATCAAGCTTCGGTTGTACATCGAACTTTGATGACAGCCGTGAATGTCATAATATTGGTATTACGTATCACACCGAGTGGATGTCACTTTACGGTGACTAACAGCCCGGGTACGGTGTACGTCTTTCACGAAAGCCACTTCAAACTCTTGTTGTCCAATATAGGTATCGATACGATACCGTCTGTCAAAATGTGACGGTGTTACGTGTGTTACGGTGACTATCAGCCACGATGACAACCAATGACGTCATATTTGATCGCGACTGGTCATACGTACATAATACGATACTAACCTTTTGACAGATAATTGATGGACACGGACCCCAGTTACTATCATTTCGAGCTGTCAACAGAGATACGTAATAGGCCTGCAGGTATCATAAAAATGATGTGGCGTTACAACGTCACTAGGAATCAAAACGCTCGCTAGCTATAACTACACAAATGCATTGAAGGAATACGATAAGGCGATTTTACACAGAAATGTAGTTGCCAATGGAAATTAATTCACGAAAGGATTGATTCCGTAGAGAAATTATCTAATAAAACACTAAAGGGAGACGCTTTCATGACGGAACTAAAGTACGTACGTTCTGAAATGAGAGACCGGAACGCATGCAACATACGTGCATCTTACTAATACCCGTATGTCCACATTAGATGCGATTTTATGACGTATGCTGGTTAGAGAGGGCGAGCGATCACCGTTTCTCTTTTCTTAGCGAGAGTTTGTAAATACTAGCATACGATGCACCAGAACAATGGAGTCATAAAACTCAAATAAGTTAAATGGATGCTTGTTGTTGTAGTTTTGGGCACTGGATATCAAAACATTGTCGAATCATCGGTTCATTTAAATGGACTGGAACCAAGTAGGCACTCTTGGAAGATGATGCATCGTAGATTTTTGAAGCAAAAGCAAATAAGCTGGAAAATTACGGGTTGAAATTAGATGTGGTGTATCCCATGATCGATCGATTGATTAACCACCTTCATTTTTGTCCTCCCAAAAGAATCATCATCATATTTCAGCCGAAAGACTACATAAGCCTCCCCCAGTGTCGCCACATTGACCGGTCCCGTGACCCGTGCGACTTTTGCATCCAGGATATACTCTCAAAAGTATACTGGAGATAAATACTGATATTCAGCAGTTTAACCGATCGCCGGCCGACCCCAACATTATTGGAAAATTTATTAGTTATAACTTATAACTGATTGCATTTATTCAGCTCTTGTAAAATTACTGGCGGTGGCTTGTTCCAATACAAATAATTATATTCGTGCTATATAGAAGGTTATCTGCGTTTATTACACAGTAGCTGCAACTTTATTCTTGTTATTATATCGGACAGGTTACTCACGATTTACAGTTAACGAAATCATTTAAGATCTGCAATAAAATCTGGCTCGGAGATTCATTTAGCAACGCATTGAATTGCTGTTTTATTTGTGTAGTGTTTTCTAGATTATTGTCATGGTATGATTTGATTTAAGACTGAGGTCGTGCGCTTAGTTTAGAAGTTAGTGCACGATCGATAGTTTCAGTAAGGCTATTCTTAGGTCTTGTTTTTTTTAGCAGTTTCGCAATCCAATTATCAGTTTTCTGTTAGGATTGTTGTATCTAAAAACAGGAAATAGATATCATTCAGACAGAAGCCTACATGATCTATAAATAAGTATAACGTACTGTGCTTAGCGGCTTTTGTGTTGCTGTTTAATTCCACGTGACTGAAGCTACACGTTACTTCAAGTAACTTTCAAGTACCTACGTAAAGCCATAAACACAGATTATCAACAGACAGATGGTTGCCCTATGCGCTGATATAATGTGTTTTTCCTGGAAAATACTACCACTACCTTGTGTGTTTTAGATAAGAATAATCCTTTTAATTTACATTGTTTGTAAATTCTTAGTAATAAGCAAATATTTTTTTGTTCTTTTTTTCTGAAACTTTATCGTTATTCATTGTTAGCAGAACTTATTCTTCCTATTTTTTATAAACCTACATTAACTTAATTATAATTTATTAATTAATCAAACACGGAAGGGAATGAACTCGAAATGAGGCGTACGAATTGTTCGCACGTGTACAGTTAGCAAACTGAATCAGAGTACAGTTTGTAATCCATGGAGCATGGCGAAGACAAAACTAAATTGTTGACGAGTTTTAAAAGTAAAACAATAGCTTACAATAGGGCTGCACGTTATATTACTAGATTTGTATAAATTAGTTTTAATATGATTTTAAAAACACATCTAAACTCGAACGAAGAAAGAAAGAAATAAATATCTACAGATATAGATAGAGAAATATTCCATGAGATGGTTTAAAAATCATAGTAGGTATTAATAACACACTGTATAAAGTATTTACGAAGAGGCACTCATTAGATTAATATATAAAAAGTACTTACATAAAAAAGTGCAATACATATTTAAAAAAGTACAAATTGTCAACTCTCGTTATGTATCGTTGAAGTCTTTTGTTAGAAGATGTTTGTTTAAAATTTTTTCATACAAGTTTACAAGTGACAAACTTTTCTAGTAAGTACTTGATTTTAACTATGATTAATTACGTAATCATATTTTAATTTTTCGTTGAAAAAATACACACAATACTTTAAGTGAGCGTTTTTTTTTTAAATATATGCAAACTGGGTGCTTGGTAATACAAAATGTTAACTCCATAACAAACATCAAATTGGAGTTGTAAAACAAAAATATAACTGGCCATTATGACTCCAGCTCCCATAACACAAGCTAACACCTCTAATTTAAATGTATAGGTACTACGCTTTAACGACAAGTACCTCAGCATCAGCTAGAAAGTAACAGAGACGTAAACATGGATGAATGTAGTTTTCCCATGGCGAGAAAGTGGTCTCACAACAAACCTTTGCCGACATCCATCAACGTCGGCTGTTACAAAAATTATGTAGTTACACAGCCTCATTATTATTCATAGTTTAGTGCTAAGAAAGTAACCGTCTACTGTTATGATTCACGTAATCTCATTGATGAAACCTCTCTCAATTTTCGCGATGAAATCATCTCGAAGTAACGTGTAATTTTTATTATTACATTGTCTGTCTGTACTGTGGCCTATTCTTTTCCTTTGTGAAATAAAATTGCATGTTTTCTAACATTAAATTTTCGATCGGCGGCGATAGAAAGCTAATCAAGTAATTATGTATGTAATTATTTTAATAGCTGTTGGTTAATTGATTATGTACGTTTTATGGACATGTTTAGAAATAACTTAATGATGGATAAATTTACAGAAATACTAAAAGAGCAAAGAGCAGATAAGGCAACTCAGCTGTGGCAATATGTGAGTGACTCAAAGCTCTGCTCTAAAGTACAGCAGATAGCAGTATCTGTAGTACTTTAGAGCAGAGCTTTGAGTCACTCACATATGGTTACAGCTCATTACTGCTGTTGCTGTGTCTACTAAGCTGTCGAAAGTTCGGAACTCATCAGTTTCAAAATCAAGAATTTCAGCTGAAGGCGGGCTAGGTAATCTGTGCTAGTATTAGCGGTACTGCGTTGGACTCAACATTGTTTACCGCTGGCTCTTTAAATTGCCACTTAACCATATTTTGACCTCAACTTTAATTACAAACTATTAGGACCATTGTAAAACAAAAGACCTTTTATTTTAACAGTTCTCGTTTTAAGCTGAAGGCTTCTAAGATTTATGAAGTTGAACAGAAAGTTGCGACAGGCACTATCTCTGATTGCTCTCAGATAACGCGAGGTGTGGGTGGTGTAAATATGTTTCGTAACTTGCATGTCAACAGACAGCGACTTTTTTCAACAATTAACATACACTCGACATTTGTATAACCACGCACTTATACGTCGTTACGACGTAATCAAACTATGTATAGTTTGTAACAGCTGCATACTTACCTATGAAATAATTTTAGTTCTCTGTTAGAGGCAATGTAATGTTTAATAACACACATCTAGATTTAGTAACGAAATAGAAAACAAAACGTGTCGATTTCTTGTAACACATAAGGTGTTACATTCAAATCGATTTTCTACTATCGAGAATTTATAAATTCAAATCAAGCAGTAATTTAAAATTGCACGTTTCGAAAGTTATTTCCATAATCAAAACTGGTATACGACTTCGAATCAGGGGATTTGTGGGCTAATAGGTAAACTTGTAGATATTCGTTGTCAATCAATAATATTAGAAAATTGTTGTTTGGAGAAGGCCGTGCAATAGTTCTGGGAATATCATAAACTTAAAAAACCAATTGGTTTCAACAAGTAAACTTGAACTAATCGCGATTAAGGTGACCTGAGAACCAACTAAGGAGCTGTCACAAAAGTACGGAACATTCTATTAAGAGGTGAACACTTTAATGCTGTTTAGAGCCTCCAAAATGATGCTGTGGAAGCTAGCTTGAGGTTAATTCGTAAAATCTCAGTTATTGCATTGAAGGAAGGTAGGATTATTGTCTTACTTAGAATGAACTCATCCGGAGTGTTGCGTCATTTGGACTTGCAAACCGGTTGGCCTCGTGTCGATCTGCACTTTTAGGTTTTTTCCTTACAGAACAATGTTGAAGAACTGCTGCAATTAGCGTGTCTCACAACAATATTGTGCCTTATTAAGAAGTGCTGGGAAATCTAAGATGCTCTTTGTGAAATATAAGATGTACGAGAATGCGTCGATTTTAAATTACAATTTACAACAATAATGAAGTTGGCGAAGCAAGTAGCAAACAAGCGATTGGCTAAAGTGTTATTACTGTGTACAGTGGACCACGGTTCATGACCACCCCTATGTAATTTCCCGACAATTTTCGTTTAGAACCATTCCTTCCTGTTGTATCAGTATGCATGAAACCTTAAGTAAGCAAAGCCGTTTTGTGCTAAACGTTTGCGCACGCTGATGCGTCGCGTACTTGCGTTACTCCACACTTTGTACTCATTCCTCGTCTTGGTGCCGTGCTCACGACAATACTGAATACGGTATGCCTGTTTACAATACTACAATAGAGTTATATTACTCGACCTTTCATTGGTTGAGTGGCATTTCAGCGATTTTGAAACTTGGATCGTGACAAATCGCGCATTGATCGATTTTAGAACAACTAGTCTTGATAGTCAGTACTCTCAAGATGGTTATTTTCGTCTCGATGATTGTTGACATTACTTGTTTGTGTTTACTAAGAATCGTAGGATGTTGCATAATGTGTGGTATGTGAGATGCTAAACACAATGTAGTTGTGGATATCGACATTCCGTTGAAAACTGGTTTTTAAAGTATGTAGGAAGTTCTAATAATACACCAAATACCTACTTGAGAGGAATAAAAACTTTAAAAAAAATTCAAAGACAAAACACAGACATTCACCATTTTCCAATCTAGTCTTTGGAAATAATGTGGTAACATTCTGTAACACACTAATTACCAATTGTTACGATCAGCTGATTAATATTTAACCGTGATTACCGACTTTTTTATCCGCATACTTCGACACATCGGCGCAAGAAATAGACAAAGTGAAAGCATCGAACGTCGATAAAGTCATCGACAACAATTGGTCACATGAAGTCGATAAAAAAATAATGCGGCCGTGCACAATGGTTTCCGAGTTTCATTTCTCTGTGACATGAAATGTGTGTACATTTGTATGACATGGATAGAAATAAATAGATGTAACAGTTTCAAGTAATTAGCCGACTACGGTGCGAGAAATCGATACTTCTTTATTATATGTATTTATCACTAATTGTTTCAACCGATTATGCGATTCTCAGAAATCAAAAAACAAACCTAATCTAAATCTCTTCATTACAGGTAGAAACATGTTTTTGGGACTTGATACGATCTAAAGATTTCTTTAAAATATAATATTGATGTGAAAATGCAATTCATATTCTTTTATTAGATATCTAATACATTTATCGCCAAATCGGCAATTATACACGAAATTCACTGATATTTATCGAATTTCTGAAATTAATTTAAATGATAAAATAATTGTTATTTAATTTCTGAAAATAAATGATATTCCAGGATCCCAAATTGTACCTAAATATAATATTTTTCTTTCAAAATCCTTGTCTTTTATGGTTGATAGAGAATGGCACATTATTTAACATTGCCCTTGCATACTTTTCTTGTATTTTTAATTAATTACATTACCTACTACTTACTACGTTAAATACGATTACGAGATAAAGTTTTTTTTAAATACATACGCAGGTTCTGAACATATCTTAAACAGTAGCCTGCCTATAAGAACAATTGTATAAACAAGTGAGCAATAAACATAACAATGTTTTGTGACAAACTACAATAACAATTTTGTTGTACCAGTATTAATGTTCCAAATCTGTCACTATTTCCGTTCCACATACAGATTTCATATTGAAGGTCTTCATTCAGTTTTATGTATTCGGTGTTAGCTATAACAATCTGGGATTTTACTTTGACCTTAGATGTAATTGTCATGAATTCATGGCAAATAGCACACAATGTGTTTTTTTCTAATGCACATAGTTACAACACTAATCAAAACAATGTTAGTTATTACTTAATCAACAAAGTAAGCCCTGCTAGGCAAGACATAGATAACCAACAGTCTGTGCAATGACTAAAAAACCTGCCATGTACAAATAGGGGAAACCGATGCATTGTTTCAAAAGCTAAAGGCATCAATGAATAAAGTGTCGCCGGTTCCCTATGTAACCGGATGAAGCCAAATAGCGGCCAGCAAGCGTAAAACCACCATTGGGTAAGCGAGCAAGATACGCCATGCTACAACCTGGGCGAGTTGAGTTTGCGCCTCGCGTTGATGGCCCGACATTCCAGCGAGGTGCAACCTTTGTTCTACCGGGTTGTACTTACTGCTCTAGTGGGTCGGCTCATGAAACTGGACACAATCGATTTCTTATGTCGTAATTTATTGTAGCTATTAAATTATTATTTTATAAAATAATGGTATAATGGTCGGAGCGGTTTTCAATAAGTTAAAGACTAAGATATTATAGGTGTTGAAACATGAAGCAGACTTACTGTATTTAAAAATAGTTTATCTACTTTACTACGTCAAGAAGTAAACATTTACTACTAATTGGATTTATGATATTTTATTAGAAAATAAAATACAGATAAACTGTGTTTTTTTGTACTTTTCTCTTAAAATTAGTTCTGCCACATCTGTAGTATTTATCTCTAATGGATTATAATATTTCTCGCTATGATAATTTAGTTTACCATTAAGTGTCATTGCAATGTGAAGCCTCAAGGTTAGCCATTCATCAACATGTGGCATTTTAATATTCTATTCACGATAAACTTAACAAACCCAGTAATAATACGTCAAAGCTCCTTTTAAATTGTATTTACTTTTCGACATACCATGGGCCTAAGGCTCCACGCCATACTTATAAAATTAATTTGGCCACTGTTTACTGATCACAAAGTAAATAGATTTCGATATTTCTACTACCATTTATATTCGTAGGTATTACCTATGTGTTTTATATTTAATTTTCTCTTATGAGACTAACAAAACATAACTAACCTATATTTCTGTACAAAAATCAACAAACTTTTTGGTAGGGCCAAACAACTTTTATCTCTAGTCTGGATCTAAAAATGCAATTAACAAAATGTGAAAAAATAATTAAAAAGATGATTTATAATAATACATATTCGTTTAAAAGGACACTGGCCGGATTAATGTTGTTTGGAAACAAACAAAAAGAAAAAATCTGACAAAATATATGCGCAGTGTCATCGCCGAGATCAAATCGATTCATTATCGAGATGATTAGGTTCCAATTGCCAATATGTTTTTACTACTCGTATGAACTATTGTATTTTGTTGATATTAATGATTTCTTTGAACTGCTATCACACTCTGTATTTATGCCGTTAGCAATTACCGTTAATATATTTTAAAGGTGATCACGTGTCCGTTAGCAGGTTTTCTAAATATAGCTAAGTATATTTTTACATGATAATCCAAATGATTTTGTTTCCCTACAATGTTTATTTTTTTGTGGCAGGATGTACGATCTTCTAACAATACGGATGAAATTTTTCGTGTTATGGCCAAAAGTTAATTCTAAGCAATTAAACATGCTACATGCTACTGAATTTGTCCATTACAGCAAGAAACTGAAAGGCCTTCCAGCAGATTTAGGTGTTTTCCTTTCAATTGCTGTGTTTTGCTTTCATGCGCAATCAAAGGTCGTTTTAAAGGCCGCAAACGATAGTAAACTGAGCAGGATACCTAAATCGCAAGCGTAGTCAACTAAATGCTACGTCAACCTTTAATCAATAGCCTACGAGTACCGAATCAAGTGAGAATTAGACACATAATACATTTGCTGTAAAATTAGGACAAGGCCAGTACCTACTTTTCGTTGCTTAAATAGTACTTAGTGCGTAAATGCATCGGCCAATGAGTGAATGGCAGCGGTATAGAACTTTGCATTCGCTCGCCACAAAATGATTACGTCCGATAAGCCGGAAACATTGTAGTGAACAGGTTTTCGAAGTTTTGAAAGGTGTTACTTGGGTTACGTATGAAGTCAAGTATCAAAGTTTATTATGAAATCTATTTAAATAAGAGCAATATGCTAATTCGAGTGGTTTTTAGTTCCGTGATGATAAGTACTTAAATTTTATTGATATCGGTTATCACTCTCGGCCTGCTTATTGCGTAAAACCTGCATTTGGATTTGTTTACCTATTTATGCGCATATCACGTACGTAGGTTTTATTACCTACCAACCTACACAGACAAGCTGGTGCCTAGGGTACTGCGTAGCATACAAGCTTGAACAAGCTTCACACCTAAACACCACAACATTATTTTTATTTATGAATCATCATCATCATCATCATTTCAGCCGAAAGACGTCCACTGCTGGACATAGGCCTCCCCCAAGTTTCGCCACATTGACCGTTATTTAATTTTATGAATAAACTCTATTAAAAATATAAAATCTCTTTATTAAACCTTTTAAAAACCCTGATAAGATCACTCTCTTGTCCGTCTGTCTGTTCGTGTGTCACCACCGATTTTCTCAGGAACATTTAGATTTTCGCGCAAACTTGTAAGTAAGTACCAAAATTTACCTTAATTTTCAATTTTTTTTATTTTTCAGAATTTTCCCTTAACTTGTGCTGTAATAAACTTTCCTTAAATGGCCAAAAAAAGCCGCTGTACTGGACCCTGCAGCAATTCACATAGCAACTCAACTCAAAGCATTTATTTCAATAAGACCATTACGGCACTTTTTAATGTCAAAAATGCATAAAAAAACAAAGCTACAGTCCCAGTCACAAGACATAATAACTTGAGAAAGTACTGTAGTTGCCCATTCCCTAGCGTAGATCTCTATGGAGAAGAACGGGCAAGAATTAAATATTTATGTAGACATACATACTTGCATCGAGACGTGAACAATTGAACATCTATTACCAAAGCCAATATAAAATGTAAGTAGGCAAACACATCAGAGACCTCATGTAACTTATAAATGCCGATGCGGCCTCTCGAAATGTCTCATTGCTGTACCGATGAGGAAGCATTAAGGTCAGCTGTTTACCGAGGAATGTAGTCAAGAACGAAGAAATACTCTGTCTAAACAGTTAGACCTACTTTTTAGCAAAGCATTCGGTACCAACCGTGACGCCACAGAAACAAAGGCGGTTTACCTAATGACGCGTTTAATTTACAAAATTCTAGAACGGAGGAATTAATGTTTTAAAAACAGCTAGATTTCTATTATTATATATTAAAGTAGTCGCTTAGCTTATCAACATTGTACAGTAGTGTTGGTAATGGCCAATGTCCATTACAACTTACAACATGAGTTTTGTTTTCAAAGAGGGTAAAGTAGGGTAGGGAAATATTTGTGAAAGGTGAGTGTGATAAAGAACGTATACCTACTTAAGTAGAAAGCGAATTAATTTTCGAGACAAATAACTATTTCTTTCTTTATTTATTCAATTTGGGAAAACAAACAGTAGTATATTAAGCATAAACAGTGTTGTCTTAAAATTGACAAATATACTAGGTACCCGCAACATTTTCCACAGATTACTATGGTATATAATAAAAACAAACTGTTAGCAAACGTTAACTGAGTAAGTAGCAGGGCTAACTAAATGACAAAGAAGAGTAAAAATAGGACAATAGACAATATTCTAAAAAACCGGCCAAGTGCGAGTCGGACTCGCGCACGAAGGGTTCCGTACAAAGGTAAATTGCGGTTTACGATTTATGACGTATTAAAAAATAAAATATGTAAACAAAGTTAAAAAAAAATGCTTGCATATACGAATATACTACCTACAAACTTAGTCCAGAAATTATTTTGTACTTTTTGTCTTTTTTGTACAAAAACTGTTGTTTCCATCAAGTTCAAAATGATTTTCCTAGAAAGTCTACTTTATTAAAGTTCTACTTTTCAGATTTTTTTCATATTTTCTAAACTTATGGTTCAAAAGTTAGAGGGGGGGGGGGACACATTGTTGTTTACTTTTGGAGCGATTATTTCCGAAATTATTGACATTATCAAAAAATGATTTTAGGAAACCCCTATTCATTTTTAAATACCTTTCCAACAATATATCACACGTTAGGGTTGAAATTAAAAAAAAAAATCACTTCTCACTTTACATATAGGGCTACCCTAATAAAACATTTTTTTCCAATTTTTATTTTACCACTTTGTCGGCGTGATTGATATACATATTGGTACCAAATTTCAGCTTTCTAGTGCTAACGGTCACAGAGATTAAGCGAGGACGGACAGACGGACGGACCGACATTGCGAAACTATAAGGGTTCCTAGTTGACTACGGAACCCTAAAAAGATGTAGGTACTTAACAAACAAAATTAAAAAATAATAATAATGCGTGATGTCATACAGGTCCCTAGCCCATTAACAATGATACCTACATCATCCTATAACTACTTAATATGTTAACACAATGAAGCTCTTAGAAACCCTTGAATATTCCTGGAATCCATATAAATTCCGTAAAAACATTCTGTTGCCCGTCAAGCGCTCAGCCTATGTGTACGGTCTGTCTACACTTTCTTCAGTTCACTAACCCGTACTTCGAAAGTTAATTAAAACTAATCATCAAGACTATAGGATGATCGATTATGTCATCAGAAGGAAGTGAACTACTTCCTATAGTAAACATTCGCTCACCGTTTGTTTTCTTTAATCGATTCATACGTAATCGAAATTATATAGTTTAGTAGTTGTTTGCTATTGCAGAAAATTAGTTTGAGCAGTCACTACTACTCAAACTAATTTTCTAAAATAGCAACCGCAATCTGGTGCGCCACTACCAGTTGACAGCGTTGAGGAGCTTTTGACGCCATTTTTTAATTTTATTATAGTTTTAAAAACACAGTTTGAAGTATCGATTTTCCTTGAATGACCTGTTATATTTGGTTCTGATAGTTCGACCAAGCGTTCTTTCTCAACCACAGCACAGCAGAGCATAAAAGAAATGTTGTGATTTTGCATTGTAACATAATTTTATTTAGAAATATGGCAACACTAGCTGTCACTTTTGTAGCCAATCACGAATCCGAGTTTCATTATGGTAGGGGAATAAGAGTGGGGCAATGAAACCGTCCGGGGACAGACCGGCAGTCGGTAGTTAGTTCGTGCTTGGCTATCGTAGCATTAAGACGTGTTGAGTGTACACTGTGCAGTGAATCTGTGAATTGTGATAATTTGGAATAAACAAGTCGAGTTTATGAACAGAGTTTTTATTTCATAAAAACTCAGAAGCGGGATTATCTACGCATTCCACAAAATAAAGGGTACGTAATTTATAAGATTTTTTTTTATTATTTTTATTTCCAAGTAACATTTTCGGAACTTTGTCGAAGTTATTGGAATAATTGAAATAATTAATAGATAAAAATAATATTCAAATACAGAATTAGTTATTTGATTAAACACAGACTAATAATATTTACATTATTTACACATTAACTCTATAATAGAAATAATTAAAAAGAATTATTGAATTTTGTTGGAATTATTGGATTAATTATTTAGTAATGCATAACTTTTTTTTCTCTTTCTTTTCTCTTTGTGTCGTCAGTCAGATTGCAAGTTCAAGGTTACTCTTTGACTACGATAGCAAAGTTTAAAAATAAGTAATACGTAACTGTAGTTACATAATAAAATGTAAAACCGAGAAACTTCATAATCAATTTAGTTTCCTGTACATTACGGGTAAGATAATATATATTTATATTTTATAATAGAGGTTAATAAAAAAAAAAGAAAATTAAGTTACTTGGATAAGAGATAGTAGTTTATAACGTAGTAAAATAGGATCCACTATAAACTTTGGCCATGTGTGTCGTATATTGGCCATGTGTGTCGCGTATTGGCCATGTGTGTCGCGTATTGGCCATGGGTGTCGAATATTGACCATGTGTGTCGAATGTTGGCCATGTGTGTCGCATATTGGCCATGTGTGTCGAATATTGGCCATGTGTGTCGAATATTGGCCATGTGTGTCGAATGTTGGCCATGTGTGTCGAATGTTGGCCATGTGTGTCGAATGTTGGCCATGTGTGTCGAATAATGGCCATGCGTGTCGAATATTGGCCATGTGTGTCGAATATTGGCCATGTGTGTCGAATATTGGCCATGTCTGACGCCTATTGGCCATGTTTGTCGCGTATTGGTCATGTGTGTCGCGTATTGGCCATGTGTGTCGCATATTTGCCATGTGTATCACAACCTTGACAACGTGAGTCGCGATCTATGTCATGGAGTTCCTACTAATCCAAGCATTCCTATGTGCGTCAAAATAGTTAATGATATAAACATATATTTTTTATTTATCGTAGAAGACGGTATAGTTTATTTATAATGTAGTTAATAATTTAAGATCCAAAAGGTATTTCGATATTATTTTTCTCTTTATAGCAATATTTATTACCTTGATAACCATATTCAATTCAGTAAATAAATACTACAGCACGAAGAAGTTAAGTCCAAAGCACTGATTAATATGTTTTTCTGAGGTTATGGAGCGCAGTGGACGCAAGGCATCCTGTGAACGAAGGAGTGAAGGGCGAAAAAGGAGAAAATCTTCTTCACCGTCACCTACACCGCGCTGCAGCAGCGTTAACAAGTCGGGAATCGTCGACAACTTCATGGGAGGTTGAAGAGATGAACAAAACTATGGGCAACAGTTTGCGTGACTACTTCTACGATAAACTTACATTGATGAATAGATGTGAGATTACGGGGAGGAAGGCAGTAGATTGTATTGTTCATGGTATTTTAGATAAGTCTGTAAGGAATGGTGCACAAGCATTGAATTGTCAGGAGCCAGAAGATTTATTGGCTTTCCTCAGTTCACAAAAACATTCGGATATTCCATATTTTGTCAAAAGACTCGATTTTTCGTCAACAATTCGTACTAATAATTCTTTCAATTCCACCTCGGGAAAAATGACTTGTTTCAATTGTCGGTCTGAAGGTCATACTTACAACAAATGTCCCAAACCACTGGTGAGATGCCAAACATGCAACAGAGTAGGGCACAATAGTCCTTCTTGTAAATTAACCCCTTTGTTAACTCAAGATAATAATAAATAACACGGTAACCACCATCACTCAAAAATCTGCAGCGGAAGCTTTATTTGGTATAAAGTTTCGCGATGAATTAATTATCAAACTTTACATAAATTTAAACAATAATTATGAAATTCCCTTGTCTGTTTTGCGACAGCGATCAAATAGCACATAGATCAAGATGTATGTAACAAATTTAAAAAGGGCGCTAAAATATGTACAATCGTCCATACTATTTATTGTTTAAATAATGTTGTTTACTGTTCTAGTATTATTAGTTGTTTATTGTTCTGTATTTATATTCTAAGTACCAAATTAACCGAATGTTGTGATTTTGTTATGTTATATAAAAATAATAAGTTAAGATAAATAGGTACTATGAATATTTTTATGTAGTGAAATAGCAGTTTTCGTTTAGTTCACAAGTTTAAAAGTAATTTATGTGAAAAAAAAAAAAACTTCCACTGTTATATTATTATATAGTTTTGTTAATTGCATTATTTGCTGACTGGCAACTGAGTGAGTGCACCGGGAGGTTGCACTGTATCGGATGGCCGAATGTTGTGATTTTGCATTGTAACATAATTTTATTTAGAAATATGGCAACACTAGCTGTCACTTTTGTAGCCAATCACGAATCCGAGTTTCATTATGGTAGGGGAATAAGAGTGGGGCAATGAAACCGTCCGGGGACAGACCGGCAGTCGGTAGTTAGTTCGTGCTTGGCTATCGTAGCATTAAGACGTGTTGAGTGTACACTGTGCAGTGAATCTGTGAATTGTGATAATTTGGAATAAACAAGTCGAGTTTATGAACAGAGTTTTTATTTCATAAAAGAAATATCAATGATTGCGACCCGGAATTCAATAGATAAAATTACATAACTTAAGTAATTCAAGTATTTATTTCAATTTTTATTAGTCTTGCATTACTTACTATAATATCAAGATTGCTCATATAACCATTACTCTCAATTTGTATTGGCACCACCGTATTCGCACGTTTTAGATTCTGTTCATTTTTCGTAATCACAGGCGAAATGTATGCGATGCATTGAACGTGACATTAAAACCAATGAGTTGCACATTTCGATGAAATTGCTCATCCATTACGTCACAGTAGGTAATCTAAATGTTAACTGTACCAATCTTCTGTGATCTACAGAAGTTTGTAGTTTTACATCAGCTGACGTAAAAGCTTTTGCCATGTTCTCATTTCAAGAACTTTATTTGAGGGTTAAGACTTCGAATCTTAGAAAACATTCGAGAACAAAGCGTTGTATTCAATAGTAGTTTGGAGTTGATGGGAAAACAGTCACGCAATACCTACTCTAAGTGGGTTAAAGAAATACAAATGCAACAATGATACTTTGTAAACGCGAGTGATTTGCTTCGGTCATGGACACTTGCGAGCCATGGGAAATTGAAGAAGGGCGCACACGTTTGTTCGAGCAATTTCAGCTCGCTTCCTGACTTAAAGAAAATGTAACCTGATGGCATTGAAATATACGATGTTCAAATATTTAATATCGAACCAGTTGTATAAAATAACTGAAACCTACCAATGCATACCTACCTACTTGTATTGTCTCGTGCCCGGTGCGAAAGCAAAACATTGAAGGTGTATATTTTTCATAACAATATTCGTGCGTGTGCATTTTTGATGAACTAAAAGATGTGTATGTATTCTTTCTTACACATTGTTTGGTTACACAACTTGTATAAGTGTGCACATAGTTTTAATTCAAAATGTTGACGTTTATTCCATAACGAGATGATTTAGTTCAGAGTTAACAAGCTGATTGTCAGAATGTCTCATTCATGTCATTGAGTGCGAGTGAAAATAACTTTTGAAATTGTTTAGAAAGTAGGTATAAAGCACAATAAAATTTATCATCCTATTAACGCGGTTGATAATTAGCTACCTCTTTACGTAACAAGGCGTATTTTAATTAACTTTTAGCTGTTAGTTGCTGTTAAGAACAATCGTGACAATTCATTTGCAGCACCATTGTCTTTTTGTGGAGTCGACAAAATATTGAATTGTCATTACAAACAAATGAAACTTCCAGCACATTAAAAGGCTCATTTTATGCGCGACACAAAAATAAAGTGCAGTAATATTTTCCGTCTCTAGTTGTTTCTCATGACCTTACATGTTAGCAAAGTGAGCACATAACGTAATAAACCACATCTAGTTAGTCCGTTTTTATAATTTCAAATATAAGACAAGAATAGCTTTTTCTGTGTAAGCGGATGTTGTTTCACGGGCGTGTCTGTGATAAAGGATAATTTTGGAGAAACTCATTGCATTCGTTACAGTCTGTAAAGCTGATGCGTTTTTCTAAAACATTTTGAGTTTTAACAATACAAACCGAGTGCACAAAGGTCTGGTTTTTCATGCATGGGAAGAGGGGGGGGCTCAAAAAGCTAAAGAACTTTTGAATTCGAACATTACTTAAAGATCAGGTCTCTTGGTTTGATTTCGATTCGTACTGTCAGAGAATCTTGTTTATGTATCAAGCCAATCTTCTATCAAACATTCCAAACCGATACGTACTACTGTACTAGGTATCTCAGAATACAGGACAATCCAAAAGACGCTTACGACCTGATGCGGTACAGTACGGTACGGTAGTTACAGCCGTTTGTCGCAGTTTGTCCAAAAATAATTGACAAACCTCGGGGCACCTCGCCTCCCTTCACCCACAAGCATTATACAGCGTGTAAACAGACTCTGCACGAAGCCGTCAACCAAGCATTCTGTACAACAAACCAAGTAACCCAACGCAAAAATTATTGCTGGGAAATTAATATTTTTTTGGGGTGAAAAATCAGTTTTTACCTCTTTTTACAGTAAAACTCAATGTAACGCATTCAAATCATTGTGCTGGTAGATGGATTGAAATTGAATAGTGTGGGGGTCGTGGAGGCTTTTAAAGTAAGTAGGTAAGGTAAGTTCTTACATCAAAATCATGTATTTAAAAATTAATATAAAATAATTAAAAACAAATTGAAAAAGTTTGAACTTTGACTCCCAATATCGAAGGTTCCCAGGTATGGTCTAACACAACAAAATGATCGCAATGATGGGGAGAACAAGTGCCTTTCGGCTTCGTTAAGAGTCTTTACACCCTTTATGGTGAGCAGTTCCATTCGCATTACGGGTTGTCCTGTATTGTAAGACACACACAAGAATCACAAAAAAAAACATAACTCACCCTGTAGGCTAGGTGCCGACGCAGGCGCAGCGGGTGGCGGCTGCAGCGGCGTGGGAGGCGGCCTGCGCCTCCTAGGCGCATGCAGCCCTGGCGCTGACGCCGCCCGAGTCGCCGTACGGAACCCGGGCGCACGGTACCGGGCCGACTTCACCGGACCAGCCGGCACTGTGTTCGTACCCGTGATGGACGGCAGCCGGGGCAAGGAACCGGCGCGTTGTTCTTCCTCCGACTGGGAAATAGGTTGGTGTTAGTTTTCGGATAGGTTCTTCTTCGTCTATATGGGAGTGCTTTGGCAAATTAGCCGGACAGCTAGGTGAAAGCAGCACTGACTGACAACAGCTACAAATAGATGATGGAGTAGTTGGGACTAACGAATTATCAATGTCAATGTACTGAACGTTGCCGTACGTAATCTGTTTTAGGTTAAACCTTATTTCCTTTTAAGTAAGTAATTAGATTTAGTGTGATTTTAAGGGGTGATTGCTAGTAGTTGAGTCATTCCAGATACTGCAATTTAATTATGTTATTACTAATGATGATTACATTATTACCTTATCCGTTAAATGTCGAGTAGCACTTAGCTACAATTAGAAGTTGTGTGCAGGTGCCACATAATCCACCTCATCGTCATTGAAGTAACTATTTACTTAATACTGTATAGTTATAAGGTCGATAGTTGAGTGACTCTTTGAACATTGTTTTCAAACTATGATAGGTAATGACGTCATAGAAACTTGTATTCTTACTACTATTATAAGTGCAAAAGTTTGGATGAATGGAAGTTTGTTACTCATCACGCCAGAACGGCTGAAGAGATGTGAATGAAATTTGGCTAAGAGTTAGATTTTAGTCTGGAATAGCACC
Source organism: Xestia xanthographa (assembly GCA_905147715.2). Lineage (NCBI taxonomy): Eukaryota > Metazoa > Arthropoda > Insecta > Lepidoptera > Noctuidae > Xestia > Xestia xanthographa. Next base: position 11,610,388 of record LR990653.1, on the reverse strand, counting down.
TTCTTTTTTCTCACACCTAGGTAACTACATCAAAATTTCAATGCCAACGAAGTTGTGGGTAACAGCTAGTTATATATTTAAGAAACAGTTTTGAGTAAGAAAACATAAGGTTAATATTTGTTTACATGTGTTATGTCATGGCAATTAACATGGACGATGATTGCACAGGTAAAAAGTTGATGAAGAAAGTATTTTTTAAATAATAATATTAAGTTACTTACCTATAGCCCTAGCGTTTCTAGGTAAAGCTAGAAAATCGTACGTGCTTATCAACGATAATATATTATTGTACGAGCATAGTGTGTGAGTACTATTGTAATTATGTCAAGTATTTATTATTACCTATTACCTAATGTAATTGTAACCTAAGGTCGATCCATAGAAGCATATTAGTACAATATGTACTGATTACTTTTCCTAAGTACAAGCAATATAGTTAAGTGTCACAGAGATAAAAACTGAAGTAAGGAATTTTATGTCCTAATTAGAAGTATACAGTAGTTATTTCAGAAATTAGGTACATTAGTTGCGTTTACATTGTGAGTGACATTATGACATGTTGTAGTCACGAATCAATTAAATCACACTAGTTTTTTGTTGCTTTTGATATGAGAGTTTTAGGTTCGCCTTGACGAAAAATTTACAGTTTTTGGAAATTAGCTCTAATTTTTTTTTATTACAGTTTGAAATTTCAATGACCGAACAATTATGTTTGGAGGAGCAAATTTTTTTAAACTTGTTTATAAAATGGTAGAAATCACTTATTCTAAAAAATCATTAAAAACACTGGTACTAAAATAAAATCGCGAGTTTATATTGTTTTACATCAATTGGGAGCAAAAAGAATAGTAAAACTTATCTCATTTGTCTCCCGTCAGCCTGTTTCAGATTTACACTCAACTTGTAATACCCAACAAGCCTAAGTATACCCTATTAACTCAAAAACAAGAGCTAATCTGGCACACTAATGACTTTATTCTTAAGTTTTATGATATAAATAAAAAAAACCCCACAAAAATATGGAAGTTACTTCGACTTTACCTTAGTATTATTTAAATTATTTTCAGATATACACTACTACTGCTTGTCTCTGCATCACCCAAAGGTTGACTGGTAGAGAATGCCTATGGCATTAAGTCCGCCTCTTTACTTTCTGCTTCAAGTGTTAAATAAATAATAAAAACATTTTGTTTTTTGTAAACTTGTGTTATCGGTTAAGCGATAAATGTCAGACGACTTAGTTTCCCCACTAAAAAATAAGGTTAGTCGTTAGATTTACCTTCTCCGTATTTACGATTCTCAGTATGAGTGAGCTAGAAATGTCAGTAAAACAGATATGTGAACATCTTTTGACATAGTTGATTGAATCTAACGAATTACACCTTAGGCTGAACCTAGATTAGCACACAGAAGTAAGCTGCTCTTTTGATAATCTGGCAGATTGGTCTTGGAAAGCTGTCATCCAGAACAAGAGTTGGGTTATTCTTTAAAGATTTTTTATGAGTAAATCTTTGGTGTACGTTTCACGGTTCACGGCTAAACTTTATTGGTACTTTTGAAACCTTTTCTGGAGTACACATTCTCAAGTTTACTTTAAAAGCAGATTGTTATAGTGAATGTAAACAAGTTTTTACTCCGCCAAAGTAAACCAGTCCAGAGTGAAACTAAGAAACTAGACGCTCTATTGGACATTATCAGTCAAATTCTTATTTATTTACATGCCTACGTTATCTCATATGCGATTCATACAGCTCTCACAAGCAATCTTTCATCTACTAACGTAAGTTCTTCGACGCAGATAATATCCACATGACATTGACATTTTCAAAATACTCGCGTCCCAAATAAATGATATGAAGAAACAGCCTTGAATTGAATAGCTGTCGAAGTTTTGTAAAAACTCACATAACATACGTGACAGTAAAATGTAAACATTCAGTCGAGTATGTGACTGCTTTTGTGTGTAAATGTTTGTTTTAAATGTATCTTGTGTGGTAGATGTCTATTTTGATTGCATATGCTTGGTGTGGATGTTTATTAAGAATGTAAGGTATAATGTTAGTGTCTTACCTCAGCATCTGGTGCGGAGGCGCGTCGTCTCCCTCGCCACAGCCTGTCCTCACTGCCTCCAATCGCTCCACAACTCCGCGAATGTGATTTCTGTGCTGCCAAGTCAGCTCCCGCCGGCGAGCGCCGGGATTCACCACCACCACCTAACGTGCCACGAGAATCGGCCGCCAGTAGGGCTGATTCAAAACTACCACGCCACGAGAACCTCTCACAATCACTCGCGACACTACCCCTACTGGCCGTCGGCTCCAGTATGTCATGAGATCGACTCCGCGCTAACGCCCCCGGCTCCGACGCACTGTCGTCATCTGTGCTCGGAGACGCACCACCCGACACTTCATGCATTAATGCCACTAATCTGCCACCTATATGCCTCATAACTTTGCCAAACATCGGTGGTGACCCCTCCCCGGCACGGCCCAGCGTTGCCGCCAGCCTTCGGTACGCTCCAACTGCATCGCGCTCTAACGAACCAGCGTCGTTGTTTCCTCGATCGAATTCATCAATTATTTCGCGGCAGCTGTCAGATATTTGTTTCCGGAGTGCAGATCTAGTACCAGCTGTTGTGCCCTCTAAGTCAGAACCAGCGTAATCAGACGAGTCGTATGAATCACTCCAAGTGTCTTCACTCGACAAATACTCAACTATTTCACGCACTTCTTCGTCCCGTATACCCGGAACTGTTTTCATTAACCTCGTTAATTCACTTTCGAAGTATAGAAGTTGAGGTGGCTTCGGGGGACGGGAAGTCTCTGTAGAGTTTGATGATGCCGGTGTAGAGGTCCGGACATTTGTTGTGTGTATCATTGTTTTGAAAAATTGTCTCATTTTTGTCATCATTAAATTGGTTTCCTCATCAGACGACCAATTGTTAAAACTATCTTTACGTACTAATGGACTTTGAGGCGGGCGGGATGACGGTGGAACTTCCACACGTTCTTCAATATCAGGTCGGATTTCTTCGATAATTTCTTCTAATTCTATTTTAGGTTCATGAGATCGTGTAAAATCAGAACTAGAATCTCCATTTCTTAGTAGGTCATCACAGCTACCGACAAAACCACTATCCCTACTAGTTTGTTTTTTAGATTCAGATAGTTCAGATCCAAGCGGTGGGAATTCAGGTCGGGGTGACAGTCTACCGTCTTCACCTTCCGAAACAGATCTAGTATCATCACGTGTTTCTTCGGTAAACTCAGCTGATTGTCGTCGTTCGTCGGCGGGCGATCCACGTGGCTTTTTGTTTTGTTTTTTTCTTTTCGTCTCGCCTTGCATGTCAAGCCTTTCAGAGGAGTCATGTCTGTCCTCCGTTTCTGTACTTGAGGCGTCCGAGACTTCCTGATTATCCTGCGAAGGTTCTTCCCCAGTTAATAAATTGTCAAGTGAATTTGAGTGTGATCGCGGAGTTCCACGGGCACGAACTAGTCGTTTTCTACGCTGTTCAGGACTTTGTCTGCCTTCACTATCACTACCGACGCTTCCGGAACCGTCTGATTCGCGCCTTTCTTGATTAAATCCCATGAAGCCAGAGAGAAAATATTTTTCCAACCGTGACGAAACTAGATCGTCATTATCACCACTTCTTTTAGGTTGCTCGTTATCAACAATGGATTCACCACCTTCACTACACACACTCGATGTTTCCGACACTGCTTCCTCATCATCGCGAACATTTCTGCCGTCACCCAAGCCGAAGAAAAAGTATTTCTCTAACTCAGTTGCGGATATAGGTCGTGGTTTTTTTGTTGTTTGTTCCGTTTCGCTTTCTTCGCAACTTTCTTCGACGATGGTGTGTAAAGTGAAGTCTATGGAACGCCTACAGTAGGCGAAATCCTCTCCCCGCATCGGAAGGGAGGCTTCATCCCCGGAATCCGTGTCAGAAGGTGAGGTGGCCTCGTCCTCGTTGTGGCTGACGTCCTCGACCCACGAGTCGTCGTCTGCCAGCCCCTCCTCGAGGCACACGACCGCCGAGAGAGTGTCGGCATTGCTAACAACAGTCACTCCGCCCGAAGGCTGTGGCGCTTCGTCGTCGGATATTCGTTCGTCAGTTTCGTCTTGTTGCACGTCCGGGTTAGGGTCCGATTCACTCTGTGAGTTGGTGTGGTGCACTATAACTTCCCGCATGAGACGCGTCGTGTCTGACGTGACGACGGAGACGCGGTCGTGCGTTATCATAACGCGGCTAGTGAAGCGCGCGGAACCGTCCGCACAGGCCGTACGCGAGCGGCAAACTGTTGTCGCGGCAGGTGCGCACGCGCTCCCCTCCGCGTCGGCGCAAACCGGCCTGCCGCTGTGCATTTTCTCCTCCTCTTGCTCCTCCATTAATTCTTTCTTCAATAGTTCACTGAGAGTGCGTTCAATACCTTTAAACAGGTCTATTTTTTCCGCGGACGATGAACTTGTTGTATTATCGTGGCTGGGCTCCGGTGAAGGTGCTAATTTTGTTAATGAGTCCGGTTGAATTTCTGCAGAATTTAATTCGTTATTATTATTAAGTATCTCGTTAGTTAATTCTACGGAGAATTTTACTTTCACGTCCGCCAGTGAGTCGTAGTCGGTGTTTTCAGATGATATACTTTGATATCGATTAACGTCACTATCTGTGTTATTTTTCTTATCTAGATCATTACTCGAGCTCGAGCTACAACTTGCATTAAAACTGTTAAATCTTTCACACGTTTCACTTTGAAGCATATTTTTGTCACAAAAATTGAAAAAGTTAGGTTTTCTGGATCCTTCGTGGTTGCTGTCATCATCACTATTGTTTTCGTACGGAATAACAGAATATTCTTCCGTAAAATTAACTGAGTCCAAAAGCACAATGTTTGAGTTTTCGGACCTGGGTGAAAAACTTTCATTTGATTCGGCACTAACATTCGCTTCATTTTGCCCAGCCACCTCAACCGCGATTATTTCTAAACTATCGGATTTCTTGTCATAGGAATCATCACAATCTATGCCACTACTGTCAGCGTTATCCTCGAGGTCCGAAGATGAGTCAGCCGGGTTAACAACAAACACTCGTGAAAATCTGCCGCCGCCACCTCCTGAGTCATCGGAGTCCTCGTCTGACGTCGCCGGTTCCTCAGGAGCACCGCTTGTGAGGTCATAGCTTCTCCGAGCCACTTGTTCTGAGTCGCTTGAGTCAGCTGACTCGTTCGAGGAAGGGAAAGCTTTCTCCGCTTCCAAGTGATCCGGCATAGCATTTACTGGATCGGATGATAATGATAAAGAGTCCTCCTCAGCAATCACCTTGATTCCGACTGACGGCTCATTTTCAACTGGCCGTTCGATATCCTTATCATTGTTATCGTTATCGCGGGGCTCCGGCGCTTGTGACGCTTCGGACTGTATCGCTTTATCAGTTCTTTCGACGGTGGTCATCTCGAGTTTAATTGTTTGTGGTGCAGCAGTGGAGGCGGAGGCGGTTGCGGCGGCGGTGACGGCGACGGCTGCGGCCGTGGTGAACCGAGCGAAGGTTGCGGCATCGAGAGGCGCTAAGCCGGGGTACGTGTTCCAGTGTGGCGTGGGCGGTGTCTGCGTGGGGAAGGCGAGTAGAGCGGGCCAGAGGGCGGCGGGGACGGGTACGGGGACAGGCACTGGGACCGCGACTATTCGGGGCTCGGCGCCGCAGGAGCAAGGTCGCGGGCAAGCCTGTGGCGCGTGCTTGGCAGGGGGTGGGGTAGGGTGCGCCGCCGACGCGCCCGGCTCGAAGTAGTCCCAGTCGCAATCGTCGGGCGCGGGCGGCGCGGCGGAGGAGGCCGTGGATGACGAGTCCTCCGTGTCCTCGCGACACGACGAGTCTGAGCTCAGGAACACGAGGCGGTAGTCCTCGGGACGCATGCGACCGGCCTCCGGTTCGCTTGCCTCGCCCGGTTCACTGTTGACGCCCCACTCTGAAAATGTAAACAATTCGTTAATTTATTTACGGAAATATACATAAATGTTTCTGTTTCATCTTAAGATTTGAATTAAGTAGAAATAATGAGCATGACATCACAAGGGGTAAATGTAACATTTAAGACTCTCATTTCGCTTGTCAAGAAAAGATTGCTAGTCGTAATAAAACACGTTATACGGGTAAGTTCAAACCAGTTCTAAAACGTGTATAGAATACATACACTAACCTGTTATTCAAGTGTGTATGTACATATGTATGTATTTATTTTATTACCTATGCATGTTTTATTTGTACAAGATATTGTGAAGTGAAATAATAACAAACGCCTATAGTTTTCTCTGAGCAACGAGTCGGCACTGACGCGACGGCGACGTCTGGTTATGTGCGAATCACAAGGCGTTAATGATTGGAACATTACGTAGCAAATTGAAAAATAAGGTTCTCCTTCAGATAACCACCCACGTCTTAAAAATACAATGTAAGGAATATCGAAAACGGAGAAACAGGTAGGTATAAGTACCTTAATGACGTATAGGTTCGAACAATTCGACATTATTCAACTCACAAGCCGAAAGATTAAAGAAAGATATCAGACGCCTACCGTAACGAAGTCTTATGCCAAGCCGTCAATCGCCTGTTAGTAACAACAATAGTAATAGAACAGCAAGTCCAAGAGTCCGGAATGTCATGTTTGAGATTGCAATCATGCTAATATTGGATCTGTAGAAAGCACAACGGATGGGTGGCCGAGTCGCGCCGGCGCAGCGCAGCGCGTGTCGTGAGTCGAAAGCGACGTGTTACACGAACCTGTCTCAGTAAAGCGGGGTGTTTTATTTGTCCATTTATTTGTCCATTTGTTTGTATTTAGGAAGAATAATAGTACTTGTCGAACCTGGATAAAGGTATACAGAAAACTAAGATTTTGCCACGCTTGTTCTTAGGATTAAATTAGCCTATCATGATAAAATGAACAGCAAGCTCATGGACAGATTTTGCGATTCCAATAATTTTAAATTTTTCGTTCAATTAAAAATTAAATTTTGTGTTCACACACAAAACATAATGTGGTACCATTAGGGAGCAATAGGGACGAATCCTGTGTCAACAAATGCAATTATGGAAAAACTGACAGCAATACAATTTCTTATTATTTTATTATATCGCCTGCTGATTTAGTTGACAGACTGGCAAATATTTGCATACAGCACACCTACAATTTTCTAGATTTCGAGAGAAACGGCATATAATTATAATAACTTTGACTTATTAATGGTTCATAATTCATTTTTATTGGCGATAAGAGCAATACCATATAAATTAACTTTCTAGGATGAAATCAGATAAAGTTTATTTATTTTGTTTTTTGTAAGTTAATTTTATGCTATTCGTCTAGATAGCTAATTAGCAATTTATTTAGGTAGTTATCGTTAATCTTCATAATCCTTATGGCTCACTAAACTCACAGCGGTTTCGTTAAATTCTTATCATCATCATCATCATCAGCCTATTAATGTCCCACTGCTGGGACACAGGCCCCCTCTCTATGAGAGGGAATAGGCTTATAATCCACTACGCGAGCCCAGTGCGGATTGGTAGCTGTCACATGTCTTAGAATTTTTGGTTCTAGGACATGCCGGTTTCCTCACGATGTTGTCCTTCACCGTTTTGAGAGCAGTGGTGAAGAAATAAATTACACAAAGTAATGCGCCTGCCTGGGTTCGAACCTACGACTTACTGTTCATTAGTCAGCCGCCACCACTGGGCCACCGCTGCCCGCGTTAAATTGCGTAGGTTCGTAATTATTAAAACATAAAAGAAACTGGGAATGAAGTTTACCATTTACTTACCTAGTTAGATTTACCTTTAAGATCTAGTTGGTTTGACGCCATTCCACCATATGAGATATTTCTTCATCCCACCATAATACCACGCCTGTAATCCCCGAAGGGTTAGGCAGAGGTGTGCCTAATAGTATCCTAAACAACGTAACATTTCGCCAGTTACGTTTGTAAGTACCATGTGATGGGGGGGGGCGAGCTTATGGCAAGCAACCGGGCACAAAGATTGAAGAAGGCCAAATTCCGTGGCTGCTACTGAGAAATTCCTGATGGAAAACCCCAAGAACACTTTCCCGACCCCGGCAATCGAAGCTAAGACCTTACGCTCAGCAGTAGACCAACGACCAATTCCTTCTTTCGAGCTATTATTATCGGAAACAGACTCTTTTGGAGAAGGGAGAACGAACATAAAACATCACACACCATTAGTTTCGATTCCCTTGTGCACAAACTAAACTTAATTTTTTAAAACATGTCGACTAAAAACACGGTGAAGCACTAGGCATAAACTAGTTTGACATCTTTAACTTAGTTCTTAGCTACAGCCGTCCTTTTCTCGCACTGCCTTTTAGTAAAAGATAGCAATAGCCTAAATTAAGTTTAATTTGTGCACAACAGAATCGACACCATTGTATAACTCATAATTGAACGATTACTTTTCAACAACCTATATACCTAGGACATACTGGATGCTGAAGGCAGAGATTTTGTGGCGTAAGTTGGGAAAGGCCCATTTGGAAGTAACGACAGTTATAATGACGGTTGGTGGTTATGATGATTGATTTTAATTGAGTTCTATTATTAACTAACTTATCAATAAATTTGTTGGACATACTAGTGTCGATCATATAAAAAACAAAGTGTATGTAAGCGCCTCACGTGTGTTTTATCTAAGTAGCTAATCTCCATGTACCTACACTACCGACTCTATAATTGTTTACGAATACACAACACGCTAGTGCCTTTTAAAGAACGACATGCACATGATGTGAATGTAATTACTACTTATCATACACACGCTATGGTTTTTGTATCACTGCAGATGAGACTTTTAATTGATTTTAATTCACATTATAGCAGTGAAACTTAAAACAACTTGGTTCGAGCCAGCCTGAATAGAGAGGGGATCAGCTGCTGCAATCATAGACAACCTTCCCACAGACAACGTTCAGTGATAAATAGCTTTTTTGTTTCTTCATTGTCAGCCATTTTGTTTTTTACGGTCTAATTAAAGTTTACCCTTTTAGTACGCGTATCCCTTTCTCATCATGACATTTTAACGAGTTAGACAATCATAAAGCTAATTGAAATTTTATGGCTCATGTAGACGTACATTGCCAAACATCAACTATTAATTCATTAATATTGCTCCATAGATAAGCACAATATTTTTTTCTATCAGAATCCAAGGGCCGTTAACTGCAGTTTACGGTTCTGCTGACCTCAATGAGGAATGAGTGCGTGAAGATACATATCTTGACTCTTATTACGTAAGTAAATAAGGTAATGGTACGCATTAAAACATTACCCTTCTTTTAGTTATTGAGGTTGGGAAAAAATGTCACAGTGATTTTGATGTTGACTCTGTGCGAAATTATTTTCAATCCATGAATAGTAACTGTGCTGAGCGATAAATTGATGGTATCCTGAGGTGCTGTATATTTTTTAATTCGCTCCCAAAGAGCGAATTAAACCTAGGTCCTTCTGATCTACATTAAAGACTTAGCTGTACTCAATTGCTATCATCGTCGAAAGGTTGGCGCTATGATGCAGACTTTTGATTTGGTTGGGCCAACAAGATAGTTCCATGGTCAACCATGGTCATGGTACGGACGAACGGATAGCGGAGACTTAGTAATAGGGTCCCGTTGGTTACCTTTCGGGTTCGGAACTCTTCATGCGCGAGTCCTCTTTGAACTTAGCCGATTTTTGAAACATTCTGTAGGCCTGTAGGCAGTCTGGCGACAATATCGCCCAATAGCAAAAAACACAACACAAAGCAACTTGCCAAAACCATTTTCTTTGCCTTAATAAAAAAAGAGGTTACTCCACATAGGGCATAAACACCATCAATCGGATGGCCTCATTGTAATCAAATCAACATTCAAACGGACAATGAAAGTAAGAGCCGGGCATACGTTGGCGCCGACTCAAGGCTCGGTTGCCTAACTCGGCGCACGTGGGTAGCTCAGAGGCAGCGAGGCCGTACCAGATACAGTTCGTACATGTCCTTAACATTACCGTGTGTTACTTAATTCGATCAATTCCAAGTGGTTTAGATAACCTATATGATACGAGTGGTCCTTAAGACCGGTCGCTCTAATTTGAAGCAACACTCAAGTGTGGCGATCGTGAACGCCTCGAGTTATTTTGAGTGGAACACAAGTTTAACTTTGCCTTTCCACAGTGTGTACTACTTTGCCTGTTCTGTGTCTTTTCTTATTTGAGTTTTTACTTTCATCAGATAATATTAAGTTTTTAGTAGATTTACATACCGAAAGTATCGCAGGTAATCAGGGAACTTAGCAAAGTAGTAAACCTGGACAAGTATACACTATAGAGCCATCGAATTACTTGGAATAGAACAAAATATTCCTAGTAAATATACCACGTGTACTTTAAGCTTCCAAAAGGTTTCTTGGTTTATTTCGAAAATTACGACGTTCTACCCTTTGTACTGTTGGCTTAGTTTTCTGTAGAAGGATTTGTGGAGTTTTCCTTCTCACAAAAGAATTGGAACACCAATTTAGCAGTTTAGTTTTATTAACCCAAGCCAGTGAGTTCGAGGGATTGCCTATGCCTAAAAATCAAAAAGTTTAAGCCTTTTAAGGAAAACGTTTAACGTTTAAGGAAAACTTAAGATTTTATTTTACAACAGGATGAATAATAATTTTTGGAAATTTTCCTTTCCCGGTTTATCAACATCAAAGTTTTGTTATTTTTTGACAAGAATGTTAAGAAAACGGAGTTCCTAAAACGTACTTATTATGCGGGTTTTGCATAGTTTACTTATCACTATAACCTCTTCTATAACCTTGCCATTGTTTTGTTCGTTTCTTATCTTGAGAAAACCCTTTCAAGTGAACCTGTAGGTCTTTCCCGTGCACAACTTCAAACTTCCCTTCAGTCGGTACCATTTTAGAAACAAGCCAACAAGTCTAAATAGTTTAGTTTCAGACCAGTTCACTATTACGAAACTGTTCGCTTAGCTAATACCTAGCCTACCTTTGAATATCCTATTGTTTCACATAATGCTGCTAAACACAATATATGTGGATCAGATGTTATCGATAGACTTTCTAGTGTTCGTAAACTGAACTTATCTGGTAACTAAACGCTCCGATGCTTCAGATAGTTCTGAACCAGTGGGGTTTTATGGTGCGCCATATTTCAACACTGAAACGCACTAGAAATGTTTGAGGTTGCATTTGGATTGCATATAAATTAACACGCGCTGGAGAATGGGTCATTGTAAACTGCAGGAAAGGAAGCAATTAGATGACGATAATAGACAACACAATAACGAATAGAAAAGCCTGTTAGTCCTTTCTAAGAAGAGGGGATACAGAAGAGAACAGGCATTCTCTTTCTTCTAGTAACTATCTATTTAGGTTAATATCTTACCAGGAGAAAGACCTTCAGCATTCAGAACAAATAAGTTGTAAAGTGAAAAAATACAAAAAGGTATTTCAAAATACGATGATGCAATGCTAGAATCTTCAGGAACCACGACCCTCAATAACGCGAGGAATATGATACCCGGCGAAGAACTATAGAACACCTCGTAATATGTAAATAAAACGTATATGGGGGCGGCCTGTGAGGAGACCCGTATGCTACAGTAAAACTGATAAAAGATTATGACTGGTGGTGGTGAAGTAAAACATCAAAAACACTTGAACAGACTTGCATTCGCCTTCAACCACAGCTAAAATGTGCATATTTGACTAATGAATAAGCAGCCAAATTTTTAATACGGTCAAGGACCTATTTATGACTTAATTGATCATTACGTATAATTATGATTATTAATTAATTATACAACTTTTGCTGTACCAATTAGCAAGTCAGACTGTAGTAAATTATAAAACACGTAATGTCAGCTAATTTGTGGTTAATGGTCGTCTGATGCAGACCATTTTATCGAGCAAGAAACGAATTTCTTTTGTTCCATACTAGAAACATCATGAATAAGCAATGGATTGAAGATATCACATTTTCTAAAGAATCTATTTTATGTTGGAATTGGCAACATACGACTCGGATGATTTTATTGAATGATGATCCCTATATGATTTTATTGACTAATTTTCCAATATTCTTTGAGACATCTACAGGCTTAATAGTTTGATAGTATGATGCAACAATGTGACCGTAAACTGGGCTTCTCATCAGACCGTTAAAATTAACGGTCACGGGAGGATATTGTAATAATAAACACCACGCTTGGCAGACACTGCAGGTCGAATTATTATTGGGTACAATTTGTGCCTGTGCCAGCCATAAAATACATTTTACTACATATTCTTCTTATTCAAGGAATTCTTTAACCGACTTTCAAAGAAGATTCCTAAAACAATTTAGCTTTCAAGTAAATTATTTTACGATGTTGGTTATTGCTTCGGAAATAGAGCATTGTAAAAAAATACGCACGTTTCTCAGGTTAGAATTAGCTAAAAGTAACTATGATTGGCCAATTATTTGCTTTTGATAATTGATTGATCAATCAATGTTGCGGTTTTCTGCTTTTCTAAATGCCTTTCTGCAGACTACTTTGATTATTTTAGTTCACTTTATGACTTAATAACACTGTCTCACGTTTTTGATTGAGTTTGTAGATCTGTTGTCTAATCTTATCACGATAACTTTTTGACTGGAGTGCATAATTTTGTAAATAAAACTCAATAAATTGTGAATGGAATGCCTAGTCTGCTGAGACGATTCACAAATTGAATATAAAATAACGGAATCAAACAATCTAACTCAACGACCAAGATAATGATCATTGTCTTCGTATTTTTTGTGCTCGTTACGTTCAGGAGGCATAAGAATAGGCTGAATTTGAAAGCCTTGACTTAAAAAAATATTCGTGATATGTACATTATATGGAGCCTCAATAAATTCAAGACTAGAGGGATAAAAACTAATGTTGAATGGCTAGACTTTTTATGAAGTCATCGTGACCATCTCGATATAAAGTTAGAAACAATAACCCGTCTGATGCTAGGCCAGTTCCAAACCTTACGTCATCTTCAGCCCATGCCGAATTGATTCTTAATTTTACGTGTTTGACTTAGCATGAAATAGAACTATTGTTGCTTGCCAGCCTAATGATGAGAACTCATTACATTTTGTACTATTCTTCTCCAGTAACAAACTAAAATATCATAACGAAACATCCAGTTGTGAAGTGGTATCATGCAATGTTTTAAAATTAATTAAAAATACTTTTGCCATATTACAAGATTAGTAAAGACGTTGCGCAATTTGATAGGAAACATCTAATCCATTAAACCGCTTTTCGATATCCAATTACTTCCACATCCACACCTTAAGTTACTTACCTATTTTCGTCAGTGAATTGCTAAGGCTTCCACGCAAGGTTTCGCTTAAAGTTCACAACACGGGCTGTTTTCAAAAACACAGTTTCAACCGTTCACTGGCTGGAAACTTGAAACTTTATTGTTTTAGCAAACTATCATGAAATTATGAATTGGCGGCACTTGTCGATTCGTTGTTTGAAAATTCGAACACATTGTCACAGATAAAACACTTTTCGGTCGTTTTCTGTTTTCAGGCTGGTTAGGGCTCCGGAGTGCGGGCGCGGGGCGCAACGCGCAAGCGGATGTGCGGAGCCGGCCGGCCGACTGCTGCGCTCGACCGACACAGTGTTGCCCCCTACTCGATTGTTTGTGTAAGGTTTTTGTCGACGTTGTTGTTTGTAAAAGTTGAAGTGTTTATTATTATGAAGGGTTTATTACTATGGGAGATTAATTAGGTGAAGTTCTATTTGGTTGATACAATGATAGTTTGTAGTGTCATATTTTGGATCGAAATTGATGTGTAATAGGTTAGGTAGGTTTGAAAACAGTAATTAATACTGATTGTCTACCATATTACGCTGGTGTGAAAAGATTTCTTTCATTTATAGCTGTTAATTTATTTTTTTACAACTTAACAGTATTGTATAATTGTGTTAGTAAAATACTTTTTACTGTTTATCGATAGTAAATATCGACTTTTACGTGTACTAACAACGTGACTCACCTCGCGTCTCAACGCCAACAACAAAACGTTTGCCAGAATCAAAGTGACGTAAGTGACTGGTAACGAGTCGACAAAAACGCTTTACCTCTGCCGAGAGCCAAACTTCAGTACAAAAAACAGTCGGAAAGCGCCTGGCGTTTACGACCAATGTAAATTAGGTTCGTCCGAACAATGAACTTGCACTGGCGAACTAGACCAAACACTGCGACTACCAGTCCACCACTTGTATATAGAACAAGTTCGTTTTGAAAAGAATACTTGCTTGTATGTATTGGTACGTAGGAGGTTCTATGTACCCACGCACACACGCGTAACAGTTAACGAGTACCCAAAACTAAAACAAAAAATCTTAACTGTACTAACGATACGATGTCACAGTTTCCTACCATTCAACAAAGCGTGAACGCTTCAATGTTTTTCAGTCAAAAAATACTTATAATTCAAGAATATACGTTTTTGTAAAGCTTTTTTGTCGTGTGTAGAGACGAACCTTGTGGAGTTTGGAGGTCATGAAATCAAATTAATAGGAAACGACGCCGCAAAAAGTATTATTAACTGCTATTATAGCTACGAAGTAAGTATCATCCGTGTCCAACCAAATAAGTAAAATAATTACGTGTTTGAAACCAGGAGTAATGTTTAATTACAAAATATAAAATAATGAGTAATTATATTCACATTTTATCAACTTTTAATTAGGCAACGTTATATGAATTTCTGTTTATAATTTAATGAACTTTAATTTGCAACAGATTAATATACTATCAATGAGAGTATCCTTGTCTACTTAACATCCATACAAAAGACTTCAACGACTTAGAACAAATTGCAGTTACTTTTTGAACCTGTCTTTATGGCGAAGGCAAAATCATTTGGAGAAATAGTTTTTAATTTCATTCATCTATACTTATTCGGTTTACATGATTACAACACTATTAATAGTACGCAAAAATGTCTTGACGGCTACTTATGTATCGATAATGATAAATTACGTTTATCTTTAAATAATAAATAACATTGAATTTGATATTGTTATCAGAAATTGTTGTGGTTTTGTGGATCCCCCCCTAGTCAGAGTAAGTATGTAGTGCATTTCCCTATTGGATTATTGGAAGATTTCCATCGTGCACCACACGGGTTACAGGCAAAAATGGGGAGACACACTGTGGAACTAATGGCGCTAGCATAGCTGGTACGCAAACATCGTCATTGGTTAAAATGTAGTAATATCATTTGTTTGTGGTGCCATCTGAGATTTAATTTGTAATGAAAATGTACTGTCCTAAGTTAAATAAATGTAGTATCATACGGAACCATACGTCTAATTGACTCGCAGTAAATGAGAGTTGAGGGTTTCTCCTCGGAAAAAAAGATATATCAGCTTGGGTGTGCTTGAATTCCTCACTGCTCTCAGGATTCTAGCTTTAACTCTTTCACTGCGTTAAGTTCAGGATTCAATCAATATAATGAAGACCGAGACATAAGATTGACTAAAAAAACATGCTTGTAAACAGCCTTTTTTCAACATACACAATACATAAGATAAGACAGCCTCCGAAATCATTTGTCCGTTACGTCAGAAAAAAAAACTATAGTTTCCACAGCATTATTTCTGTTTCTCTTACTTTCCGATTGATTCACCACAAAAGTAAGGACAATTGCTTTATTTGGAAACGTAAGGTTGTATTCTGAAACCAAAAAAGTATATTTTCTTTGCTGCAGATGTTCAAAACCTTCGCTGTCAATAAAACGCCTCGTCACCGATAGTGATACTCACGGCATTGACATTAGCTGTACACTCATTACTATCATTACGGCCTACATGCTTCCCACAGCGTGCAACCGAAGGCTGTACTTCCGTTCGTATTGTTTGCCCGGCATCCTGTCTTATGAGGGGAAGGGCGATACCGGTGGGTTTTAGGGGCTTGTTGAATTACTTTGGTAGGTAGGTGGTTTATTTTGAATGATTATAATGATTTCTCTAACGAAAATGTACCTACTTGAGCAAGTACGAGTTATAGTAATAATAAATAAATCAAATGTACTAGAGAGAAATATATTGAACTGATGGCAAATAACGGATTGTTTGCAACGACGAAATTGGCCATCAGACAACGTCCAAAATCGTTGCGAAAATCCAAAGGACTCAAGAACACTCAGAAGTTCTATCACTGATATCCGATAATCTTCGATTTATCTTGTTACTTTTGGATTAGCCTTACCTACAATCTATGTAACATATCATTAGGACAACAAAAAGGTGGACCCAACCAAGGTTCACGCTTATGAATAGCTTATGAACGACTGCAAGAACGTTAAGCGCCATCTGTGATTACAGTCGTACACTGTTAAACTGCGTACGCATGCATTGAGTCATCGAGTTTCACTGTGCGAAGATAGATGGCATTGCACTCGCGTCTTTCTGAGTCCAGTGGCAATAAACATAGTTTATATCCTAAAGTAAATAAAGCACTGGCACGTTTGAATCTAGTTAAGCAGTTTAAAAAAAAATATACTCTGAAAAGAATCCGAAAAGGTCCGATAGAATTATAGGTACATTTTTATCGGACTGCTTTTTTAGCGCCATCTGTGAAAGCCTCACGAAAGCACGCCCCATAGATGCCGCTAGGTTGTCGTCTTATGCTCTCTACGATTTTCTTGTGATAATCTTATAAGAAAATTATTGTCAACGGTATGGATAATTATTTCGCTTTATGATGCTTAGTCATTATGTTCTAAGATTGAATGTTTTATCTTCTTGTAAGGAGGATCTTTTCGTTTTGCTTACTAACTTTCACTCAAATTAGCAAATCGAGTGGTTTTTCTAATCTATTGCAAAAACAAAGGTGCCAATATTTGCAATTTAATCTATATTGCATGCAAGCAATGCACGTACTATGTCATTGTTAGATCGTAATGCAACTATGCAAAAATATATTGCACACAACTTTTCATTATACATAGCTCTAAGTTATAATTATGTAAGTAACGCAATCACGAGTAATCGCATTTTAATAATCTTTATGTAACTTCTAACTAACCATGAACATTTAATTTAATAGCTTGAATTAAATTCTTTTATGTTTTCATATCGGACCGAGTTTCATCTAAAAGTCGAAGCTAAGGCTGTCACGAAACATTTCCTTATATTATTTTATTTACGAAAAATTGAGAAAAAGGTAAGGGTTAACATTGCATAATTTGCATAGAAACTAAGCTAGACACAAATACATAGTAATCCTCACTCTCGAAGGTAAGAGCGAGGATTACTTTTTTTCTACTCATTTATATTCGGTTGGCGTGAAGACTCTTTGTCTTTAGGACTCTATCTCACATTCTACCCATCAGAAGCGGTCTTCAGGAACTTTTTCAATAAATTCAGTTTTCAGCACGAACTAAGAAACGCATTTGTTGATCTTGTTTTTGTGCTTTGCTAAATTTAAGTTAAGTGTGTAGTTGCGACTAGCCACTATGAATATAGGTAAACTTATCAGATTGGAGGAACGAAGGTTTTTACCGCAAGATTGTTACAGCTGTTCTGGTCCCATGTACACGGAAGAATTTTAGCGTGACATTGCAACTGATTTTTTATCTTGCTTTTTGTTTACATAGCTTCAAATTATATTATAACTAGGTACTAATTTACACTACGCTTAGTCACGTGTAGAAGTAACGTGCTAGCTTGAAGATTAATATTTTGCATAAATATTAACTCAGTTCTGCACCGAGTTCATATTTATGCAAATGTTAGCAATATTTGTTGATTTGTTCCATTTAACTTCCTTGAAGTGAATCATTAACTCTCTCTTCGTTGGAGAAATAATTGTGTCAACATTTGCAAAATTGAGCAGATACTCGTACGTCCATTGTTCTGCTCGTAATGGAGTGTTGGACCTAAATTGTTGGTCGCCGGTTTTCGGGGCAAGAACGCCAATTGCGTGGGATGATAATCAGCTAGCGTACTCAAATGCGATTGTACTTAAAAATAAATCACTGAGATTTCTATTTGAAATTAAATTACTTTAATTTGGCAATCAAGTTGGCAATACCTACCTTTCCGAAAGCATCCAGAGAAACAACACAATCTACTTAGCATATCCGTAAAATACGCCGAGATTTTGTATAATATTGGTGTCGATTCTTTATGCACAAACTAAACTTAATTTAGGCTATTGCTATATTTTTCTCTCTAATAAAACGAGAAAGAGACGGATGTAATTTAGAGCTGTCAAATTTAATTGGACAAATGCTGTCAAATTTGTTTTTTTTTTGTTTGGTTTAACCAATGATAAATATAAACTATAGATACGTTGTCCGCACTCTAAAATGACAACATGAAATGAAGCCAATTGGCCACATCGCGCTTAGTTACACACCAACCTGTCGCGCGACGCTACGTTTGTTTATAATTAAATAAATCCTGTGACGTGACTGAAGATGTATATTTATCTCCCTCTCGCAACAGGCATCCCGCCGTTCGGTGTCATATTTTCTTTCTCTTTCTTCACGCTTATAAGTAGTTCTAGTAGGTATTTTCGCCGTTTTTAAGCGCCGCGATGTTGGTTCATGACGTGTCTATATATAATACGTCATTGGGTTTAACTAATATTTTCATACAAATGAAGGGTGCACGTAAAAACATGTCGACTAAAAACACGGTGAAGCGCAAGGCATCAACTAGTTTGACATCTTTAACTTAGTTAGCTATAGCCGTCCTTTTCTCGCACTGCCTTTTAGTAAAAGATAGCAATAGCCTAAATTAAGTGTATTTTGTGCACAACAGAATCGACACCATTGTCTCTTCACTGAATGGCTTGTGTTTTTGTCATAGTATCTGAATCTGATGGCTTTTATGAATATAAATAAAACAGAACATAGACGCAAATAATATGAACACAGCAATATGCATAAGTGAATCTATAATGATATTCATTTCCTGCGCCAAGTATAATGCTACAAATAATGTCAATGACAATAAGCAGCACATTTTCTTACTCCAACCTTGGTTGTAGTAATTATATACTATTCTATGTAAACAATTTACATGTTCTAGTATAATAATGTTGTTTATACATAGTAATTTCACGTGTCGGATGCAAATGAATGACTATTATTTGTTACCATGTAGGTCATGAAGTTGAGAGGACATTGAATTCACGAGAACTGCAATATTCACTCGACAAAAGGATTCGAACATAGCAACATTCAAATCAGGCTGATGCCATTTTCAGGACAGGGCGGGATTTATCGGGTAGTTAAGAGTCCTATTACATTTTTTACGCAAATTTTTGATTTTTACTTCCTGGATCAAATTATTTCGGTCGGCGTACACGAGTCGATAATAATAGCGGATGATTGTCGATTGATACTGACGAAAATTAGAAACGAGACTGACATGAGACTGAGGAGCGACCTGAATTGACGCAGAATTATAGTACTTTAATTTTATTTATTGTAATTTTGTCTTATTATATTGACAAACGAAAACTAATGAAACTTATTCATTGTAGATTGAAGTTTTATACCTATCATATTAATTTATTTGATAAAAGATTAAGTATTTGGAATATAATGGACGCTGAATCAAGACATTTATGGCTTAAATTACGATTTTTTCCGTGAAAATTCAAGGAATTTAAAGAAATTCTAAAGCTCCAATAAACAAGTAAAACATTCAGCTTATTTTCAGTAATTTTAGTTTCATAAGAACTGCATGTAACAATGTGAATTTGAGCGTCAAAGTTCCATCGCCGACGGTTTTTCTTGCAAACTGAGTTCGTAAAATATTTATAGTAAATTACACGAAAAGAAAAATGAAATGTGTAACTCCAACTTACAAGAAAGAGAATGGCACTATTGTTATTCATAAGCAAATAATTAAAATATCTAACTGATGCTGAAAATTACTGCGTAAAAATGTACCTAATAGGACTCTTAAGTGAACTTAAATAAAATAGCACATTGCGTATTCCATTGAGCCTTACATGTTGGCTAATTTATCTTTCGTAAAACCAGTTCATATAATAAGTTTACGATACAAGATCTACGCTATTTCTTTCAAATTATTGTAAAATTTTACACAGCGACGCATCGTTGCACAAACACGCACGAAATGCTGCATTGATCTTATCTTAGTTACGTTATGCCTAGGTAATTAAACTTGTTATCAAATAATATAAGACGTTCGTTACGTTATTGTTGTGTTGTTCGTTATTGTTGTTGTTATTGATATTTAAAATTGAGAACTAACCTGGGTTTGCTGGCGTCCTGCGTCGCCTCGCAGACGCTCTCCTGACCACAGTCGACACGAGGGAGTCCATCTCACTCCCTGAGTCCCATCGCGACCTCTGCGGCGCTGGTCGTGACAGACGTCCATCATCCTCCGTATCCCTATCACTACTGGTAGGCGGCAGATTAGACTCGTCACTCTCCGGAGGAGGATCCACTTTAACACTTCTATTGAAAACACCGATCATGCTAACATCGCAAATATCGTCCGACTCCGTACACGTAAATGGGTGGGTCAAAGTTCGTCGTATGTTACTTTTCCTATGCTTCACTTTCACTGACCCCTCGGATAGCGAGCGCTTTCCGTTCAGCTTGCTATCTGTTTTTGCGTCTCCCCTAGTGCATTTTAAGTCAGATGGCGATAGGGATTTCTTTCTAGAGTTTCGCCTTTTGTTACATCTTTTTTGTCTGCTTGATTCTCTTGTTGTCTGCATGGTTGTTACATTGATGATTGCTGTAACAAAAAAACAAATATGTTACGCTGTGTGGATTGATTTAAGTGCCTAGTACTAAGAGTTTTTTTAGAATTGTGTAATAGGACGTATTTTTTTGGACCTAGGTTTTAAATTAAGCTAGTCTGAATAAAGTCAATCTTTGAATAGTAACTGCGTAATGCTCTACTTCTTACGATTTTTTTTCACTCGCATCAAAACAAGTTTGCAATCGGGTTCATCAAAGGTGATAAAACAAAAACTGTTATTTTAAAATGGCGAATGTTACGGAGTTTGTAACTGAAATCTCATTCGCTAAAGGTCGGCAGAAACTTGAAAAATACTGCTAATACAACATCGACTAATAAGAATAAGACTGATTTATCGACTTAAAGCCAATTGCAATTAATGACAGAATGCAAGTGCGTAGTCAATTAATCACTAAGTATTTCCAGTTTTTTACATTATTTCAGATTAGTACAGATTTATTGAAAAGACCAAACGTTATGTTAGTACATAGTACCTGCTGTAACCTAAATATTGGTAGCTTATCACCCCCTCTTCGCTTATCAAGTATCATACTACAGTAAACGAGGGGATAGGGTTAGATAGGGCATCCCATAATGCTTTGGTAGATACGCTTCATGTGAAAGTGTGAACCTGTTACCTACTAATATTGGCAAAAATCGGCTCGATCTACCCAAATTCGTATACCATGTGAGATTATGTGGAATTTATCGATGGGGCGACCACAGGAAAAATAAGACTCCGTCATTTCCATATGGTTCATTGTGAGGAGCTGATTGATAGCTTTACTAGTGCAGCAAGAATAGTTTTGTAGAAATCTCAAGTGCATGCGCCATAAAACTTCTTGACTCAAATTCTTCACTATCGGCCATTGCAGATAATGCACTCACTTGAGTGAAACTATAATAATTCTAAACGTCTGACTACATAATTCAAACAAGGTGCCCTCGACAAGCGACTGTTATCTCAAGCGTTGAATCGCGTTTTTTCTGGTCATAAAATGAAAAACCTGAAGTATTAATTCATTGAATTTTTTCTTTAAGACGTTTTCTGACATTTGGGGTAAAAAACCTAATTTTATTGCATCAAGATGAATAAACAATCAGTTTTGAACACGGATTTTCCGGCAGTATTTTCCCATGGTTGGAAACAAACGGATGCCTTAGATGAGTTACAGTTCTTCATAGTAGAATAGACATATTAAAGTGTTGCTTAATACTTAATATTTAGGTCAGAGTAGGTGCGTAATCATTCATTATCTAAGAGATTAATTAAATAAAAGAAAAAGTTCGGAGGATTGCTGGATTTAACATAAATATATCAGCTACGGTTAATCTTTATTCATTTGGATTGTTTAATGACCCATATTTATTTATCACCTGGAGGTAATTATTATAATAACAGGTAAATGATTATCTTCATGGTAATCGTAGTTAAGGAAATTAAACAAGGCTTAAGTATAATGGATGAAGAAACCAGTCAATGACAAGATCTTGTTAGAGATTGCAGCTAGTTTCATTAGACAATTAGGCAGGTATTCTTCCGTATGATGTTGTTTAAGATTATCTCTTACAGAAATTATATTCAAATGATTAAGTTAAGAAAAAAATATCTATGACGGAAATAACAAGCAAATCTGATAAGTCGGTCTAAAATGCAATGCAATCATGGAATATGAAATTAACGTTGAAATAAAATATACCTCCAACGGACGCAACCGCAAACCGAGGAAACGTTATCTACACTGCATAGTTGGTATCACAATTTCGTATTTCACTAAACAAACACACGCCGCACAAAATTATCTAATGCGAATACTTAAAAAAACAATCACGAATTTACGACACAGATAAGAACATCATTGTTGACATTGTTTAGGCGCGAATACACATATTGTTTTAAACCGAGCGAAGGCACAACTGCGTATTCAGCCCAGCGAGCGGTTTTTGAACGTCTCACTTTGAACGTCGACTCGCGGCAAAGGCGTCTGCTTCAGACGGTTCTGTAAACCAAACTGCCATTGCTTGCTGCTGCTTGCAGGCCCAGGCACTCACGACAATCAAATTAAAATTGAGCGCGAAAATACTTTGCAAAATAAAATTCCCACAGGTGTGAACTGACTAAATTAACATGTGCTTGTAGATCTCTACGTAATTAGTACATTGCTAAAACGTTGGGTAACCAATAATACAGTACAAACAGAATCTTAGATGGGGTCTTTTCTTAAATAAATAAATGAAAGCGAAGTGTGAAGAAATTAATTAAATAACGCACAGTTAAAGTAGTTTCGATGCAACATTTTAAGTAGGCTTTTGTATGATTAAATTATTACTTTTTTGGTTAGATTTTATTGGCAATTTATTTTAATTGACTTTGTTAATTTAATTTTATATGACTTGGGGCAAAGTTGGGTTCTATACAATAATAGTAACACTATTTCCAGTCATTTACCTGTACTAATGGCCACACTAAAATAAAGTGCTCACAGAAACTAATCCACTAGTTTTAGAAATACTAGTGGTTTTTCTTGTTGCACGCGAAAATACAATAAATTATAGTGATTTTCTAACAAGTCTATACACTGTGCTGATTTACAAGAGTTATTCTAGACTAATACATTGTGAACCTGCGGTATTTCTTATGTAAAATTATTTGTAGTAGTTAAATAATATTTTAGGTTTAAAACCCACAGTAAATGGTCCGTGAAACCTGACCTTACGCCTTCAGCGTAGTTTTTACAACAGCTATAAAGAATATCTAGTCTAGGGTGTCTAAACATCTCGTCACGCCTGAGAGATTATGGAGGGGTCACAGAGGTGTACTTTCATAGTTTCTAGACGTCAAAATGAAGAATACATAATTATAAGCATACCCATTGATATTGTTTTTATTTATCACCGCGTAGACCCCTTTTAGCAGGAGATAAGGGACAAGCCCATCGACATTTTATCGGGCATAGTTCCAATTTCGGGCAGTATGAATCAAGGGAATTATACGAGCTATCGGCGACCTAAATATAATAGCTGACTTCGGAAACCATTTTTACTACCAACAAACAGCACCAAAATGATCCTGGGTGACCATAAAATATGAAAATATAGTTTCTCTTTTGTTTAGACGCCAAGAAGCGTGAAACCGTAGTCCATATGTTCCCATACTAGTAAGTAATAACATAAAACTGATAAGTCTGCAATAATCAGAGTATTCGCAGTATTACCGGACCGAGGAGATATGTTGAAGAATTCTTCATAGCAATGTGATGTGATACGATACGGTCGTTACAGCAAGGAAGGCAACGATAACAGAGAATTCTGTACAGTTAAACCGCTTCCCATTTAATAAGCATTTTATCGAGAAGCGACTGTTGACCCGAATTATGTGGTATTGCGAAACATGCACTGTTGGTAATATTGATAAAATCGACAAGGCTGATAACTATTTTCCCATGAGTTCATACGTGGCGTGTTTGTGTTATAGATCTTTATTTGTATTTTTTTTGGAGAAAGTGACCTGATTTTTATGAATCATCTTATTGTCAGCTCTATTTGAACTGTACTAAGTATTCAATAAGAGGTTATTTTTTGTTCCACAATATTGCTTAGGTTAAGAATTGGTATTGTTGATCTATTAAGGGCCAATGTGCATTTTATTATCATAACATGCGATAATTATAATAATAACAAACTAGCTGATTTGTTAAACGGCAGATATAATTCAAAATTACCCAATCATTAAAAAAATGATCAAGTTATTAAAATGCATTTTATTTTCAATACAATCGACTATTGACCCGATTCTGAAGATATTGCGAAAGATACGCATTTTGTGGTATACAGAAGACACTTATGCGAGTACCTAGAGACAAAAGTAAAGGAGAATGTTCGACGCCCGGAACCTAAACCTTGTATTTAACAACAACGATTACGTTGAAGGCGTCCAAGGCAAGCTATTCATTGATTTATATGTGCATAAGGTTAGGCTATAAAAGTGCATAACGATTTTAGGAGGTTTTTGTAGGTAGTTCGTGGGCATCATCTTACAGAATAGATGGAAACCTTCCTGGTTATTCACAGCACCTTATTTATGTCCCAGAGTCAAAAGACTACAATAACATTGGATTATCATTCCTTTCATTTTGGCAGATGTTACGTTATGATGTTGTGTAGCAAACATCCAAGCGATTGCAGCAATTACGACAGATTTCCCGTCTATTATTGAAGAGTTCCCTTGTATATCTCCGAAAATGCTCTTCAGATCTTCACTGAACTTAAACGGGACCACCGCGAAATAGTATTCTTCCAAACAAAAAAGAACCATATAAATCGGTTCGAAATTGGCGAAGATATCGCTGAACATACACACAAAACAAAAAAAGTTCAGACGAATTGATAACCTCCTCCTTTTGGAAGTCGGTTAAAAATCGAAAGGAAGTTATAATTATCTCCTAATAACCTGTACGTAGTAGATATCCTGCACCGTGTACAACTGTACAGGAAGAGGAGGTGAGGAAGGAGGTAATTTCCCTTGGCTTCTTAGGAAAATCACAGGTTGTTCTTCTTACTAGTAGTTGGGTCTGCTTCCCGAGAATATTTAATAGTTTATAAACATACCACGGGTTCAATTGAAACGAAACACAAGGTGTCATCGTTAAATGGTAGTGCAGCCACAAAATTTAAAAGTTAAATGAAAGAGAAAACGGATTTAAACGAGTGCCTTACTCTGAAGAGTGAGATTTGTATGGCATACCTATGCAGTTTTTCTATCCTTTGGTTACTAAGCACATTTTCCTCTTACGATATTTTGAGGCCTCACTGTTCACTCTTTCAAAGCTAGGAATATTACAATAGGTTTTCATGGAGAAGCACTTATAAAAATCCAACGCAAAGAATAAACCCAGACGTGAGTAAGTCGACGAAAAATAATATGCATAGACGAAATAACATAAGTACTTTATATGACGGCAAAATAGCACTTTGTCACAAGGATGGATTCCACAAAAGGTAGATTAAACAAAACAACCGATCATGGCGTAAGACGTAGGCCAATTCCAGGTATTATCAAGGAACTTGAGACTTCAAAGCCGCTTTACTTCCATCTAATCCGCAGGGCGGATAGTATAACGGATATACACACACAAGTTATAGAATCATGTTAGCTAACGGACGAGACTTCAGCTTACCTCATCTATCATCCATAGCTATAAATATACCGTATGCCGCATAAGGCTGCGTTTGCGCGACCACGGAGCGTGCAGCGAGTAGGAATTGCACACACTTTTCCCTGTACAAATTCGTTGAATGCTCGTCAATTTTGACAGGTTTATGGAACCTAAGCCAAAGCGGCTGTGGTCAAGTCCTTTCCATTATTGTTCGTTAGAACACATGAAGAAAAAGAGAGTAAAGGAAGGCTCTTCAAAAGCCCCTCAGACATCGTAAGTGCAACCGGCAAAGATCTATTGAGACTTCCGTATTACAAGTCTGCTCACTAATAGTGGTTAACATGCGTAACGCGACATGTAATGCGGTACCGCATTACGCAATAAAATTCATAAGACAAGTTCATTAAACAGTTATGTCGATAATGATGAGGAATGCGCGACAAGTTCAACTTCCCATAGCTAGGTGTGGCGTTCCCATGGCCCCAGAGACAATGGTAATGTAACGTTATCGCGTTATCTGTACTTGCTATCGTTAGTTAGGGCGCGAAGAAATATAAACATGCGTTCGTACTCATCAGGGTTAGCGAACCTCGGCAGCTCCGGCAAGCCATGGACGAGTCGCGACAGAATGTAAGAGGTAGGAAATTCAGGTTCATTTGCAAAAAAAATATGCACAAGGACTACTTTGTCCATGTAGGAGACACAGCAAAAACTCTCACTATAGAATCATTTCGTTTCTTGTTTCCAATTAAAAGGAGCTGGTTTTATTATTGAGCGAACACTAGATACATCTACTTAACAATATCACAGACTGGTTAGTCTTAGGTAGAGGAAAAGAGACAAAATATAATTTGCATTATGCAAAATTCAGACTGGCAAAAATGTTGTACATGTTCTATATTAGAAATACTGGAACATGTCTAATACGAGTAGTTTCAACTTTTTTGGTGGCTTCTGAATTTGAACACATTCTGATCCACCTACTTATTGATGTCACCTTGATTATAGATGGAAGGGAAAACATGCAGACTTGTGTTTTGTGCAGGAGCTTATAAACCACAAGAATGTAGAGAATGTCTCCTTTCGAGACGAGAGCCACAATATTAGTGATTTCACAAATATTGTGTTCTGCTTGATGATGATCAATATTTGTTTGACACAGGCTACACAATGGGAAACCTATTGCTTGAACATCTTATCATTGTTAACCTTGAGAAAGAAAGTTTTCAAGTTAAAATTAAATGGATTTTTAACAGATGGAACGTGCCGATTTTGAGGTTTTGCTACTGTCAACAGAGGTTATTGTGTTTTTAGGCTGAGTAACGTGCATAACAAAACTGCACAAAGACACTGATGTTAACCGAGTGGGCTCCATTAAATAAATGCTAGGTAATTGTGAATTTCGATTCAAAGTACAACCCCTATAGTAGGGATCATGACAGTACACTTATCAAGATTCGAAAATTGATTGATTATGAATCAAGCAAGCCTTATCTATTACTGAAATAGACTACAATGCTCAAACGACAGGTGTCTGTTATTGGTATTGCAGATAGTAGGTAGCATTTCGATTTCCATTGTTAGCATCACGTTCATCACAGCGGAAAATATTATTTAACTGTATCTGAGGTAGTTTGATTTGTGGATCGTCCAGATATTTGTTCATGTTTAAAAGGTGTCTGTGAAGAGGTCAAAGGCTTCTGGTCATACCGGGAAGGAACGAGTATAAACCACAAAGCGTTCTACAAGTAGGTATGCTTCATCACTACATTGCTTGGGGCTAGATCCCATGTTTTCATTTTAAGAGGGATGGTTGCAAATTCCTGTAACTTTTCGATACTGACAACGTAGTAACAAACCTCTCTACCGTACTAAAGTGTGCCGTCGAAATCAATGCTTCTCGTTCACGCACGACTTTCGAGTAATACTTGACTAGATCGAATAGGCGGCTAATTACTATTGGCGAACCAATCGATCGTTTACACAGGATAATTACAAAACCGTTTGGTCATAAATCTTATCTGAAACAAAGCTCCCTTCACATTAGCTTCGTGCTTTATTGCAAATAAGCATTATCGTGTTAGCTGCTTACTTGATCAATTACTATCGAGCCATAAATAGTTTCACTACATTAGGCTAATCGATATTTGAAAGCTACTCGTACTTTCCACTTTACGTATATTTTATCTTAAAATCAATAAGTGACTTGCTGAATTTAATAACACGGTACTTGCACCTACACCCGCGGATTTTTTAAACAATGAGTAGTTATGATTCAGAGACCTGCTTATTGTTTCAGAATAACACCAGTTATTTAAGTTTTATTTACGCATGCGTATGGATTCTCATTAAAGCAATCTTCAGCTTTTAAAACAATTGTCATTACGTAACCTTCAACATTTAGATAAAGATCTATAGTATTTATAGCAGCGCAGACATTATTTTAACACTAATTAATGTGTTATTGGAAACTTAATCTTAACTTTAATCTCTATAAAGAAATCACATCATATAAAGCGGTATTTTGGTCTTCAAAAGATAAGCAGGGCAAACGATTGAACATTCACGACTTCATAGCCTTTTCTTTTGAACTCCGTACCATTGAAACAGCTCTCCTACCAGTAAAGATTTGGTCGATTGACTGAAGTACGCAGCGTGTCCCACTTCTTACAAAACGTAAGATCGGCACTCACTTAGACGACTTCGAGCTATGTGGGACAGGCGAATGGACTTGTCGACTACTTGGGCACAAGAAAACAGGCTGTTATGAAAATACTTATTAAGAAATTACACATACACTGGGTGGTTAAATAAAAGTATTGCTGCAGCTTGCGCATCTTATCGATTTCAGCTTCAAAGGCTTACCTTTGAAGCTGAAATCTATAAGATGCGTTTAACTTTGATGTTATCGATCAAGATTAAGTAAAGCAGAAGTCTTGATGTAAGATTAGCATTTAAAACATTAAGGGACATGAAAGATCTGATTTCGTACACAAGTCGTAAGATTTCGAACCAAATTTGACCGTAAGTATATCATCTAAGGCGGCGTAAAAATTTCACGATCCCTCTTTAATCTTATTGGTAAGCCTAATTAACAATTCAATCTCAATTACAACGTCCATAGAATCGATCTAGGCTTATTGATACAGATCTTTTTGTGGTTGTAGGAAAGTGGAGCAAAGTACAAATGCTCTTAAAAATGAAACCGTCTTTTGTAGTCACGAGCGTGCTCTTTGTTACTTATGCTCTCACTTAGATCTTTTATGTAAGATTTCACAGTGTGTGCAGATAGATACCTATAGCACACGGTTAAAGCCAACGACAAGGTAGATTGACACACCTGGAAAGAGCACAGCACTTTGTCCAGTTGTAGACTTATTTTGGCTAAAAGGTCGATGTTGAAATAAACAGTGCATCTTAAGTTTCCGACCAATTCGTACCAACATTAACCTCATTCAAAATCAGCACCCCTAGCCAAGTTGACAATCTACAATCGTTAACGCTAGTAGAAAACTATTCAAATGAATGGGAATGACATCATCTCAACGTTAAATCACGTGATCAACACAAACGAATAGAAAATTCGTAGACAAGTTTACATCGTTCAAAATGATAGAATAGAATGCTATCGTTTCTAGAATGTTGATCGCTAAACTCTTTGGTAGGAACGCTCACCAGACTAAAGTGTAGGTTTTTTCTACAGACACTAGAGAACGAGCGATCGACTCAGTCGTGTCAACTTGGCTACCAATTTAGCGCTTTCTACAATCGCTTACGCCGAGGCGTTTACGATTGTAGAAAGAGAATCGATACGAAACGTTTGTAACTTGGCTAGGGGAGCTGATGTGCTCTCGGATTTTCGTTTTATTGTTTCGTATGAAAAAGGCTTCAGGGTTTAATACATCTCGTGTTCAATCCTGAAACATCTTGCAGACAAAGTTAACTGGTATGAGTATAATGCATTATATTTAATGACATTACAAAGATGAAGAGAACAACTAATAACACGACTACACGAGTTAACAATTTAAATTAGAACTAATCGTTTCGTAGGATTCAATTAAGGAAATGGGTTATTGGTTTCTCTACTAACAGTTAATCGTAGGTTTAAAATTAGAAACAACTCGATATCAATATAAATACAGGTCAAAGAGCTGTTCCCACGAGAGAAAGAGACCCTGGCATCAAAACCGTAAGGATTACAACTGATGAAACTAGAATCAGTTACACGATAATTCTTACAAATAATCTAGTAATTCCACCGACATTGAGGCTGTAACGAAGTGTGAAGATCACAGCATTAAATACAATTACATCTATTTTACTTATAAACAGTTTTTGTTTGTCGCTCGCACGTCACGGCTTTGTTGGGGAAATTCACTTCCTACTGGAGGACGTCATGTTTTCTTACTTCTTACAATAATTATTAATTTTACTCGCTGCACTTGCACAAAGGCTGACTTGTTAAAACAACTTTCCCATAGTATGCTAAAGAAAACGGCGTCATGTTGGCCGGTTATTACCCCTGCATACGTTCGTTGGCCAATACGAGATAACCTCTAGAAATTTAAATACATTGCCAACCCGCACTCTCGAAGTTTAATGGTTCACACAGCAAGAGAGCAATGGACAGTTAGTTTGCGTTGGGTTTCTAAGTGATACGTTCTGTAGGTAACTGATTTTCGTTTTATTATGAAATGAACGTTTTCTAAGTCGTATTTTCACATGATGCAGTAGTATGCACTTCGCATAAGGTAACTGAGCCGTTACACCTACAGTCATGATTTTAAATTAAGAGGCTGATGCAACGGTGAATCAATTCTTCGGAAGCAGATCCAACTATCTTAAATTCGTAATTATCACATTGTGCAAGTAATTGTTCGGAATTGAAAACTTAAAGAACGGAATAGCTATACTATACCGTTGATAGAGATACTGTACTGTCCGTTACGACAAGACATTTAGGTAGGCTCGACTTTTGGACCGTTTAGGCATAAAAATATGGGTGATTTATTCTAGAATAATGTTTATATTTTAAAAAGACTAGTCGTAACTAACACTCCAGCCTTGTGCCAGTAACAGATAAATGACAATTAACGATTTCCTGCGCTCAAAGATACCTGACCGTTAGCTAACGTATGTCACCGGCGCAGGCGCAAGCACCTTTCTATATCTTGAGTAAAGACCTGATGACCGGTATTAACTAATGTTAATCGATTTGGATATGGAGTAGGTACCTATGTGGTTACTTAAAACGTTGAGAGGGAATCATAATAACATTATGTTCTTACTAAGTTAATGCAAAAGACCTGATGACCTGTATTAACTAATGTTAATCGATTTGGATACGGAGTAGGTACTATCGAGGACACTCCCGCCTGACCACCACCTAGCTCATTTTTGCTTGCACTCGCAACATAAAAACGCTCTCTAGCCCCGCCCCGTTGACTTTGTGTAGAAAAAATGAATGAAAAGATACCGAATCGGCCGAGCGCATTGACGACGCACGCCAAACGAGAGTTATTGTTATTTTGCGCGCCAAAGTTGACGCTTTCCTAATAGGCCCAAACTTTAAGGGGGCGTGGCTCGGCGCCTCCGCATGATTTAACCGAAAATTTTTAAAATGGTCAGGCGGAAAAGACCCCCATAGTACCTATGTGGTTACTTCAAACGTTGAGAGGAAATCATAATAACATTATGTTCTTACTAAGTTAATGCAAGTTTTCGAGTTCCGTCAGACACATTGCCGGAGAATTAGTGATAATGATAGGAAACAATTTTATACGTCTTTAGTTAAATAATTGTCGATCGAGTGGAAGACCAGTATACAACTAATCACAGTAATAAACCTCTTAATGATTACGAAACTGAGACATTTACTAAATTGGAAACTTATGTAAGTTTTGTCTTAGTCAGGAAATTCAAATATATCAGATTTACAATTAGGTAAATGGAACTTTGAGCAGGATATACCCAAAGGCCTATTAAATCAAAGAGATAATGGTAAACCCGCACATTGTGCCGAAGTGTTATTTTAGACAAAATAATACTATTTTGATTGTCCTATGTTGTTGAGATATCAGGTTAAATCTACGTGGGTTTTTAATATAACAGGTGTTCCATTAAGTAAGGTAATTATTCATTTTACTGGTGTAGTATTACTTGTACGACATTTACAAGATCAGGAAAAGAAGTACCTAGGAAAGGAAACGATCATAATGTGGTGTAGGTATTTCTTGTTACATTCTCGTACTTACAAGATACACAAGGTAGATAACTAACCTAACTACGTATATCCCCAAGGCTACTTAAGTAGGGAATTATTAAGCACCTAGTTCTTATTATTCTCTGTAGGTAGGTATATTCGGGAAAATAAGTTTAAAAATCATATGTGCAAACATTTTGTTGAAACAGTTTGCGAAACAATGAGTAAAATTTACATAAATCTACTATAAAGTAAATGGTATTTACGTTGGAAACATATAATCTTTAACTGTAAGTGTTTTATCGTTCGATCTTCATAAAAGAAAACGATGCTGATGTAATAAAATAAATGTTGAACATCTAACAAAGCAGAAGGAGTGACTCTATGGCCAGGATGAAGCGACGAGGTCGGTTCTGAAAGGACACGCCCGCAATGGTAGACAGTGTAGAAAAGGAAGAAGGAGATCTTGTCTTGGCCCAGCAGTGGACCGTAACAGGCTTGATAGATAAATTATAGTCATCATCAGATACATGCGGCTGTGGAGGTTGCGTGACGAACTTAACTTTAGTCGAAGAAAAGCGTGAATTTAGCCCAGGGCAAGGGACATCTATGATGATTTCCACACGCAAAAAAAAATGGTGTCTGGGTTGCGTGCGACTAACGACAATTTAAAAAAACAGCAGGCCGTAAACCTCAGGTCAGATACTTACATAGGTACAACAGATGGGTGTAAGTAAACCTACACTAGCATTGTTCCATCAATGTCACCTTGATCAGTCGCCTCTCTAAATACAAGGCGCAAGGTTGCAGCCTCATTAAAAAATATTAATAACTACTTACTTACATGATTGGCAAGCTTGATGGAGTTACTTGCAATTGATATTTAAAAGTACATACCTAACTGACCATTGTAATAGGAAGTAACTTGATTGGCTAGACCACAAATAGTACCTACCTAGATACCGTATGATATCGCTGATTTGTATGTATTTGTAGTGATGCGAATAAAAGCAAAGGGCTCAAGAAGTTCCAAAAATATAATATTACAAACGGAAAGGGCTTTTGTTTTATATCTAGTTCTTTAGTCAAAAGAGTTCAATTTCAAAAGAATTCTATGGATCATTAATAACTTAACCTCTGAACTTTCAGTTTTACATTTCGTCAGAGGTTTTCTTATAACGAAGTTTCGTTCACCTAGTGACACGACCTAGATACAGCCTTGGTACTTTGCCCTTTTTATTCAAAAGTTAAGCTACTGGTTAATTTTTTATCGAATCCTGAAATAACTACATAATTGCCAAAGAAAGGAAGGTCAATAATCAGGACGAAGAAGAGAAAGATACATGCAAAAATAATTACAATTTCGATGCAGATAATCCAGCTAGAGATCTATTAAGTTGATATGCCTCCAACAAATCAGAATATTTCCAACGCTAATTGGATGTTCAGAATTCTATTTAAACAACATCGTATTAAGTACTTGCATTAATAAATATTTTCTTGACATTTAATTAATTGCGTTTACATTACCCCGAGAAAGTAGGAGCGCTTTCCCTGGCGCAAGAACCTCATGAATGGATATTATAGTATCTGTTTTATCGTAATATGCAAATTGAAATTGCTTACAGGTAATATAGAACTACCAGTACCTACTTGCTACTTTCATTTACTTTAATAACTTATCTAGTGATTGTATATTATTGCAAAAAAGAAAATGTCAAGATAATAAGAAATAAATTGTGACCCACTGACTTACTCATTCATCACGAAACAACTACATAGGTTAAAAGTTTGAATCTATTCAATAAGTATAGTCTATTGTAAGAATGTAGACATTGTAAAATAAGAAGGAAGTCTTAAAATGGTTGCCATAAGGTGAAACTTAAACAATCCCTTGCCAGTAACGATAGTCCGTTCTTCGATAATGTTCGGGATTATAGACTTCTTCGTTTTCTACAATATCAGACCAGTTGATATTTGATATTGTTTCTTCTAATGTATTCAAAAGACTTGTTCGTTGACCTATCCAGTCAACAGTCGAAATAGCGGCGCCAACATTCAACACCAAACCGCGATTGCCATGAGTATCATTTTACAACAACATTAGTTCACTTACGCCTCAGTTGATATGGAAATAGGTATTAATGTATTATTATAATATTCTAATTATACTTGTCTAACTTGTCCCCAAGGTTATATAGAGCGCGGTGAGAATGGATCCAAATAATAAGGCTCCTGTTTTGGAGTTTTAAGTACCATTTTGTAGCCAGTTGAACTTTTGAACGTTCGGGGTTATTAGAAGTTGTGCAATCATTACATATAAACCATAATGTGGTAAGTAACTCTCAGTAGAGTTGAGGTATTGAATGATCTAGATCCGATGGAGACAAAGGTATCGAATACAACTGCATAGAAGAGATGATTTACGGACTGTACCTAACAGCACTAACTACAGATACTATTAATTTAGAGGACCATTATGTTTAATCATTCTAATTGCCTTAAAATAATCTCAAACATTAAACTAAGACGTATCTAGTCATTATCTAAGTTAATAGTTGATTGATTGAGCGTCTATCCCTACATTAAGTCAAAATCGTGACGATCAGCACGTTATAAATACCAGGTTAACAGTACACGTAGGCGGTTCGCCTCGCCGTACTTGTCACGTAGAAAGCCTGAGACAAAGGTCTGCCTGCCAGTTCACTTGCGTAACTCGAAATCTGCATGTCTAATGATCGCTTTCGGGTCTTACGATGATTGATTGGGCTGTTATGCAAAAGAGGTTCAGAGTGCAGGCGATTTTATTCAGATTACGGTCCCACGTATGTTGATCGTGTGAAGTTAACCGCCTTGTACTGAAAGCGTGTTTTATTTCAACTTTACTTCGCAATTTTACATGAAGATGATGCATTCTTTTCGGACTATGCAATGTACACTCAGATAGGTTACACAATAAATATTTACTTCCCTATTCCTTTCACGCAGACGTATCGCGTACGTCTGAGTTCGAATTGGCACAGTATGGTACACGTAGTAAGTCTTTAATGGATGTTAAAGTGTTGCATATGCAACTGGGTCTGACCTAAATTTGTAGAACGGAGCTCAGAATACACCATACATATGTAGTTTGTAGTTACGTGTATTCCGTGGGTTTCCTAGTGCAATTTAATATGTTTGAAAAAAGTTGCAGCAAGTACCTGCCTAATCTCTTCTTGTCTTGCATGACATATTATTCTTAGAAGTTTTTCGCAGTACTGTTCTCAGGACCTAGGCGAAGTTACGAGTCGAATTTGTTTTTTTATTTTTGTTTAGCGGTAACGATCATGAAATATTAAAAAATATTTTGTATTGACATTAGCAACCAAAAAAATAATAATTCCTGCTGAAAAGCTTCGTTACTTACAGAAATACTAAAAACGCTTTGAAAGCTATAAATATCTTGGTCATTTGGGCTACAATTCAAAGTCGTCACACATCCATCCAGCCAGCTGGCTATAGATTGATAGCAAATAAATTGATCATAAACATAAAAGCTAGACCAAGGTAGCTTCAATCAATTACTCATAATAAGATTTCTGTATCTTAATCCTTCAACCATCTAAATTCTAAACTCTATTAACGACATTCTTACTAGACAGAGTCCTAATTGCGAGCTTAATTTGACGTCACTAATTAACATACGTAGCAGCATTATTTGCTAAGATATTTAGCATACATACCAAATGAAGCGGGTGATAATTGTAGTCGTAATTATAGACTGACAGACTTACTGAACTGGTAATCACTTTGAACGTAAGACCTAGCTCATATTAATAAATAGATCTATCGATTTAGATCGTAACATGTCACAAGCGAATTTATAATGAGGTATCGAAACTTGTAGCACAGGATAAAGCTAGACTTGAGACAAGTTAAAAACTGGAGTGGTTTTGCAAGTTTTTTTTTGTATGTCGTTTATTTCTGATAATAGGTGTAGTGACCTATGTTGCTGTTCGCACTAGTTCGCAGATATTGGTTGGTGTCTCAGTTAATTGGAAGACACGTAATTTTTTTGTTTGAGTAGGTAATAATGTAGCAGTCCCTTTTATAGCATTAGGTGACCTACTGCTGATCTACTTATTAGGTATTTAAGTACTGGGAATTCATAGACGGAAAGTCAAATACACAAGAAAAAAATATGGACTACAACTTCATACGAATTGCTTTTTTATCCCTTTTTACTTTCCACAAAGATATTAAACGAAACTGATCAATTTACACCTACATTCGTTGTGGAACATGACGAATCTTCTATGAACTATCAAGCCTTCATGGTATCGGTTATGGACTGACAAAATGGTAGGCGTAAGAAATAATTGCACAAGGACGCAAGTTACAAATTACGCACAGGGGAATACAGCCTGTATAAATACTTCACAAAGGACGATATTTCTATGAGTGCAACGGAAAGGAAGGAGTTGTTAGTATGCGCACCGATTTGTAGGAAATAACGGAACGACCAGTTGGTTGACGACTGTCTAAAGTTCGCTATATATGAGTTTCTAAGAACTTGTTTGAATAAATATTCATTTTTAATTATTCTGTCTAAGTTTCTTTAACTAGGTTATAATTTGCCACACCGGCTTGCCAAATGTTTTTAAAATTAACTGACACTAAACATTTTAAATAGTTATGACAAAATGCTATTAATTAGAATATACGTGCTAAATTAACTCTACTATCTGAGGATTAGACTCATAGGACTTCTATGAGATGGGTAAGTTATGAAAGTATCTTTTAGTACAGACACAGGGTACCTACTACAGCTTATTTCTCAAAAAGTAGAGATTTTTTTTTAAATCTTTATATATTAGGGAGGGTTTGTTCACATAGCGAACATGTCACCCTCATAGAAACGCTATACATGCAAAACTTACAATCTACGCTCAATTCCTAAATTAACTACTTAATTTATATATTATTCTAGCAGTTTTAGATGCTGGAAAGGCTACAATCATATTTTATTATTATTATTCCGTTTATTCATATACATCCTTATCTATTTACATTTTTAAGTATTTCTTAAAATAAAACGATACAAAAAAAACACTTAAAAAAAAAAAAAAAAAAAAAAATTTAATAAAAAAAAAAATATATTATTAATTTAATTATTATTTATTATTATTTCCTTTATTCATTTATAAACAAATTTGTTACATTTTTAATTTTAATTAAAAATATATATAAAAAACATTTAAAAATATAAAAAATTGTAGCCCACCGGTATCGGGAACAGGGTCCAAGCTACCGGCGGTCAGGGCTCCAGAGAGAGGAACCTCCTAACAATACGAGCCGTGTCCAGGAGTACCGCTATTATTATTATTAAGCCTTTATTGCCAACACAATATATTATATATACATAATTTAGAATTTCACAGTTAATTAATTATATTTATCATGCAATTAAATAATTTTTCATAGCATATAACATTAAATTGTAAATTTACTTTAAATTCATTATTATTAATATATTACAATTGCAATTTTATTATTATTAAAATTCTTTAGATTTTACATTGGCATTCATTAAATTAAATTCATTATTATTACAATTGCAATTATTATCATTAAATGTTATTGCTATCATTAATTTTAGGATATTATATTATTATATGGGTAACATCTTCGACCTTATCGCATGTAGAGATATCAAGACACCATGTTTTACTATCATCTACAGCTCCAGTTTCTGAGAATGAGATTGTTTGCTAACATCCAAAAAGAAGAAGTCTCTAGGTACTTTATATGTAACACACCTAGCCAGATTATCTGGTAAATAGAAGAGAATTCATGAATAGATGTATCATTGTTCTTAAATAATAGAAATTCCCCCTCAAATGAGCACGCAGGAAGAATTTTGCTTCCGTAGATATCTTTTTTGACTCAATAACTTTACTATTGTTTTGGTTTATCTAATGATTTCAATAAACTTGAAAAAAAAATGGTTTGTTCTCTAAGATTTTATTAAAAAGCAGTGGGGTAGACACATTAGGCTTTAAATACTTCATTACCCAATCAGTTATCTACCTGGTCCTATAAAACCAAGGATTGATATCTAGAGTAGGTATTAAAATAATATGATTTCAGCTCATATCAAATACTTGAGTTTTTAGAATATTAAGCTCAAGCATGCTGGAGTGTAGCGGGAAAGTGCCTACACATGTGTAACACACACAGTCACACAATTATATACTTAACACTACACCTGACATTATATAAATGCATACTGTTAAGACAGGCATAGCTTTTGTTTTGATTCATCATTTAAAAAGGTATTGCTTCAATGGACCACCTAAGGTTAAAAACACAAATAAGTGAAATCAGGGCCCTAGAACAATTGTCTGGATGACCAATAAACATGCCGTTCTACTTTTACATTACCTTCTCATTGAATCATTCACAAAGTTCATACACAACTTTGGAATTTACTCTCACTACACATTACCTACAAATTAGAATGAAAATTACATAGGTACAGATGTTTGAACTAGAAACTAGAATATCGAATATTTTCCAATTGTTGTTCATGCATTGTTTCTAGAATAAATAGGTATAATAATAAATTTTATCCTACCTGAATACATTGTGGGTAGAGCTGAAATGGTCACACACTGAACACTAACACTAT
Organism: Xestia xanthographa; assembly: GCA_905147715.2. Taxonomy (NCBI): domain Eukaryota; kingdom Metazoa; phylum Arthropoda; class Insecta; order Lepidoptera; family Noctuidae; genus Xestia; species Xestia xanthographa. Next base: position 11,571,533 of record LR990653.1, on the reverse strand, counting down.
GCATGTTAGTTTTCATGGCAATTAATTTTCTGTCTAGTTATCAGCAAGCAAAGGTAATGCAAACCTGGAATATAAAGGAAATAATCAATAAAATAAAAAGAAGTATTTTGAGTTTGAAACACTCAAAATAAAGTACACCCCATGCAAATGCTAATTACTTAAACGTATATTTTTATCCCATTATTGAGTTGGTTAATTTCTCGGAAATAATCTTCAAAAAGATTTCGGAAAAAGAATTTTCTCATGAAACAGCTTATAATTATTAGCCATTTCTAGTTTACTTTTTTGCAAAACTAACAGTTTAATTAGATGTGTTTTCGTCTACTTAACTATTATTAAAGGATTCCTTTGTTTTGAGGAAATCGGGAAAACAGAAAAACAAAGAACACTGTCTTGGCGTAAAACAAATCAAACATAAACTTTTTTGAAAGCTTTCTGAAAGTGTTGCCAGTAGTTGCAGACAGACTAGACAGTAATAGATAACACGAAAATGCGCAAGCGACTATTGGCTTGGCAAATATTGGGTTTTTCATACAGGCTGATATGGGTAGCTCTAGGTAGTACCTACCTAGCTATAAGTAGGCTCTATTTCAAAACACAACATAGGTATGGATGGAGAAGACTTTTAATAAAAAATATAACTAATAACAGCGGTCTCTCGATGTGTCAAGGACTAGCCTGCAGATTTGAAAGACCTGTGCTAAATGTGATTTTTTTCTACGAAAAGTTTCAGACTTATTTTACAGTTTTTACAAGATGCATTCTATGGAAAAGTGAAAAAATGTAAAAGAACCCGAGGTGGATGCTCCACGGTAGCCCTCAAATTGACTATTTCATGAAAAAGTCATTCAATACAGTTACATGAACGGTTGTATTGATAATTTTAATCATTATAATTCTGTAATAAATTACACTCGTGTTACAGCCACGAATCATATTATAATCAACATACAACCTGACACTGACCTGCAAATTGCAAAAAAAGAAAGAAACATTTGAATTTCGCGGGCTACCGTAGAGCTTCCACCTTAACATTTGCCACTTCCTTAATGAGACATGAGTTGGAAGACATCATAAAATAATAACTTTATCTAAAGAAATCTTAGACTTATGTTACAAAATGTTTAGCAGTCTAAATTACCTAGGTCAGTTTATGTGGTGTAGTCATTTGTAGCCGAACTAGGCAGAGCCTGTATTTCGACTATCAGCGCCAAACCCTTCGAGTATTAAACATATAAAATTGCCAGTAACATTATTTGTTTCTTGTACAAAATCATTTCAACAATTAATAATATATTTAATTTAACTATGTTATATCTTAGAAATCAAAGGAGTCGAACGATCAGATTTTTAAGCCAAGCCAACGGAAACTCGCATAATCTTTTTATGTACCTACTATAATTTTAAAGCTGCAGTTATCTGGCAAGTCTGGCAACACTTCCTGGCACTGGCAGTTGGGAGTTACTAATACTCAGTGTTGCCAATTTAGTATATTATATGCTAAATTTGGCATATTTTGTTCTTGTTTAGCATATTTTTTTAGCTTTTAGCATTAGTAGCAAATTTTTTGATATATCTTATAAAACATGAAAATAGTGTGAACCACCATTTTTCTTGAAATATTGTGGTTTATATTCAAATAAAAATTGCAATCGATACTCGACTCCACGGCTCGGGCGGTTTGGCGGTGAGAACCCTGAATGCTATTTTGTATGTCAGATTCAGCCTAAAAAGAGCAGGAAAGTGCTGATAGTCTTATACTGTTCCAGACAATGTACTACTTTGTATCGGACGGAACCAAAGAGAGTTACGACTCAAGCTCTCAGCCTTCCATATCAGCTAATGTTGATGAATATCAAGACATTGATATTCTATTCCCCTGATTTAATTTCCAAGTAAATACTGACATTTATTTAAGTTGGCATTTCTAAGAGAAGGTTAGCATATTTTTGGCATATTTTTTTACACCAATCTAGCTTTTGAAGTAGTTGAGTTGGCAACACTGCTATTACTGGCAGCCTTCAAACAAGTTCAAATATTTTCAAATCTTTCGCGATTGTGTTTTGTTTTATTGCTTCTTCAAAACAAAAGAACTCGGCTCATTCATAAAAAAAATGGTTTTAGTTATAATCGCATATGCTTTAAATATTTAGTGTTATTTTGTATTTTAGAATTAATGAGAAACAGAAAACTCACATGGTTGTACCTACATAACGTAAGTAATTCTATAATTCATTAATGAGTACCTACACGAAAAACTAACTAAAAAAAATGAAAACTCCTCGAATAGTGATTGTATAAACAACATAGTACCTACCTACTTACTTTTTTCCTGATTAAAATTAATTTTTGTTTTTTATTTCAGATTTTTATGAATGAATTGAGATTACCTACGAACTTAATAATTATTATTGGCTTGTGAAGAGATTTGCTTGAATTTTATCATCGCCATGAATTAAGCTTGCATGCTGCATGCGCTGCTTCAGCCAGACGTGGCACTGCTTGAACTGCCCGAGGTACAGGTAGGTAATCTTTTGATTATTTATTTAAAAACAGGTTTTGTCAATTATCCTACGGGATTGCATACGTGGCTACGACGAACGCTACAGGGATAAAGGGTATCCTATGTTCTAACCCAAGTCATTCTATCTGTGTCAAACAGGTGAAATTGTTGTTGGTTTGATCGGTTGATGGCAATAGGCTCACCCCCTATTATTATTTACGGTATTTCGCCTAGCCCACTTATTGTCACTCTGCTGGGCAAAGGCCTCCCCTTTCTCCTTCTAAACGTACCTCTCTATCTTGTGCAATCTCCGGCTATGTTAGCCTCGCAAACATGATCAGATTGTCACGGTTACTTAAAAATAGCTGTTGAAATGTGGGTGTAATATTAGGTAGATCTTTGCTTAACCCTTTGGAGATAACAGCCGTAATATTATGTTACCTACCTTTCCTGATGAATGATTTAAATAATAGGGAAAAGAAATCAGAATTTTCCAAGTCGTTTTAAAACTACAAGAGGTAGCGGGTCCAAGTTGTGGATAGGGGCGGATTGATATCTATTACTGGTATAATTTACTGTATAATCTAATCCATATATTTAATTAATCACTTGAAGATTAGAAAACAGGAGTGACAGCTGAGCATGAGGTCCTGGGTTCAATTCCCAGGTCGGGCAAGTGCTATTGGGTTTTTCCATCAGGAATTTCTCAGTAGCAGCCACGGAGTCTGGATTTGCTCCCGGTTGATGGCTACTCTCGTATCCATCATCAATTTAAGTTTTATTTACTTAAGTGCAAGATTTAATTATAACCAGCAATATTATACTAGGTATTCCCCAGAGCAATGACACTGGTTGCTTAATTCAGAACCAAGCTCATTACATTTTTGTGTTTTTTTTGTCTATTAAAACAAATATTATCCTAAATTTCCATCATAAAAGCTTGCCCAATATAATGGCGACATTTTTAGATTTAAGATCTTGTTGCCGCTTAAAACTTCTTTGGACTTTTGTATATTTGTTTTAGATTCGGATTTAGCCCTAACATTTCTTAATAAAGCTTTACTTGAATAAGCTACAACAACTTTTATAACTTGGGAGTGCTTCACACTGTTGTCTAAATCTTCATGACTTTTTAATCTTGTTCTTAGTAGAAAATTAGAAATGAGACAAATAATTTAATCTATTATTTCACTACTTACACAAAAAACATTGCACTGATTCACTGATCATTAAACCTTGCTGTCAATATAGCTGCTGCAGCTGGCTTCAAACAAAACCGATACTATTTACTACCGTCACCACAATTACGGTTAGGTATAGTTTCAGAGCTGCAGTTATAGACACAAGTGTGCCAAATTATAATATTTATTTATTGTAAGCGTGAAGCTCATGACTTTCTTAATTAGGTCTTAGTAGAAAATTAGAAATGGGACGAATAATTTAATCTATTATTTTACTACACAAAAACATTGCACTGATTCATTGATCATTAAACCTTGCTGTCAATATAGCTGCTGCAGCTGGCTTCAAATAAAACCGATACTATTTACTACCGTCACCACAATTACGGTTACTTATAGTTTCAGAGCTGCCACAAGTGTGTCAAATTATAATATTTATTTATTGTAAGCGTGTGTTGTACCTACGTGATGGACGGGTATTGTGTCGGCCTCATACTTGATTCAGGTCGAGGGTTCGCGCCATTGTAAATTGAATGATATCAAAATAATTAAAGAGGAAATTCATAATTTAGTGTCAGTGTTTTCCGCTGCACAGCTTCGCTGTTAAGTAAAGGTAAATGTAATGTAAAAAACGGTAAAAGTTTGATTGTTTGGTCCGTTCTAAATGTTTATAATATCTGAAGTTCATTATTGTGTGTAAAAAATTCTTTCACCGTTAGAAAGCTACATTCACCCTGAGTAACATAGGCTATATTTTATCCCCGTACTCCTACGGGAACGGGAACTACGCGGGTGAAACCGCGTGACGTCCGCTAGTCATAGATAAATTCATACCTAAGGTCAAGGTGGGGAAGTTCGTCTACGGGGGAACACCATACAACGTCTTTCTAAGCTGTGTTTGAATAGCTACGACGTTGGTAGCTCGGTCGGTAAAACAGAGTCACTATTTGGTCCTACCTTTAAATTATAGATGACGCTGTGTTGAGTTTAATATCAAAAATCGGTGTCACAAATTTTTAATAGCTGAAAAGTTGAAACACGAGTTAGGGTGTCGACGTTTTACCTAACGTGAAATGTGAATATCAACAGATTTTTACATATTGTAGTGGTAAGTGTCTAGCTTGTATTACTTTTAATTGCTTTATTTTATTCAAATCGAATTTAAATCTATATTTACAGAAATATTAGTTGTGATAAAAACTAAACCTAAAAATTCAATAGTGGGGTAAGACTGTCTAGTAATTTAGGGAAAGGCCGTCATATGCCGATCTTGCCCCAAGGCAGATGTTGTTAACCTTTTTTGGTTTAAGCGTTTTATTGATCATTTTTTTTTTAGGATTTTAGCAAATATGTCTTTCACAAACCGCTCTGAAAGAATATTAGAGAAATCGGACTCCTACAATAAAATGTATGAAGCTTCAAACAACGAAGACGAAAATCACGTACCAGAGTGCAGCCAAAGTAGGTAGTGGGACGGTATAAAATGCAAGCGACACAAATGTAAACTTGGACTCATCAAGCTTGGATTCGTCAGAAGATGTTGATCTCTTGACCCTTCAATTGGAACTACACCAACGGTGCTTCAAAGGAAAGGATGGAACATGCACTGAACAAAAGAATCGCAGATTTCGCGGAAGCATCCTTTGATGAACCTCCCCGGCAAGTTCCTGGGGCTTGTAGGAGATGTCAGGTGTGTCCTTCAAAAAAGGATAAGAAAACTAGCCACACTTGCAATGTTTGCCAGATATACATAATATGCCTTGATTACATCCCATACTGCGAAAATTGTAGCAGTTCCATGGCTAGGTATGAGGAAACTGAAGTTTAATTACCTATATGTATAATTGAGGCTGTCAGTGCAAAAGCGGCCTAACCCTAAATTTTTCATAATCCGACATAGCTACTACAAATTATTTAAAACATGCTAAAATTTCATGCAAAACTGGCCTATCTCTTGTTTGACCTATCGTCAACAGATGGCGTTGCCAAAGTTGTTTTTGCAATGCATTATTTTTCTCTGACAATAACGCAAAAGTAGCCTAAACCGCTTAGGCCACTTTTGTATACTGGTTACACATATTTTTGGCGGGATAGGCTGACAGCTACTGTCAATGAAACGGCTATTTTTTTCTTGACGCGGCTAAAACTTTGTTGACAAGTTTCTGCAAACTTATTCTTTTTTGTTTATTTTGTTCTATTAACTATTGAAAACAATATTCACAATGGTTGATGAATATTTTTTTTTGTACCTCAAGATGAAGAATCACTTGGTTCCAACCAAGTGATTTTAGCTGCCAGGAAAGTCAGACCATTCAAAATAATTTCTATGACTAAAGATTATATATATTATATGATATTTTTTTCAAGTCAGTTACTAGAAAGAAACATAACTAACAGGAAAATTTCGGTAGATAAGGGAAAAGTGGAGTGGCTAAAAATGCAGTGGCTATTGTTTCATGAAATACATCCATTTAATTTTTTTTTCAAATACTCCAATAACCCTTTTTTTTCTGATGGGAAATCATCAAATAACTTCTCCCGCTCTGGGCGGAGCAGGAGGAAGTGTCAGACTTTTACTGACTAAAACCCATCCATGTTCCTTCATCGCCCTTTGTGTTCCGGGGCCGCGGTATCTCTTTCGAACTGTCCCGCAACCCCGGCAGGCATCGGTCCTTACGAACCCCTTCCTTTTTGTTGACTCTCTTTGAGGCGCGCGTGGAACACGAACGCGCCGTCGACACGGCCTGTCGTCATGAGACGGACGGACGGCGAGCTAGCCCATAGCCCACCGTCCACAGGCCCGGGCCTACGGTGGCCGGGGGCCACGTGGTGGTGGCCCCCGACGCCCGGGGCGTCTCCCGCGGCGGCCGGGACGTTGAGAGGTTCTCTCCCTCTCACGTTCCGCCACCTCCTTCTCTAGCATTACTGCTTCGCAGAAGGAGGTGACGGCGTCCCATTTCGTCTCGCTCCGGACCATGGCTTGCACCAGGGCCGGACGCGAGAGGTCGCCGCCGCCGATCGCCGCTTCGAGGACACGGCGGTGCTCCGCCCACGCGGGGCACACCTCCACCGTGTGTTCCACCGTGTCCTCCGGTCGATCCTCACAATGGAAGCACCCGGGCGTTTCCTCCCGCCCGATTCGGTGCAGGAACCTCCCGAACACTCCGTGTCCGGTGAGGACCTTACTCCAATAACCCTGATGTACTCTGATGTACTCTTTCAAGAGGTTGATCTAAAGAAACGCAATTCAATTATGATTGAAAACCTAATTATTTTATATCCTGAGGGTCATGCCATCAGTGATAATAAAAAAAAAGATTTACTGGAGTTGTTAAATTTTATACCACCTGTTCATCACAGTTTTTACAAGGAGTTAAAGACTTCAGCAGCGGAAAATGATATGATTTTCAACAATGATGACTAGTTTAGGTTCCAATTTTCTGTTTTTTAAATAAATAAGTTAATTTTTAGTAAATATTTGTTTTATTAATGGCCTAACCTTGCCTAATAATACTGGAAATATTATAGTACTCTAAATGCAAAAGTGGCCTAAGCCACACAAATAATCAAAAAATGTGAGTATATTCCAAAATAAACTACTTCATCCCACAGAATGTATCACAGTAATTGAATAAAATATGCTCCAGAATTAAAATCACAAAAAATAAAAAAAATATAATCTAATTTAAAATTCATGAATATACAAATCCCACTATTTTCATACTGCCTATCTCAAGTTTAAGCCACTTTTGCGCTGACGGCCTCAATTGAAGCTCCTAAGTGTGTATGATCTCTCTATTAGTGAATTAGATTTTTGTTTGGTTTTTTAGTAAGTTTTCTATAATAAAATTTAAATAATTACTCAAGTTGTGTTTGCAAAGTTGGTTTTACATTTTTTTTCTGAGAAAAATGAATAAAAGTCGATTTTATGAATATTTTGGCATTTTTGTTATTTTACCAAATAAACAGTAACACAAACTAAAACATGATCATTAAAATAGCCTGATATCATTACATAACATTTTGAAAAATGCTGATAAACTTTGGGTCACCATGACCCGGTGTCAAAGTCAGCGTTATTATTTTTACGTAATTGGCGCTGGGTTAAATACCCTCTGGATCTGGTTTTTATCATCTAAATACCAAAACGTATTAAAGTTCAAATTGCATTTCACCTATTTAACATACTTACATTTAACCTACAGTCAGAATATTTAAATTTAATTAATAAAAAAAATACTGATTAAAATGTTGACAATCCCTGCACTTGCAAATATACCGGACTTACCCCACTTCATGATTTTACCGCTGTAGATTGTGATTGCTACCTTATTTCATAGAACTTAAAGCATGGATTTGATTAACTTTTATTTTCGAATATTTACTGAATATGACTGCTGCAAATATCTATCAAATTACAAACAAATCATGCATATGACGGACTTGCCCCAATCACTCGGGAAAGACCGTCTAATATCTACCTTTAAAAAAACGCGGTTATTTTCATATTGGCATTAGTTACATTGATGTTTGTAAAAGTAACTGATAAATAAGGAATCTATAATCATCATTAATATGCAAAACATACAATTAGGTAAAAAAATCAGGCAGGGGGGTTCATCAAATCCAATTTGCCATAAATTATGCCGGACTTCGCCACCTTGACCTTATATTGATTAAAATTGGTTTTGTAGTGTAATTTATGGTAAGTATATAAGTTGACGACTAAAATGGCTAGGTAAAGCAGTGAAAATAATAATAATAATATAGATTCGTATTACCTACTTTTCTGTAAGTAAGAGACAATTATTACTTACTGAAAAAACTTAGCCCTGTAAAAATCAGTGCTTCTTATTTTGCAATATACCTACTTTCTATGAAATTATTGAGTTCGATAGTATAATAAAGACGTAATATTATAGTGTTTTTCCATAGAAACGTACCTATAAATAAGTAATTCTCAAAACAAGAAACCGGTCAAGCTGGAGATAGGTAGGTGCAGATATATTTCGTTTTGCTTATCTTCCCGCGCAGGTTGTAACTCGTGTGTGTCAATCGTGGAAAACGGGTTATTCTGCTGTCCTGTCCATAGAGCCACAACTCCACAAGCCACACACAGCCTAGTTTATATTATTAGACTAGCTGTGCCCGCGGCTTCGCTCACGTGACCGCGTATTCTTTAGCCATTGTCAAAGTTTATGAACAAAAGCAAAATATAGACGCAACTCATCATCTGCGTAGCCTTTTCCCAACTATGTTGGGGTCGGCTTCCAGTTTTACCGGATGCAGCTGAATACCAGTATTTTACATGGAGCGACTGCCTATCTGACCTCCACAACCCAGTTAGTACTGGGTAATACGATACCCCTTGGTAAGACTGGTTATCAGATTTTTTGGGCCTCTGGCTACCTAACGACTGTCAATGATGTACAAATGACAGCCGGGACCAACAGCTTAACGTGCTTTCTGAGGCACGGAGGCAACTCGGTATGTTAAGGTGGTCAACCATCCACAGACCAACGAGTGGCTGTTATTATTCAGCAGCGAGCTCAAAACAACAAAACATCTAACATTACAACATAACACATACATATTAACATTGTACTCGAGCATTTAATAAAACTACATTTATAAATAAACGCACTAATGCTGCAGACAGGATGATGTCATAGTTATCGTTAAGTTGTTCGTCAGTTTTCGCCATTCCAGATATTCTTGTAAGTTTTGATAGCATCAAAAAAAAAAGTAATTAAATAAACTAAGCTGAGTTAGTATCATTTCGTCTAAAAAAGCAGCTGGTCTAATTAGCAAGTGGTCTAAAAAGCAGTCTAAAAATATAGACGCAACTCATGATCTATCCTAGGTCCCAACGGTAGATAGAACTGATAAGACTCTGCGCTTCGATAATCCGTCAATTTTAATAAAGGGTAGCCTTGACTTAACTTTATCAGGCGACCCATTAGCAATCTTAATTTGGTCATGGAAGTATTCTTCTTCTTTGCTCCATCCCACATTAAGTGGGGTCAGCTCTCCTTATTTTTTTGCACCATGACGTTCTGTCTAGGGTGGTCGGGTCGAGTAGTTTTTCATTATTTATGAGGCTGGTTATACTAGTGTACCAGGTGTACGGAGGGCGTCCTCTACCTCTCTTTTTCTCCGGTAGATTTAAGGCTTTTTTTACTATGTAGTCCTCGTCTCTTCTCATTACGTGTCCATACCACCGCAAACGACTTTCATTGAGCTTTCCGGCTGTACTTTAAAGCTTTTTAGACGTGTGTTTCTTTTACAGGCCAGCAACTCTGCTCCGTACAAGATAGCTGGTCTCACTGCCATCTTGTAGACCTTCCCTTTTGTATGGATGGGCATGAAAGGTTCATGAAAGTTTTAAGATTGCTAAAAATAAAGTTTTCATTCGATAGACAGATAAGTTAAGCTCGATCTTACAGGCGAGATGTTTAAGGGGACTACAGGAGCTACGCGAGTTTTATAATGCAAAAAAGCATATGATTCACTGCAATAAACAAAACCAGAAAAATAATATTCATCAGGAATTGATATTCTTAGGATATATGCTAGTATGATAGTGTTTTGAAAACATGATACAACTGATATTACTCGAAAAAAAAAAATCACGAACTTATAGTCTTTTACATTTTTTTTTAACGAGTAAAAGCCATTTATTTATTTATTTCCCAACCTTTATTTATTAACCAACAATTGTTACCATGCCCATGATTGTTGTTGTGCCATACAAAAATACATGCGATCATTCTGATTTTTTGGCAAATAATTCTTCAAGCAACATAATTATTAGCATGATAGTGTTTTATTTTTTTCGTCTAATCAATAGATTTTTTGTAAATCGCAAAAAACCACTCATTTCGCACTATTCGGCCCGCAGTGACTGACGTAACAACCACTTTGTAGTGCAAGCTGATTAGAACTTTATTTTAACAGTAGGTATTTCAAACGAAGTTTGAACCACCACAAATAGAGTTGCTAATTTAGCTCCTGTAGTCTCCTTAACAACCCGCCTGTAGTTCTCGGAGGGTGAGGATGGGATGTATCTAAAAGCGATTTGCTGTTTCAATCCTCTAACATGTAGATCTAACGTTAAAAAAATAAAACCTTTTTTTTTCAAGAAACTTATGTTTAGCTATATAGCATACGACTTACATTAAAAATGAAAGAACAAAAAATAAATAAAATCTAAAATAAACTCAAGAACTCTCCATGACTTATTTAAATTCAAACTGCGTATGGATGTTGAAAGTTTGCAAATAGAGAAGTCCTTAAAAGTTCTTGTTTTCACGGGAGGATAGAAAACAATTTCACCCTGTTTCCAAATAATCGCTAGTAGAAAAGTCAGATGTAGTAGCATAGCAATTAACAAAAAACAAGATCGCAGTATCTATAATATCTTAACAAAAGATTAATTTAAGATTAGGTACAATTTTCAATGAACCAACAATCTACTATGCTTTGCACTGCAAAAGTCCAACACCTCTTTATATGTTACGATATCTGATATAGCCAACTGGTGTAGTGGTTTTATCCAGGTAGGTATTATAAAATTAAATAGAAAGTATTAGGCACTTTCACATAAATCATAGAATTTACAGTCGACTAAGTAACAATGACACGGAAATATAGTTTTTCGCTTGACGTCTGCGTGTCGATTGTAATAATTTTTACGTGTTTACCTAAAAGCTCAAACAAATAGATTGTATCCAATGTATTTCATGTATAAATCCGGTGGCTGAGATTTAAATTTCGATCTGTCGAAATCAGTGCATTTTGTGCGTGATTTTGGCAGATCGAGGCGTAAGTTTATGCATCTTACCTACAGACTGCTCACACTTGATCCGGACAACTGAACTAATACTTAACTGTTTTTTTCGCGACTAAACTGTTCTTATGGTGTTGCATTGATGCATCAAAACCTTTATTCGAGATCAAATTAATCGTCGCATTGATCGTAAAAGACTACTCTCTGCCTCCAGCCTAGACAGGGCAACGCTCCCTAACTGATCCTTCCACACTTCACCATCATCATCTGCCTAGCCTTTTCCCAACTATGTTGAGGTCGGCTTCCAGTCTAACCGGATGCAGCTTAATACCAGTATTTTACATGGAGCGACTGCCTATCTGACCTCCACAACCCAGTTAGTACCGGGTAATACGATACCCCTTGGTAAGACTGGTTGTCAGACTTTTTGGGTATCTGACTACCCAACGACTGTCAAAGATCTACAAATGACAGCCGGGACCAACAGCTTAACGTGCTTTCCGAGGCACGGAGGAAACTCGGTATGTAATGGGTGGTCACCCATCCACAGACCAACCTAGGCAAGCACGGCTTAACCTAACGATCGATCCGAGCGGCTGTTATTATTTAGCCACGAGCTCCTCAAATCCTCCTTCCACACTTACATTGTTTTATTTAGTCTTGCGCATCCTTAGTGGTCAAGCACGATTTGTGTCTGTATTCCCAATAAAGAACACAGGAAATCTCATTTCCTTGAGTTAAACTAGAATGTTATAGACGCCAATAAAACATTATTGCCGGCTGTGATTAAAAGTCACTGTAGTATTGCCGCCTTTTCACACGCGTAGGAAGGGTTTTCGAGGGGTGTTTGTGACAGATCATTTTATGTAGCTTTCATATTAATGACAGCTACAAAATGCATACAATTTCATGCGCGTTTTTTCATTCAGCATCACGTTTGAAAATATGCGTGTTTTATAACTAAAGCTTCATCCAATACATATCTCACTTACGTTTATTCACGGCCATAATAAACCACACGTGAAGAGGGGTGCGTGACTAGCCAATATATTGAATCGAATTCCAAAGCATGCGCTGATATTATTAGAACATTAAATAAAACAACTCGTCGTCGTGAACAATAAGACTTTTTCCGATCTGTCTTGCCTATATTTAGCTTGTTCATAAAATTATAAGTTAACAAATTAATATAGTTGCTCATGTATCTGCCTCTTACGGTCGAATGGTCATAGACGTGTGGATGTGGAAGGCAGCGTGAGAGGCGAGGCGGGTGCAACGTCCTGCGCGCCAGTCGCCGCTGACTCGCATACGTAATGCGCACACTACTAAGGGTCCGTGCCACTTACACGACCAAATAGATAGTTTTACTTTTATCGAAAGTTCTTTAAATCAATCGTTTTCTACATACACTGGTGCCTGGTGGTTTTGATCACAATATTCGTAAAGAATCGATACAATAAATTACTTGCATCATTGTTGTGAAGACTGGTTCCGAAGTAACCAATTCTGGCGCCCAGTGTTTTGAAACTGCGGTGTTAAAAACTAGAGTCCTCCCTTTTTGGTTGGGGCCAATGACTGCGATTGGCTGAGCTAACTGTCGTATAAATCTGGCTATTAAATATAAATTTTAAAAAGGATTATAAAAGTCACTGAAGTTGACTGACCTCTTAATGTGATGCTAACGTTTGTTACGAAATGTCTGGTCCAAAAACGTCAAATCGTTTAGTGCTACAAATGTTTGTAGTGATTCCTTATCCTAAACAAACTTCTTGCTCCCAATAGTTTACACAGTTCAGTAGGTAGTCCTTCCTTACCTAATATTAGGTTTGAATTTTTCCTTTTAATTCAGCACTTGGGCAAGTTTTTTTGCACAGAATTGGTACTGTATGTCATAATTGAGAGAGTTTTCTTATAAATGCTCTATACGATACATTATTATAAGCCTACCGACTAGGAACAAATATCCATAAAAAATCTGTAGTGCAAATAATCTAGGTTGATGTGAATTGCAGGTTCATAGGTAATTTTGCTTAGTTATTCATTTACGTGGCTATTGAAACGATATTGACAAAATATGTATGTCAATTCATTCAGTTCATACCGTATTTTAAAGCAAAATAACGACTCAATGAGGATCACGCTGATCACACACATACTAAAATACGTTAATTGAAACAAGTATAATTATCAATTTTCCTTTTCCAAAACATCTTCCAACAGTGGTTAAAGTCTAATCATGTTTATCTTTTCGTAGCGCGTAAAACTGATTAACATAAAGAAAACAAAGTCTCGAAGCCAAAAGTGCACCAGTTACTCATATCCTTAAATAGTGCATAGCAGAGTGCAGTGCATATTTATTGTCATAACTATATGAAAACGTCACTAGCCACATATGTCTTGACCTGATCCATTTAACCGCGATTCGTGGATGGGACCATAATAATTATGTATTATGCATAGCTTTTTTTTTTCGGATGGGAAATCATTAAATGACTCCTCCCGCCCTGGGCGGAGCAGGAGGGAGTGTCAGACTTTTACTGACTAAAACCCATCCATGTTCCTTCATCGCCCTTTGTGTTCCGGGGCCACGGTATCTCTTTCGAACAGTCCCGCAACCCCGGATTATGCATAGCTACTGTAGTATTTTGGTTATGTTCGCAATGTTGTCATTTGATGTAAGTATCCATATACATTTTCAGTTACAAGGTGTAAGCAGACCCTTAATCGAAGCCGTCAACCAAGCTCTCTACATCAAACTAAGTACCTAACTCTACGCCAAAAATATTGTTGTGTTTTTTTATTGGGATATAACCTAAATCAAGGTTTACGGTAGAGCCGTTACTAAAGAGCCTTAGTACACAGGATATTTAGTACAAACTTGTTAAAAAGTTAGAACTTTGACCTCCAATATCTCTGAAACTACGTATATAGAAGGTTCTCTTAGCACGCGTAGCAAGACCAATTCTGGTAGAATATAGAATAGAGATTATTCTACCAAGAATAGAAAAAGCTCTTTCTATACTACTCAACATGTCTTCTGTTCGAGCATGGGGCGATTTTTTTCCATAGCAACGGGGAAGTACCGCTAGTGATGTAGGTAGATATTTTACAAATCTCGATCGTCGTGTCACTTAGTGTTGGTGAAAACAGGCATTTAGCATTGAGTTAGGTGTCATGTGTCACTCAATGTTGATGTAAACGGGCATTAGGCATTGAGTAACATGTCACTTAATGTTGGTGAAAACGGTTAGTCAGTCTATTTCATCACTAATGCTCTCAAAACCATGTAGGAAAACATCAGAAGGAACACAGACCTAGTGCCAAAAATTCGAAGATTCTAACCTGGAGTGGGTCCTTGTGCTGGATTACAGCTTACTTTTTCTCATAGAATTTAAAAAAATGTTGATTTGCACGGCACTACTGACTGCAGCCTTAAATTACTTTACACCACAGCCGCCGCGCGCCGCACTGTTATAGCCGGGATTATAAACATTTTTCATATAAACAGATCTCAGTAGAGCTTCCGAAAGAGTGTGGCTAAAAATGAACATGGACAAAACCAAGGTCATGTTGAATGCCCATGTAACACCCACTCCTATCAAAATCGGAGACACTACACTCGAAGCTGTGGACGATTATGTATATCTGGGACAAACGGTCCAGTTAGGTGGGTCTAACTTCGAGAAAGAGGTCAATCGTCGAAACCGACTCGACTGGGCAGCGTTCGGGAAGCTGCGCGGTATCTTCTAGTCCAACTTACCGCAGTGTCTCAAGACGAAAGTCTATGACCAGTGTGTGTTGCCAGTGATTACATACGGGACCGAAACGTGGTCGCTCACAAAGGGCCTTATCAGAGGGCTTAAACCCACCCAAAGGGCAATAGAGAGGGAAAGAGCTCGGAGTTTCTTTGCGTGATCGAATCAGAAATGAAGACATCCGCAAGAGAACCAGGGTCACCGACGTAGCCCGAAGAATTGTCAAACTTAAGTGGCAGTGGGCAAGGGCACATTGCTCGCAGTCGCAGAACGGATGGCCGATGGGGTTGAAAAGTTCTGGAGTGGCGACCGCGAACCGGAAGACGTTGCGTTGGAAGACCTCCCACTAGGTGGACCGATGACCTAGTGAAGGTTGCGGGAATCCGTTGGATGCGAGTCGCACGGGACCGGTCAATGTGGCGACACTTGGGGGAGGCCTATGTCCAGCAGTGGACGTCTTTCGGCTGAAATGATGATAAAAACAAAACGTTACCGTGTACTCGTGCTATGGCAAAAATGACATACAGATCCTGGTTGGCTTTGAAATTGTCTGTGGTAAGTAACTGTTATATGCGTTCGATGCACTTTCGGCACCACGGATAGTATTATTACTAATTACTACCGGCTGAGCCAGACGCTGCCAGCGCGGCGATTACGTGATACATTGCGTTGACTTTATGTACATAAAGGTTGTGGGTACATAGTGGAAAATTATAAATAACTAGCTGACCCAGCGAACTTCGTACCGCCTACCAGTCGATTCTTTAATTATTATTCTTTCAGGCAAGTTTTTTAATCGGCTCAGCTGCTCTCGAGATTTGCGCTTAGCAACACATTCAGCGATTCATTTTTATATTATAGATGATTCTAATGGGATCCCTTTTCTCCCATAATGAAACATTACGAGTTTTCGTTTTAAAATCTTTATTTTTCTTTATTTACATATCGACCTATAACTTTTAAAACACTCGTCACTTCAACTCATCTGCCTAGCCTTTTCCCAACTATGTTGGGGTCGGCTTCCAGTCTAACTGGATGCAGCTGAATACCAGTATTTTACATGGAGCGACTGCCTATCTGACCTCCACAACCCAGTTAGTACTGGGTAATACGATACCCCTTGGTAAGATTGGTTGTCAGACGTTTTGGCTACCTGTAACGACTGTCAAAGATCTACAAATGACAGTCGGGACCAATAGCTTAACGTGCTTTTCCGAGACACGGAGGAAACTCGGTATGTAAGGGTGGTCACCCATCCACAGACCAACCTAGGCAAGCACGGCTTAACCTAAAGATCGACCCGAGCGGCTATTATTATTTAGCCACGCTCGTCACTTAAACTATAATAAATAATAACTTAAATTGTGTGGCATAAAGATGACCTATACTTACACAAAATGATGATAATCCTTTTGAACTCTTTCTTGTCAGCTTAAACTACTGGCTGTTGTTATTCTCGTTTTTATCGTTGTACTGTCGTATATAGGAACTTACTCTCATATAAACTGTTATATGTGCGCTCGGAATACCTACTAAACTTCTAGTAATTAAAACACCTCTCAACAGTAGGTAGCCAATTCTTCAAGTTTCCAGTTTTCCACAGCCCTTGTTGACAATTTGATATTTTTTGGTAACCTTCTTCAACATGATTTCGTAGTTATTCTTTCCACTTCACAGTAATCGTCGACAGTGATTTTGTCCCTTTTTTTGATAGGTAATTATATAATTTAGTAAGCACTGGTCCGAGTAACATTCTACATACATATTATCATACGCGTCCCTACAAACTATATAAGACTTCTGTTTGTATGATTTTTTACCTTTTGCATACTTACAAGAATTATCGATGTAGTGTTGCTTGATACTTTTTTCGTTGGATTTACTACCACTACATTGGTTTATTACCACTAGAAGGGCCACTGGATTCGTTAGAAGGTGAGTTATCGTCTCCAAGTGGGTCTGTTTCAGTATCATCTTTCGAAATTGCAGGTTCACATTTTATGAATTCTATTGGGACTTCTGACACATTTTCTGGACGAATATTTTTTTTGAGAACTCGTTCAAAAGATTCAATTTGTTTTCGTCTTGTAAATGCAGCCAGTTCTTCTAGAACTACAACCTTTTCATTCTTTTGGCAATCAAGCTTGTGTGGGACAACACCTTTTTTCAATTTAAGTTGTCCGCCCATCAGCTTGAATCTTGAGTAGTTGGCCATATCCTCCTCAACCTGTGCGAGAAAAACAATAATGAATGTCACAAAAATTACCAGTAATTGTCCTTGTAGGTACTGCATACATAATAACCTGCCTGCGACCCTGGTTACCCCAGCTACCAACAAATTAATTGTAAATGTGGTTCATAAATTAGGTAGGTACCTATGATAATAAATAAATTCCAGTCAAACAAATAAAATCAAAGGAATACTTACGTCAAAATGATCTTCGCAGCAGTATAAACCGCTTTTCTCTGAAAGAGGAGTTTTATCACTCCTCTTCATTGCTTTACACCATTTTGTTCTTATATCTTTAGCTCGCGGTACTCGAAAAAACAGTTTGTTTGGAGTAACAGCTGTTGTGTTGATACATTTAGGCACAATGCAATATTTGTATGACGGCATTATTATCAATATTTATAGTTATCACAGTAATGAATGAAAGAAAATAACAAAATTATCAACTCTACAGACGAGAGCACTGTGAGTAAGTAACTGAACTGCGGGCAAGTGCGTGGGTGGGGATTGTGATAAGTGAGGTGCGGGGTAGCGCGGGACGGTGGCACCGGCTTGGTATAGAGCGGGATGGTGCGAGGTAGAGTGGGACGGCGCGACTACGGCAACGGCGCGCGGCGCGCAGTGGCGGGCGAGGACGATAGAGACGCCAGATGACGTAATGCCCGCCGGCCGCAGTGTTCTGTGCGCGTATGTTCGTGTTCGATTCGAGCACATCAGTTTAGTTATTGGCGTCGTGTTGTGCGCAAATATACTTTAAGTAGGTGTTGTTTATTTTTAAACGAATATCAGATGGCCATTCAGAGGAAAATTTAGGGCATATTTAAAAATAAGAGTCTTCGTTACTACGATACTTAATTACATACCTAATTCATGGATTTTAATCTGTCTTGTATTAACTATTTTGTTACAACTAAACAATTTCTTGAACTATGTACAAGATTGCTGATCTCCAATAAAAAAAATACTTCTGTCATCGATCGACTAATATGCCCAAAACTATATTTTATGCATTAAATAGGTACCTAAGGGAAATGTTTTATACATGTTGTTGCTTTTTTTTAAATATATAAGTAGGCAAAACAACAACATACTTAATACAGACCAATTGGAAATCATCTACTACTATTAATTAATCACACATTGGTAGTATGTAATCTTGTAAGGGGCAATCCTACAATCACGTGAGGTTCTTTTAGGCCACTTTTATAGCCACCCTTCCGCCTTTAATATTATAATAATATAAATATAAAATATCGCTGGACTTACACACAGCGCCATCTAGATTGCCTCGCCTTCGTCTCGGGCTGCTAAAAGTCTCGGATAAAAATGGTTCGTTTTGTGCACTTGTTGTAAAATCTACTATTTACCAACAATGAACTACATAAATCGTTTATTTTTTATTTTATTGCAACAAATTCTTAAATCTATCTTATTTTTTACCCGACTAAGGCGAGGCAAAAAGGAGGGTAAAAAAAAACTTGGTACGGAAGGAGAGGTGGCCTGAAACCTAATGACCTACCTATCACCAAGGGGGTAGGGTGGCTATAAAAGTGGCCTAAAAAAATAAAAACAAGCCAAAATACGTGATTAAAATAACCATTTATTGGTATTTTTCGCGGGGGTCAATGCTTCACCGTTTAAAGCCTTGTCTGAATCATTGGACAGTCTCCGTGAGATGTTAAGAGCGGCTAAGCCGCCATACTTTTCGCGAGAATTTTGACAAACGCTCGTGCGTGATTATTCCGTTGTTACACATATATCTTTAATTTCTTTGCACTGGTAGGTATCTTGTGCACTATATCTAGGCTTCTATCCAAGCAAAAAATAAAAATTTGTAGAAACAAATTCAGCATAGTAAAGAAAATATCCTGCTAGAAGCCTTGCAAATGTAGTGGAGATTCAAAATGACAAATATTTATTTCACAAACTTCTAAGACTTATTCAAAACACGTATTTCCTGGAACAAGTTTTATAAATTTTCACACACAATTTTTCGTTCAATGTCCTCGTGTTAGGCGGTAAGAGGTGCGCGCGTGACGAGTAGTGCGTTGTCGGGGCTAGGTAAGACAGGGGAGTTGTATGAATGAATACCACCACTGCTGTGGCTCTGGAGTCTGGATGAAACAACAAGCTTTTCGACCTTGCTCGCGTTGACGATAGACGCGCCGAGAAGTGCCCTCTTAAATTAGTGAGTAGGTGTATTCAGTTTGTGAAGTGCAGAGAACAACGGCCATAGTTTGCTAGTTTAAAAAAAATACGTGTAGGTATGTGTTTGTAAAAACCTGCTTGCAAAAATAAACATCATTTCATAGATCATCATTTCATTTCATAATGTTTCCACTGCTGCAACTGCTGCTGGGACATCCATAATTGCGGGCCCAGTGCGGATTGAAAAATGTCACATGTCTTCGAATTTTTGGTTCTAGGACAGGGTTTCCTAACGATTTTTCCTACACTTTGAGAGCTTTAGTGATGAAATAAATTACACTAAGCAAAGCGTGGGTTCGAATTCACGCAAGACCCTCAACTCGGAGTCAAGGCCGGTACCACTGAACCACCACTCCTCTAAGAGAAGATCGATATATTCTAATAACGTAAGTTTAAAGAATATACCTGGTCTGTCCTGCATCAGTAACTGTTATGTTATCAAACAAGCATAAGTATTGGTAACTACGTTGTAATCACTATGTGCTTCTGAAGTCTACTTGGCTTACCAACAGCATTTGTTCACGCTAGATTACAGAACGAGTATAAACAGAGTAAGTTAATGAACAGTGGTCATTGCGACTGCGCGAAAACACGGTGTGGCGAAGCATGATTGGATAGTAAATCACAAATGAATATGGACGATGAGGCTAGAGCAATAAAGGTCAGATCGGCATTGACAGTTTATAATAGTTCATGGAGTTCTATGGATATCACATAAAAGTTATTCAGTGAAGTGTAGTGTAATCTGCTAAGTAATAAGTTTAAAACGTTAAAATTTACAGTTGCAAGTGTTTTTCAGAGTTTGTGTTATTTGGCTCTCCCATTTAGTAGAAAAATATGCAGGTATGTAAAGCTTTTTTGTAAGTTCAATCAAAGATTGTTTTCTTTTCTTAATTTGAAAGATAAACACCATTCTTTCAATATAAGAACAGGCAGCTTGCGACAGTTATCGTTTGTTGGCCAACTGAAGTTCATAAACATTTACTTACAAGTCTTCTGCATTCCACTAGGGCTGCGAAGGTTATACTGCAGCGTTCACTGCTTGTTGAAACATTAAATACTTCTTGTTTGTTTGCCGCAGTAACTAAAGCAGTACCTTAGTAGGATTGTAAGAGTAACGATCTGGTTTGGGTCATTGAACATCGATTGCTTTGCATTAAGTAGGACAATGCACGGCGCACAGTTCATTGAAGTTACAGAAGTCATTATCATCAAATTATTGGGGATATTAATTCTTACGCAAGCACCTGTAACCTTTGTTGCTTTTATATAACCACTAGCGGACGTCACGTCACGCGGTTTTACCCGCGTGGTTCCCGTTCCCGTGGGAGTACGGGGATAAAATGTTACTCAGGGTGAATGTAGCTTTCTTAATAATTACAAACATACACACACAAATATACAAATATTTCCTCTTTATAATATTATATTATAATATTATGTAAATATGTAATAGAAGTGTAGATGGTTAATAGCCAACCCTTTACCTGCCGATGGGAGAGAAGGCTTTCGCAAGGCTTTATTAGCGATGAAACGTAACGCACGATCATCACGATTCGTATCATTTTAAATGGTGTTTTAAAATTAGCTTTTGCAACGGTTGAGGCCGTTTAAGAGCGACCCAGCGATGTTGTTACGAACTCTTTACAGTTGCAGAATACGCAATTTAGTTCAACTCAGTGATGTTGTAATAGAGCAGTGTAGGTAACCTGTATCGTGGGCAAAAATAAAAGGCAAAATATGAGGACTCGGACTGACAACAACATAGGTACTTTTGAATAAATCTGAAATACTCCTAGATAGATTGACCAACTTAGACACAAGTGTGTGCTTTTGCCATGCGACGACTCTTATACCATATCCGTGCACGGAATAAATCACCTATTTTACTTCCATTATAAAAATGCATCGATTCCAAAGTCCAGCAAAAGGTCTTCCATGACTAATATCAACAAGGTCTGTGGTCATCGCAGATATATCGATATCTATAGTTGGTCGCGTCGGGTATAGCATCATGTTGTTTGCGTGTTGATTGCTCATTATCCTTCAAGTTCTAACTGCGATGCCAGCTCATCGAACTTTGAGAATCCAAGTGACTGGAAGGCTAAAAACTGTTTAAAAAAGTTAACTGCTTGAGTTTTGTTGGTAGTTTCTGTTGGCACCTGTGTGGCAGTTTGGCTTTACGTTATCTTAATCGTTCGTTAATGGCGTGGGTCTAAAAAAACAGGAAGTCACCTGCTTATTTTTGTGTTTTGACCTTATTCAGACTATATAGTGTTTGTTAATTTTTTCCGTTCTTTTGTTAGAATATCTTCCTCAAACCACAATTAAGATGCTTGAAAACTAAAGAATATCTTGGGTTTTTAAAAAGCCATTCCAAACACGATTTGATAACATTGACCTAGAACATTGAGCACAAGTTTGTATAGAGATTTTGGCAACCATTAAATTCATATTAATCGTTCACAAGCACGAAGAAGACTATGAAAGTATAGAAGGCAAAGAATTTTAAAGGTCGAAAGTTCACGCGATCATGTTGTTAGGCATATGTATATCTTACAAAACTTTAGTACTTATTATCAATTCTATTAAATCTTGAAACATATCCTGAAAATAGATTTTACCGAACTTTTGTATATCACCGTGCGCCCTTTAGGGTTAGATGCTTTTATGTAGTAAGTACCATTACCTGGGTCATTAGGGAGCAAAATTTACTCAGTCTGAGGTCACTAAGAGCTACCAAGATGTTAAAAATTCTATATATTGAACATCTTGACAACGTCTTTAAATACTTATAAAGAATTCACAGTTCAACATCAAGGAAATCCAATCCTATAGTAGTATAGTAAATAGCAATATAGCTAACGCATAACGGTAATAGTTATAGGTATCTTGTGTGAATCAAGATACTCATAAATCATTTACCGTAAGTAGACGGTTGGCGTCTTAATAAGTACATAGAGTACCTACATGTGTGTAATGTCACCATTGTTCGCCAAGTGCGAGTCTTTGTCTGCTTTGCTTTATTCTTGAAGATGAAGGTTATTGATTTGTTGAACATGATACACCTGGAGGCTCCTTACACATCTGATAACGTTGTTTTTAAAATAAGAGACGTACTGGGTAAACGTGTGACGAAGGTGATTTAATATTAACATCTGAATTTAAGTAGGTACCTATCTTCTCGATATTCGCTGCAGCAAAAATATTTTGAATGGTAAATGTGTAGGCCAACCGAACTAGAAACGGAAAATGCATGAACAGTTCCACTAAAATATGGTAATGAAGTTTCGACCTTTTTAATTTTGTTGGTATGAATAGCAATACATGTCTTGGAACTTTTTATTAGTCATAAAGTTTTGTTAATGTCAAACTTATTGATGGTATTCGGCGACAGGAATGTAAAAAGTGAGTAAAGACAGACGTTATCCTTCCTGCTTGGCCTCCTTTAAGGTTTATTTCATTAGGTATGTTGATGAATAAACAAATCAGTTAAGTATTCACTTAGTATCACTGTAATTGACTTAAGACCAAAGAAAACAACTACCTAAATTATTAAGCTGGCAGACTTGTTCGCAATGTTGTCGTTCTTCGCCGAAAATGAGTCTACCTGTTGATAAACCAACCCGACCCTTGCGCTAACAAAAAAGTCCAAAAAGGCTTCAAAGCAAGATAAGATTCTCAGAATAGTACCGTCGCAGTTATATTCGTGAAACTGTTGCAAACACAAAGAACAAAGTAGTAAGAGTTTAAGACTTGAGATTTTTAATCAGGAAAATATATCTTTTTAAATGTCAATCGTTCTGTAAGTCTTTGTATCACGGCTTATGGCTAATGTTACAACCAGTGTTAGTCAATATGAATGAAAATATAAAGAACGTGTTGGAATGCATTGCTGTTATGCTTATGTATAACATAACAAATTCATAACGAAGTTTTATCACTTAGTTAATAAATAAGTTAGCCTTACCTTTAGTCTTTAAGTCAGTCTTGCAGTCTTGATATTCAATACAGGAATAGGTCAACTAAACAAACAACAGAAAAGCTACTTTCAATACATTGAGGACTTAAAATCTGGTTCCGCGATACCGCTATGCACTTAAGGAGAAGTTTACGAACGCATACCTCGGCTATTTCAAAACCGCGCGCACTCTAACCGCACTGTTTAATGTTTAAAAACTGTCTTGTTGTTCGTTGTGCTTAGAATACAATATAGTTCGTTTGACGTTGGCGTTCGTTCGATCGTTTTATCGTTGAACCGGTAGGACGGGGCGCGATACCTGCCGCGGACCCGTCGACTAATCGACTGTCTGCACTATAGGGCACGTGTTTACATGAGATCCATTTGTGTGTGTGCATGCGAGAAGGCTTCGCTGCGCGTGCGAGTGTGCGATGTTGCCAGCTTATTAAAACTACAAACAATCGAGTATAATACCACGCGTTGGGGGCCTCTCTGAATAGTTTCTTTTGTCGTCTTACTCAGTAATCTACAATAAGTATTATGCCCGTTGACCTGTCTTCATTTAGGCATTAAAATAAAAAATACATTGCCTACCCTCAATTATTATTTTGTTATTCATAGCACATTATAAGAGGGACAGTATGGGCCTACTGTCCCTCTTATAATATGCTATGAATTACAAGATACTTTGTCACGTCTTTCTTACCAGGCCAGTAAGGCAGCCGCTCTTCATCTGTCGCTCTTGGGCCGCTCTCTGTCTTCAGCCGTCCTTTGGGTAGATTATAGAATAATGCTTAGCTGTCATTGGTGTCGATTCTGTTGTGCACAAACTAAACTTAATTTAAGCTATTGCTATCTTTTACTAAAAGGCAGTGCGAGAAAAGGACGGCTAAAGCTATGAACTAAGTTAGAGATGTCAAACTAGTTTATGCCTTGCGCTTCACCGTGTGTTTAGTCGACATGTTTTTACGTGCACCCCTCATTTGTATAGAAATATTAGTTCCAACTAAATTTGACAGCTCTAAATTACGTCCGTCTCTTTCTCGTTTTATTGGAGAGAAATAGATAGCAATAGCCTAAATTAAGTTTAGTTTGTGCACAACAGAATCGACACCATTGTGCATGTCACTCACCTAATTCCATTTGAACTCGAAAGTGATTCATGTTTAGAATGTCAATGCACCATCGCAAGCTTGGCTTCAGTTCATGGAGGATTTTTTTTAAAGAAATCTTCGCAGATATTCTTTTGTTACTCACTTCAAAGCCTGAGTAAAACTTATGTCAAAAAAAGAAACCTACAGATTGTTATTTTCGAGACTACTATATAGAGTTTAAAAGAAAATATTATATCTTGTCCAATTTTCATTTTCTAATACATAGAGTTCAAACTGAGTAGTCTTAGTTTACGCTTATGGCAACATCGATAACTTAGACAGCTACGTATACAAAACTGGAGGAGCTTTAATAAAGCACTGTGAGGTATCCTTCGGGTTTAGTTTTATTTTCGTTTATATAAATAGCCCACATACTGGTTTGACTTCTCGCGAACACAACAGTGTACCTAATGGTTGGATTTCTCAAAACATTCCATGTAAACTTTTATTAGGCATAATTTTGAACACTAAACAGGTTTATATCTGGTCGTTTCTGGTGCCCGTTCGTTGCTCTAAATTAATAAGTCAACTATATTATTTATTATATACGTTTGTGTGGACATGTCTTTCCCAATGGCCTGCTAGATTACTGTTAATGTGAAAATTTTCTAAGATGTAGTGGCTTAAATTTTTCTTAGCCGAACGAAGATTAGCGTCGTCTTTGCCTTTAATACTTACACTGAATGGTAGTGTTTAATTGGTGATCACTGTTTCCTTTTTATAGCGAAAATTCGGTATTTTACACCACTCTGCAATAGTTTAAACGATTTGTTTAATAAACTTGATACATAATTATATATAATCATCATTCTTTGGACGTTTCTGGCAGAAGGTAGGTGTCGGTCCAAGTCGATTGAAGTTTACTGTTAGTCTAACATTAAATGAAAGTCACACATTATAATTTTTAGATTTATTTTATTTTCAATAACATAAAAATGTTATGTTTTTTCATTTTACACATTTTGAAATGAATTCAGTGGGTACCAACCTGATTACTAAACTTTTCACATAATGTTCAAATGTTAAATACGCTACAGTACAGTTTGGCTTTGCATTAACTTCTGAGTCATGGGTCGCATGTTACCTTATTTAGAATTCTTTTTCACTTATTTCCAAATGCTGCTTATATTTGTACGAGCACAAAATCTACTTACTTCACAGCAGTTCATTATAATATTCAACAAAATATTTAATATTGTAATCATTTACTCACTTGGATGAATCATTCGATTCGATTTTTGCTATTTTTTATAATGTGATATGCTATAAATTTTTTGTGATATTTTCAATTTTTATATAAACAAATTCATTTCTTTTAAATTACCTAAAATAGGTAAACATGTAAAAAATTACTATTTGGTCATACAAAAATCGTTGCGATGATCCATCCAAAAGCAACATTCACTACAATAAATAGATCTAGCTAACTGGAATTGAAGGTCCCTTAAAATTATGTAATTTATGCTAAAGCTGTGATCAACTAAACACACAATCATCAAACACGAACGGACGACAACAAAAACTTGACAACAATTCGTAAATTATCTCTAACTTGTTTGAATAATTGACCACGGCTTTGTATAATACTAATTTTATTGTTTTTTCGTAATAGTTTGACTAACTCTAAAGAGGCGTCCATATTCATAGCATGAAGTAAAGATGCGCAAATCATCAATTTACATAAGATAGTGAAAGAATCAACAGTTTCACATACAACTCTAAGTAAGAGATACCTTTCTAAACTGTTATTAAAAATGTTATTAACCGTAAGTAATGTTTGAAAATTTTACAACATCTAAAAATGAACTATGGTGTCACGATTGTCATATTTTATGGGAACTTAATTCCATTTAGAACCGAATGTCGTTGACAATTTGCGCTGCGCGTTACTCTAAATATATAGATATATAAAAATTAAATAAGTCACAACAAATTTAATTGATTTTGCTTGCGCAACATTACTTGAAACATCAAAATTGGAACCAAACATTTGAAAATACGTGAAATAAGATTTTGTCAATTCGATGCTCATCGCAATTTTTATTCCTATTTAGTGTGTAAGTACTTAAATATTTTTAAATAATGCATTTAACTATTTTAAATAAATTTTATTTTATCAGCACTTCTTTGTTATTGCTTTTATGTATATCTGAGGTGGGCATAACGAAACAAAATTAGGATGAGCACGGATGTAACACATTTTTCTATTAATGTTTATATTGGCGGTTTGCACTTGTAATTAGAGAAACGTTTCAGAGCACAAATACAGTACTATCAACTTAAACTTATGTAATAATGTGAAAATATTTATATATTGAATTAAATAATAATTGAAGATATTCTTTGCCAGAGAAACATACTGTTAATATTTCCACTTGAAAAATAACTAACGTAAGAGGAACAAGATCAATGCAATACGAAGGGACTAGTTCAATAATTAAATTAATTAAATAAAATTTTGATGAAAGGATTCTAAATGTTGCAGTTTCCAAAGACATTTAAAATATTTGAAAAATGAAGAGACTCAACAGTTGTTAGCTTACTGTACTGGGCTCCAAACGCATAGTGGTAATTTTGTATGTACATGTAAAACCATGTGTAGATTTTTCTTTAATTTAGTAATACTATACTAAACTGGCCGTCATATAAGTATCTGCCATGTTCTTCTCCTATATATAACTAGGTAATATAATATTCTTATCTAGATTCATATTTACAAATAATACAGTTCATTACTATTTATATAGAAATTAAAATATATTTCTATCATTCTTCGATTCACATAACGCAAAATAATTTAACAGAGTTCATTTTTGCACTCACATTTACAATATACTTTTGTAACTAATTTGTTACCATTTATTTGTTGATTTCAAACAACTCATTTAGAATATATCACCCAAAAGCGAGTAGCGTTATACTCACGAATCCTATCATATCTTACCATTTAAAAATGCAGAATATGCGAAAACTTGAAGGAATATGTTTACAGTAAATGGCAATTGAACATTATAGTTCGCTCGCATCCAATAGGAACTATAAGATTCACAATGCCTCCGGACGGGCCGGTCGCGCTCGGCTAGCCTATACGTACAAAGAGCCGTCCGGCCCTGCCCACAGTACACAAAACAACTAGCACAAATAAAATAACTCCTCTTTACTATTTACACCCGGTGAACTATTCACAAATTATGGACACAAATCAAAAAACTCTAATCGATTACAGTTATATCGAATAAGAAGTTGAATTATTAATGAAAATTTGTGTTACAGTTTATGCTAGAGTTTAGAATATTAAAGGAGCTCAGTAGCGCCACCGTGTGTGCGGCGGTGCGAGGAACTATACATGCACAACACCGCAGTGTCTATGGCCGTTTGCCTCCAATACTTTACTTATATACCTAATAAATGTTCTCCAACACCATTGTTTCGACAATCGATGCCTCTGTGTGTCGCTGTGTTCAACACGACAGTGCGTTCAGAACTTCTACTAGATGATAACACCTTTACAAGGTGACAGAGATTCTGAAGACATCTACTGTTCGAACGCTCTGCGACATTCAACCCAGCGACACGTGGAGAAGGAACTAAAATCTAATATCACAATATCGGGCTTCTGGCTTCATTGCGAGTTGAACAAACACCTAGTTTGACTCTCAGACGAACAAATCTCAATGTAACAAGCGAGTTACGTAGACGGTAATAGATGTTAGCAAGTATTTTCCCGCTCAATAATGAACGGATAAACCATGAAACGGGCGAAATATATACGTAGTATCTTCTTTTTAAGTACAAATCGAGATCTTCAGTTTCCTTGGTAGTGTTGATTTAATTGACAATCCTATACGTAATCCCGTCTACGTACTTAGCAGGTCACCGTGTTGTTCACTCGAACAGTGCCAGGAGATCGTCGGAGGAAGGCGCGCGCGGTGGATGGCTGCCTGCCGACGACGACGACGACGGCGGCGTTGCTAAGAGCTCACCAAGCGCAGGTGCGTCTAAGTACGACAGCAGCTCCATCGGGTCCACACTTGTCTCCGGCAATAACTGGAATAAGAAAAGAACAGTGAGGCGCTTGCTTTTAATGGTGTTGAATGCTTCTTTGTAATGTTAGCTTGATAAATGCATGCTAGGCTAGCTGACTGTTTGTTTTGCTGTTGTTTCAAGTAAAGCGCATGTGGATACGCTTGATTCAGTATGGTGTGGCAGTATCACTTAAAGCAATTTGGTTTACTTGTACATATATACAGATCTCATGACTTAATGACGTGCTAGAAAAGACCAACTTGTGTGTTTTTATATCCCGAAATTACAGTTCGATATAGCAGAAATACTCACATTGAGATTATCTGTCCCTTCTCCATCTATGACGGCGGCGGGATCGAAGTTGAGGTCAGCGGGGATGTCCACGTCGGTGAGCGAGTGGTGGTCCACGGAGGGCGGGCCCGGCGTGTGCGACGAGCCCGGCGTGTGCGCGCCGCCGCCGCCCGGCGTGTGTGCGGAGCCAGGCGTGTGTGGCGTGTGCGGTGTGTGCGGCATCTGGACAAGATATTAGCATTTAGTCTCCATTCTGGTGCTTTGTCAGGTACGGGAACACTTAAAGTTAAGACCACATAATTATACCATATTTTACATGTTTTAGCTTGTCATTCATCATAACTTAGTACAGCAATAAAGTGGATGGATTCTTTTCATAAGCACACTGCACAGTTGGCTGTGCGTGCGTAGAGAAATAGCACTCTTACTTAGCATATATTTTCTTGTCAACATTTTTCACTTTATTTGTTTGAACGACACAAAATAATTTAAGCTAAGACAATGAACTTTTAGACAACCGGCTACAGAGTGATTTGAATCTGTTGAAAACTGTGTTGGGTTCCACTACGTGTTCACTTATATTTTCATCTATCTGTAATTGATAAAAGTGTAATATTTTTACCTGATCGTTTAGGCTCTTCTCCATCGCGTTGAGAGGATCTAATGAGTTGACGCTCTCATTCAGATGCGATAGAGGTCCGTTTCCAGCGTACTCGTTGCTGCCAGGCCCATTGTTCATACCGAAGTCGTAATTCTGATTGTTCGAACTTGAATTTCTGTTCTGGCCGTTTTGGTTGTACGAAGAGATCATTGAGCCACTGGCGATAGTGTTCATGTCAGGAGGAAGGTATGGTGATAGTGCTTGATTCATATCCCAGTTGTTCATTGTAGGCATGTTCATTGAGCCCGGTGATACTGCTTTACTGCGCTTTCCTAGGCTGCCATCACTGCTATCTTCTTCTTGCTGCAAAAAGTAAGGTCATGTCTTAGAATAATTTTGCAATAATGAGGAGTTTAAAATAATAATTCTTATAGATAATAATGAAAATGCATTAGTCGTGTCACAAATACTCACCTTAATGCCAGTATTGTTGGCGATTTTAGTTGCCTTCCAGTTAGCACCACTGTCAATCGTAACTTCGTCAACATCTGAACTGTTCAATGTGTTTAGGATACCCCACATGTATTGGTCAACTTCTAAACCTTCTAACTGCGCTGGTTTACTGTAAAGAAGTAATATTGTTAGGCATTTGTACCTTAAAATACAAAAATATGAGTACGATTGGAATGTCAGGAGCAATACTTACTTGCAAACCGGACACCGCCATGACCCTCGTTCACAGTTCAGTTGTAAATACGACTCTAGATCGAAGCATTGTATGTGTTTGCACTCGTGGCCACGTGCCGGTAGCGTGATCTTCTTAAACGTGATTGGACATTTTAACGATACTTTTAAAGCTGTTTGTTCAACGCTATCCCTGTCGTTAGCTGTGTTGGATCCATTGCTACCATTGCTTGGCGTCTGGTTGAAGTTCATCTTGATCTTCGCGATGCAGTGGTCTGCTGTTAGTAGGCGCTTTCTTAATAAACCTTGCAGCACACTTCGTACGCTCGGTCGGTGAACTAATTGTAAAACAAACAGGTGCGACTGGAAAAAAGTAGAAGGTAAGGTTTTGTTGGACCGGAAAGCTGGCTGATTCATACTATTTTGGGAGTTATTTGGTTTTATAAAGGAGATAGGACTTAAGGAGATACTTACACAGCAGCAGGCTGAGACAGTGATTTGTATCGTGTTTCTGCCTGGCTGGCACACTTCTTTCAGGTACAATGGTTTGTGTGATGTTTTGTTCTCTCCTCTATCTATAACTAATGGAGTCGCGTTGACCGACACTTGAACACTTGCCGGCCAGTTTGTGTTCATCTGTCTATCCTCGTGGTGGAAGCATTTTAATTGTAACTCAAGGTCCGATCTGTGAAGAATTAAACAAGTTAGAATCTTTGTCCCATACGTTTCGCTTTTAATTTACTTTGAATTACTTCATTACAATATTTACCTCCATATTAACGTCGAATGGACCGTGGGTTTTAATTGAAATACATGATTGCTAACTGCTAAATTATGTTCTAATCTAAATGGTGGTAATATAATACCATCTCTTACGGGGAATGTTAACCGGAGCTCGTCATCTGAAAACAAAAGAATCTTTTAGTCGACTTGTTTCAATGCATATGGATTTGTAATTCCACGAATATATATTGAGTATTCTTACTTTGCATGCCCATTGGAGGTTTGAGCTCGTTGAAGTGGGGTTTCACATCACCATTAGGGCTGATGTAAGGGGGCATACTGCTGGCGGGCGTAAGCGGCGGCGTCGGATTTCCAGGAACTGGACTGTGCTGATAGGTCATGTTAGTGCGCATAGCGACCTCCTGCGCGAACTGTCCGCCGTATTGCCCAGCATACTGCGCGTTGCTGCTTTGGTGCTGAGGGAACTGGCTTGGCACGCCACCATTGAAGTACTGCCCTTGGTTAGAGTAGGGTGGCGTTGATTGCCTCATTGTTCCTCTCATTGCCGCACCGAAGTTACCGCTAGGTCCTAATGGTTGCTGCGGTGGGTATTGCCCTTGGAAGCCAGGTCTGCCGCCGTACCCCGCCGGATACTGAGTCGGCCCAAAGCCAGGCTGCCCAGTCATGTACTGCGTCTTCCTCTGACCCATAAGCATGTTGCCGGCCGGATATGGCGTGTGTCGCCTTTGGTATCCCGGTCCCATCTTGGCTGAGCTGCTCATTTGTCCAGGCCCCATCTGCGACGGCATCATGTTGGCGTGCATGCCCATGTTGGCCATCTGCGCCATGGGGTTCATACCATTCATAGCGGCATTTCCCATCTGCCCCATGCTGGTCATTCCGTTGATTCCGCCGTTGCCTCCCATCCCCATTCCGGCCATACCCGGATTATGGCTGCGTTGTTGACCGTAGCCGTTCATCGCACCATATTGAGGATTTCCCATAGTCATGTTGTTTTGCATCTGTAAATGAAAATAACGTCGTATGTAGAATTGTATACGTGACTGGATTCACGTTTCATTTGTGATAGCTTTTAAAGTCTTTTTGATGGATTGATTCATATTCAATGGTGTTTGCTTTGAGCGTGTGTTTAATTAAGGTATTTGATACGATTTCATATGAATATATTCAAATTGTATTAATTTCGTTGCGAGTTAGAGAAGTGGCATTTTTGGGCAATACGTATTGCAATTTAAATGTATGCGACTTCATAAAGGATTATGAGTGGTGTTTTACCTGCGAGAAAGGCTGCGAGTCCTGCATCGCGGCCGTGGTGGCCGCGGCAACCATTGCGGCGGTGGCGCCGAACTGCGCGTTCTCGCCCCCGCCGCTCATCGCGCCCGAACCGCCGGCGCACCCATAGCCGCTATAACAATATCAACACTCACATCACATCAACTACTTTACAAAATTTAATTTGATCTGTCCAACATATTAATACAGAAGTTTCTGTAACCATTGTTATAAACTTTTCGTTAACATACTATAATATTGAAGTTAAAGCGTCTGTAAACGCTCCTTGACAAAAGTAATTACTACTGTAGAATGGATGAAGTAGATATACGTGTACATATTAAATGTGAAATCGGTCCAGTTAATATTATTTCACTCACGATACGAGCAGTTTCTATTGCAAGCGGCCTTGCAGAATCGAACATTCCACACGTTAACGCTTCGATTATTAATAAACCCAGACTCAATATTCAACCCAAATTCTATCGACGCAAGATCTTTTTTTAATACACGCCGTGATTTTATTATTTTACGAACAATGAGAGAAAAAATCAATATGGACGTATAGTGACGCGTTGTAACCCCTGTGTTTCTCTCGGGATGTGTTTGATTTTTTGTACGGCGCCGGAGTGGGAGAACGATTCATGTGAACTGCTTTTGGGGCGAATTCCCGAGCCTTCCCGGAGCCCTTTCTAATAATTCCCATTCGACAAATGCACGACAAACACTCGCACGGGCTACCCATTGTTGCGAGCATCTGTAGTGGAGCAACAATATTGGCCCTTTGTGAGCGTGTATGAAATTATTTTAATGAATATACATTTACGTGTGTGCGTTTAGTATGTATGTACACAAATTGTAACTGATTACGTAGAAAATTAATTGAGTAGCTAAATCTGCCATTATATAACAATTTAATTCAAACTCTCTAAAACTAGTTTATTAGCAACGATTACATTGTTACGTCAATTAACTGTTACCTAAATTGGTTGTAGATTCATAATAAATCTTGACGAAGTGGTGACTCCTAGATACTTTAAGTATTCTCGTAAATAGCTTAACAGACACTTACTAGCGTCGACAACCAATAAACACAAGAGTCAACAACGCTCATCTCGACATCGTCTATTCATCGTCGCTGCAGATGATTTACAAGGGCCCTTCCTTAGGTAAACTCGGCTCGGCCTGCACTTCTTTTTATAGTTTTGTCTGGACCTTTTTCTTTTTGCCGACCGAAATGTGTAGTCAACAAAAAATCTGTGTGTTCTGTATCCTGGTACACTTTTTGTAAAAGTGGTACCACATCCGAATAATCACTTACGGACTGTTCAAAATATTTGGGTTGTTGAATGCGAGCGTTCGTCGCAGGCATTCTTTTGGGACAATTCTCGGAACACCTTTATAAAATACTTATGTTTCGGCAAATGCGCCTGCACAGACTTACTGACTACTTTCCAAATGGTACTAAGGAAGTAAGGACCGTCAGACTGGTGATTTGTGCAGAGGATATGACATGATCCTATGTGGGCGCGTTACACCCGTTCTTCGACATACGAAACTTCTAAATAAATCAATATGAATGAGTAGGCAAGCCGCTATTTTGAGAAGCTGGAAGGTGTTTGGCATAGTATTGAGAGATGTGCGAGTAACGCGTAGGTATTTTGATACATAGGCTGCAGTTAATTTTAGATTAGTGCGCAGACGTGTCGGATTCCTGGTTAATTGGCAGTCGAGATAATCGTGTATTGAATCCCACTGCTTAATGCTTCTGCTTTCAGATTTACAACTCTGATTATAAAACAGGCAATAATATATTAATATTATTTTGTCGTTATTGTAGTAGTACTAAAATATAGTTTCAAAATTTTACTAACCATAAAGTTTTGTAAGCGTGTATAACTGGATGTTTAATTTTATTTGATGTGAAGTGTTAAATAAGGCATTAATTGTGAGTCTCGTATAGATTACTATCGCGGTAGCGTGAAGCCGTGGCGTGTTCCACCCCTGTGTTTCGACGACAGTTGGTCACCCCCATTTAAATGCCACTTCACATTGTGGCTTGTGCGCATACTGACATAATAAAAAGCGTTAACTAACGTTAGTATTATGCGATGGATTGACGGTGTCTTAAGTAACTGCTGCCTTTACGTATAAATTGATTAAAATCGATTTTTAGATTATTTTTACAGAATATTTATAGAAATTAACTTTTTTTTTCGTTGAACTCTTTAGCACATCGTTTCTACGGAATATTTCGAAACTAATTTTGCCACAAAAAGATAATGTTCACGAACCAAGCATTTTAATTACCTACAACGCTATCTATCTCATTCTCATCAATTGACGCGGGGTCCGGAGAATGAATCATGCTTCAAGGAGCGGATTCCGGGGGTTTACAAATGGAGCCGAGCGTTCCGGGGTAAATACGGTACAATGAGCGGGGAAGGGTCGGTCGGCTACGTCGCCTAGGGTAAGTGGGGCCGGTCACGTCAATATGGGGCTTTATTACGACGACGCTCCCGATAATAATTTGTTTGGCTGTGATGATATTGAACCGAAAGGAATCACCGATTTAACAGCATAGAAGAGATTAACACGTGTATTTACGAGAAAATATGTTTTAGAGCTCGGTGAGTAAGTTATAGTCACTTCGTGACTGGTATTATAGAAACATTTAAGGTTTCCAATGAGAATCCGTTCAGGCATGGCGCACGTGGTGTAATGTATGTTGTGTCAGTGCATCCGCCCCCCAGACGTCTCGCTCGATTCAAACTGACGTTTTTTCCCACGATCACTTACTAACGGTTACAAATCTCTTTGAGTTACACTCGCTTTTAATATTTTCACACTTCATGATTTGATATGAATTTAATGAGTAACTTTAGTTCAATTTCCCTAACTTCCCTACCCTTGAAGTTAAGTAGACTTCCTGTGCTGTGTTCACACAATCTCACTGCCGGTCCCCACTTTTATTATTATTTACTTATTGGTTTTGTATAAAGGCAGGCTGCCATCAACAATATGTCGTTTGTAAAGGTGGCTACTAAACAAAGCCGTTGAGCGCTTCGACTTAACACCTGCTCAGAATTTTTTTAACATTGTAATTTAGCTCATAATCATTGATCAAAAACGGTTATTTATCCAATCTTTTATTATTTGTTATTCAGAACAGTGACAGTTGAAAATATCAGAGTAGAAAGTAGAAACGTAAAAAATACTATTGGAATGAATCTTAACTGTTCGATGCTCTCGGTGTTGCTAGTTTAAATGTTTTGTTTATTTGTGTTTATTGTAAGCGCTAAAGTGCAGTCACCGCGTGCATTCCCATTATGCGCTTGTGTGAGAGTTCCGTCAATGTGTGCGTGCGTCTGCACTAGTGTGAGTGCACTAACGTTCGACTGTGTGAGTGCTGGGTGCCCTAAAGCGTTTGTGCGTGTGAATGGAGGAGCACATTTCATTTATAATTGCAGCGATGCGCGGTCGACAATGTCACACTTGTGTGTACTTTTAAAGTTATGTTTGGTTTATGAGGGGAAACTTAATGCTCGTTGATTAAAAATCGCTGATTTAATTTTGAATGCCTTATTTTATTACATTGGATTTGTAACAAGACTTTCTTAGTCAATTTAAAACACGAATTGTAAGGTAGTTTAACATATTTACGTAGATGGTATATTTTTGATTTTATTGCTTGTTAACTACGATAAGGTGGCACAGGTAAGCCGAGTCACGTTTCAGCGTTTTGTTGAAATGT
This sequence comes from Xestia xanthographa, assembly GCA_905147715.2. Lineage (NCBI taxonomy): Eukaryota > Metazoa > Arthropoda > Insecta > Lepidoptera > Noctuidae > Xestia > Xestia xanthographa. The sequence goes on along the minus strand of LR990653.1, from coordinate 11,535,380 downwards.
AAACAAACTTGTTCCGGATAAGATAAAACAGTTAAGGCAACCAAGTAGTACCTACACAAAGCGTCAAGTTTTGGTAACTGATAACGAATTAGAGATCTGTATACTCATCATTTTCGATTCGTTTTTTAATTGAAATAGACAATTCGAGTAATCAACTGTTACCAACAGCACTACCTACTACACAAAGACATAAACATTTTATTTTCGCATGGCAAACCGGAAATTTTAATTACATGGAGCGTCAATAATTTCAATACTATCACGTGCTATCAGTGTTTTAAATTTTCAGTTATTGCTCGTGTGACCTAAACTTTTCTGACTTAAAAATTTACTCTGGGCATAGTTTTGCTTTTATTTACAATTAAGATTAAAAACCAAATATTTTTCTACTCAAACCAAATATTTTTTTGGACTCACCTAGGGGCGTTGACTCTGTATCCAATGGTCCCTTGCAACGGGTTGTGTTTTCCACTATCGGGAGCTTGTGCTCCCCCGTAGGTGATGATGGAACCCGCGTACCCGGCCGTACTATTGGAGTGCGCCGTCCTGCCGTTCCAAGGCACCCCCTGAAACACGATGCACCTGGTTTGTTGCGATTCAAAAACATCGACGTCGGCTCGAAACTGACATCTCCACCAATCGGCAATAACTCCACAATATTTCCCTCATTTCAAATACTAATTTTTCTCCAATATTGTACTCGTGTCAGTTGCGAGCATGTAGTCGCATTTTCTGTTATCGCGTACCGCGCGTAAATTTCGCTCCAGCCGTTCGTCGAACGTCAACAATTCACGAAACGTTCATCGTTTACCTTTGTGAAAATTTCATCGCCTTCATTTTATTCTGAATCACTTGTTCATATTAGGTAATACTCGAGACTGATTTTTTTTTTCCTTAAATTTTACGGTCAATTTCAATAACTCAACACAATGTAAATCAACACTTAAAAATCGTAACATGATGACGTATAGATTTTCCATGGTTCACAAGTTTTTCACATATTACAATCTGTCAACGATGAACGCTTCGCGAATTTATTCCGTCTTCAAATCAGCTGAGGCAAAATCCAGCGTGTACGTTTTATGACAGGTGGTGTGTCTAGCTTTAAACCTTCCACAAGTTTTTTGTTAATTATGTCACCGAGTTTTTTTTTGATCATTTTCTACGGTTATGTTCAAAAAAATATTTTTCTAAACTTGTAAAAAGTATTAAATCTAGTTCAGAGAGTTTAGAAAAACACTTGTAATTACTTGAATGCCACTTTCACGTAACACAATTCTTGAATTCACTGCAGAAATATTTAATTCATAATCCAATGTTGACACTTAGAAGAAATCCTTTTTTGGTGATCCACTTCACTGTTTGTTCAAAAATCCAAATAGTCACTTATCACAACTCATCAAAATCCAAATCCAGGGAGTAATGAGATCAAAACTTGTCACTGTGTTCCAGCATTCGATAGCCAATAAGTTATCGTTCACTCACGAGTCCGACTTTGAAGTCACCGAAACATCATAGACGTGTTGCACGAGTGTCGACACCGACGTCACTGGCTACGACGGCGAACGACCGCGCATTCGACCGTCAAAGGTAACACTGGATGATGGCGATGGTGAGCCGGCGACGGTGAGTGAGAGGTTGCGGCGCGGGGCGCTCCCACCCCGCGCGACGTTGCCAGCTCGCCGCGATAAGTGGCGCACCCCCGCTTCCCCCGCTCGTAAGTCGTCGTCTCGGCACTCGGCGATCGGCCGTGTTCGGGCGCCATCGTCGCCGTATCGGCTCTCTGCCCCACCCCGCGCGCTCGACGTTTTCACGTAACGGTCCTCAATCGAGCGCGATACTGCCACTGCGATAGTTGCAATGTTCTGCCGTCATTGCGATTTCAATGATTGAAGTAGAGCGCCTTCTATAAAAATGATTATGAATGTTTAATAAAATTCCCTGAGAAAGTTAGACCCTTTCCGAAAATGTTTGATGGGATTTAAATAAATCATTTCGCATTATTCTCAGGTAGATATTATGTATCTCAGTTTTTGCGCAGCGACTCAACGCGCTGCGGCGGTCGACAAGCGTCTGCGTTGGGGCATAATAATTAGCAACGATAAACAATGGGCTTGTCGTCCTCTGGCCGCTACCTGCGCGTGACGATAGAGGACGAGTGACTTGTCCTGAGATGTCCTTGCGGTGTGCCGTCTTGTCGCTGCACGCATTTTGCACATATCTTAAATGATGATAATTGCAGTTTTTTTTAACATTGTTATTGGTATACTTTACAGATAATTAAATCTTGCAAAATAGTTCCATTATGCCCTTGAAATCATCAGTAAAGTATTACCCCCTTCAAGATTTATTATCGTTATAAACATGAAACAAAAAGGTTGACACGTTTTGTATAGATGAACATCGTTCATTGTCATTTATTTTACCTGATAGGTGTAACTGTGTGATAAAAAAAAAACAGATTATTATAAAAAATAAATAAAGACAATGTCAAGTAGGTACATTTGTAAGAAACAATAAATAAATATTTTGTTTGTACAAAAATAATTATGTACATTATTTTATACCCGTAAATTATAATTTTCCATTAGACTACAGCTTCCGTGTTTGACAAATAAGCAGATTTTTCCTATTTCATCATAATCTTAAACAATAGTGTGAAAATCGTAAGGTAATCTCAACATTTTGTAAAATGGTCTACATTAGTTTAGTGCGGCTGTGCGGCACGCACACCGCCTGCGCTGACTGGAAAGTCGGGAAAGCGAACGTAGAGCAGCGCGCGCGACGCGTCTCGTCCGCGTTCCGATGCGCCCGCGCCGCCCTCTACTCCATTCATAAAAATAATTAACTACCTATCCGCTCCACCGGCTCCAAATATAAATGTTGTGTAAATATAGACATTTTCACACTTATTTCGTAGTTGAGACATCACTGGGGAACAAAATCCACTTTTGTTGTTTTCTTTTATTTGAAATCCTGATCCTTAATTGATTTTATGTTAATTTGATAAAATGAAGTCCTACGCATAAATTCATCAGCGTTTATTTTGTATTTTATCATGTATTAGTACAAAAAAACAATGATGATTGGGTTTCCTTTGTCCGTCTCTAGGGCCGAAGTTTCTTGTCTATCGAATTCGACGAGAGCGGTTCCGTTGTTTAGTCTTGATAAGTTTACAGACAAGCAGACAGTTCTTTGCATTTGTCAAGTGAGAATGGAAAGATTGAAAATAGACCCACTCTATGGTGGGTCTATTTTCAATCTCAGATTCAGAGATCAAATATCAGCAAGCAGCCATTAATTTACGAAACACAGGCTCTGTTTACTTACATCAATCCTGAAAACACTAGCGCACTATCTTTTACGGGGGCTCCAAAGTTACTCGCGTCGTCTCTCCCTATGGCACTTTGCGCAGGAGACAATTACAAAGTTTAAATTACAAATTAGTTTCAAATAATGTACTAGTGTGGCTTGTTGACTATAGATTACTTCGACTTACCGACTAGCAGTGTCTCATCATTTATTTGTTTTAATTATCTGCTTATTTGAGAATCAGAAATGTTTTTCTTTTTTACTGAAATAGCTTAGGTGTTGTATTGTAATGTAAGTAGTTGAACTAGATACTTTTTAAATAAAAAGTCTTATCAGATTTTGTGTAATGTGTTAGTTGTACAAGGTACGAGGACAAATACCTATTATACAATTATATAAATGCCTCAGAAATTTGTAACAGGATCCTAATGATTTATAATCAACCAGAAATAAACCAACGATCATTCAACATTCCTGAAACCGGAAAAAAACCTAACAGTGGCGATTAGTACGTGTTTAGTTACCTTTCTTCCGCAGAACGTTATCAATATAGATAAAATTCGTGACGACACTGATAAGAAACATATTCCATAAATATGTGTGCATTACACACGTACCATCCATACTTACTTAAGTACTGATATTATTGTTTTATTCACATTTTTCGGTGCTACGTGACTTTATAAACCGAAGGTCAATCAGAAGTTTTGGAGGAATCTAATCAGTGTAGATCTATACAATTTGTAACTTAAAACACAAATATAAATTGTTACGAAGGTATTTTGATTGTAAAAAAATAACATTAGCAAGAAAGGTTTCGTTACCCATTTTTTTACTTCTCTTAACCTTGGGCGGGCGGCTGAAATACTTAGCTTGCCTATTTATTTGCCTATTTTTCATTGGGTTTATGTAACTTAATATTATTTCACCTAATGGGTGAGTTCTACATTTTGTCTGTGATCATTGATTCCTTAGGCGGGTGATGTCGCCCCGTGGGCGGTGAAAGAGAACTCGAGGTTACGTTCGAGGGACGATTCGGGGGTGTACCTACAGACGCAAAAGGGCAACATGAAGGCGGGAAACCATTTGATTGCCAAGAGTAATTATCTATTAGCGCGAAATGTTAAAATGTAGATTTATGTAGTAATATAATCTATTTAAGAGTCTCATTTAGCCTTCAATAAGGAGTATAAATAAGATGTGTTACATAGCAATATTTTATTAGGCACGTTTTGTCTGTAACCATGTACTGTATCTCATTTACCTATACAGGCTAATAAAATTAGGTAATTAATTCTTTTAATCATTTTATCAGTAACTCTTATTTATTACACGGGTTTTCCAAAAATATTATCATTATAGCATCGTTTGTATCGCAGCCATTACTTCTGAAACAAAACGACAGAAAGAGAACGACTAAGATAATGTGGCATTTACATGCTACGCGTGTTGTTTATTTACTACATACTGATTATTGTTTATGTTTAATTGGCTTGAGGATCAATTTAGACGTTTTCGCTCCAGAATGTATACGTATTTCGTAAGTACATAAAAAACACGCACGTACGAGCATCGCTTTAAGTAGATACTTAGTACATATAAGTAATGAATACGGTGAATTAGAAATCTGGTATAAAAGTAGAATTGTTCTTAAACCATAAATCTTAAAATATTCACGACACTGTAAACCTAGAATGTAATGTTACAGGGTATTTTGTCAATAGGTCAGAATCATAAATTAAACGGAAATTAGTAGAAATAACAAATATGTAACAAAGTAAAAACGTTTCCATATTTATAATGATTAATTGATTATCTACTAGTGTCATCATCGAGTAGATAATGTGAAAATAAAGTGATACAAAGCGTGCGTAGGTACTTTAAATAACTTATTATCTCAGATACAGATTACTGTTGAGGAGGTCACGTGCGAGCAGGCAATTCTACTCAGTAATACAACAATAGCTCATCATCAAAGCGTTGAAAGCGGAGAATTAAGAAATCAGTTTTTCCTCATATGTTGACAACAGTTATAAATCACAGTCGCCGTGTTTATTTTATGATCCAGCTATTATCGTCAACGCGGCGGTTTTGCAACGTGGTCGCTGCGCCTCGGAGCCGAAACGCGACTGTAGGGTTGTCGAATTACTAACACATCGGTTTGTTTCACACAACTCGTAAACAATCAGTGTATGCTCATCTTCTTTACTCGAACCAAGCGTATAATTGCTGTAGTAATCGTTTTAAATCTTTGGCCATCCCTGTCTCCAAGTTAATTTTAAATCAGCTTTACTCCTAAATCTATGCCATCCCTACGTTTGTAGAAGTCGTAAAAAACAGATATATTATATTTGTACATGCATCAGCTATTTCTGTATCGCTCTGTACTTTCATTCCTGTGGTGTTTCGCAGCCACATCTTATGGTGTTTAATTTTGTGCAGCAATGTTACTCAAAACGAAAGATCAACCTATATTTCGATTTCATTACAAATCAGAAACTTCAGATGTCTATGAAATACTGCGTACCTAATGTTAGAAAATAAATAAAAACATTAGTATGCATGATTTCGGGCAGGAACTATATACCTTATCGCAACTGAGGACAGTAACAATGATAACGATTGGCATTATTAGTAATGTCACGATATGTTGCAATTGTTTTTGTTGATGTCTAATTGTACCGATCAATTAACGATTTGTTATTTAAGGCTTTATTTGGATCATTGTATAGTTATTGCTTGGACAAAACAATTATTCTGGCTAATACTGGCTATAGAGCTAAAATAAATGTTTTTTTGTGTAACATTTCTTGATGATGCATTGCCTTTTAACATTTATTTTAGTAATTTTGGTGTAATTTCTCCAAACGTTGATATAATTCTACCTATTGAACCTAACCAAATGCTAATTAATCTATCAATGACGAAATTGAATCCTAGAAATTTAAAATCCATCTAAATATATAAAAGAACTGACTGACTGACGGACTCATCTATCAACGCACAGCCCAAACCGCTGGGTCTACAGATTCCAAATTTGGCAAGTAGGTTCCTTATGTGGTTTAGGGGTGTATTAAAAAAGGATTTTTCAAAATTCATCCCCTAAGGGGGTTAAACGGGTCTCCAAAGTTTGTATGGGGAAACAAGATTAGTTAGACTATTTTATTCGAAACTTCACAGGAGTGCTCCTATTGATAAATGAGTAGAAATGAGTTTCAGTTTTTTCAGAATTCAACCCCTAAGAGGGGAAAATGGGGTGGCAAAGTATAAAAATCAATGCACAGCCCAAACCGCTGAGTCTAGACATTCCAAATTTGGCACATTGGTTCCTTATGTGGTCTAGGGGTGCACTAAGAAAGGATTTTTCAAAATTCAACCCCTAAGGGGGTTAAACGGGGCTCCAAAATTTGTATGGGGAAACAATAATAGTTAGACTATTTAATCCGAAACTTCACAGGAGTGCTCCTGTGAAGATTGATAAATGAGTAGAAACGGGTTTCAGGTTTATTCAAAATTCAACCCCTAAGAGGGGGAAATGGGATGGCTAAGTATAAAAATCAATGCACAACCCAAACCGCTGAGTCTAGAGATTCCAAATCTGGCGCATAGGTTCTTTATGAGGTTTAGGGGTGCACTAAGATAGGATTTTTCAAAATTCACCCCCTAAGGGGTTGAAACGGGGTTTAGATTAGATTAGAGAGAGAAAATTACATGGGGAAATAAGATTAGTAAGACTACTTTATTCGAAACTTAACAGGAGTACTCCTATCGATAAATGAGTTAACATTTGTATTTCAGGTTTTTTCAGAATTCAACCCCTAAAGGGGGAAATGGGGTAACAAAGCCTGAAATTCAACATAGGTATTGTTTTTATAGTGAATTGGGTCGGGTGTATTACAAAAACAGCGATTTTAAGATTTAATGTGGCAGACCTGAAATACAATCATTCCCTGTTGGGGTGCGATGGGGTTGAAATGTCTAAAAAACAATATGGGTGTCGATACCGAGATTATCAGGGGCGCTGATTACGAAAATGGCATTTATTTATTTTGAGATCCAGAAGATTGCGGATTCGACTTCTATACAGGGTTATTGTTGATTTATTGTGATGATTGTGATAACGATAATGATGATTGTGATGATGATTATGATGATGATGATTGTGATTACGACGATAATGATTGTGATTACGATGATGATTGTGATAATGATGATTGTGATTAAGATGATAATGATTGTGATAACGATGATAATGATTGTGATAACGATGATGGTGATTGTGATTTTGATGGTGATTGTGATTGTGATGGTGATAGCGATGGTGATTGTGACAGTGATGGTGATTGTGATAATGATGAAGATGATCGTGATTGCGATGATAATGATTGTGATAACGAGGTTAGTGATTGTGATAGTGATTGTGATGGTGATTCTGATAGTTATGGTGATTGTGATAATGATTGTGGTTGTGATAGTGATGGCGATTGTGAATTTGTGATCATGATGATTGTGATTAAGATGAAAATGATTGAGATTACGATGATAATGATCGTGATTATGATGATCATGATATTGTTGACGAGGATGGAGATTGTGATGGTGTGTGATAGTGATTGTGATTGTGATAGTGATTGTGATTACGATGATAATGATTGTGATAACGATGATGGTGATTATGATAGTGACTTTGATAGTAATTGTGATGGTGATTGTAATAGTGACGGTGATTGTGATGGTCATAGCGATGGTGATGGGGATTGTGATGGTGATTGTGATGGTGATTGTGATGCTGATTGTGATAATGATTGTGATAACGATAGTGGTTGTGATAGTGATGGTTATTGTGATAATGATGGTGATTGTGATAATAATGGTGGTTGTGATAGTGATGGTGATTGTGATAATTATGGTGGTTGTGATAGTGATGGTGGTTGTGATAGTGATTGTGATGGTGATAGCGATGGTGATGGGGATTGTGATGGTGATTGTGATGGTGATTGTGATGGTGATTGTGATGGTGATTGTGATGGTGATTGTGATTGTTATGGTGATTGTGATGCTGATTGTGATAATGATTGTGATAACGATGGTGGTTGTGATAGTGATGGTGATTGTGATAATGATGGTGATTGTGATATTAATGGTGGTTGTGATAGTGATGGTGATGATTATGAAATTTGGCACTTATATAGTTTATAACCTGGATTAACATGTAGGACCCTGTTTATTTATCCCTTTAGTAAGATTCAGTGGGACAGCTACCGAACTGCATGCGGGCGAAGCCGCGGGCAACAGCTAGTTAAAAATAAATATTGAACATGTCCATTTATTTAAAAAAAAATACTACAGGCAACATCATCATAATTCATCTTATCCTCGTATTGAACTTTTCTTCGTGTATCAGAATAGTTTAGATAGGATTACTACCTTGTGTAATGTCGAGAATTTTTTACCTAATCCCTAATTATTTGTGGATAGAATGTAATGAAAGTCTTAAAGATATTCTATTTTCGGAATCGGAAAATTAGTTCGATATTTTCTTGATAGTCAAAACAACTTTTTATAAAATGAAGGTGGAAATCACCTACATTTATAAAGTCTATTGGTGAACCTTTTATAGTTCAAATGAAGTACATATATCACTTTTTCCATTTTCAGAGCTCTGATTAATTTGATCTTCTCTGATTTCAAGATATGTATTTGCGTTCATTTTTCTTTGAATGTTTTGGCGTCTATACCCTTTTCTTGTCATCTCTGTTATTAATATTTTCTGTAGTTTATAAATTGATTGTTTTATTTCTTATTGTACCGAGCTCGTATTACTTTCTTAGGTGTTGTTGTGAGTAAAGGTAAAACTAGCATTAAGCTAATCTTGCTGATGTTATGAAATGAGATGATTACATTAAGATAACAGAAGATTATTAAAGACAAAAATAAGTGCTGCTTGATCATACTTGGAGTTGAAACGTGATATTTACTAAATTTTGACAATTGAATATCCTATCAAATACTAATTTCAGTTTGAATATTTCTCTAAAAGACATGGTTTTGTAAGTAGGTATATTCATACACTTTAAAATACATATTAACGCACAGCAGTAGCTAATGTTGATGATTATGTGTTTCAGTTAGAACTTGTGGAAGTTATAGTTCGCGGACAAATTCATAACGGAACTTGCGCTTGGTTTACTTATCACTAGGCTTCAGACGCAGTTTGGCTTCAAGTAAGCACTCCTAGTTTGCTATGCACTTTATCTGTGAATAAATAATATATTAATGTGCATACTCGTTTATAAAATACAATGAATGCATGTTTAAATTTATTTTTAATTTGCAGAAGTAGGTATGATAAGTGCGAAGGAAAGTGAATGTTTCATTGGATAGTATATTATTTATGTCTATTATTGTCTATCTATTTATTCTCATTATGTAAGTAGAATGTATGAATAGTAAGAAATCGCAAGTTTATTATGTATCGTGTTTGTGATTTGTGTTAATATTTGTGTAGCTATCCATTCTTTTTAGAGTAAGTAGGCTTATTTGTATTTACTCTGTCCGTGTTTGTATTATGCCTAATATTTTATTTCGAAGAAAATATCATCAATAGTCATTTTGAGCTTAAAAGTTAACATAGACCAATAGTTAGAACGTTCGCAAGTGGCACATAACGCGGTGTAGCAAGCAGGCGTATCGGCTGCGAGTTACATGCATTTAGGGTTACCATGACAACCAACTAAACATCAGAATCGCAAAGTTCAGCTGTTGACATTCGATGAATAAAGATGACAGACAACCTTCAGACAACCCAATAAAGAAAAAATAATCGTTCTTCTTGTAAACTCGACGATCCAATGTTGTGTGTTGATATAAATCTATTGAAAATAATTACCAAGAAAACATGCTTTTAACATGTTAACTTGACAAAAATTTCGTGTTTCATTGGAAGGACCTACCTTCTTGCTTTTGTAAAAGTTAATTAGGTACTTCCAGATGCAATTTTTGTTAGATTTTTCCACTTTTTAAGAGAAAGATTGAAGTGTTCTACTTTAATAATATTTAAAATAAATGATCTGAAATCCTGACGGGTGTCTGTTAAGACTGTATGTGTAAGAAATCTTTACGTGTGGTAACCCTACATTTGCCTCGACGCAAACCTGTTCCGCACTTCGGGAAATATGTCGCCGATCACGCGTGCCCGCCGGCTTGTTCGCTCTTCGTTACACAAATATGCATTTTTTTCGCGATTACTATGACTAACTTGCACTTATTCAGTAGGTAAAGTGTAGTAAGGGTCAAGATTTTTCATTGGTTTAGTAATCTTGAGCTCACGCCAGTTTTTCGAAGTAAATGTGTCATCTTGAGGAGGAAAGTGGAGCATGTCAAAACATTTTCGCTCTTTTTCAGCGTGCAGCTCGTATCTATGTTGAAGTTTTACTTTATGTACTCGGTCCTTCTTCTGTATGTTCATTGCATATATTGTGATAAATACATGTACAACTTTGTATCTGCTATCAATATGAATGTTATTAACATTTGGTATTCTTGTCCAGCTCTTGCCCTCCGCTCTCTCTCTACGTTTGTGCCGCACAAAGTGTCGAGTTAGACATAACGCGCGTCTATATTTATTATTTACAGGCGAGCGATGATTTCCATTCTTCGCGCTCGATGTCGCGGCTACGAGACGAGAAAGCCACACAACATGATAATATCACATTCTTCGCTCTACGAATGCATACGTTCTAAAATTCTAATTGTTTATTATTCTCTACTTATACGCCGTTTGGTTATATTTGATCAATGTTTTTGACACTCATTCTTGTTTTCGTCATTATCATGCTTCTTCAGAATTTTTCTTACAAAAGCAACAATATAATTATTAATATTTGTCTCTTAGAATTTGCCCTTGACGTACCTGCTTATGTCAACGTCGTAAACATCAGTTTATTAATTGTCTTGTTATGGACGTCAATTGTGTTTATTGTACCTACAACGGCTTCAACATGCGACAAAGTATGTAGCTCCGGACACAAAATGACTCTAACTTAAAGACAACGTGGTGACGAAACCAATTCATCCGCCGCCGTTGTTATTTTAATTAAGCACTGCAATAATTAACAAGAGCGGAGGTAATGAAACAATGATGCGCGTGAGATGGAGTGTTTTACGAAAATAAAGGCAACAGAACGGGCACAATGACTCAGATGGAATTCAGCTTTGCCCGCCATACTGAGCTTCGTCGGAATCAGAAATACAATCCTAATTATAATCGCACGCATCCGTCCAGCACCTCAATCGGTCGCTAACGTTCCGACTAAACCGCACCGTGCTCCTGGACGCACTCATCTCTGTGGATTGTGTGCAATGAACGTTTAATAATTATTTTCGTAATACACGTCACGTTAAAGTTCAAGCGTCGGCAACACTCGCTACGAGGGAGCCGCGCCGCGCCGCACCGCACTCGTTTTAATAAGCTCGGAGAATAAACACGCTATTGATATCTTGTTAATGCTTATAATAGCTCCACAATATTGTTGACTTACTACATTAGTGGCGAGTACAACGTTATTAGCCATCCAGGATTATATACAACGGACTAAACATACTCAAATCATACACGGTTTAATGTAGACCTTCACCTGTTTATTTACATCTTACGTATTAAAAAATTATGTCGTTTAAGTAATCTTATCTATTGCAAGACAGTCATTATTTTCAAAATGTTTCCTCCTCTTCCCATTAGATGCAATTCTTTCAGAATTGATATGTCATCGGCACGTCATCAGTTGTTTATTTTGATAGTTTAGAATCTAATATTTTTACGTTCGTTTGAACGCTACATTTTATAAATACGGTGCGAGTATTAGCCCACGGAGTGGTTCATAATAACGTATGTGTACATAGGAGCAACATTGCCGCATTGCGGTGAGCCGCCCATATGTCGACATATCACTTCTGCCCTTTACTGGAGTGTGCCATACTCAAATACCTTTTAGATCGGACCGCTCAAGATTACAAACTTTTTCTTTAGTCACAATCTATTGACCGTGTTGTTCATCATAATTTGATATATGCTGTGCATATTGTTGAATTAAGGAGTTAATTAATCTGTGATTAGGCAACTGTTTCGCACGAGAGGTGTCAAATAGTAGCTCTACTACCTACCACTTGACACCAGGCTGCAAAATAAAAGTTATTAACAAAACGTGATGTTGTTTGTGTCAAATATTTTAGTAGATTGTTAGTTTATTGAAAGTCAAAATAACAACGGAGTCGGCTCATTATCAAGTGAATAGTAAAGAAGTGCTTATCGAGAACTCGTTTCCGGGTCAGGTACTTTTGTTCCACACAATGATTTTGGGCACTTTGCGTTAACCGAATAATAAAAACGCGTTAGAGAATAATAAAATATGTATAAAGTTTTTAGTTGTTTTTAGTTTCACGCCTCAGACGCCATGTATCGGGTTTGTAATACATTAGTCGGGCGTTGATTTACACGGCTACATATCGTGGGCGCGTCTATTCATAGTACTAATGTACTATATTTAGTAGCGATTCCCTATTATTTCTCGCGACTGACTCAGTATGTGAGTTGTTCCGCTTTCGAAAATGGGTTTTAAATTAACATGCCGGAGCTTTATTGAATTTTCCTTATTGCGCAAAATCAATAATTCGGGATTCTACCCACTCAGCGTACGAATCTGTTTATTAGGTCACAATAAGTAAAGGTACTTACCTATTAAAAATGTTGAATTTACCGTTAAAAAATATTAAAACCATAGTCTTCTATAACGTTTCCATTTGCGTGTCCCATTTACAAAGCTGGGATTTTACAAGATTAAAATTCATGAAGTATTAACTAATTAATGTATTTTACTTAGACTTAACGCAAAGAGATGTGGTTTCAAGGTCGGTAGGTCTATGTAAATAGCAAATAAGCGCATATGGAGAGGCGCCGATGCAGGTAGAGGCAGCAGCGGCGCGTTGCGTCGGCTGCGCTTGCGCACATCTGCCGGTGCACGCGAGTGGCGCGCCGAGGCGCGTGCCTGCCGCGCCTAGCACCCGTCCGCCGTCACGTAAGCCACGAGCGACATACCGACACATGTCGATACCTGCGATATGTTTTTATGTATCATGTAGGTCTGTACATCAATTATCCCGATAGGTATATTACTGCATTTAAACAGGAATGCGTTGCCTTACTTAAAACAAATCCTAAGGGTGCTATTTACTCTTTTTTTTCTTATTGAACTTAAATCCCCATTTAAGTAGATCTTGTACTTCGAGTTCGGTATCTCAATAAAAATACCTAGAAAGCTGAAATCCGGTTCATTTTTATGTTTGTGTACATTAGAACGTGTATGTGTTTATTCTAACACAATATAAAATGACAGATCACTTGCATACATAGTGTCCTCTCCGTATACCTGTCGTACGTTTATCATTAACACCTACGTATCATAATTAATCTATGTTCCGCCACTTATTATGATGATGGTGTGACTGATGTGTTTACTATTTCATCTTGCACCTAGCTGCGAATTATTTTATTTAACTTGTTCTGCGAATGTTACAGAATAAATAAAGAACCAGATTATATGATTAAAACTTTAACATATTATTTGTTTATACTCACGTTTCACTGCGAGAAGTGAAATCGCGTTCGCTTATGAAATACACCACTTACTGTAGGTTGGTAGCGCGGCTAATTATAATCTACTAAACATCATCGAGTGCTTGTAACTTAGGGTCGCACCTTTTGTGTGTATTTTTAAATACATTTTTCTAGTCTCGCTTCCCTAACGTATGCACCGATTTAGAAGGTACAGTTAAAAGCGATATAATACAATAAAAAATAAATACGATCTGTTTGTGCTACTATAATATGTTCTGAAAACACTGTTGGCACGCGAGCTTACCATTTATATATAAATAAGTTCATATTAAAATATATAGGCATTTATGAAAGGTATAGCCGTGTTACCAGCCCTAAACCGGTGTAGGGAGGCGGGCGCGCGACGGGCGGCGGGCGGGGCGGGCGGCGGCGGCCGGTGCGTGCGACCCGATCACCACATCGCACCTTGTTGAAGACTGCACGATGCGTGGTGTGGCGTATTAGCAACGGCATTAGCATTATTTATTTATTGATTTATACACCCGCTCCACATCAAGTTATGAGTATGTTACGTCTACTGTTTCAATCAGCACGCGCTAAACTTTTACTAATTGCTCCACGTTGACAACATGATAAAGATCTTGTTATTTAAATGCGTGAATATTAAACAAAGTCATGTGTCATAATAATTAATCTGCCTACTCGTGCTCTATTTAAAATTATCTTGGGTTGATGCCAGCTATTCTAAATACCATACGTGGTCGCGTTCAAATTTGTCTATAACAATAACGAAGAAATTCACATGAAATAGAAAGGTAATCAAATTCGTGGCAAATTGCATGTATTCGAATGGCTCCATTGCTGAGACGCGAGTCCATTGTTTAGTCCGTAGCGTGAAAATCAAACTTCCGTACTGCTATTAAAGATATTACAAACATTTGTAAATATCTATTGTAGTCTGTGCGATTTTCAGCAGATAGGTAGTACCTACGTTAGTTGCTAGTGGTTTTATTTTTAGTGTTACATTCGCGATTGTTATTGATGTAGACAGGTATGCCACCTACACTGTTTCGCCAAAAATACAAGGCATGTGATAAATCTAAAGCAAAATCGCTGTTTCTAATAAATGACGTCGAAGCTAAAGCTCACTAAAATAATAATGCCGGTTTGGTCAAATCGGCGCGGGCGCACGGCGCGACGTTCGGCGGTAGAGCCACGGTAATATTATGATACAGTAGTGTAACTCGGCCGCATGATAGAAATAAATGCCTACAGCCGCGCGGTACGTAAACATGCGTTAGGGCTGCCCGTCTCCAGCATTTTAATTACATTTGCCTGCTTTCTGTTTCTATTTAGTTTTGTGATTGTAAATATCCTTTTTATATAAATAAATGAAATACTTTGTATATTGAATAGGAAGTGTTCAATAAAAATGCGTGTTGTTTTTTGATTGGTAGATTTAATTAAAAAAACATGTTTTTGTTGGAAAAACAAATCGGGCTTATAAATTTGCGACCGAAAAATATTTGCGCCTCGACTGAGTCGTACGAAATGCTTTATTGTTAAATTTTAAAGTATAGGCACCGAAGTTTTAACACAAGCGTAAGTAGGCAGGTACCTACCGTATCATGATTCATTCAGAACCGCATATAACTACCTATTTCACTCGTCTCAATAACTTTCCGTTACTCTATTCGCTTTATTTATTAATCCAAACACCTTTTTTTTCGTGAGATAAAAGGAAATACTTATCCATTAAAAAGACACACATTATGTACCTACCTACTAGTAAGTTAGTAGTTAGTAGTATAGTCTTACCTTTCAGAGTTTCCAGGTAATTTAAAAAAACTTATGTCTGGATGCGTTATTGACGAATTCATACAACCAAAAACAGCACAATATTTCCTACTCGTCATATTAACTGATTTTTAGAGAAAAAATCGCGCGGTTAATGTTAAAAAAACAACACACCGTCCGTTCGACACTGCGGTACAGCCGTGACTGTCTGCGCCCCAAGCGCACCCCAATATCGAGGCGCGTAGGTATAGCTCGCGTTTCGTCCGTTTCTATGAAGATGGAGTACTGTATCATAATATTACCGTGGTAGAGCTTATCCAGCACCGAATGAACGCAATTTTTTTAATCTGTCGCGTATTTCCTTGTAAATCTTAATTCGTATGTTCCGTTACAGTAATTCCAGCGTGAGGGCATGGACGTACATTTTTTTCCCTGGAAACGTATCACCTTGTCGTCGGGTAGCCGGTTCTTACCTACAATTAAAAAGCGAAAAGAGCGCGGATTCCGAGGTGAATTTCGAGAAATATCGACGGGGTCAACGAACCATGTCGACGCATCGTGGCCGCGTCTCCTCACCTGATTTTTTTTACATTTTGGTATTATACGGATAATGTAGGATGAAGTTTTATTGACGTGATTAACTTAAACATTCAGAAATATAAAGTTCCATGAGTATGAATAACGAGTTTCGGGTTTTTCAGCTAGCGGCGCTAAGTTGTATTTTTATGTACCTACCTTGGTACTTACTGTAAACTCATCGTGGTTTCTTTACCTATATATTGTACAGATCCGCAAAGTAAAATCGCCTTCAACAGGCATATTATATTTTATAAGTAGTCTAACGATCCTACTTTTTGTTAAAGTGCGCAGACGCTTGTGATTCAGAGTCATCAATTTGGAAACAAAAACGTTACTAATTGTGCAGGTATCGACCGGCAGCCTTTGAAGGGTTAAACGTACACCAAATATTAGGCCGGATCTTTTCGATCTGGCCGGTTTTAACTTGGAGATATGTATTTTTTGCGCGCGTCTCGGAGTAAGCCGTGATCGATTCTCAGTAGCTTACGCGGGATGAAACCCGTACTCGTCGAAAATATATTACCAATTCGCAGATCGCTTTGTTCTTTTAAACTTGAATACAATAAATTACTGATGCATACCATTCTGTTACAAGATCTCAAATTCGGTATCAAGTTCAAACTGAGCAGTCTAGAATGATTTATGCCAAAACACAATATTATATATTCATCTTTTTGGAACTACTATAGAGACTAAACGCTGAAAATGTGTAGTAAACATTTTATCTAAATGCCCCTATGTTTTATTGCACAGAACGCACTACACATTTTTATTTCGTGCAATTTATTTTGTAAACAATTCCGAGTTGACTGCATGCTATTTTTAGAACAGCATAAATATCGAGAAAAGGCAGCCTAGACTACTTAACATTCCATTAGCACGAGCCGTTGATTGCAATTGCATATCTACGAGTATAGCTTTCTATTGAACGCTTGGGTTGCAAGCTTACAGAACCCTTTAGGATCAATACCGATCCATATTTTTATTAATCTTCAAGTCGGATATTTTTTCTCAGCATCATAGAATGTCATCGTATGTAGACAATTCAGTTGACGAGTGAACATAAAAAGGTGCACACACTGGCAGCGCATTTCATTTGTGACCGCCATCGCTTGCGAAGGCGAACAATAAAAATATCACCGACGTTGAAATAAATAAAAAGAGCAGCCGGTCCAGGTGCCGCAAGGGCAGGTGGAATAATTGGCAATTCTTTGTTTTAACCCATACACCAGCTACGAAAACCCACTTAAATGTCTCAAGTCGATGTCTTATTTTTGAAAAAAACTTACGTATTCTGCATATGACGATTAGATATAGTCAGGAATTACCCATTAAGTAAATACGGTAGCGTGATGGTCTGTCAACTTCATGTTTGCCATTGTGTTGGATATTATTGTAAACTGTCGAAAATTTGTCAACTGAACATACTGCTTACAATATGACGCATTATTTTTCGGCGGATTACAATCTGTCGAAGTGAAACCGTCTAATTGTGAAATGTATGCGACGGAACTCACGTCGCGCGCTGTGGAGGGGTAGGAGGGGGCGTCGCCCTTGCCCCCTGGTACCACTCCCATGAAAAGATAATGCACCATTTCTGAGAAAAACCGATTAATGTAACCTAACCTCAAAACACTTTATATTCGCCTAAAAAGCGCTGTCTGCAGGGTTTAAAGGAACCTAACTAACCTAATGTCGGGGTGCCCCATGTCCCGATTATGGGGGCAGAGATTATTTGACGGTTTCACTTCGACAGATTATAATCTGTGAAAAATAATGCGTCATATTGTAAACAGTATGTTCAGTTGACAAAATTTCGACAGTTTACAATCTAAACTTATATTGTCACTTACGGG
Organism: Xestia xanthographa; assembly: GCA_905147715.2. NCBI lineage: Eukaryota > Metazoa > Arthropoda > Insecta > Lepidoptera > Noctuidae > Xestia > Xestia xanthographa. The sequence continues at coordinate 11,517,224 of LR990653.1, read as the reverse complement.
ATATCTTCCGTGATTAGAAATTGTTTTGAGCTCCCGATATTTCGACGCTGTTGCAAGCGCCATGATCGCGGGTTGAGTGTTGATTTCTAATCACGGAAGATATCCCGTAAGTGACAATATAAGTTTAGTTTTAAACCGTGAAAGCTTAAAAGAGAGTTTACAATCTGACTAGACAGATTACAATCTGACGGGTTTTACAATTTGACGCTGACAGATATTAGTAGATAAAGAAAGTTTATCCTAGATAAAATAAATAAAATAAAAATTTGTTTATTTCTCTTCCACAAATAAAAAACTTACAGTAAATACTTATGTTGTAACATATCTATATACAGGAAAAAGTATTTTATTTGTGGGAGACTGGCGCCTAAACTAAGCCGAGGCCTGTATTTTAGGACACCAGGTCCCCACTAAAATGCATATTAGGAGATCTAACAAAAGTAGTATATACTTATTACAATACACATCAAAGTTTTTAAACCAGATAGGCAAACTTATATTAATAGTAGATGATGAGATGATTCGTGTAAATGTAGAGCGACATCATTTTGGAATAACTAAATGTACATTGTTGCGGTACATGTGCAAGCTGAAAATAGACGAAGTTTTTCATATACATCAAGAAATCGTAGTTGAGTAGGTACTTAGGAACGTACCTATACTTATGACTGTACATTATTCTTTCCTGTAAACAAGAAAATTTAGTGGGTCCAGGAATGATAAATGAAAGTTTGTAAATTCCAATAATTAAAAGACTAGAGATCTATAAATTGACAGTGCTGGTGAGACCGATGAAGACAATTTCTAGGGTACCGGCGACGTCGGTAACCGTAGCAACGGTACGTTTTGACAGATCGTGAAACTGGAACTCAGATGCGCACCAGATTAAGCACCAGTAATGGTTCGCGAGGTAGCCAGCTTAAGATCTGTCCAAGATAAATACGCGGAAATTTCGAAGTTAAATAATTATTTAATACAGTTAACTGATACTTTTACTGCAGATAGAATAAAAAGGCATCAACATAATTAAATATGAACTGCATATCGTTTATACTACTAATTAATAGCGTCACAATAATAAACGTCCAGCGATAAATAAAACGACTTGTGAACGTATTTCAAGTAAATTTACTCTAATCGGTTTAGCTGTTTGGCTGCATTGCTAATTTCCATTTAACAACGGTGCAGAATTAATCTGATGGACATCGATAAACACAGTCATTGTATCAGTACATTGCGAGTGTCAACGTGAGTGAAATTCCGGAAGGTAGGAATGTGGGTGAGGTAACCCCATTCGGTTTGTGCACATGCGCCATGTTCGCAGTTTCGCAGCGATTTCTGTTGTAATCCGACCGAATCGAGAAGCGTGCCAGTAACCGTAGTGAGACGTTTACCAAGTTTTTATTTACAACTTGGTTGGATATTAACCTCAATGTGCGAGTAGGTAGCGCAACCCGGTCACTTAGCTAGTACGCATATTATCTCCATTTGCATAGCGCGGACAAGTAGCGGTGTCGACTTACGCGCCACTGCCGCCTATAATGCTGTTGCCTTCAACTGTATTAAAATGTAGGATACAGAATATATATCATCTACGTCACTGAAAACACTCTTGATTAGACTCGTCAAGCCAGCTATCCCAATGCATTGGCTTTTTTAACTTCCGACCGCGAATCCATTAAAAAATTAAGAATGGTTGGCTTATTTCTTGATACGAGAACCTCTTGATCGAATGTAGTGTGTAGTTACCTAGATCAGAATCCGTTTTAGGAAATATTTCAAAGTCCCTGGTTGGTTCTGCAGTCTTCATTCGCTATCGTGGCGTACCACACTTTTCCACTATCTTTTTTCTTCAACCACTCCTGAAAATAATAGTTTCCGTGAATAAAATTATGAATAAACAAATCAAACATAATTTTTCGCAGCGTAAAGAAGATAATGGTATTTGTAGCACTTAGGGTCAGCTCACACCGAGACGCGACGCGACGCGACGCTGCGCGCACACTTTGCAAGAGCGCCTCAAAATATAACTTTATTTTCTACACGATAAGATACACATTTCATTGTGAGAATTTGAATACGTTAAACCATGCAGCGCTGCGCCTCGTGATGCCTCGCGGCGTAGAGCGACGCATCGCGACGCAGCGGAGCATCGCCGGTACGCGAAGTGTGCAAGATCGGCGCTGCGCCTCACAAAGCAGCGCGACGCCTCGCGGCGCCGCGCAACGCCGCGCGACGCCGCGAGGCGCAGCCGAGGCGACTTGTCTCTACTATTCGTGTAGTACGAACGTACAGACTTCGTGTAGAATTGATGCAGTTCGGTCGAGTGCTCGAGTGAAATTATAATGATAGACTGGGATCTTGTTATAATCGGACTTCTTGCACAAGAGGAAGAAGAATACAAAAATAAAATTAAAAAGAAGTCACACAGGAGTATTTGGGTGCACAATTTATGGAAAAATAGAATAATTCATGGTGAATTTCATACCTTGGCTTATGATTATGACCACATTGCCAATTATCCAGATAAATTTTATGATTATTACAAAATGGATCCCACGCATTATTTTTTGCGTTTCTGTCACTATACCTAGTATTTTGATGTCACTTATACAAACAGTCGTAGCGCTGCACAAAAAAAATTAACTTCTCCTCGATCTCCCGCCAAATACCTATACGTCATTCTCTTACGCTTAGACTGCGGGTGGACGTGGGGCGGGGCGGGTGCACGCGGCGAATGTAGACACGCGGGCCTAAAAAGGCCACTTTAGCAGAATCATAAAGTATTTCACTTTAAAAAAAAAAAATCTTTAAAACGGACTTTATGGTCATGACCGTAAAGTCCATTTTAAGAATTTACATTTAGCAGAATCATAATTAAATTCACTAAAAAATTAAATCCTTAAAACGGACTTTATGAGCATGACTATAAAGTCCATTTTAAGAATTTACATTTCTTAACGTGATTCATATTAGGATTCTGATAAAGCGGCCATTTTAGACCCCACGTTCCGCTGCGCCGCGCGGCGTCTTGCTGCGCCGCGCGGCGTCTTGCTGCGCAGCGAGGCGTCGTGATGCCAACGATTTTACGATGCGCCTCGCAACGTTGCGATACGTATCGCGGCGCCGCGCGCTCTTTCAGTACCGTCGCGCCGCGTCGCGTCGCGTCGCGTCTCGGTGTGAGCTGACCCTTACAAAGCAGCGACATTGAACAAAACACGCGATCACAATGGCTATGAATACGTACCCGGATAACGACGTTATTTGCTTTTGCCTTCCGTCATCGAGGATCATTGCCGTAACTAAATACGGACTTGAGATCTTTTTGCACTACCTTTGATTAAAAATATTGATAAGATAATTTTTCGTGTGAATACATTAGTCTTTCAATACTACATACACTCGGTTTTCTGATCTAAGATATTGTATTGTTATATATTATAAGCTTTTCTATAGTTGGTGCCAGTTAAGATGAGAATAGCGGTCATTGCCCTTTCCCTGAGATCTCTTCGTACGAACCAAAACAAATAAACCATGTATCGTTTTTCATACAAAAAATGTTGAAGATCACGATAGATGACGATTCCAGACTTGAACAAACTTATTTTTGGTTTTCAAAGTTAAGAAGTTTAATAAAACACATGTAAACGGATATTTATCGCGAATTTTACCTTTAATATAAGCCCGACATTTCGACTTCGACCGGATTGCACCAGCCGTGATCGCGGGAAGACCCGTGGCGTAGTGGTGGCGGGGTGTCTTCCCGCGAACACGGCTGGTGCAATCCGGTCGAAACGTCGGGCTTATATTTAAGGTAAAATTCGCGATAAATACCCAATTTTCGATGTGTTTTATAATGTGTTCTGATAGTGAAAGTTTAATAAATGTAGGTGGGTCAGTGACCGCTATTCTCATCTTAAGTGGCACCAACTATAATAATATATTTTAAAGTAAACCCGACGAAGTTTCAAATAAATATAAGATGAATATTCCCTAAAGTATATTTTCTTTCATTTGTAGTTATTAGGAGTTTTTATGTCAATAACTCTGAGTGTACTTACATGTAGTCATTTCAAGTGCACACCGTAATATTAGATGCATAATTTCATGTGTTAAAAATTAAAATAGTGACTTATAAACCCAGTCACTCGTTTATCACGATGACAACTTTAGATGTACCTACCTACTACCTAATTAAATCATGGCGATATCTTTCACAATGCGATGTATATCGTTGCGTAAAAAATTAAATACGTAACATTGCGTAACTAGGATAATGTCATGTTTATGTGCATTACTATCCACTGATGAACTCACAAGAAGTAGTGCTCTACAATTACATCTAATTTACGACTGCATTACGCACCTTCATAAGATGTTCTATCACTGTTTTAATGCAACATTTCAAATCTGTATACTTCCACAAACTCCTCAATTGAACCTAAATCTCCGACAATCTTGCAATTCCAATAAAATGGAGTCACGCATTTTGAATTGATTGGTTTACCTAAAAGCTCACATTATCGTATTTAAGCGACCAAAGTGTCACAGTAAACAACGATTAACATTTGGACCTCGGTACAAAGTCTAAAAGTCACATGGACTGAAGTTCGTTGAATCTCCTATATTTAACCGCCCTTGCATAACTAGGCAGAATGTACAGCTTGATATAGCGTTATTAATAATTCTGAAATAAAATGGAAACCGCGAATGACGTCATTCGTCATAAAGTAACTGCTGTACGCCTGACGGGGTTGTCTCAAACAACAGAAACTCTGCTGCTTATAATATGGAAAGACGAGATTTTTGGTAAATACAGAGCCGGTATGTTTGTATTTAACTACCTAGTTTAGGGCAACGAAGTCTTGTTTTGTTTCATTTTGTAGTTGTATGCCGTTTGGGGAGTTCTCCATATCACAAAACAGGACGCTGATGATGACTAGGAGCTGTGTGATTTGGACTGATGAGAAAAGATTCTTCTTTCATCTTGCGAGTTGTAGTATAGATCATAGCATAGCTGTTATTTTCCTTTCAGGGAGCCATTTTCTTATCCAATGTTTTCATTAAAATAAATGGAATTTCCTAAACCCATACTATCGATAAAATAGGAAATCTTGTAAACAAAATAATAGTTTTATAGCCATCATTTTAACCATTTCGTTCTGTTTGTCTCGAATACTTATTTAACTGTGAGACTTGGTAAAAAAAAATACCCGGCTTCAAAAAAAAAACGGGAGTCGGTGGTAAAAATGTACTTAAATGAAACAAAGTCACCGACTTTCGAAACAAAAGTAATTTTTCACATTTTGTTGTTTTTTGGAAGTTTGTTTTTTTTTTTTTTGCTGTAAAAAGTTTTATTTTTTGTTTTCCTAATAATTGTGATATTCCATTCAAATTCTTGACATGCATAATATTTACATTCTAACTAGAAACTATTATGAGATCATCATAAAAACAACATACTATGCAAGGAATGAAAAATACGCATTAAAGAATCTAACTCATAAACTACTTCAGCAAAGTGAAAGATTTACGTAAATCGGCCCAGTAATCACAGACACGAAAAATAAGACGCTGGTGAAATACATAACCTCCTGGTTTAGAAGTCTGCTAAAAACTAAACCTGCTTCGACTGTCATGTGGACCCAATTTTTTTTATTTAAGTGGTTCTTCATAAGTCGTATGGAATGTCGGGTTTTCTAATAAACTTAAATAGTTTCCTTCGCATAACATACATAAATAATAAAGTTACAACTGCTGGTGATGAGCACAGTACAGTACAAAACCTGCATGGTCAGTCTTTTTGATCATCATCATCATTTCAGCCGAAAGACGTCCACTGCTGAACATACGCCTCCCCTAAGTGTCGCCACATTGACCGGTCCCGTGCGACTTACCTACCTAGTTACCTAGTTTTTTTTTCTTTTTTCCACATCTTAGAAAAAAATTGATCCATCATCAAAAAACGCTACAAAGGAGACAATTTTTTTTGTTTGGAGAACAGGCTACCCACATAAATTGTAGCAAATATTAATGAAACGTATATTGAAATCCACACACATACAAGTTACTGCACGTCTGTAGCAGTCTCTGAAAGTAATTGTTTTTGTACATTGCGTTGAAATCTTACTGCACAATTGACACAACGACCAGCAGATGCCATTTTCATAAAATAGTTTTTATTATATTCGAAAAAATCGCAGAAACACTTTCACGAAAATCGAAATAAACATAAAGAGAAAATGTCAAATAAAGTTGTCTGTCAACCACCAAAAAGACGGATTTACAACGTTCCGTGCCATGATGATTTTCTATACCATCTAAAAGATTTTAGCGTAAAGTTTTTAGCTCACAGAATATTATTTATTTTTATATTAAATTCTATTTCTATTATAATTAGATCAGATATTATTACCAATGGATACCGTACTTTTTTTTTGCAAAAAAACGCCCCTATTTACGTAAGACTATTTTCTGTCAAATGACATTGACCACAACAGGAATCATTTGACTCGCAAAAAAATATCATAATATAACTTATTTGTTATGATTTTAAGATTCCGGTTTCGTTTCTATATTACTCTAATAAAATGGTACTTTTTTTTGGTGTACTAATAAACTTTTGATATTAGAACAAAGAAAGACAAACTTTGACAAAAAAAATGATAAAATATCCAATTTCGTTTTTTTTTGGATTTTCTTTTTCCGCAAAAAAAAAGAAGTATGCCATTTGCTTCTACTCCGTTTACCTATTATACCCCCGATTATACCCATTTTTTTAAAGTGATAAAAAAGTCACCTGTATAACAAGTAGGTAGAAACTGAAAACAATGTTCACTTTAATTTAATGTTCGTTTCTACGCCGATTAAGCAAGTAAATGTCATTGGCGTAGTTTGAATTTGACTGGGTATGGGGAGGTTTTCAAGGTAGCTGTGCTAGGGAAGGGTTGATCGATATTGTTGATGCGTATGAAATACCTACAAATAAATCAATACTGGATGCATCAAAAAGCTTTATGGCGTTATTTTACATAAAATGTTCGGTTTATGTTTCTATATTCTTATGAATGAAAGTTCTTTATTTTACTTACCTAACCACCTACTTTGTAAAATTACAATCGTCGGTCAATGCAATATAAATGCTGACCTTAACCGATATACAGGTTTTCATTTCATCTTCACGCGCATAGCCTTTTCCATTATGACTGAAGTATTAATGTTTTTAATTAGTTCTTAATCGGGTCAGGTTCACATTGTGTCAATACTATGTGCCTTGAAAATGTCCGCTAAGTATAATATGTGTTGGTTCGTCACACTATTGGCGTCCTTGTCACACTGGCCGGTGTATACGTGTGCGTTGCGACGCCCGCGCCGATTGTTATTGTCAAGTATGTGTAAACAAAACCGAATCATGCGCTGATGTGACTGCGACGCGTTATCCACGTATCGTTATAAATCAAATCACAATCAAATCTAAAAAAAATTGAGTGTTTAATCTATTTTAGGAATGAGTCATTATTTTGTGAATAGGTAAGTAAGCATTTGCATCTGTTTGTCAGTAGAAAATATTTTTCAGTACAGATAACTGAAATATGGAATCGAAAAAAAAATTAAAAGTGGCGACGCGTGATCAGCTAACCAAAAACAATAAGCTGTGCAGGTGCACCTAAGAAGTGTAGGTAGGTATGTGTGGTGAATAGGGCGCTAATCGATCCGTGTATAAAACAAATAGAACTAACGATAGCATAACAATGCGGTACTGGACTGTCAGGACCAAATATGCTGCTGCGTCCAGCGATACCATCGACGTTGCTGTATGTATCACGATTGCATCACTACGAAGGTTGATGAGATCGTAGAGTACATGAAGGTGAAGACCAGCTGGACCTTGAGGGTCGAGAAGTTGGAGCCGCGTCACAACACCAACGTTTCTCAAGGAAGAGTTTTGGCCGAAGAGTGTAGTCTACCGACGGCGACGGTTTCGCGGCAGGCTACGTGACACCGCGCAGCGTAACACGACGACGCCGCCACTTCGTGTGTCATAGTTAAGTGTAGTGCTACTAACATAGTTTTTTAACTTGTTTTACTAACAAAAATTGTTATTAGTATGTATTTTTAGGCTAAGGTATTTATCTATGGGTCTTTGTTACCTGAAATAAATGGTTTATTATTATTATAACAAAAACTTAACAATTTATGCTCAGTAAAATGTTTATTAAATAAATGAACGGGTGGAGATAAAACTGTGTTTAAAGACCCGGAAAAAACAAAGATTTGGCGACTTTGGGTATTGGCTTACTAAATCTTTATTCTCAAAACGGCTGTAACCGTATGAGGTCATTTATGGTTATTTGGAAACATTCTGGTCATAATGACTCACCAAATTCAAGGTACGGCGACATCAAAGCACAACCGTGCACCAACATCGGCACACACCGCCAGAAAACACATAATTAGAATTGTATTATTGATTTACCTATTTAATTATGCATGCCTATGTCGTTGCTTTTTCAGCGGAGATAGAGAGATACGGCTTTAGAAGTTTAGATAATAGTTGATACGTTAAAAAGATGATTAGAAGATACGTGATTCAGGGTGTTCGAAGGAGAGTCCCGACGACAGCTGCCTGCCTTTGGTTGCCTGTCTAACCTAACCTAACCAGAAATGTTTTGAAATGCAAATAAGAATAAATTAACACGATAGAATGGTAAATATTTTATTTACTAATCTAGTAAAAATGTGATCTTTCTGTTTTTAACTTTAACACAGTTAAATTTCCAAAAATCATTAAATAAGTACATCACAAATAAAATAACCTAAACCAAATGAAAAAACTTCTTATTCATCTTCCCGTTTTGACCTTTAATGGTGAATTAGTGACGAATCATCTATGAGTACGTACCTACTACGTACACCTACGTAAAGGTGCATCCATACCGCAGTTACTTTTTATAGAACAACGTTTCCAAGTGTTATTGAGCACCATCCGATAGCAAAAAGTTATTTATTGTTAGTATAATTATGTTACCATGTTAGTATATTATGTTAAGTAATGTTGCCTAACTTTTGAAAACAGTCAACATGTGTTAACAATTGAAAACATTGTTAGAGAATGTTACATATAACATAGACCCAATGCCGTGCAACTCGCTGTGTTGTTGCTGAAACTTACTATTAATGTTATATTTTGTTAATTCATGTTATTGGCGGTATGGACGTGATGAGGTAACATTCAGCTAATAGTAACAAGTAGCCATAAAAGTTACCTAGAGTCTGGCCAACGAAAACTGTCCAAGAAAAAAGGCGGGAATTTTAAAAAATCAAGAGCTGTTAACCCTGTTGATACTATTATTATTCAGCAAGTAAAATCTTTTTTATATGTTTTATGAGCTGTAATTTTATGAAGAATATTAAATAAAAGAGTACTTTTAGTTCTGCCTTTTTTAGTATTTCCAAATACTCCATAAAATTCGTTTATTTTGTTTCATGTTTGCATGTATGCATTTCTAGTTCATAGAGCTGAACTATCAAAATTATCCAAATTGGAAACTGTTGCTGACTGTGGACGATTTTTCCACTGTCCTTGATTTCAGACCCTTCAATTTTAATTCTTCTTAGGGTCTTCACACTTACATCTGAAGAGAACAAATACAATAAATTATGTAACAGTATTTTATTATTAGTCAGTCAAAAACCATATTTTCACACCTTAAATGTTAAAAAGACCGCCGATCTATGGGGTCATTCTGTAGACGTTGCTAAATCCATTATAAACATTGTAGCTCCTTCATTAGCTGTAATATTTAACGATTGTATTGACCGTGGTGAGTTTCCTGATCTAATGAAATATAGTAAAATAATACCATTGTTTAAATCGGGTAGTACATCAGACCCCACTAATTATAGACCCATTTCAGTACTAGTACCTTTAGTAAAATTTTTGAAAAATTAATTTTGGCACAAATGCAAAGTTTTTTCAATAAACGTAAGTTACTGCATAAAAAACAGTTCGGTTTCACAAGGGGTCGTTCAACTACTGATGTAGTGTTGAACTTTTAGGACACATTTATAATGCCTGGGAGGACAAATGCGATGCTTTGGGCATTTTTTGCGATTTATCTAAAGCTTTCGATTGCGTTCTTCATGAAACATTAATCAGGAAACTACACCACTACGGAATCCGTAACGCCTCTCTGGATCTTCTTATTTCATATTTGAGTAATAGGATTCAGAAAGTTGATGTTAACGGGAAGAGATCTCCCGGATCCGTAGTAAGAATGGGGGTACCACAGGGCTCAATTCTTTGTCCATTTTTGTTTCTTATTTACATAAATGACTTGCCTCACCTCATAAAGGATAATCATGACATAGTATTGTTTGCAGACGACACTTCTCTTTTATTTAAACTCAAACGTCAGCAGTTAGTTACGGATGATGTTAATAGCGCCCTGGCAAAAGTCGTTAATTGGTTTAATGTTAATAACCTACTCCTAAATGAGAAAAAAACTAAATGTATTAAGTTTACGATACCCCATGTAAGACAAGTGGAAACTACTGTACTAATTAAGGATGAAGAGTTGAAACCGGAAGATAGCACAGTGTTCCTAGGCATAACTTTGGATGCCAAGCTTCAGTGGGGCCCGCATATAGACAAACTAGCTGTTGCCCGCGGCTTCGCCCGCGTGAAGTTCGGTAACTGTCCCACTGGATCATACTAAAGGGATAATAGTGTCCTCCATGTTAATCCAGGTTATAAACTATCTATGTGCCGCATTTCATAATCATCACAATTATTATTATTACAATCACCATCACTATCACAACCGCCATCATTATCACAATCACCATCACTATCACTGTCACAATCACAATCACCATCACAATCCCCATCACCATCACTATCACAGTCACCATCATTATCACCAATTATCATCATTAACACAACCACCATAATTACCACAATCATTATCACAATCACCGTCACAATCACCATAACAATCACTAACACAATCACAATCACCATCACTATCCCCATCACTATCGCTATCACAATTACTATCACAATCACCATCACCATCACAATCACCATCAAAATAACTATCACAATCACCACACCATCATCGTTATCGCAATAATTATCATCGTAATCACAGTCATTATCACACTCACCATCACCATCACTATCACAATCACTATCACAATCACCATCACAATCATCATCAAAATAACTATCACAATCACCATCATCGTTATCTCAATAATTATCATCGTAATCACAGTCATTATCACACTCACCATCACTATCTCAATCACCATCACAATCACCATCACAATCACAATCACAATCACCATCACAATCACCATCACAATCACCATCACTATCACCATCACAATCACCATCACAATCACCATCACAATCACCATCACAATCACCATCACAATCACCATCACAATCACCATCACAATCACCATCACAATCACCATCACAATCACCATCACAATCACCATCACAATCATCAACACAATCACCATCACAATCACCATCACAATCACCATCACAATCACCATCACAATCACCATCACCATTACAATCACAATCACCATTACAATCAAAATCACCATCACAATCACCATCACAATCACCATCACAATCACCATCACAATCACCATCACCATCACAATCACCATCACAATCACCATCACCATTACAATCACAATCACAATCACTATCACAATCACCATCATCGTTATCACACTTATTATCATTGTAATCACAATCATTATCATCGTTATCACAATCATCATTATCACAATCATCATCATCGTAATCACAATCATTGGATAAAAAGTAAAGATGTCCTTTCCCAAGGTTCCATCTATCTCTATACCAAAATTCATTTAGTAGGGATATACGATACACAACTGCACTCTGCGTTTCCACCCGTATAATTCCGGGATCGGGATCGGGATCTGGATAAAAAGTACCCTATGTCCTTTCCCAAGGTTCCATCTATCTCTATACCAAAATTCATCAAAATCGGTTCAGCGGTTTAGGCGTGAAAAGGTAACAGACAGACAGACAGACAGAATTAATTAATAAGTAGGGATTGACAAAAAAACTTAGCTCTGCAGCATACGCCGTTAGAAGGATTCGTGAGTTAACTGATTTAGAGACAGCCCGTTTAGTTTACTTTAGTTATTTCCATAGCGTGATGTCGTACGGTATTCTCTTGTGGGGCAATGCCGCCGATATTCAGACAATATTTGTTTTGCAAAAAAGGGCAATTCGTTCAATTTATAAATTAAGTCCCAGATACTCCCTCAGAGAAAAATTTAAAGAGATTAATGTTCTTACTGTCCATTCTCAGTTTATTTATGAAAATCTTTTGTACGCACACAAAAATATTAATTTGTTTAAAAAATACAGTGATATCCACAACATAAATACGAGGAACAAACACAAATTTGTTGTTCCTGCAACGAGGCTCAAAAAAATAGGGGGTACGTTCAGATGCCAATGTATACGTTTTTACAATAAACTTCCGAGCCAAATTCAAGCACTAAGCCTAAATAAATTCAAATCGTTTATAAAACGGAAGCTGTGCCTGAAAGCCTACTATCATGTTAATCACTATCTCGAAGATAAAAAGGCTTGGGATTAAGCTGCTCCTATGAAATTTGCTCTGTGAATGTCGAAGCTTCAGACTTCGCTTGTTTATTATTTATTCCTTTCTTTTCCTTTTTTTATTTTTTCTTTTCCTTTTTTTATTTTTTCTTTTCCTTTTTTTATACACTCTGACATTTAATGTTTTGACATCTATTTTATTATTTTTTATTATTTTATTTGACATTTACTGATTTGACATGAATACTTATTTTGTTAAGTATTTTACAATTTTTTTATCATCATTGTGCCTTTTAGTGATTTTTGTGATTTTTATTTACATTATTTTTTAATAGAACTTGTTATGAATTTTATATGATTATTGTGAATGTGGGGACCATGTGGGTCACATTTATATTTTTTGTTTATTTTTTCCCACAACTGTCTGACAGTTTGAGTACTCTAAGCGACCTACCCAAATGTCCTTTCTTTGGTATTGTTCGTCGTTTCGTTGAGCTCCTTGAGTTATAAGTCGAGCTACACGTTAACTGACAAATGCTTGCACTGACTGGACAGGTCCACTCAAAACTGTATGGTTCTTTCTTCAAAAGACCATATCAGACACTAATCTGCATAGCCCTCATGTGAATTGAGCAAGATTGTCTGGACTTTAAAAGAGACTATGACCTCTGAGTTTGTTTCGGCTGTTTCTTCTCAGAGTAGTCAGGTACGAAACACCGGCCCCATCTAGTTTTAAAAAATGACGTGTAAAAGTGTTTGTAAAAACCTACTTGCAAAATAAACATCATTTATCATTTATAATAAAATACAAAGATAATATATTATTTAATTTAGCCATCCATACATTATCATAAATGTATAAATCCTTCGAAGTAACTGTTGAAAATCTATAATTTCCAAAGTAATACCTGTCATTGAAGATATATTTTCTAAATAATGCGATTCACAAGTCGCCTTTTTTTTTCAAGGTTTTTCAATTTCTTTACTGCTTCCATAATTTTAAGTTTTGTCTCCTCGTTGTTAAAACTTCCTGAAAAGTAGATACACCGTGAAATATATTGCGATTTGTTGTAAATAGTCAAGTATCAAGTTGTTTCAATAGAAATTCAAAAAACTAACCTAAAAGTGAAATGATCGAATCCAGTCGTAGTATTTTCTCTGCAGATTTCTGATTCAAATTACTTTTCATGTCTTTATATTATGTCAATCATAGTAAATAGAAGCTTCTTCGTCGAACTTTTGATTGTTTTCAGCATTATTTTAAAAAACACCAATGAAAATATGATACACGTAAACACAAGATGACTCAAGTAGGTACGAAACGTCAATATGTCAATTTTGAGTCTTAAATTATTGCCATATTAAAACTTCTGAAAATAATTCTTAGACAGCTTTCGTTGACCAGACTCTAATGACACCTTGTTGCACAGTGTTTTTTTTATTCTAGAAAAAGGGCTTTGTCACACATGCGATTATGCTGCCCTGGTTGTTTTTACAATGTTTAACAAATATCGAATGTACATCAACTAAATCATAAATCTTAACATAGCTAGCCTGTACAGTACCCTAGCTGCTCCACAAAAGTTAACTGCGGTGTGGATGCACCTTAATAACGTCCTAAAAATTACTCGCCCGAGACCGCAAAGACAAAAGACAGTTTTTTTTTAGTAACTGTATGAGTAATAAAGAATACTATAATAAGAATAATAAAATAGTTTATTACCACAAAGTTCAAGTACATTGCACTGTTTACAGATTAAAGTTCTTAATTAGCATTCGAAAATAAGTACAATAGGTTCAACCCTGTCCCCTAAACTAGGCTAGGCCGAGTCCGTTACCCCAGCCAGATGTTGTCGAAAATGGTCATGTGAATCTTATAGATAATTAGTTTTACGGCTTCTATAATTGTTGCGCACATTTTTAAATTTGTTGCGCGTATAGTTTTTTAATTATCTCACAAAAACATTTCCTGCTGGGGTAACGTTACCCCAGCCAGACCTTTTTCTTTCTAATGGGAATATTTAAATAAATAAAAAAATAAATAAATAAAAATAGCTTTATTGATTCCTTACACTGTATGTACATCAATCAATTATTTACATTAATTGTTATTGGTTATTTAATTGAATTATTATTATGCCCAATTGGCTGTTAGCAATTTACATTAAATTAGATATTTTATTCCATCATGCTTTACAATAAATTTAATAAATAAATAAATTTATTACTATTTTGTTAATTATTAAAATAACATATTTTCTTCGTGAAAAAATTTTTTTTTTTTTTCTTAACGAAAAACATTATTTTATAAGAATTTCATCATGCTAATTTTAATGTAATTTATCATTATTAACAATTGACATTATTTTATAAGATTCATCATTCAAAATTATTATAGTATTATATTATTTATTATCATGAATACTATTTTAATATTATTATTCATTTAAATGTAAGGACCGCCTATAGCGGTAAAAGCCTCCTCCATTATTTTCCATCTCGCTCTGTCTCTGGCCAGCCTGCTCCATATTTTTCCTGCTACTTTGGCTATGTCATCGTTCCACCTCTTGCATGGTCTACCTCGGCGGCGTTTTTTGTTGATCGGGTACCAGTTTGTGGTTATTTTTGTCTACCTCTCGTCACTCATTCTTTGGATGTGTCCTGCCCATTTCCATTTTAGCTTAAGAGCTTGTTTAACTACGTCCTTGGCTTTGGTCTTCTCTCTAATTAATGTGTGTTTAACTTTATCCCTTAGTTTTATTCCCATGTAGCTCCTTTCTATAGCTATCTGACAAACTCTTATCTTTTCTAACGATTCTTTTGTTAAAGACCACGTTTGGCATGCATATGTGAGGCACGGCATTAAGCAGATTTCCATAGCTTTTGTTTTTATTTTTGCAGGCAGTTCACTTTTAAATATTTCTTTCATGGACCAATATTTGTTCCAGGTGTTGCACACCTGGAACAAATTTAAATAAATACTAGCTATAAAATTGGTTGTCTAGTTGAAGTAAATGTTGTGCCTTATTTTGTATTTGTCCTTTCATCGGTTGCGAAGTTATTCGAGATTTTGCTGCGGTAACGTTTTTGGTTTTGCTAGATCTTTGAAATGGTTAAGCGGATTCTTATCATATTTTGTACATGACTTCTTAGGAATTAGTTTAAATTTGTTCTGCAATAAAAAAAAACAAAATAATGCATAACTTAAAGGTTATTTCATTAAATAGAAAAACACTTCAATTGGTCCCAGCGCTCTCAATAAGAAGTCTAAAGACTTACTTTAAACGTTATTTTAAAGCTTGTAACTGCCTTCAAATGTATGTGAAGTTTCATTAGTATCCTGTAAGTATTTAACAAGTTATGATGATATTCAGTTCTTCACGAGCACGGTCTTAATGCGCGCGGTGTTATTTGGCCACTGGATTGGATATATGAACTGAATGTTATGTCAATTATTCGTTTTTTAGTTCAGTTGTATATCAGTAAAATTTCAGCGTAGTACATTGGATAATTAATGAGATAATACGATTAAAGTCATTAGGAAGTGAATGACCGTGGTAACCCGACCAAGTTTAGGTGGTTAAAAAAAAAAGTTAAGAAAGTTAAAAAAAAAAATTCGATGCTCGCAACTCTTTTTTTTTTTTTAATTTTCATTGATATTTTTTTTTTGTTTATGAATAAGTTCGAATTCAGCGAATTCATACTGTAGCGTAATAGTGTGACCTACGTGCATCCATTAAACGCTAATTTGGTCTGTTTCTTTGTTCATTGTTGTCGATTTAATGTCTATTTCAAGTATTTTTGAAAATTTCCTATTTTCTGCAATTATTTCTAAAATATCGAATTTTAAGACTTAGATTTCTTTTGAAATTGATAACTGATGCTTTTTCACAGATAACTGGATCAGAAAGTATTAATGAAGACCACTTTCATGAGTGTAGTGACTTAAAATTCATTCAGAAATGTTAAAAAATCGTGTATGTTAATGAAAGCATTTTTTTTCCAAATACTGCTATGAAACTCATGCAAATTATTGTCATAATCCTCATTTTATTAGCTATCTAACGAGGTATAATAACTAGATAAATATTTAAGGATACTTGTTAAATATTGGTTACTGCTGAAAAAATAAATCATGACAAAAGGGCCTCTATCGCTAAGAAGTGGGAGTGGTATGGGTATTGATATTAAATTGCGCGCAGAGACCCAAGCTTGCAGCTTATCTCAGATAGAAATCGTGAGAAATGGTTACGTTATAATTACGATATTTTTTGTAAATTTACCAGCGGCCCCATTACCCCTTTGTCAGCAATAATCAACCTTTATCGAGTACCACCGATTTTTTTTGTTAGTTTTGGTTATCTATGGATAGCAGACATAATAAGGATATTTTGAGGATAATATTTACGTTGACCATCATAGAAATATTTTGAGGCCTTTTTTACTTTTATATAGACGATTTTCTGATAATTGTGAATACATTTTTAGTCACTTTACTCGTAAACATGCTTTTCTTGAATATCTTTACATCCAATTATCTGTGAAAAAGTATCAGTTACCAATTTCAAAAGAAATCTTGGTCTTAAAATTCAAAAATTTTAACCCGTATGCTCCCGGCCGTGCCTCCAGAGGCACAGTGCATTGTTATTTTAATTGTGTCTGTAATTGCGGGTATTGAAGTGCTACGATAATTGCAGAAAATAGGACACTTTAAAAAAAAACTTGAAATATTGCATTACATCGAATACTATGAACAAAGAAACAGACTAAACTAGCATTAAATGGGTGCACACAGGTCACACTATTACGCTACAATATGAATTCATCGAATTTGAAGTTGGTCATAAACGAAAAAAATATATTCCAAAGAAAATTAAAAAAAAAAAAGTCGCGGGCGTCGAAATTTTTTTTTAACTTTCTTCTCCACTCCTCTAGAAACTCAATAAAAAAAGTCCCATGAAAATCCGACCACTATAAACTTCGTTCCACCTTTTGAGTATTTTATGTCTAATTGCACTCGGCTATCGACTTATTGTCAAAAACGATCAATCGGAATGCTTTCGTATTGAAGTAACCCATGTTGTATTGTAACAATGTTGGTGTGCGTAAAATCAACTGGTGTATTACTTCGCCTCACGTCTCACAATATGTCAGCAGCACGTGTGTGTGTGTGTGGCTAATCTTTGCTAAGATTGGCCGCCGTGATTGAAAACGGTTGGGACTATTTTGTAGGCAATATGAAGCATAAATTTCACATTGTTATTAACTAATCTGGTGGCGTAGCTGTAAAAGCAATCGACTGACAAAGCAACGTTCGTAGGATCGAATCCCGCCGCCGACACTAACTTTTTGCATTATTAAAAACATTTGTTGTCATTTTGTTGTTTTTTTTTTTTTAGTATTTTCTCTGATAATAAGAAAAAAATATGGAAGTGGAAATTAAACAATTTGTAATAAGAAATAATAGTACATTTTGATACAAGTGGAGAAAGTTTGTTATTGCATTCGAGGCGGAATTATAACACACGAGCCGTAGGCGAGGGTGTTTTTGAGCCGAGAATTGCAATAACAAATATCCACGTGTATCAAACGACGTTTTTCAATACACTTTTGAAGAAATAAAATAAAATAACGAAAAATATTTTTGACACGAACCATGAAACTATGATTTTCATTTTCTTTTTTTTTCGCGCTTTGGTTTCGGCAGTTAGAAGGAGAGGCAAAGGTATGAAGCCGTTAAACATCCTAATATAAAAAATAGATTTATTTTATATTTTTGAATTAAGAAATAAATGTTAATTTGTGTATAAAAGTAACTATTAGTTTTTAATAATCATGTTTATCTATGATATTCTATTTATAAACACAATTTGAATATTCAAAAAATATTTATGCCATAAAGACGCGTAGTGTTTTGCCGAAATTAAAAAAAAAAACATTCACCTCAGACTATAGGCATTGAACCAATTTGGACTTAGTATAGGTATAGTTATCTGTGGCAATTTTCATTCCCGCACACGTGCGGGAAAGTGGAGAAAATCGCACGCGTGTGAAATACACTGCATGTTGTACCTAATCGTAGTGCTTTATGGACCAGTTTTCGAGGAAGTGTATTGAAAACAATATTTATTGATTAGGTTTTTTGTTTATAAGTATAATTACAAATAAAAAAGTTTTGTGCATGACAAATATTCTAAGTCGGACAAGAAATAACGTTATTTTTCATATTCAAGTGGGTAATTTATTTATTAGTGATATGAATAAACATGTTAGTAAGAAAGATATTAGGATACAGGTATCCTAAATTGTTATCTCACCAACAATAACATCACTCACTTAAAACAATTTACCTCCTGATATTTTTATTAATAGCCGATTGGTGCGCCTTCACTATCTATTACTTGTTGCAATCGTGTCCTCATGCTAGCAACCATATTTTTGCACAAGTCAGATCCACGAAACGATTCCCATGACGACATAACGACTTCATCTAAATTGGATTTGGACCTGACTTCAGACGAGTCCCAATTTAGCAATATATGACCCCATAGGTTTTCAATGGGGTTCAGGTCAGGACTTTTTGATGGCCATTCAATGACAGTAAAATTTTCTTGAACGTGTAACCAACTTTGCACAAGTCGCGCGCTATGCACTGCGCAGTTGTATCATGCACGAAGTAAATGTGTTCTTGCGGGTATGCAACGCGCACACTTGGTAGCATCAGGTTATGTAAAACGTCCAAGTAACCTTCACTGGGATTGCGACCCCCTACCTGCACTAATTCACCAGGACCCATTGATGACATCCATCCCCAATATCCCAAAGTAATGCGGCCACTAGGCCTGCATGGAAGAATATTTTTTTTATTATAGCGTTCACCATCTTTTCGCCACAATATTTTGCGACCGTCTCTGTCTGACTTAAAACATTTTTCATCGCATAACAACATTATTGCACCAATCGAAATCCAAATATTCTCTTGCGAAGCGTAGTGTGGGTGGACAACGGGTTATTGTGAAGCGTAAACACTAATAAATAGGCGAAGCCAGACAGCCGTTGATTTTACGCACACCAATAACTATGTTAGTGTGCCCTGCAAACCGATCTAATTTGCAGTGTGTACCTAGTTTTATTAATTTCTATTTGAGTTTGAGGTTTACAGGAACACGTTGTGTTTTTTTTTAAGAGACAAGATCCGCTTGAAAATGATATTCCTGCTTAACATTGTATGTGTCATCGGAAATGTATGTAATCCGTCATTGTATACAATTCCTAAAATAGATAGGAAATGTATGATATATTTTATAATATGCATTTTTCCTGGGATATCTTTATACATTTCCTAAAGAGCGATCGGGAATGTGTTACATTCTTGATGTTCTTAAGGAATGTTCAGCTTTAATTGTTTTTATACCTTCGTGGTTATTTTTTTAAACTATTCAGAAAACATATCAATCAACCTCAAACAAACAAAAAACCAACCCAAATTCAAATTTCAAAAGGAAGACTAGAAGAGGAAGAAGATTTCAAGTTTTTAGGAGTAAATATTATGTTACTAACAATTGGGCCTAGTTGCCATCAATTAACAAACATTTAATTTTAATTTAATTCAAAACAGTTGTAGTGCAAACCATCTTAATAACAATTCTGATTTCAGCTCTCAAACGTGTTTTATTTATTTTATTCACAGAGAGCATTCGTTTTTATACATTTCCTAGTATCATTTCGGAATTACATACAATTCCTAGGAAATGCAAACATTTCCCAGGAAATGTGTGTAGAGTGGCACTTAGATACCCGCAATTACAGGCACAATTAAAATAACAATGCACCGTGCCCGATCGGGTACGGCTGGCGACATAGGGGACATAATCTTTGAAACATTATTTTACACATTTCCTAAGTAGGTTCGGAATTGTATACATTTCCTAGGAATTGTGTACAGTTCCTAGATTTCATACATTTCCGGTAACATATGCAGGAATACAACTGGGCAATCATTTGACTATCCGAATTATTTTATTTTATTCATCCCAAATGCCATGCTTATCAATCGAAGATACACCTAACATCCACTTTAAGAAGATGTTTGTGATGCTTGGTAAATACAGTTGCTCTACCAGATAGCAACTACGAATACCATAATATGACAGTTCACTATCGTAATTTGTAATGCACACAAGAGAATGTCGCCACGTGTCATCGACTACTAGTTTACAACAATTCCGAAGTTGTATTGTTAACTTAACAGTTTAACTCGCTGCAAAACAGTCGGGAAATGAGTCATTAGCTCTGTGTTTACAGCTTATGGGTAAATTATCGTCAGTGTGTTATCGGTTTTTTTTATGTTCCCATTGCTTTATTTTCATCTACTTTTACTCTTCACTTAAAGTACTTACGGGATAATATTCGAACCGTAAAAGTCTGAAACAGTACTTTTCCTCTTCAAAAGTAGGCTAAATTGCTGAAAGTAGAACAATACATATCGTGTTCCTCGTCCATTTCCACTTAATGAAAATGAGCTAATCTGTATTCTCTAAATACTGTCCTTTAACTTCTCAAATGCAGTAACTGATTCTAGTGTTAATTTACCAGCTAATGAATGACCTTTAAAAAAATACTTTATTTCAGACCTTGATTCATATGATGTTAGTAATACACACTACATAAAAGCTGTTGATGATTACGCTGATGTTAGTAACAAACGGAAAACGAGATTTAATTCATGTCTGCTGCACTCACCTGACGACTTGATTACCTCCTAGAGATAGGTACATTTAAAAAATATAATCATGAACATGGTAATCCAGATGCTGCCGGTCAAACACCTGTACACCTATGGTTTTTCAGTAGCTGAATCTGGTTTGTCTACAGAGAAAGAGGGTGCGAGATAAACTTGCAATAACTAAGAGTAAACGGAAAAACCTAATAACTGTTCCCGGTCAATGACTACCTACTTAGGTACTTAGCACGTCGCGTCGTCGACGATAAGAACGTCCGTTGCTATTTATTGGGTATCGCTGGCTGGGTTTAACTGGGAATATTTTAACCAGGAAATCATTCGTAACCTCAGTAGTGAACTGAATACACTAGTACCGAGTTCTTGTGCATCTATTGTTAATGTGGAGTTTGACAGATTATATCAACCTAGCCGACGCAGAGCCTACGCGAAATAAACTGGATGTAAGTTGTCTGTTGTACCTACTTACAAATTGAAAGTCATAACTAGCACGGAAAAGATAGTGGCTTCAGTAGGTGAATTTTATTAATATTTATCTAATACCAGAATACGCTCTAACAATTATAAAATGCGTCATTTGTGTATATTACATTAGGAGAGTTTTAACGCGTTATCAGTTAATTTTATGTGCAAGCCAATTGGCTCATTTTTCAGTGTTTGTTGTGTAGCTACGTGCGCTAGCGCAATATTAGGTAGTTCTCACATTAATTTATGACATTTCGCTATTGTATGTTATTACTTAGAAGTCGAAAAAAAAATTAGGTAGACGTAACTACAGCTACTAATATACCTATTTTAGGCATTGTTTTTCTACGACATTTGCTCAGCGTGAAAGTATGATGAAATATTTGGGTTCCTTCTATCTGGCAGAATCTTGATACTCCGAAATTTATTTGGCATAACACACTTGGCATAATCTTCTTTAAACGAATATTTTTAAGGCATAAAAATTATTTAATATAGTTATTGTTTGGCCGAATGTTTGTATTTCCGAATTTACAATGGCATACTTTTAAGATGGCAGAATTTTATTTGGCATAATTACCTTTAGCAATGTTCAAATTTCGCACAATTTCACTTGGCATATTACGAAGATGGCAGAATTTCATTTGGAATAATTGTATTTGGCATTATTGCCATTTCTATAAAATAGCATTTTTAACCAAACATTTAAATATTGTCTTAAAAAGTACCTAATATGATGGGCTACAAAAGTTAGTGACAGAAACGAATCGCTCCAAAACCGACTTTACGTAGTCTTGTCTGCCCTACCCCTAGAGTGTAATTTAAAATCGCGTAGGCGCGGAGGGGCGAGGCGGCCCGCGAGTTGAGGAGCAGGTTGTTGTAACACTCGCTGCCGCTGCTGAGGCTGGCCGGCAAAGCCGGCCAGCAAGCCGAAGCTGCGGTGGTGAGCGTTAAACACATCTGCGACGATAAGCTCGCGTGGCACCGCCGGAGCCCCGCAGCGCCGGAGCCGTGACAGAAACCATGCCTGCTGCATGTTGCATGCTGCATGCTTGCTTGCCTGCTACATGCTTGCTGCATGAATGGTGTATGCTGGTGTGCATGTTTGCTTATTGTATGCTGGTTTGCATACTGCATGCTTGTTTGCATACTGCATGCTTGTTTGCATACTGCATGCTTGCTGCATGCAAGATGTATGCTTGTTTGCCTAGTGCTTACAGGAAAATAAAAACCACATGTTAACAATCAACTGTTTTAGAGACTCATCTATCACATCCACATCACAGAAAAATGAATTTTCTGTGATGTGGATGTGATAGATGAGTCTTTTCATTGTTGTGCATAAGAAATGTATGCTAAAAGATGATTCTAACTGTAAACTTTCTGAGATATGATAGTTCTGCTTTTAGTGACTATCGATATAAAATTTATGCCAAAAGATGATTCTGGCTGTGAACTTTCTGCGCTAAGATGGTTCTACTTTTAATTCTTATGCATATGAAATTTATGCCTAAAGATGATTCTGCCTTACAAAATTATGAGTTTGAATGTATGATAAATGAGTGTCTGCCAAACGATTTTCTGCGAAATTAAGTTTATGCTATCCGCTGTTATGCAAAGTAATATTATGACATAAAAAGTTCTGCTATAAAGGGTGGACCCGAAATATTTTGATAAAACTTCTAAAATGACACAAATTCTTACGCATAAGTTCTTTGAACCTACATCAAAACTAAGATATCTAGTAATTGCTATTTAGCTATATTATTATGTTGAAAAAAATAACATATGTAGGTGTAAGGCGAGAAAGCAACTTAAATATGAAAAAGAAATAGGATTTAGAAACACAAAAGAATTTTACAAGCCACGTGTAGTAGCTACATAAAAACCGTTGAAGAAATTAATATTAGCTTACGTTACGTTGAATTTCACACCTTGAATGTAGAATGAGCAGAGGCATACAATATCTTGCTTCCTACAGATGTCGCCTTGATTGTGCGCGGTGCATCCTATTACTAAACAAAAAGGTTGATAACTATATGCACTACTCGTAGATAGACAGCTGTATATCCTTTCAACTTTCCAGTTGGTATCTACATATAAGGATTTACTTACCTAAAAATAAAGAACAAAACTGCCTCGTTAGTGTAATGGCTGCCCGAGTGACTGCCGAGCCCTGAGGTCTTGGATACCATTCCCAGGTCGGCCAAAGTGTTAAAGGGTTTTCCATCAAGAATTTCTCAGTAGCAAGCACGGAGTCTGGATTTATGTCCGGTTGCTGGCAATAGGCTCGTTTCCTATAACATGGGATTTAAACTGGCGAAATGTGGTACACTTTAGAGTTTAGACTAACCCTTCGGGGGTAACAGGCATTTATTAAGGATTTCTAAAGGAACAAATAGAGAAAAACATAAAAACATAGTATTATGAACCTAAAGGATGTAATCTTAACGAAGCCGAAAGGCACTTGTTTTCCCCGTCATTGCGATCATTTTTTTGCTCCACACCACCTTCCGAACCTTCTCATTACGAAGATATTAGGTCAAAGTTCCAACTTTTTAACAAGTTTTTTTTTTTAATACAAGTTTTTATTGTATTTTTTTTAAACACCTCTATGACCCCCGCACTATTCAATCCATCCATCAGCACAATGTTTTAAGTGCGTTGCATTGAGTTCTACCACAGAACATGATTTTTCGCCCCAAAAAAAAGTTGTTTCCCAGCAATATTTTTTGCGTAAAGGTACTTAGTTTGATGTACAGAATGCTTGGTTGACGGCTTCGTGATGAGGTTGTTTACACTCTGTATTTGACAAGTCAGGCACAGTCAGTCGTTCAGGCTATTGGCAAAGCTATCCAGTTTGATTACAATTCCTGATGCATTTATTTCCCTCGCCTTAGAAATTTATATCTTTCGACGGGCCGGCGCCATATCCGCTACTATGACAAAGAGAGGTCAACCAACGGTTCATTGAATTAACGAACATGAATTTTAATTACTGTGTTTATGTAGGGCTTATCATATTTATAGGAATGCACCGAGTAGGGACCTAAGTACTTTAAACCTGCCTTGTTTTCTGCCTGGTGATAAAGTGGTTCTACAAACCTGTGGTCTATCCACCAAACAGAAATAGCTTTCCTCCTGTCACGTTTATCTTAATTTGGATCAAAATGTTGGCTTAGGTATACTTATTAGAGTTTACTAGTAATAAAGTGTGAAAACGATACGTCAGCTTATGATAATTTGCTATAAAAAGTGCCAAAACAAGTATCTAAATGCGCTGTTTAATATTAAAATATGCACTATAAAAGTCAGAATATGCAAAACAGTGTTAAAAACTATATTAACAAAATCAGAACAATCGTATCATGTGTTTAGCAGTAGCAAGTTATTAATAAGTGTCTATTTCAGTTATACCCGCAATAATCTAAATCCCTATCTACTGCAATAGTAAAAAAATTGGTCCTAAAAATATTAAGTTGTGATTCAAGGTACAACCAAACCATCAATCCAATCACTTGCATAGCGGCAGATTAATCGTAACTGAATTAATTCATGCATCATCATCATCATCATCATTTCAGCCGAAAGACATCCTCTGCTGGACATAGGCCTCCCCCAAGTGTCGCCACATTGACCGGTCCCGTACGACTCGCATCCAGCGGATTTCCGCAACCTTCACAAGAATTATATTATATTACTAGCTGTTGCCCGCGGCTTCGCCCGCGTGCAGTTCGGTAACTGTCCCACTGAATCATACTAAAGGGATAGTGTCCTACATGTTAATCCAGGTTATAAACTATCTATATGCCAAATTTCATAATTATCACAATTTATTATGATCATCACAATCACCATCACTATCACAACCACCATCACTATCACAATCATTATCACAATCACTATCACAGTCACCATCATTATCACAATCATTATCACAATCATCATCACAATCACCATCACAATCCCCATCACCATCGCTATCACCATCAAAATCACAATCACCATCATCGTTATCACAATCATCATCATCGTAATAACAATCATCATCATCGTAATCACAATCATTATCATCGTAATCACAATCATTATCATCGTTATCACAATCACAATCTCCATCACTATCACAATCACAATAACCATCACCATCACAATCACTATCACCATCACAATCACCATCACAATCACCATCACAATCACCATCACAATCATCATCACAATCATAATCACCATCACGATCACAATCACTATCTTCATTTTAACAATCATTATCATCGTAATCACAACCACTATCATCGTAATCAAAATCGTTGTCATTACAATCTCCATCCTCGTCATCACAATCATTATCATCGTAATCACAATCGTTATCATCGTAATCTCAATCATTATCATCTTAATCACAATAATCATGATCACAATCGCCATCACTATCACAACGGACAACCACAATCATTATCACAATCACCATCATTATCACTATCACAATCACCATTACTATCACTATCACCATTACTATCACTATCACCATTACTATCACTATCACAATCACTACCACTATCACCATCACAATCACCATCACAATCATCGTCACTATCACAATCGCCATCACAATCACTATCACAATCACCATCATCGTTATCAAACTCATTATCATCGTAATCAAAATCATCATCACAATCATCATGATCATTATCACAATCATCATCGTAATCACAATCATCATCATCATTATAACAATCATCATCATCGTTATCACAGACATCACAATAAATCAACAATAACCCTGTATAGAAGTTGAATCCGCCATTGTCTGGATCTCAAAATAAATGGCATTTTTGACATCAGCACCTCTGATCGTTTCGGTTTCGACACCCATATTGATTTTTAGACATTTCAACCCCATCGCACCCCAACAGGGAATGATGGTGGAATGATCACCATCACAGTCACCATCAGAATCACTATCACAATCACCATCACAATGACCATCACAATGACCATCACAATGACCATCACAATCACCATCACAATCACCATCACAATCACCATCACAATTACCATCACAATCATCATCACAATCACAATCACCATCACGAACACACTCAATATCATCATGTTAACAATAATTATCATCGTAATCACAACCACTATCATCGTAATCACAATCATTGTCATCACAATTTCCATCCTCGTCATCTCATTATCATCGTAATCACAATCGTTATCATCGTAATCTCAATCATTATCATCTTAATCACAATAATCATGATCACAATCGCCATCACTATCACAATCACTATCACCATCACAATCACCATCACAATCATTATCACAATCACTAACCTCGTTATCACAATCATTATCATTGTAATCACAATCATCATTATCATTATCACAATCACCATCACTGTCACAATCACGATCACCATCGCCATCACCATCACAATCACCGGCACTATCACAATCGCAATCACATCCGCCATCACCATCACAATCACCATCAAAATCACTATCACAATCACCATCATCTTTACCTATCACAATCATTATCATTGTCATCACAATCATTATCATCTTAATCATAATCATCATCTTCACAATCTCCATCCTCGCTATCACAACCATCGCTATCACCATCACAATCACTATCACAATCACCATCATCGTTATAAAACTCATTATCATCGTAATCAAAATCATCATCACAATGATCATAATCATTATCACAATCATCATCGTAATCACAATCATTGTCATCGTAATCACAATCATCATCATCACAATCATCATCACAATCATCATCACAATCATCATCATCATTATAACAATCATCATCATCGTTATCACAATCATCACAATAAATCAACAATAAATACTACTAACACTAAATAAATGCCATTTTCGACATCAGCACCCCTGATAATCTCGGTTTCGACACCCATATTGATTTTTAGACATTTCAACCCCATCGCACCCCAACAGGGAATGATGGTAATTTAGGTCCACCACATTAAATCTTAAAATCGTTGTTTTTGTAGTACACCCAACCCAATTCACCATACAAACAATACCTATGCTGAATTTCAGGCTTTGTTACCCCATTTCCCCCTTTAGGGGTTGAATTCTGAAAAAACCTGAAACACAAAATGTTAATTCATTTATCGATAGGAGTACTCCTTTTGAGTTTCGAATAAAGTAGTCTAACTTATCTTATTTCCCCATGTAATCTTTGGACCCCGTTTCAACCCCTTAGGGGGTTAATTTTGAAAAATCATTTTTTAATGCTTCTCTAAACCCCATAAAGAACCTATGTGCCAAATTTGGAATCTAGACTCAGTGGTTTGGGCTGTGCATTGATTTTTATACTTTGCCACCCCATTTCCCCCTCTTAGGGGTTGAATTCTGAAAAAACCTGAAACCCGTTTTTACTCATTTATTAATAGGAGCACTCCTGTAAAGTTTCGAATAAAATAGTCTAACTAATCTTGTTTCCCCATACAAACTTTGGAGCCCCGTTTAACCCCTTTAGGGGATGAATTTTGGAAAATCCTTTCTTAGTGCACCTTTAGACTACATAGGGAACTAATGTGCCAAATTTGGAATCTCTAGACACAGCGGCTTGGGCTGTGCATTGATTTTTAGACTTTGTCACCCCATTTCCCCCTCTTAGGGGTTGAATTCTGAAAAATCCTGAAACCCGTTTCTACTCATTTATTAATAGGAGCACTCCTGTGAAGTTTCGAATAAAATGGTCTAACTCAACTTGTTTCCCCATACAAACTTTGGAGCCCCGTTTAACCCCCTTAGGGGGTGAATTTTGAAAAATCCTTTCTTAGTGCACCCCTAGACTACATAAGGAACCTACATGCCAAATTTGGAATCTGTAGACCCAGCGGTTTGGGCTGTGCGTTGATAGATGAGTCAGTCAGTCAGTCAGTCAGTCATTCAGTTTCTTCTTTTATATATTTAGATTCCTACAAATTAATGCAATTATCTAATTATTGGTCTATTTATTTTATCTAAACAATAGACATCATTCATACCTGTAGAGGATTTCATCTGATGATCTATAGTCAATCATACCTAAGGACAGAAAATGCTTAACGCAATGTCTGTAAGTAGGTCTGAAAGGTAGGTCTTAAACTAAATGTAGTTATCCAATCTAATTCGCAAGCCAGACAATCAAATATTTATATCCAGACCTGTCTTTAACCTGCTTTTGTTACAGCTACATCCAGTGTAACCAGAGGCAGCTGAAAATCCGGATTTTTCACGGCTTGGTGGCCATATGACCTCTTCAACCCAATTATCTAGCTGAGGACACGGATGGTGCCGGTAGACTAGTTTTCAGGGTTTCTAGTTTCAGTAGGGCTATTACGTATCTTTTTGATCTCTACTGACTATCAAGCTTCGGTTGTACACCGAACTTTGATGACAACCGAGAATATCAAAATATTGGTATTACGTACACACACGGTGGATATCACTTCACGGTGACTAACAGCCCCGGTACGGTGTAACGTCTTTCACGAAAGCCACTTCAAACTCAGTTGTCACCAATTTGATGTCCACTATGCTTACATTAATCGCAATATTAGAAGAATCGATACGAAAGCGTCTGTAAAATGAGTTACGGTGACTATCAGCCACGATGGGCACCGATGACGTCATATTTGATCGCGACTCGTCATACATAATACGAAACTAACCTTTTGACAGTTATTTGATGGACACTGAGCCCATTTACTATCATTTCGAACTGTCAACAGACATACGTACCGAATAGGCCTGCTGAATTCCATATGACAACAGCTCTTTACGTGACCTCCGATCCATAGAAAGCTCGATGTGAAAATAAACAGTATTTATCGTAGATTGACTTCTTAGGACGTTGAATCATGTCATTGCGTACATTAAATTCTATCTAGTCGTCACAATACTCACATATGAATGTCTTGTTTGTGCTTTGCAACAGTGGTTACGTGAGCTTAGTCAAGTTGCGAAAGCACAGTTCGCACTGAAACGAATTTAGCGCGAGTCGAAACAGGAAGCCAAATGCGCGGTACTATTGCCGAGTTATGTTCTACTAGATGTGGCTTGATCAGATAGATTCATTCAAACTAGTATTATTTATCTACCGGGTAATATTGTAAACTTTCCTACTATCTTCTATGTTTATGATTTTGTAATCATGGCCTGAGGTCAAGAAAATATTTCATACTTATCTATTTTATTTTGTTTTATCATTTTCGGAAAACTTACGGCTAGGCAGACACAATAGTTTAGTTAATAACAACAATATGGCCAATTACAAGTTTTCCCAAATAGTTTAATACAATAGTTACATCAAATAAGAATAACTTAAGTAAAAGACAGTGGTTTTCGCATATTTTTAAATTTATTATCTAATAAATTAAAAAAATATCGAAAACCGACTAAAATAGTAACGAATAAAATGTACGTTACTTGTGCAGAAGCCATTTAAAAATTTGAAAAAATCTTATATTTTTCAAGCTCGAATTTCGTTTATCTCCAAGTAAGAATTACCTAGACCAAAATGTTGAATTGAAAACTTTAAAATAAATTATGACCATCTGCCTGCAATGTAGACAAGAGATCCTTTGTTAGAATTGTACATGATGAATATATGTACTACCTCTTGTTACCAAATAAACACTGCTCGCTCCCGTCATTTCTAGTCTACATAACTCTCGGTGCATTTGGTAAGACGCTCAGTGAAAGTGATTGCGCGGATGTCGCGTGCGACGGCGCAGGCGCACCCGCCGACCTTGCCATAAAGGCGGCGCGCGCGACGCATCGCATAGTGCGTAGCTACCGGTTGTACATCGTGCGAGGCTAAGCAGGGATTCAGGGTCTTGAAGACCGGTAGCAAAAATTTTGAGGGTCAAAACAAATATAGCAATTTCTTACGCCTATTTTAAGGGTCAAACATTCATGCGTGTAAATTATTAAAATGGTGTGACGAAATGTTGAATCAGGTTATTATGGGCACAGGGTATAACGTGCTCTACAATCAAATGGAAGGTGAAATACTTATACAAATACTTTTCCATAACGGCGACTTAAGTTTCCCCACGCCCGCCCTACATAGACGTGATGCAGCTTCTAAGTTGTACCCAGATTTAGTACTTCAGAAGCACAGTACCTACGTGTAATAGCAGTCGATATCTTTCCCCGAACATGTTCATCAGGTATGCAAACTCTTGCTAGACGGCTGGGTCGTTTAACATCACCATAAAATCGGCAACCATTCTTAGCATTACTTAGTATTGTGTATTTTCTGAAGACGCTATCTACAAATATGTAGGTATGGCATATTATGTGTGCATTTTGTATACTGACCCCAACATAAAGAGACTGTAAAGGGCCGCAAAAATTTCAGGACAGTGCATAAAAGTTTTAGTATGAATATTTCTGTAGTGCACACGGTTTGTTTGTCTCAGTCAGATTTCCCTAACAATCGTAAACAACAGTCTTTACGAGCTTGTACTTAGATAAACATGCTCAGTTTTGCAATTACAATAGTAAAATAAATACTGAAAGGTTTACATCACCGCTTGAGAGTACCGGGTGACATATTTTTCCGTGACTTCAGCAATTACACGCAGAGACACGCCTGATACGATCAGGTAGTTTTTGTTCCGGTATACTATTAATATTTATGAATATTACATAATCATTGTGGCGTGGTTCAAAGTGACGTGTCGGTCTGAATCCTGGTCATTCGTAACTTTATACGCACTTTAGCTGCACCACTTACCTTGAAATTTGTTTTTGCTTCTTTTTCCATAATCAATATGTCAGTTGTCGTGTTGCTTCAGCCGGGTGCAACACGACTGGCCACACATGAGCACCACCCGTTATTAATTTCCCTTTGAAATTACCTTAGTAGAACTAGGCACTAAACGGTTCAGTTTAACATGGGTTAGTCGAGTACTTTTTCTGTCGAATAGATTTTAATTTGTAATGCGAATGCAAATAGATATAGGAATATGGTCGATAATGGTTCGCACAACTTCTGTGTAAAAAACATTATTTTTATTCTAATAAAACTTCACGACTCCTGTGTTAATCAGGTGTCGTATATTCACGCCGCATAAGTACCTACCAAGGAAGTTTTACGTTCCTGTGTTGTCAATTCTTTTTTTTGCCTGCATAAAACTAGCTTGACCTTAATGCCAAAGTCTATCTTTTGTCATTCATAAGAAGTATTGACCATATTATTTTAGGTGTGAATGTATTGTAGACTCGGACGAGTCAACAGATTTAATTAGTATCGAGCAGGATGATGCACATGTTAGTTTGCGCATGTGCTCTGCTGGTCGTTATTGTCATAATTGTCCACGCGGTCACGTGCGCCTTCGAGGACACCCCCACTTCCATGAAAAGTAGACTCGTTTCATTATTAAACACTAGTTCTACATACCTAACATTCAAACAAGTTACCAACTAACTTGCATCCAGATCTAGTTTTCACTTAACCGAAATAACTGGGCATATATTAAGTGCGCTATCGTAAATTCTAGCGATAATGACGTAATGTAGTTTTGTCTAACAGCATTTCGGCAGTTAACCTTAAATGTAGCTTGTAATAAAGGTCCAACAGTGAATTATTTCAACAAATCAGATTAGGTGTGTTGCAACACATTACTATAATGCATTAGGTTAATTCATCGAGTAGATACAGAGACACAGACACAGTATTGAGATGGACGCGTGTTGGCAAATAAGTGCGCGTTTGTTTGGGGGCCGCCGTGTTAGAACGGGCGACCTCTCGCCTCCGCGGCCCGCGTTCTCCTTACAACTACTAGCATTGAGGCATTTACCTTTCTTAGGTCGGACTTGTCCTCAATACAGGCTAGAAGCGTTGATTTATTACGATGCACGGTATGCCGGCTCAATTTAGAGACAAATTTTGTGCAATATGCGCCCAATCCGCGGTATGTTTACATTCTAGTCCCCGTGTGGCGTCAACATTAGCCCCGTTGGCCTGATATGTCTGTTGGTAAATATTCTTTGGTACAAATCAGTAGCAAGTAAATACTTTTATGTATTATGACTAATTTTACAAGGCTGTTTACGGATAAATTGCTTCTACTTAAATATTAGACTGGTGGAAAATTCTAGTCGTTTTCTCACAGGCTGCGTTTTTTTATTAAGTTTGTAAAAGCTTTAGAGTGAAATAATAACTTTAAATTGATATTCTTAGTTATGATAACATATAGTACTGAGTTAGAGAGTTATTATTATCCATTCTGTTTTAAGGTGCCATTTCATTAGGTACTAAAACTTTTCATTTTGCCCTAATTTGGACATTTTCGTTCCGTAACATTGCCAGTTCGCCCACGTTGCATGTATTGTTCAAAAATATGTCCAAGGTTGTACATAAAAGACCCTGGACAATATTTAAGTAACTTTTAGCTCAACAAAGATGTGTGATAAGGTCCAACAAATGAAGTATGGCTAATTAGCACATTTTTTAACAGACGAGTTTTGTGGAATTCGAGCACAACAATTAAGTGGCTACGAAATTATTATTATACTCATTAGTAATGTGTTGTTACCTGTTTAATAACTTAATAAAATTACGCACTATGGACGCAGAGTTGGAAACACCAGTTTAGTTACTTACCTAATTATTTGAGTGTACCTAGTAGTTAAGAGAAGCCTTCCTAATAATTAAATATTTTAACTGTCAAACTATTCACAACTGCAAACATAACATTTTGGGTGATCATCTTCAATACTTACTAGAATTTACAAACAATAACTAAAACATGTCTAAATATAAACGAATAAAAACTGCAATTTACGTCAAAACAACGAAATCATGGATGTTTAAAGTCAAGGTTGTGCGATATCGGTGAGGCATCAGTATTGTTATCAGCCTAAGTGACTATTTACTGTAAACAGATTGTATCGGAGGAAGCGATCTTTGTCCTCTTTGAGGCAGTACCTTGTAAACGCGTTGCCGCCTTCCTGAGGCGCCAGTTGTAAGCTGAAGCGATTTCTAGAACAACTCCGTCACCTAGTTCGACATAAGTCTATCTTAATTTCTACTAAATCTAGTATCAATTTTGTTTTTAGGGTTCCGTACAAAAAAATAAAAAAACAGAACCCTTATAGGATCACTCGTGCGTCTGTTTGTGTGTCCGTCCGTCTGTCACAGCTCACAGCCAATTTGCTCCGAATCTACTGGACCAAATCAGGTGAAATTTGGCAGGATGGTATATATGAGTCCTATGACCCAAACACAGATAGATGTGCAAAGTAAATAAATATATTTTTTTAAATAAGCTCATTTTTAATCGGGGGACAAATTAAGAAAAAAAAATGTTTTGCAAACCTTACTGTCAAAATGATATCAAATGAAGAGGCTCGTTATGAGGATCTAAAATATCTTTTTGCTATTATTGTAAAATAAAGCCGTGTGGTATCCGGCAGAGTAGAAGAACCAACCCTTTACACTAACGGGTGTCGTAAAAGGCGACTAATGTCTGAGGCAGAACACCTTGCGCCTCCGTAGACCAGGGATCAGCGCAGGGGCCAGCAGCGTTTTCTGTTAGTCTTTCAACACTGCGATCTCCAATCCGCCTGCCAAGCGTGGAGATTACGGCAAATTCTTCCCATCATGGGAGAGGCTTATGTCCAGCAGTGGACGTTATGGGCTGTTATAGTAGTAGTAGTAGTGTAAAATAAAAAGTTTCGATTTAATTCATGAAAGAAGACGAAATTAACCATTCCCCCCCTGATCTCCGAAACTGCTGAACCTAAAATTTTGAAAAAAAAAAATACCTAATATAGTTCATTGCTTATGGATTACGGGAAAATCTATAAGAATTCTATCAAAGAAAATAAAGTGGTAAACTCAATATAAGACGAGTTCAACTCGTACTAGGCCGGTTTTTAGGGTTCCGTACCCAAAGGGTAAAAACGGAACCCTATTACTAAGACTTCGCTGTCTGTCCGTCTGTCTGTCACCAGGCTGTATCTCATGAACCGTGACAGCTAGACAGTTGAAATTTTCACAGATGATGTATTTCTGTTGCCGCTATAACAACAAATACTAAAAACAGAATAAAATTAATATTTAAGGGGGCTCCCATACAACAAACGTGATTTTTTTGCCGTTTTGTCTAATGTATAGATAATTCTTATTCTTATTCTTTATTGCACACAAAATTAAAAAAGTATACACATAAATGGCTTATGTACAACGGCGAGCTTAACCCAGAATTGGGTTTTCTTACAGCAAACCTTACTTCTGTTACGAAATTTGCAGAAGAGGATAAACTTATGTGCACAAACAATACAGTTAAAAACTTAAATTAACTTATTTTATACACTAAACTAATACATGCAATATAATATTCACTATTTACAAGCTATAATCATGTAGACAGGAAATGTTCTTTTATTCTTTTCTTGAACACATCTAACGACGGGCTATCCCGCAAGGAGTGTGGAAGCGAATTCCAAAGGCGCACAGCTCGAACAGTAAATGAATCATCATACCGACTTGAGGAGTGGGGAAGGAAACGAAGGAGAAGAGATGATGATGAGCGACAAGGTTTGCCTCTAGGAACAAGATACTCGAAGCGTTCCCGAAGATACGAAGGAGCTTTAGGATTATGAAGAATAGAAAAGAGAAAAGAGAGAGTGTGTGAATCTCGACGCTGCCGAATCGGTAGCCACTTCAGCTTCTTCCGAAATTCCGACACATGGTCGTACTTACGAAGCCCGAAAATGAAGCGTATACACAAATTCTGCAGACGTTCGAGTTTGTCAAGAAGTTCCTCAGTCGCATCGAGAAAACAGACATCCGCATAGTCTAGAAGAGGAAGAAGAAGAGACTGAGCGAGAGTAATTTTAGTCTGAAATGGCAGGAACTTCTGAAGACGCTTAAGTGACCGATACGAACAAAACACCCTCCTGCTTACTTCAGCAATGTGAACATGCCAAGACATGTTGCAGTCCAAGAATACACCTAAATTTCTAACTTTCTTGGAGTAGGCTATAGCGACACCATCGTACGTAACAGGCGGGAGGGACTGGTGATTCAATAAATTGACAAAGTATCTGCCACCAATAATGAGAGCTTGTGATTTAGTTGGATTAACTAATAGTCCAAAGTTTTTAGCCCACAGACTGATGTTTTGAAGATCATTATTGATGGCGTCGATAGCTCCTGGAAGCTCTTCGAGTTTAAAATGACGATAAAGTTGCAAGTCGTCTGCATAGAGATGATAATGGGCAGTTAATATCTTAGTGATATCGTTAATAAAAACAGAGAAAAGAAGAGGAGAAAGGACGCCACCCTGAGGAACACCCGCAGAAAGATCGCACCAATCTGAGCAAGCCTCATTCAAGTGTACCGACTGCGAGCGACCCCGAAGATACGAATCAAACCAAGCAGTCACAGAAGGAGATACGTTTAGAGAAGAAAGGATACCTAAGAGGATGTCACAATCCACTGAATTAAAAGCACTGCTGAAGTCCAATAAAACCAGCACCGTAAGGAGCCGGTTTTCCATGGCCAATCGGATGTCATCAGTTATTTTAAGTAGGGCTGACACAGTGCTATGGCCAGGACGAAATCCAGACTGGTAAGGGCTAAGCAGGCTATTAGAGAAAAAGTAATTAGATAGCTGACTATTAACAACGCTCTCAAGGACTTTAGACAGGATTGGAAGTATGATAATGGTACGGAACCCTTCGTGCGCGAGTCCGACTCGCACTTGGCCGGTTTTTTTTTATAACATGCATCTAAGAAATGCCTTTACCAAAATCTTTCACGTTTTTCGTAACTCTAGGATCTGTCTATGCGTTATCTTTTGGCTATTTACATTAATTATTTTAAATACTTAGACATCGGTCATTGTCAGTAGCACCTGTCTATATAAATATACAAGAATAGCAACATTCCTTTGCGTAGTCTATAAACCAAAACTCTAGTATCGAAGATGTTACACAAGAAATGACAAGACTAATATGTATACTTAAATATTCTCAGATCGCGTGACTGCTATTATTTTTATTATCTTATCACGTTCACTGCTAAATGCTTATTTTGATGCTCACTACAATATGATCAATCTTCAAGCTTTTGGCAAAATCACCACTCTTGGTAATAGGATTAGTGATCGTAGAACTATCTACGTACATTTAGACAAGCAGGTTGTTTATATTACACTTCTCTTTAGTCTAATAATGAAAAAATATCTAAGATAACTCGAATTCACACAGATCATTTTTTTCGAACAACAACAACAGCCCATAACGTCCA
The DNA here is from genome assembly GCA_905147715.2 of Xestia xanthographa. NCBI lineage: Eukaryota > Metazoa > Arthropoda > Insecta > Lepidoptera > Noctuidae > Xestia > Xestia xanthographa. Next base: position 11,480,084 of record LR990653.1, on the reverse strand, counting down.
CTGCTGGACATAAGCCTCTCCCATGATGGGAGGAATATGCCGTAATCTCCACGCTCGGCGCCTGCGGATTGGAGATCGCAGTGATGAAAGACTAACTGAAAACGCTGCTGCCCATTCTCTGGTCTACGGAGGCGCAAGGTATTCTGCCTCAGACATTAGTCGCCTTATACAACACCCGTGAGTGTAATGGGTTGGTTCTATTCTACTTTGCCGGACACCACACAGCTTATTCGAACACCTCTTGATAAAAGCCCTCTGGCTCTTGATAAAATTCGGGATCAACAGTGATCGTACTGACTTTAAACTTGAGAAATAGTATAATTGACTGGCAAGATCAAAGCAGTCTGTTGCCTCGCGACATCTCTTGTCTTACATAAGCAGTGACGCGGGTGACATTGAACGCTCGACCCGATTAAGCAAAGCAGACGATTCGCGAGGTCGCGTCGCCAATGTCCACACAGTCCAGTCAGTCCGGTGTCCTACTCTAAAGATTTATTGTTTCTTCATTCCAACACCTAATTACATCTACATTATCATTGTTCATCTACAGAAGTATTCCTATGTTATTGTGACACTGAATTAATTAAGTACCTTCGCTTATCGAATTTCTAATCGCCAAAAAATTGCGAATTTACCTACTTGACTTTCATCGAAGTAGGCAAGGTTATAGTTTGAACGTTAGATAGAGAAATAGATACAAGTTAGCCATTAAGCAGTTGTAGGGCTTCTAGTTCAATTAACGGCACATGACTGTTAAGATAGCGATCTAAGTTATACTTATATATTGTCCAGTATTGAGGTGTAAAGGGTGAGTCGCACGCGACCGACTAGAACCTGCGACACCGGTTGCGCTCGGACCATTTTTGATGGGCTCATTGTCGGTCACTCAGTGTGCAGCAAGATGCCAAGTTATTTATAACATGCTTGTAATAGTTTTTTTGAAAGGTGAAGAATAAAATACAAACATAAAGGGCAAGAAAGATAAGATGTTTATTGATAGGAGTAAGTTGAATTATTGTAATTGGGAGCATCAATAAACTCATTTGAGATATTGTGCACTGTGTAGGCATTACACGGTAAAGCAGCTGAAATAAGCTACGTGCATAAAAGGCATTGAACATAGCCGTAGGTAAATGTAGAATCTTCAATTTGATATAATACTTCAGCTTTCATAAAGATTTCAGTGCAAATGTTTCAATGATAAAGGTTCATCGTAACACAGACTAGAAAGAGGTCAAACGACGCGTCGAACAACTTAATTTACGATGTCTAGGCCAAATAATACGTTCAATCCAAAATCAACAAATAATTACATTTAAATAAACAAACAGTTCGGCCGTTTGGTGCCAAAAAGTCTCATTTCTACGCGTTTATAGATTATTTCATTCTACAATTTGGCAATGTCATTTACAAGAAAGGACGAATTAGTATTCAAACACGTGCGAGTGCCCACATAAAAATATCAAATATTATACTTAGAGACTTAGTCGTACCTATGTTTCAATACAACTGTTACTGACTATTACGCCATTTGTTTTGCAATTTGCTGAACACAATGCTTGTGGTCGGTGGAACGTCTGCTGGATTAGTTCATAGCCACAATGTTACATTTTCAAATTATCTCCACGTTATAGGCGTGTTAAGCCTCTTTGGATTTCAATTACATTCAATTTTATAGAATAATTCATAGGGCATTTTGTTTAGGTTGTATCATCCATATTATATTGTACTGAGATAAACAATCTCACTGCCAAGTGTTTATAACATTATCTTAAGATCCTTCGTTGAAGTTTATTGTCAAGAGACGTAACGCCATGTAGGTATGCAAATGCAATACAAACTAATCAGCCTGTTCTTTCTCAACGCTATTTCCACGTGTAACGGAAAAGTAACCGCAAAACTGATTATAATTGTAATCCGATAAACACTATTGATTTTCGAAGCAAACAGTCGAGTTTCCAATTTGAATCCATCCGAGGAATTGACGTGTGCGGCCAATTATTTGTTAGCACGTTAAAATAGGAGTATGTTATAGTGCCTGTAAATCAATAGGACGATAATGTAAATCGTCTTGATTGTGATCTCGGCTGTCGCGAGCATGATGTCACTTGCCTGCGCGCAGCAAGGCCTCGAGACTGCCTCCTTAGTTTGATCTACACAGGTAGACACGTGAATTTATAATGTAATGTATTTCAATATTTCTGCCTTTAATATTTAAGGCGAATTTGAGTTTCGTTTCTTTTAAAATTGTAGCAAAAAGTTTCTATCACACATAGTACATGGAGTATGAATTTCTAGAGTACTTACCTACCAATTTTTTTTGAGTGCGGTACCGCTTTCCCGAATTTTACCATGTAGTTTTTGCTTCGTGTCCTAAAACATCCGGTACTACCTACTACAGTTCCTAGATTGTGCTTTACCGTAGCAGCAAAATGTTTTTGATTTCAAAACTTTAACAGATTCATCTAACGAATCAAAAGTGTCAGCGAATCAAACGTTTTTCTTTTATTACCACATCGTGGGAAACATGATTTACCTTGATCAGTTGGACGACTGTCGCCTGTCAGATACAGCGATATGACATATTATTATTCTAATATAAATAACAATTACATTAGCATACCGGTTTGACGCCATTAGACTCAACTTCCAGTACATCCACACATTCTAACCAAATTGAGCGTAACAACTTAATTTAGAAGTTTGTGTGTTCAAGGCAATTTGTGTTTAATTTTTAAGCGGATCTCTACGTATTGAGAGGTGGCTGCCAACCTGATGTCATAATGGCTCGTTTTTATATAACGACTTGTTTCAAGTATTTTTTGTGTTCTCATTTTGCTTTGTTACGCGTTTATGTCAAATGGTTCGACGGCCAGCCCTCTATTTGTCAACGATTTGAAAACTTCTAGAAAGCGTTCAGAGAAAATGATTAAGAAGTTAATGTTTTCAGAATTTCTGGAGACAAGTGAATCGTTCATCAACTCGTCCCACAAGCTTACGGCCCATTATGCTGCTCGATAGTATTGAAGAGGTTTGAGCTTATGTAATCTACAATATTTTGCGTAAGTTGCCACTGGAAGATCAAGTCTATTTACGCAAAATATTGGAAATATAGTTTGCTAAACATCAGTGAATGATGCCATCAACAAATTTTATTTTATAAAGACGTAATTTCTTGATCCACTTATTTTATTCATGCAATGTTGTCAAGCTTGTCTTTTTAACGAGTTTTATTGCATACTAATATTGTAATCTGTCAATTATTATGATTTAAGGCTCTATCATGCACGGCAAAACGACGAGTTCTAAACTTTATTTATAAACTGGTAGGTGTTGTATGTTAATTATGATTAATCGTATTTTTTTTGGGCACGCTCTTACAAAGTTATTTTTGGCACGGCATTCCAAATCTAGAAAAATTGTAGCACTTCGATACCCGCAATTACAGACACAATTAAAATAACAATGCACCGTGCCCCATCGGGCACGGCCGGGGACATAAGGGTAAATAGTCTTACAACGTCGATGTTCATAGCTCCCCGAGATCGTACATAAGGTATAGTCCGCGCGTGAGCTCCGAGGAATCGCTGGCTTGTTTAAAGCATCGGTGGTTCCACCTCAAGCACATAACACCCTCACAGAATGATTTCATAATTTCGTTCGCGCGGACTACTAAATTATGAAACCCTTCTATGAGGGCACTATCCACCCGAAATAAAAAGCCACCGATTCCTCGGAGCTCGCGCGCGGACTATACTGAACATAGATCGCTTCAAGTAATGAGCGAATTTTCCTACAGTAAAATTATCACTACACGTTCAAATATGGGAGGTCCTACTGTCCACTGCCAGGTCAATCACTTGTAATTAAATAAAAAAACTGAATAGGACTGCCTTGTTGGTCTTGTGGTCACGAGCGCTACTGCTAAGCATGAAGTCCTGCAAAGTGAAATTGCGGTTTTCCATCAGGAATTTCTCAGTAGCCAAGGTCCCGGATTCATGCCGGGTTGCCGGGTTGGTGGCAAGTACCCTATTGCTTAGGACAATAGAAAAATGGCAAATCAACAAAGGCAATAAATATTTAGGCTATTAAAATTATAATGAAAGTGGCTTGTTCGGTCGCTAATATAACATTACTGTGCCAATGCACAGTAATGTCTGACAGCCAATTAACTATGATACCCAATTACACCTCAATTTGACTGCAGGCCAGTAGGAACTCATAATTACCTACAGTGATACCTAAGTATAGTAGGTCTAAATGAGTAGTTAGGTCACCTACGACTCCGATCTATCAATTGGCACCTCATGAATGGAAATGTACTAAATGCAACATCTTCAGTTGTTTAGTCTGGGTCTTTAGTCTATGTTATCGTTCCTAGTACGGGTAAACCAATTCTTTGTTCTGGGATTTTCTTTCGAATTTGAAGCTGCCATTTCGATGTGTTTCGCAGTATTAGCCCAAAAATACCCTAAAAAAAATGTTGAATAGGGCTTCCCCATGACTGCTTCGATTAAGAGTGTCTAAAGTGAAATGGTCATAATCACAATGTTTCACCAACATGTATAATGTTTTTTTCACTTCTCATGCTCTGAAAGTGCTTGTTTGTGCAGGATATAGGCTGCACAAAATCGAATTTTGTGCACAAGGGCATTAATGTATCTACTCATAAATGTATCTATATTAAGGCAAAGAAAATGAGCCATACAGCCAAACGCAATAAGAAGTTCATAGATATAATTTGTTATTTTATAATATTTACTTTAATTTATTTGCCTTATGTGTTTTTTAAGACATAAAAGACATAAAAAATTTGATTCAAGTACCTACGGTAGGTTATTTAAATAATTTAAGAAAATTATTATAAAAAAAAAATATTTAATAGTAGGCTGTATAGGTCTGCAGCCCAAGTCTTATATCAATATCGTAAGATTTCAAAAAAAGAAAGCGGCGGGAAACAGCTCTTGTTTTTGCGTGTTTATTAATTTCTTCAATTTATACTACTGTTTTATTTCCTCGCAATCGAAGTGAAAAGCAGAGTTTATAACTCGTCCACAAAACCATTTTTATCCTCGACATTACTATCAGCCCTCGCCTTCGGCTCGGGCTGCTAAAAATCTCGGATAAAAATGGTTCGTGAACTTCCAGTCCATCCTGAATTCCACAATTATTCATTTGATAAACCTGTAGTCTGACCTGATTTCAGTAGTGTGCTCGCTTGGTCTGACATGATCCTAAAAACTACAATTTTTCTACTATTTCCTGCCTTTGCAGTCTTATACATAGTAGTTTTTCATGAATTTGTAGAAATGCATTGAAAATGAATAGTCATTTCGCTACCTATTTCGTTGTATCAGCTACATACATTTTTAAAATAGTTAATTAATATATTTTAATGTGCAGATCACGGTATGCGGCAGATGCGTTTGAGCAATGGCTTCCTTAACTAAAGATTGGGGGATGCGGAAGGCGTTTCAGCACTTGATAAATGCTGCAATATAATTTCAAAGCATACACAATATTGAAAGCATGCTGTAAAGATAAGATATTTTCGTTCACTACGTAATATACACGTAAAATGATGATGCTTAGGAATTGTTAATATTTGAAAGTCATGGTTACACTTTACTTATTACTTATTTGTTTTATTTTATTACCATTACAAGTACAAATGATAGGTAGGTACATAACTTATTTATGATACGTACTTATTAACATTTATGATATTGGTTCTTTCATAGACGCATTGATTCATTTATTTCGGGATCTTTCAACTTGCAAAGTTTTGTTCCTAAAATGCCTTATAAATGATATGGTATGACTGGCATAATTAGTTCTAGGACTATTATTATCAAAAACTGAGACTGCTTGACTTCCACCTTGTACTGTAGTTTACTTACTTCCTTGGTATTATATAACTACTGTATCTTTAATGTATTCATGAAGTATTCTCATGTAATTTATTTGATGTTCCCACTAAGGTTTGTTGAGTTCAAGCTCACGCGCCTTCTGGGGCACAACCTCGACGTTGTAAACATAACTACGTTACCAACAACTTCTCGAGTTAATTCGTTGTATTGCAGGGCGTTTCCCGCCAACGCCTCTAAAACACTTGTGCTCATGTAGCAAGTCTTGTGAAGCTTCTGAAGCAGCCCTGACCCCTCGTATACAACCATTTAAATTAATCCGAGGATATATGATCCGAGCCATAATAACTGAGCAATTATGCCCGTAATGTGTCTGTTTTGTCTGGAAACTTGTTATTTCGTTAATTGTTTTGTTATCTGCGTTAATGTCTTTATAGAATTGTGATATATCAGTGCTAATGTACTGTTTTTATAACAACTCGAGAGTGCCTGAACTCTTACTTTGTATGCACGGTTTTCAATCTATCACTGACTTGTATCTACTTATAGTTTAATGGTCGTGTGGGTGTTATGGACATGATTAGTAATTAATTCAAGTATATCACAGACTTCGGTATGTGGGTGTTGGTATTCTGTAATAAAAATGGCGTCCATTTGATGTTACTATTAACATCCCGTTCGGTGTTGCATCAAGTGAAATGTCATTATGTCACTGAGTTACTAAAATATTTACTGATGACCTGCCCTTTAAATATCATTGTTAATAAATGAGTTAATTTATGATTTACTTCTTTTCTAAGTAGGTATGTACTGATGAGGTCCATCTCAACCTACCTTAAGTCGGTACTGAACTTAAAGTTGACCTCCCACTTGTTTACGGAACTAAGTTCACTGAAACTCTAAAAAATAAGAAACAAATCTAATTAATTCTTAGCAGTGCATTCTTATAGTTCAATGTTAGTAGGTAGGTACTTAGGTGTGATTGTAAGCTAAAAGTTATATTATTTTTTTATCGATTTAAATTATTTTCGTTACTTCCAATAGGATGGATGTGTCATATTTAAATTTCAGTTTGCCTAGATGATAGTCGTTTTTTTTTTTTTTTGAAAATTGAGATTTAAACTTGAAGAAGCTCTCAAATCTAAAACCAATGTCAAATGCCGTATCCAAAAGTCAGAGGTAAGCAAGCTATGGTGGGAACTTGTTGTGTAGGTGGGCGTGCTCGATCTACTAAGTACAAATAGTTGGCCGGCTCGGTCACTGCGCCGCGTGTAGATACACCACCGAATGATCTCTCGCTCCTCTACCAATGTACCTACATTATAATTTCTAGAAAGCACCCACTGACTCGTGTTCATTTGCTTAAACTTTCAATTTGATATGAATTTATGAACGGGTCTCTGTTTTCTCTCGATACTTTCTTAGTTTTACGGTTTACTCTATCAACCAGCATTTTGAGATTAATTAATTTTTAAAAAGTGACTGCGTATGGAATCTTGATTCTTGATAAAGTAATATTTGTTGGAACAGTGATTGGCAGTTACTGTTGCTACTCTACACGTGCTAATTTCCATGTTTGTTTGTTTGTTTACACATTATAGTGTCTTGTTGTGTAGGTGTATATTTACATACCAAATCGATTTGGCGTTCACTCAAATGGAATATTGATACTTACTAAAATCAAACAGTCAGAAAATTCGACAGGATAATTAAGAATTATTTTTGGAAAACTTGTATTTTTTACCCGCCTTGTTTCATGCAACATGCTGATTTATTCCATATGGAGACAGGTGCTTAAAGCGCCCGACCAACAAAAACTATGTGATATGATAAGTTTGTGTTTGCAGACAAGATGCCAGACCACTTCCTTAATCTTAAGCGGCGGTAACATTTACTAGAGATAAAATAAATTAATGATAATCTCATACAGAAGTGTTTGCTTTTTAAAACGCTACAAAACTGTAAATTACAATGGAGCGCGATGAAGAGTGTGTATAAATTTCGCTGGCATTCCCACACACTAACGTCACCCGGCCGCGTACCTACGCAGATGTCCTCTGCGCCTGTGTGAGTGTACGTAGCGTAAATACACCTCCCTTGATTGACTCACCTAACATCCTTTCGACTTTGCTACCACGTAGTAGAGTTCATTTTACCGTGTCTTTAATTTAACAGGTACATGAATAAGGTTGTGTTACTGTACCGTATTGTTTCACGTTTACGCGTCTCTGTGTGGCGAGGTTAAGTAGAGCGGCGTTATCTTAGAACAGAGATTCCGTGGAGTCTGGATTAACGATAAAACAATATGTTGATGTAATATTTGGTTATAAGTAATTGAATATGGTACGATAATAAATTTATTTTCAATATTTATATCTCTCATATATAATTGTATCAACGGCAAGCGTGATACTAAACACAGGTTTAATAAATTGGATGATTGGCAAAGTTACATGTTCTAGAGTTTGTTTGTAAACATAAGTACTAATATTTAAGTCCAAAATCTAAAAAGAATCGTGATGATTGCACTTGATTAAAGAGTTACATCACACCATACCTGCTACACAGATAATTACGTTTCATAATTACCGAGGGTTTAGAGCATTGTCCGTCCAGTCTAAATGTCATCGAACGGGGTTTCGCAAGAGCGTCAATCACGGGCGGTCACCTACTTTCGCGATTGACTCGAGGCGATTAGTCGACTACATTCACCGAGGCCTCGGATCACCTCTACGCAACAATTGTTTCTGTAGGAATCTTTTATTTATGGCAGCGTGGAGCTGCGTCTGTGTGAGTGGGCCGTAAGCGACCGTGCCCGTGTTTTACCTGTATGATAAAAATCTAAATTAATTTCAACCATATTGATATCGTGATAGAGTCTTAATTCCGTCGTGCAGAACAGACACAGAAATGCCCTACCGGCAATAAGTCAACGCTCGAACTCGCCTGTTTGACAAGATTCCAACCGCGTCTGTCCTGTTTGTTTATTGTAATCGGTTTGACAATGAGCTTAAGGTGCGGTTTCGAGTGATCTCCTGGCTCGCGCTCTCTTGTGATTGTTCTCGGCTACTCGGTGCGAGACTGTGTTTGTGTTTGTATTATACGTCATGTATACCGGCTTACTGTAGATTCGCCTCTTAGCATTCATAATTGCTTGGCGACCGAGCGGCTTTTTAAAGCTTGCCGTTGATTGGTTTTTATTCGCGGTTTGAATTCAGTTTTTATTTATCAGTAATTATCGAAATCGTTACAAAGAGTTATATGCTTTATACGCGTTGTTATTTGATGTGAAAAGGTGAGGTTTAAGTTGAAAAAACAAGAAAAGGCGGTAGATAAGTCAAAGACAATCCTAGTGCAGATAACGGAAGGTCAATGAGGGATACGTCAGACGATTGAAATGGCGCGCTTCGGCAGTTGGTTTGATGTTGCGTGGCGCGGGAGGAGCGTGTCGCGGCGCGCGGCGCGCGGCGGCGGTGGCATAGCGGCGTCTCTGTCGCGCGCTCCAGCGACCTCCTTGGATGTGCGGCCTGCAAGGTCGGCCGCCTTAATTAATAAACTCACCGTAAAGTATTTGAGGTCGATCGGAGAAGCGTCTACAATCTTACTCGAACCTTTGTCTAGTTATTGACCCGTACGCGTCGAACGATGAAGGCTTTTTATTGCTCTATGTGGAGTGGGACTAAAACAAATGGTCAGCTAATTTATTATTTTATACAAACATTATTGGTTATACACGCTGGTTATTTGAATTTAAAACTGGTGCAGTCTGTTTTCTTATTGTGTAATGAAAGTACACACATTATTTTGTTTTATAAACCTAGAATTGTAAGATTAAAGTGAACGATATCACTTAATAAACGTGCTTGTCGTTTACAAAAGGTATTAAATAGTCATAACAATGCTCAATATATGCAAATTGTATATCGCATAGAGTTCCCAGTGAAATTGTTAACGGTGAAATAAAAAAATGAAAGTTTTTTTTTACTTACCCCTGCGGTAGTGAATTAAGACGTTTCGTTACATCCGTGTCTGATTAAATCTTTAATGCATTGCTCTGTCGCAACTAAATATTTATTAACTGGCTACGAACGTTACTATCACTTACACGTTTTTTATTAAACGTCAAGTGATAGTAAGTAGCAATCTTTTTTTATTTTACGTTTGCATTTAAAATTATGGTGATACGATTCGTAATTTTGAGTGTAATAAAAATGTTTTTATGCCTAACAAAACCGCTACTAATTTAACTTATGGAGTCGTATTAGAACAGTAATGTAAAACGGTTACACCGTGTAGGTATAATATCTCTCATAAAATAATATCAGCCTATAATCATCGCGGAGGCTCGTGGTAAAGACTTCTTTCATATAGAATCTAAATATATAAAAGAAGAAACTGACTGACTGATTGACTGACTAACTGACTCATCTATCAACGCACAGCCCAAACCGCTGGGTCTACAGATTCTAAATTTGGCAAGTAGGTTTCTTATGTGGTCTAGGGGTGCACTAAGAAAGGATTTTTCAAAATTCACCCCCTAAGGGGGTTAAACGGGGCTCCAAAGTTTGTATGGGGAAACAAGATTAGTTAGACTATTTTATTCGAAACTTCACAGGAGTGCTCCTATTGATAAATGAGTAGAAACGGGTTTCAGGTTTTTTCAGAATTCAACCCCTAAGAGGGGGAAATCGGGTGGCAAAGTATAAAAATCAATGCACAGCCCAAACCGCTGAGTCTAGAGATTCCAAATTTGGCAAGTAGGTTCCTTATGTGGTCTAGGGGTGCACTAAGAGAGGATTTTTCAAAATTCACCCCCTAAGGGGGTTAAACGGGGCTCCAAAGTTTGTATGGGGAAACAAGATTAGTTAGACTATTTTATTCGAACCTTCACAGGAGTGCTCCTATTGATAAATGAGTAGAAACGGGTTTCAGGTTTTTTCAGAATTCAACCCCTAAGAGGGGGGAATGGGGTGGCAAAGTATAAAAATCAATGCACAGCCCAAACCGCTGAGTCTAGAGATTCGAAATTTGGCAAGTAGGTTCCTTATGTGGTCTAAAGTTGCACTAAGAAAGGATTTTTTCAAAATTTACCCCCTATGGGGGTTAAACGGGGCTCCAAAGTTTGTATGGGGAAACAAGATTAGTTAGACTATTTTATTCGAAACTTCACAGGAGTGCTATTGATAAATGAGTAGAAACGGGTTTCAGGTTTTTTCAGAATTCAACCCTTAAGAGGGGGAAATGGGGTGACAAAGTCTAAAAATCAATGCACAGCCCAAACCGCTGAGTCTAGAAATTTTAAATTTGGCACATTGGTTCCTTATGTAGTCTAGGGGTGCACTAAGAAAAGATTTTTCAGAATTCACCCCCTAAAGGGGTTTAACGGGGCTTCAAAGTCTGTATGGGGAAACAAGATTAGTTAGACTATTTTATTCGAAATGTCACAGGAGTGCTCCTATTGATAAATGAGTAGAAACGGGTTTCAGGTTTTTTCAGAATTCAACCCCTAAGAGGGGGAAATGGGGTGACAAAGTATAAAAATCAACGCACAGCCCAAACCGCTGAGTCTAGAGATTCCAAATTTGGCACAAAGGTTCTTTATGAGGTTTAGGGGTGCATTATGAAAGGATTTTTCAAAATTTTTTTTCTCTCTCTTTCTTTTTTTTTTTCAAAGTCCAAAGATTACATGGGGAAATAAGATTAGTTAGACTACTTTATTCGAAACCTAACTCATAGTTAACGTTTGTTTCAGGTTTTTTTAGAATTCAACCCCTAAAGGGGGAAATGGGGTAACAAAGCCTGAAATTCAACATAGGTATTGTTTGTATGGTGAATTGGGTTGGGTGTATTACAAAAACACCGATTTTAAGATTTAATGTGGCAGCCCTAAAATAACATCATTCCCTGTTGGGGTGCGATGGGGTTGAAATGTCTAAAAATCAATATAAGTGTCGATACCGAGATTATTAGGGGTGCTGATTACGAAAATGGCATTTATTTTGAGATCCAGAAGATGGTGGATTCGACTTCTGTACAGGGTAATGTTGATTTATTGTGATGATTGTGATAACGATGATGATGATTGTGATAACGATGGTGGTGATTGTGGTAGTGATTTTGATGGTGATTGTGATGGTGATGGTGATTGTGATGGTGATAGCGATAGTGATGGTGATTGTGATTGTGACAGTGACGGTGATAATGATGAAGATGATTGTGATTACGATGATAATGATTGTGATAACGAGGATAGTGATTGCGAGAGTGATTGTGATGGTGATTGTGATTGTGTTAGTGATAGTCATTGTGATAGTGACGGTGATTGTGATAGTGATAGCGATGGTGATTGTGATTGTGACAGTGACGGTGATAATGATGAAGATGAGTGTGATTACGATGATAGTGATTGTGATTACGACGATAATGATTGTGATAACGGTGATGGTGATTTTGATTTTGATGGTGATTGTGATGGTGATGGTGATTGTGATTGTGTTAGTGATGGTGATTGTGATAGTGATGATGATTAGGATAATGATTGTGGTTGTGATAGTGATGGCGATTGTGATCATGATGATTGTGATTAAGATGATAATGGTTGTGATTACGATGATAATGATTGCGATAATGATGATTTTGATTGTGGTAGTGATTGTGATAGTGATTGTGGTAGTGATTGTGATAGTGATTGTGATAGTGATTGTGATTGTGATAGTGATTGTGATAGTGATTGTGATAGCGATTGTGATAGTGATTGTGATAGTGATTGTGATAGTGATTGTGATGGTGGTTGTGATAGTGATGGTGATTTTGATGATAATAATAAATTGTGATGATTATGAGATTTGGCACATATTATATAGTTTGTAACCTGGATTAACATGTAGGACACTATTTATCCCTTAAGTATGATTCAGTGGGACAGTTACCTAACTTCACGCGGGCGAAGCCGCGGGCAACAGCTAGTTATAGATAAAGTAACTAAGAACGCAGATCGGTAGGTACAGGCAGGCAGTGGTGTCGATTCTGCTGCACAAACTTAACTTAATTTATGCTATTGCTGTATTTTACTAAAAGGCAGTGCGAGAAAAGGACGCCTCTATAGCCGTCCATCATCGTGACATCTCTAGCTTAGTATCATAGCTATCTATGAATTAAGCTAGAGATGTCAAACTAGTTTATGCCTTGTGCTTCACTGTGTTTTTAGTCGACATGTTTTTATGTGCGCCCTTCATTTGTATGGAAATATTAGTTTCAACTAAATTTGACAACTCTAAATTACGTCCGTCTCTTTCTGGTTTTATTAGAGAGAACAAAATAGCAATAGCCTAAATTAAGTTTAGTTTGTGCACAACAGAATCGACACCAATAGCTATGTATGTGTTTTGGTAATTACGTGGAGTTGTCAAACTCAGTTGTTTAATTCTTTTTAGGGTTCCGTACCCAAAGGGTAAAAACGGTACCCTATTACTAAGACTTCGCTGTCTGTCCGTCTGTCCGTCTGTCTGTCACCAGGCTGTATCTCATGAACCGTGACAGCTAGACAGTTGAAATTTTCACAGATGGATTTCTGTTGCCGCTACTTATAACAACAAATACTAAATATAGTCAATGGTACGGAACCCTTCGTGTGCGAGTCCGACTCGCACTTGGCCGGTTTTTTAAGTTTTTAAATACTAGAAACTAGAGTTTACCTAAACCCTGTTTCACTGTTGTCAATTTCATGACTTCAGTCATGAAAGTAATAAAAGAAATGAAAAAAAACAAATGCATGTGCTACGTACCTACTGTCGATGATTTGCAAGCAGTTAAGCACAAAGTGAACAAAATAGCTTATTGTGCTTACGAGTCTGTCGGCAAGTCTTTATTTATGCACTATTGTGACGTATGGGCTCAACTACTTATTGCACATGGCTTTGAAAGCCGCCGCCGCTGTAGCGATTAGGCCTCGATTCCATTACGCACACACGCAAACTTGGTGACATGTGGCATAATGCAATTTATGCTTGGAAAAATTAAATAGAGCTGGATTTAAGCCTGTTTAAAACATAATTTCCGGTCCTGGCTAAGCAACTGGTTTGTATGAATGGGAAGAAGTCGTCGCCTTCTAAATTTTGGCGGCACATCAGAGAAACAAAACGTACAGTAAAACGGCCCCGTTTTACTGTACGTTTTGTTTCTCTGATGTATATTTGGGTTTTAGGGGGCTATTTGATCCCATATAAACCAAAATGTTATTCGGTATTTCCATCAGGATTTTTTCAGTATTAGCCAATCGAAAGTGTTTCTAGACATTGTAAAATAACTTCTACCATACACCAACCGACAGATATCGATATTTTTGTTCGAAATTCTAGGTCATCCCAAATAGCCCCCAAAACCCAAATAGCCCCTTTTACAGTAGTACCTACGGCCTCCGACATGGAATCGGAAAATTCTCGTTTTTGGACGTACTTATACCAACCATAAAAGCTTTAAGCTTCTGTTAATTCAAATGTGTCAGTTACGCAGCATGTTTTTTTCTAAGTTCTTAGTTTTGTACTAGCCAGTTAGTTACCATATCAATTGTATTGGCATTAGCACTTCCGGTTGTTTGGAAGGGAGTCGGGCCGTCATAATGGGAACGAGGCCTTGTGTATTAGGTACTTACCGCTCTTAGATTTACTACATAAGTGTACCTAGGTACCCACTAAAAGGAAATCAAGTATAGAATAATGTAATTTTTGTTATCGCTACGAAATACGTCATTCATTAGGAATACATAAAATTATATCAGTTGTAGTGATATATTTTATTGCTTTGATAAGAATGTTTTTATTTGAGTAGGTAGGTACAGCTATACGCAACACAAATTAATTTGACTTTGAAATTGTTGCAGATTAGATTATAAACAAATTTTGTTTATCGTCACTTCCTTGACATCATTGAAGACTTTTTCCTTGTGTTTATTTTTAAATCTTTAATATCTGAATAAAATGAGATTGATCTACGAGTGTGTCTAATGTCTTGCTTATGGGATTGCTATAAATAGCGGTTTTTGCAAATAACTGGACTGACGCGGAGAACCATGGCCGTGTCGAGACGTGTATTCTGTATTCACACAGATTAATCCGCAGAGACGAGTTTAGGCATAATCATTTTCACCGTTTGAATTTTATTAATATCTACGGTTCTTCATCCGGTGTTTTAATTGATTAAAAATAGATATTTAGAAGCGTATCAAGTATTAGGAAAACTGGATATTTACTATTTCGTAGAGGTGGAGGTTAATATCCGCCATTGTATCAAAAATAAGACATCTATTAAACAGATACCTTGCGGTGTATTCTTCAGTTGTCATTTATCCGAGGTATGTAATTAACCGACTTGTGTGATGTTCCGAATGTGGCGTCACCCGTCTGCATTGACAAATAATTATAATCTATGCGTAGCGTTCGGCGCGGGCACATTGTTGCCTGCTTATGTAAGTCGGAACGTCTTCCACTTTCGAATCAAGTTTATTGACACGGCAAGCTCGACAAACGCAGACGCTTCACAGTTACATCGGCATCGCTTTGATTTCCCGAGTTACCTGCCCCGGACATCGGAATACTTCGTATTCTTTGGTAGGTACCACAATTATGACTCGATGAAATATTCGACGCAAATTACTAGTTCCAAATTTCAGTGTACTTAGCACAGACCATAACTCATTTGGGCGGTAAACACAAGCTGTTAATAAATTAATTCGCGTACAATTTATATACTTGTATTAAGATGTTTTATGTTAATTTTATGTATGGTCCGCCCCCAACTGTATTAATTCTAAAGACTTTAGTCGAAGCGCACTCATTAAGTTTTTTATTAGCAATAAATCTAATAGCGTAAATGGTTTTGTCGCTTCACAATCGCACTTGCTAAATGCAGACTAATCGCTGCTTAAATCGCTAAGCTCCTTTCATCACCAACAGCATCGACGTGCGGTCTACCTGTGATGAATGCGTCAAGCGTCATCCCACTAAAAACTTGTTTTTCAGTAAATCTGTTCACATTCGGTGTTTCAAATAAATAAAAATATTATTATTAGGTACGTTTTTACTTACTATCCACGAAATTCGCTGTAATTCAAATTTATTCATTGACGTAATGTTATTGTTCTGTACTGACTGACAAATAAAAGGCATTGCCTAATTTATGCAGTGTGTGGAAAACGTCTTATAGATCTGTTCTCCGTCGCTATGAGTTCGAAGTTCATAGTATATGAACCGTAATTTTAAATAACTGAGCATGTTTTGGTGAACTGTGCTAACCGCAAAGTGTGCTTAGCGTAGCACTCGAATACAACTCAGGTGTTATGATAAATACAAATTGTTAGATCATCCGTATCATACGTTGTTTGGGTGGCTATGAGTGTGCTTATTGCTTAGCACCTGGTTACACTGGATTCCTACCTCAACTTGTATGGGAAATGTGTTTCGGACCGAGCTATCAAAGACCGTTTCCTTGATTACCTATTTACTTTGGCTAAACTGTAAATGAATAGCGCCGTTAACATATTGCAAATATTTCAAGGATGATTTACATTGGGTTCAATCAGTTGATTAAGTTGACTTTTAATAGCTGTACACAATAATAACCGATGATTATTCGTAAATGTAATCAAATTGTGGATAATATGAACATCAATGGACGAATACCATCGTACATTATGGATAACCATTCATAGTTTTATGACATTTTGCCACAAAAACGTTTTGCAGTATAATCTAATACTGGCTGCTGACATTTTCTGATATCTCATTACTACGTTGGAACATGAATATGTAGCCTATCGGTAGCGTAAAGGCTGGAAGCCTCAGAGGATGTAGATCGACAGATTATAATGACCGGCTGCCGACTAGCGTCCTGTTAATATCCGCCCCGTTAATAGAGGTTACACCAACTAATATATCACGATGACTTACATACCAGAATCTCAGGTTAACTGTACCGCTTGTGAAGGTCAATAAGCACCCACTCCGTGTAAAATCTTGATATTTAACCGCATCTGGTTAAACATGAAGTCGACCCCAACAACAGGAAAGACTAAAAGGATAATCTTAACTTTATCACAAAAAAAATACAAGTTGAATAAACTTTAGCTGAGTAAATAAAAACTTAATGAATCCTCCTCTTGAATATCAATTAGCATGTGATTTTACACATGAGGTAAATAAAAATACTTTCACATTGATTTATGGTCTAAGTTGGAGTACCACGCAAATACGCCATGCCGTAGTGTAGGTCAACGACCTACGCGTGCCCGAGGAAATAGTTTCAGTTACTACGAATGCGATTGATACACTGTTATTAAAATAAATTGGTATCAAAATCGTTTATTTTCCGATTACTTGGAATACAAAAGTCACTTTATGGGGGACACAAAAACTGGGAGCGTATATTATATCTTTTCACGCTTAATGCTCTTTTCTAAGCGAAATTCTTGGAAGTAAGATGCCGTGATTCTTGGTAGCTTGGTCTGTTGACATGATACAAATATCAAAGGCTTTTGAGAAGCGGATTATGTGATTGTGATGTTCAGTTTAAGTAGAATGGTAAAATGATTAGGAAACACGTTTTCCATTGTTTGAAATACAACTACATATTATGCCGGGCTACAGATTGATGAAACGTAACATTAAATGTATCACACGATGAAATAAAGTCTGAGAGATGCTGTGTTACATTTCATGTTGCATTGCATAAGTCTGAATGGCTCATTTGTGTTACATTTCATGTTATATCATAATTTTTCATCAATTTGTTGTGTAGGTAGTGTAGGTACCATTAAAGTATCAACTAAGTTACTTTTGTAATTACTCATTCGAAATATTCGTGAGGCCCGAGATCAGTTTTGCGGTTTTCAATTCAAATCTAATACACAACGATTAGTAAATTTACCAGATTGGAATGATAATAACAAGAAATCGGTATAAAAGTTATAAATAGTTAATTGTATGGCACATAACACAAATGATTGAAGCTCGGGTGAGTGAATCCGTGTATCTTTCACACATAGGTACACACACGTTCGTAATGTATAGGTATATGTGTAGGTATGTACAATAGTCTGCGGTGGAAGCGTGTTTGTAAAGTAGACTGTAATCGTTAGTCACTGACATCGAAACGCATAGCCGAAGCAAATCTTATAGATGTGACACTTTTGTTCGTCGTATATTTTATACATTACGACCTCACTTTATGCCTATTTCTACCTACGTACCTACATGGGAAAAGCCTCATAATCAGCAGTAGACTGTTAAAGTAACGAGTAGGTAAGTCAATCTAAGATGCTTGCTACGTTTTTTCCAATCAATGTTAAACTTACTACATATTATTATTAAGTTTCAAACTTTTGAATGGTCTTTCATTTATCTATGTTGAAATCTACTAATTTTATATTTATAGGGTCAGGTTAATCACTCAGTCCATCATACTAGGTCAAAATGCAAATGAATCCAATTTGAATTTCAAACAAGCAAATCAACAAAACACTCGTTTAGTTAATTATTTTATTGCATTGAGCGCTTTATCATAAAAGCAATGAATGTCAATTCTGCGACCGCGTCATCTTTGATATCATCTCGAAAGCGTACCGAGCGTGTAGGCATTTACATAGATCGCGCCCACTCGGCTTCATCCAGCGCGATTTTTACTGAGATACAAACAACTATTACACGGCCGAGTTGTTATGTTAATAGAATATGAGACAATGTACGGAGCGCGGGTGCTCCTTAACTCGCGAGTGTTTGATTTCACCCGTTGGGACAGGTTTGAGGCCGGAATGCGCGCGCCGTGCCGTACACCAGAGGTTAATAAAGCGCGCACTTGCTCGCTACTTTATTGCTTTTTGTGGTCATAAATAAAAACGCTTTCGAGAAATAAACAATTTATGCATTATCGAGTCTGTCAATTTCGGTGCCCGGAACGTTGGATATTTATATGGAGCATTACGAGTGTCCCTAATTAATTGAATATTCAGTTAAGAAATATTTAATCATTCCGTATGGACTGCTTAACTGTGTTCTTTATAAAAATTTAATGAGATGCACATTTTACAGGAGACATTACTTCCAGTGTTGTATTTACGTGAATAAACCTTACACGGAATATTTTATGTTGAGTGCAAAGAACTCGGAGAACATGAAATCGGTAAAATACACACGCAACTTGTGGAAGTTAAATTGAATAGTTATCGCCTTCCTGTTACCGAGGAGCATGCCTACGCGGAGTCGTAGCGGTCGTAGGCGCGCACGTCACCGTGTCGTCATGGCCCTACGAGGGGCTACGAGCGCTACGCGGCCCACACGATGACGCGACACACCCTCTGACTCTACCTACACACCGTTATTAGTGGTAATATTCGCACCACCTATTTTAGTGAAAGTTATTTTTAACGCCCCCTTGGTCCTCGGAATGTGCCATTTTTTATTTTTCGCGTGGGTGTTAAAGGAGATGGTTATTTCAGTGAAGCAGTAAAATAAATGCTTTTTGAATTGAAAATACTCACGTAGTCGCTCCCTGAAAATGTAATGATTGATTGCCCGAATTGTAAACCGAGGACCCGCGCACAGTAGATATAGTCACTAGACCAGCTTTCCGCCTGTGACATGGAGCACCGCCTGTATCGTTGACGGCTTGAGTAGTGCAAAGACACAATGATTGGATTTTACTACGACATTGATAACTAACTACGGATTCCGTGCTTTATTCCCGCACTAAACTTGTATAACCTAAAGAAAAATAATTATCCTCAAAGATATTCAAGTTTGGGTGTGATTCATTTGGGATTTGTGTCTCTGTAAACATAGGTACAGTCAGTGACAAACATCGCAGAGCATTCCGGAATGTTCATTGTTGACGTGGTGCTGGCCACAATGGCTAAACGATTGACTGGGCTACACTACATCAGCTACGTTTCGCTGTTTCGATACCCACAATTATTAGGTCTAGAGCTATGGCAATTAAAGAGCTGTGTCAAGAAATTTCAAATCTGTGAAATTGGGAAGTTCCCAATAAAAATAATTAAAAGTACTTAGGTACCTACTTATTTTAACATAAGATTAATATAATGCATTCCTGTACCTATAGTTACAATACAATATTACTTTAAAAAAGTTAAACACTGTGCCTTATACATTTATTATAAACGTCGTTGGTACATTTGACATAAAGTATCACAAATCACAATAGTTTAAATACAATAAATAGAAGTAATTAAATAAAATCTAAACGTACATAGAATATCTAATTCAATAATAATTTGCTTGGTACTTCAAACAATACGTACTAACAATAATTTTGTGTTTATAGTGAATGCTGTATCAAGATACCACGCCGCCTGCTCCCCTCCCCGCACCCGTTGCGAGTCGCAGCTCGCGCGCGTCGTCCGCTGCGCGCCATACTGTCGTCGTGCCGGGGGAAAGAGGGGAGCAGGGAGCGGCTAGCGGCCCCGCGCGGCACCCGCCGCACCATTCAGTTCCCCGCACACTGTCATAGGGACAGTACCTACGTATTCGCGCCAGCAATTTTGAAACACTAACATCTAAATATGACAGCAAAGTGGAAATCGTTGACCTGGATGTACAAAGATAGACAATTTATCGATGTAGTTAAAGAGTACGAACTTCAAAACGCTTTAAAACCTACTAAGCCTGCACCTGGAAAACGAAACAACGCCTGGCGAGAAATATCGGAGAGAGTAGGTAAACCAGGTATGTTAATAATGTATATTTTATTTTGATGGTTTGGGTATTGAATTGCTTTCACTATGATTGATATTTTTACGAATTTCTGTATCATACACGCGCTTTTATTCTGCAAACGTGTTTATATTGTTTCTGATAGCGACGCGAACGCGACTGTGCGGCCGCTTGAGTCCCCCCGCACCCTTGCACCACATTCGCAGTTCGCGCAAACTACTATTACTACTAGGTAACATTGTACCTATACCAGCCAACATTATAGATAGTTTTTGTAGCGGTCTACTGCCGTGCTAAACGCAAAAGCGGTAACTTAGGGAAATCCAGTTTCGAGAAAAATAAGTTTTGTAAATTGAGTTTTCTTTTTACTAAAGTAAAAAGAAAACTCAATTTATTAGATTGATTTTTTACACGACTGCCCAAAAAAGGAGTGTTATGTTTTCAGGGTTCATGTATGTATTTATGTATGTTTCTTTATTCCACCATAACTTCTAAACGCCTAAACCGATTTCGATGTACGTACGTGGTCTCTTTAGAATCCCTGTGTTATTTTGTTTATTATTTTAATCTAAAAAGTGTAAAATAATAAATGCTTGATAATTAAAAAAAAAATAAAAAACCCGACTGCGTAAAAAATAACTAATAACTTTAAATAAAAACTGAAAAAAAACAACAAGAACAAATAATAAATTCTAATACGGGGACATATTGATTGCAACAGTCGGGCGGGACCCATATTGGACTTTCTTA
The DNA here is from genome assembly GCA_905147715.2 of Xestia xanthographa. Classification (NCBI taxonomy): domain Eukaryota; kingdom Metazoa; phylum Arthropoda; class Insecta; order Lepidoptera; family Noctuidae; genus Xestia; species Xestia xanthographa. Next base: position 11,458,747 of record LR990653.1, on the reverse strand, counting down.
CTAAGTTGATTTACAGATTGTTTTTCTTTTTGCTATTATTATTTGGCTTAGTTCATTAAATTTGAAATTGTTTTTTTGTAACGTTGACATTCGTTGTTACGCAATATTTTAAACAACTATAAGACAGGTGGTTATAAAACAATTATAAATACAGTCGGCTGCACTGCACGTCAGTACCTAGTCCCTAACATTGTAGCCTTGCGCTGGCCTAGTGTAACATGGAGTTTCCATAGAATTAGATGCCATATTCTTATTATGATAATGTCACCACTTACGTGCGATCGAGTGTACGCACGAAGCGATTTAAGTACATACCTAGTAACTTTTACTTATGCATTTTCTTTTCAGAGTCTTATTGTAGAAGAAAGTGGCAAGCTATGAAATATAACTATGTTATAATCAAGAAAATGATCCATATTGGAAGAGTGCCGGAGCATATTGCTCGAAGGCATATAAAAACAAGTAAGTATTTTGATGGGTGTCTTGATTTCCTCGACAGGAATATATTTGAAATACCTGATTCGGAGATACCTCTTGCTGCACATCGTTTCTTTGAATCAGTGTTTGGAACATCAGAAAGGTTTTGTGTTGATGCGGAAAAATTAATTCAAGTAAAAGACAATAGTGCTATAGTAATACAGGACTACAAACAGACAGCAGGAATAGAGCCTACGAGTATTTTGCCAAATATCGAAAATTATGATAGTGACAGTGACGTTACGAATACTCAAGACGCAGGTGCGAGTTTAGGAAACGACCAGGCTGTAAGCGAGGTCTATCAAATCAATGATGATTCAGATGTTGAGTTCGTGGATGATTTACCAAATATACAAATGAGGAAAAGTGAGGATTTGTATGGAGAACGGAATTTTGAAATGAAAAAAACAGATCCAGTAGGTAATGTGGAAACGATCTTTAGTAGAAACAAACTTTTGAGAAAAATGTTGATGTCTACTAATAATGAAACAACTATTCAACATGAAACAGATACAGAAGATAGTTATTTTTACCAATTTTTAATGAAATACCAAAATCCGACAGTAGATATTGAGGGAAACAGCGACATAAAAGAATATATGAAAGATTTGGCCGAAGTGGCGTGCAACGGGTTGACACCTGGAACTGGAAAACGCATGTTTTTTTTAAGCCAAGTTGATTTAATTGTAAGTAACATATTGGAGGGAACATAAAACGTAAAGTAGTGTTTTTTTTAGCTAAGTAGTATTGAAATAAGTACATGTTTATTGTGCTGATGAAAAACCATGTGTATGAAACGATCTGTTGGATTGTTGTCTTGGGGAAATCATAACTAGTTATTGCCACGCTAGTATTATTTAGTGAAGGGTAGGCAAAAGTGTTTAATACACTAGCATTTTGCCAGTTATAATATCTATTTTTCCTATAAACTAACACGATCACTTGACAAAGAAAAAAAATCTGTCCTTTTATTTTTTTGTTATTTAATTGTTCTGTACTATTCGTGAATTTCAATGAAACGTTTTTATCCGACGTTAACGTTTTACCTTCTATAGTAAAAGGTTTTTTTTAGGTTTTGAGATACCTAGCTGACAAAGATGTAATTGTTTTTTAGAGGTGGAGATCACCCTTTATTTACGAGATAGTACCTAAGTAGGTATCTGACACATAGCCAAAAGGTACTGTTTTCTAATTTACTTATAAGATTATAATGCTCGAAATTACTGTAATATAAGATAAGCTATAATTGTGTACTTCCTCTGAGGAAACATATTTAAGAACTGACTGTTGATTACCTATAATGATTAATGTCAATACTTGCTTACTTCGCTGATTTTTAATTGTTAAAATTATTTACCAAGTAATTAAATGTTACTTTAGTCTAGTAGCGGATATTTTAACAATTAATAAAACACCTATATTTGGAAACATTACGTTTTTATTTAGGTACTTGTTGGTTTTAGTTTTGGATCAACAATGCTTTGTCATGATACCTCAGTAATATACTACTCATATTATATTATGCATAAAAATAAGAGTGTGTTATGTCGAAATATCAGATGTTGTTTGTTAGGAGGAGGCACAGAATGCGGCGCTCACAAGAACCGTGACGGATTGGTCGCCGTGTCTTTCAAATCGCCGTTTCAATTGTTGTGAACTGGTTGTGGCTTAATATTTGTGTTACCAAATTTCTCTGCCCACGAACGAGCCGTATGTACCGTAAGTGGTATGGTTCACCGAGATACAATCAAATGGACTTATGCTTACTATAATGAACTTTCTAAACCATATTTTGTACCTGTAGAATGCTTCTTTACTTTATTTTACTCTGGATTCTAATTATTTACACTTAATTATTGAATAAGTAAGTAAGTATACGAAGATGTACAATTATTTTATTTAAAGCAGACTACCTATACCTAATTAATTTGAAAAGTTTTATCAAAAAGCGGTCGACTTTTAGTTAAAACGATAAAGCGCGTCCAATCTCCCCTAAATTGTGTGTGGTATAAGATAAGGCTGCACTAGGGTAGGTAAATATTTCCCGTGATAAATGCTTTACTTACCTGTCGCGACCGCAGCGCGCGTTTCAATAATAACCGTGATATTGCGATGATACGGACTGGAAAAACTCGTTCGGCGGATGTCGATATCCTTAACGCGTACAAATCGACCGTTGATTCGTACATGCACGAGCTTTTTGTTTCATACATGGCGGGCTGCACAGAAAGTGCGTGTGAGAAGAGGAGAGTCCAACGCGCATTGTACGAATGACATATCGAAGAGGTCGGTGTTTATTTGGAGCGTGGCTGTCTGCGACGATCATAGTGTACTGCCAGTGAGCGGCTTTCATTCATGCCGCCTCGGGCCACGTTCCTCGAGATCTCATCTCCCAATTACCAACTTTGCTCGAGTGTTCTGTTCCACGATTTTTGTCATTTTTGCACAATTGAATGTTTTATATGTTTGCGGCTTTTGCTTGGTGTATTTAATCGATGAGGTTTAATGTTATTAATTTTGTATTGATCGTTTGATGGTTTCATACCCTGGTAAGGTTGGTACTTAACTAAAAGTTTCTGATACTTAAGAAATTCAGAATTATGAATATCTAGTACCTACTTAATTTTTATTTCGATGCTAAAACAGAAGAATGATGATTGACGCAAAGTTGTCGACAGCTCGTTTCAACACAGGTGAACATTTTCGAGGGCCAGCTGATTTGGTGGAGCATTGTGCCGGTGTATTACACAAACAGTACTGAGCGCAATCGCTCAGCGTTTCACAATCGCGGGTTCGCCGACCGACACCAATACCTAAATTAATTTTCTTTTCGGTCCCGCGTCGCCGCCGTTCATTGTTCAATTTGTGACTCCGATTTTGGAGCGCCAGTGTACTATTTGGTGACACGGAATTTCGTCTAGAAAGTAATCTCCAAAATTGTTGACGTCAAACATTTTCCTTCCGCAACAAATTCGAAGAGAACACAAAAATATCTGAATTTCAATAATAAACTTTTAACTTATTAAATCAGTAAGTTGATACTTACACTCAACTTAGTCACACATTTTTGTTTACGATAGCACTAACCAGTTCAGGTTGCTCAAACACGAGCATGACATTTTATAACTGTAACAAGGTCATTTACCGTTCATATATTGGGGAACTACTATATTATACCTACGTAGACCGCAGTATTGTACACGGTCGAAACGAGAATCTGTGATGGATTCGAATGTCAGAGTGAAGGTCTGTGTACATTTTTGTATCCGCTTTGAATGCGCATGTCATTAAAACAAAATTCGCTAATTTCAATGTTCATTAGCACGGATAAGTAGTGTCAAAGTTGTACTACATTCTTAAATAAAAGACGTTAATAACAAGTCCTTATGTTCGGTTATATTAATATGGATTTTATGGCATTGTGACAGTATTTGGATCGAAGGATCAAAACTATATTTACAACGCTTCGAATTGGACATCAGAGCTGTGGCATAGTTGAGATTCCCGTGTGATTGGCGGAATTATGGTGCTTTCCCAGCGATTTGTCGGTTGCGTCCGTTGCAAGGAGCGCGGCCTACGTGAGCTGCGCTTGCGACATTTTGACAATCCGTCTTTACGTAACGGTGCAGCGGTGCCGCGGCTGCGGCTGTCGCGATACTTCTTTACTGCAATCTTTGGGTTTACGTTGGTTCCGGGGTGAGTTTCATGAATGTCAAAGGGTATTATTTTTTCATAAGAAAACTAATATCTAGGTACGGTTCAATCATTATTGTGTTTTGTCTAAGACATTTAATACCTACTTACCCACTTATGCAAACTTTTGTGTCGTTGAGTGTTTCGTAGGTTTGTATGGAAAATAAAATAAAATTTATGAATTTTATTTTATTTTCCATACAAACCTACGAAACACTCAACGCAACTCATATTGTTATGCTAATTAGGTATGCCTAATTAGCATAACAATATTATGACGAGTTAGTCAAGTCTCTTTTGTATAATTATTAATGAGTAATTTAACATATTTTATGATCTACCAATGCATGGTAGATAGGTACTCATTTGTTGTTTCTGGTTATTACCTAATGAGTGCTAGAATTACTTTTTGAAACAAAACTTGTTTAAAATACTTATGTATATTCGTTAATATTGCTTTATGTGGTTGTTTATGCAATGTTCGTGTTCCTGTTACGAGGTGTACCTATTAGGTAGTTGTTTCACTTGTGTGCAAGCGCAAGCGAGGCACACCGCGTGCGCCCGCACCGCCACTTCTCGCATCAAAACAAACGGAGAAAGTCACACTATAATATTTATACGTGCGCTTCGCACTATTTCCTACTTCCACATGAAGCAAATAATTGTAATAGAGAATAGAAAATTAACAATAGATGTTCAAACTTCACAATTCTGACACGCAGCGCATGAAACACGATGTTTTCACTTACGAATGTTTGATGCACATTATTTTGATTGCTCTTCCTTGTTGCTTGACTTAAGAGCCTATACATACTACCTCAGATTAGCAACTCTATTTGTGGTGGTTCAAACTTCGTTTGTAATACCTACTGTTAGAATAAAGTTCTAATCAGCTTGCACTACAAAGCGGTTGTTACGTCAGTCACTGCGGCTGAATAGTGCAAAATGAGTGGTTTTTATTCTTTATAAAATCAAATTTTCGTCTTTTGGAAAAAATAAAAAAACATAAGACCTGCTATAAAGTTAGTTCAGTTAGTATGCAAAGTTTCATGATATAATTTGAAGCACTTTTTGAATACCAGCGGTTTATTGTTCGATTTGGAGGTAACTTTGGGATTTTTTCAATCGAGAAAATTTTATGAAATCGTGTTTTCGCCAAACATGAGACCTAACATTAATCCTCAACTTTACCATATATTTATTTCAAAATTAATGCTGCAGTATTTTAGGCGTAACGGAGGATCATGCTAAGCCATTTGAGGTAGTATAGGTAGGGTTGCCATACGTCCCGTATATACGGGACTGTCACCGTATTTGATCATCCCGTCCCGTATTACTACTTGTCCCGTATTTGTCCCGTATTTCGACAAAATACGAAACAGGTTGTCGGTAGAGACCATTGAATCCATATTGATTTGTCATTACAATTTTAAAATGACATGCGCCCAGTTCTATGATTATATAAAAAAAGAAAAAGAATTTATTGCAAAAGTAAAATCAACTTCAAAATATGCCTGGGCAAAAAAATAAATACCTGAGTAATTTTATGTTAATTAAAAAAATTGTTTACTTAAGACTGAATAAAAAGTATGATTCAATAATTTTTGTTTAATTTATTTTACAGTTTTGATAAGTTTGAGATCAGAGGGAATCTGTTAGAAAATACATTTGTTTGTTTCTTCTCGCTATGTAGGAAGGTAGGTACACATGCGTGCTATGATAAGTAGGTAGGTATGGTGTAGTTGAAAAACCCCGTGTCGGTGTTGAATGTGTTATGTACGATTATGAGTTTTGGGTATCGGAAGAAAAAACGTCCCGTATTAGTTCCCAGAAGTTATGGCAACGCTAAGTATAGGCCCTTAACTTGGCTGAGAAATAACTGAGATATCTAATAAATAAGCTTGTTTATTAATTTCTGTAATAGATGCAGGCTACGGCGAAATAAGAGAAAGTATATCTTAAAACTGGGTGTCTTTTTGAGCTTGGTGTAATGAGAAAAATCTAATCCGAGAGAGCGTTTGACTGATAACTTTTTTTAATAAGTTAAGATGAACATTACTCAAACAGTGGGCACAGGTGATTAGTTGTTTAGTTTCGGAGTCACATTGTGTAATGTTGGCGCGATTAGATTACCTTCCACTGAGAGGTTTCATAAAACGATTGTTACTTTCATTTCACTTGTAACTCCGGTGCAATAGTCAATTACCACTACCATTGTAGTATCGATGCTTACATTTCAGTTTTGTTTATTATTAACTCTTGCCTACGACTTCGTTTCGATTTCGTTTATTTACAATTTGTTTGGCCTTAAAATGGTCTTCTTCGAAAATTCGCTAATTTTATTATAATGGTTCTTCTAGATGTAAACAAATAAACAGCAAACAACTGGGTCTCATTTGTATTACTTGTTTACTTTCGGCTTTTTTCAGGGGTCGGTTTCTATATAAACATTTCTATTTCTTATAATACGTACTTACATACTTACTCTCATGAAGTCACGAAATAATGGACTGAAAACATGTGTACTCTCGTGCCAAAGCCGCTACAGGGGGTCTAAAATGGCCGCTTTAGCAGAATCGTAATATGAATCACGTTAAAAATTTAAAATTCTTAAAATGGACTTTAAGACTATAACTATAAAGTCCATTTTAAGAATTTTTATTTTTTAACGTGATTCATGCTAAGATTCTGCGTGGATTCTGCTAAAGCGGCCATTTTAGACCCGCAGTACATAACATGCAGTTACCCACCACAACTTCAGTTTATGTTGTCAATAACTGTGCAATGGACTCGATAAATGACACAGAATATAGATAACATTACATTTATCGAGTTTAAATCTATGCTCGCGCCAAACCTTGGCATAATGGTAGGGGCAAGTCCATATCTGTCAGTCACATATATGTACTCTGCCTACAGCTCAATTATTGTTTATATATTCGTTAGTCATTCGTCACGGTTGCCAATACCGTCGGCACACATAAATTTGTGTTTGAACGGCTTTCTTCAAAGCCAGTTACAAATAAATTTCCGATTTACGCGTTTCCAAAATCTAATAACGTGGAATTGTCCAAAATATTGTAGGAAATTTGGTAATGGAGTACCTACTAATATCTCAGTATGGTGATCATGTACCTAACTCGGTTTTGTTAGTTTATAGTTTGCATTAAAGAAAGATACCAATAATAACGTCATAAATGATGTAGATTTTTATAATTTTCTACACTTTAAAACGTTATAACTGGTTTTTAGAGTCGGTTAAAAAATTTTGAGTTTTAGGCAAAAACATGTCTTGGATGAGTAAAGTTCTACCAATACATACTTACTTGCTAAAGATTACGTGTGACAAAACGGCTATTACGTAAAATAAAATGACAAAGGCCATCTTATGTAATACGAGTACTCATTCGCAATATGCTTTTTTTGTCAACTCTCACACTGCGACCTTAGTTAGCAAGGAAGTTCGATGGCAGTATTTCCCTTCTAAAGTGGGCTACAACTGGCTACATGCACAGTCAACAATGATAACAGTAGTGTCAATACGAATAAATATCCGAATTGGCGCACGAAAGTTTGTGGTGCCATCGAATTGGTATAGCGATAACAGGCTCCATCTCTGATCCTCTTTATCTCTTATCAACAACTTTGCAGGCGATGACCGTAGTTAGGTTCTTTGAAATATTTCAAGAGCTCAGCTGATTGAATTAATTGCCATTTTGGTCACTCGGCAGATGAAATTTAACAAAATTTTAACTAATATTGTTTCGAAAAGCCAAGGGTGAATTCCCGATTAGAAGTACACAGCGTAGTTGTGCTACTGTTTACAGATACTGCGCTACAAGTAAGCGTTAGCCTGCAAATGGTTAGGCTATTAGTCACTGAAAGCATTCCTTGCGAGCCGATGGTCTGGCCCGATCGGTTTTGCCGGAGGGACGAACTGAGAGTCGAGGGGAACGGCCAAAGAAATGCAGCTCTTTGTTCGATTACCAGCAACTCTGTATTTTCCGCAAATATGCTGTGTTGATTTGTTTATGTTCGTGTTAATGCTTAGTGCTGGCTGTAGATGATGTTGTGATTATTTTGGACTTGGTATCTATTGCTGTTTTGAACTAACGTTGCTTAATCGCTTATGCTTTTTGCAAGGCCATGATTTCAACAGCATAAGCTTGTTTGATATTCATATTTGCTGTTAGTTGTATTGCCAAGTTTATATTTCTTGCTCTGGAGTAGAAAAGACCCCTACAAGCAAACTATGATAAAAATCACTTGTCTGACCTTTCCAGTCCACAATTTGGTCTACATTTCTTTCCAACTCGTCTGCTATGATAATAAGTATCGCACTAACTTAATAAGCCAAACAAAGCAATTGCTTCTAATGTTTATCTGACGAAAGGCGTCAGGAAGCAGCGGCCCGTGAAGGTGGTGACACACTGTGGCGGTTACTCAACGTCAGCGGCGCGAATCGCGGTGCGCCGGCGCAGCGAATACCGCCCGTCCCCGATTATTTATAGAACCAATGGGAATACTAGTTCTAATACCTAATTTATTATGTGGAAATTATTTTAGTAAGATCATAGTTGGATGAGTGATAAGAACAACCTAAGAGTTAGAAGTAAAAACATCCTCCTTCAGAAAAGCAAAGAGTTGTCCTTTCATAGATCGTGTCAAAATCTCAGCTTTTGTAGAGTTTATTGTGTGTCTTTAGGGAGGTTGCATACGATTGGTATTCCATTCTTTGTCTTTGATAGTGATATTTGAAGAATCCTCAAATTATTGATCTGCTCAACTTGAGCCACTAGACCCGTTTAGTAACTTTATTAGCAGAATCAAAAGCATTACCTCACACTAAAAACAACAGGTCTAGGTAAATCACAGTGTGATTCAAGCCAACAAGCTGTAGATAAACGTTGAGCGTGCGCAGCCGGCATCTGCATAACTGAGTCGCTCCGTTCTCATTAGCCGCCGCCCGTTAGCCCGACCCAACTCCCGCGCACAACGGGACTGCCCGACCTCGTCGGTGCGCCCGCGCCGCCGCCGGTGCGCTAGCTGCCTTTACTGTGTTTACTACACTTTACAATCATAGAAACATACTATAATGTGGCTGCTTTAAATGAGAATTGAGGTTTTTGTGACTTTCTGGAGGCTTGCATTTTGTGGACTGTTTTTTGGAGGTTTAGAAAGTTTCATAGTTCCAGTAGTCCATGGACGACGACGGCGTTTGTCTTCGTTTCTTTTCAATTACTGCTAGTGGGGTGCTGTTAAATTGCCAATTTATAAATAGAAGCACAATTTATGCACGGCCGTGGCACGGGCACGCCAAAAGTGCCACAAATACTGCATCGTAGTAAACAAGCCCTGTGGAGGTGCAGGTCAAAGGCTTTCTCCGTGGGCAGTTATGTACCACAGGGGGAAACAGAAGGGGGGAGTCGCACGCGCGAATAGAAAGTCCTTAACTCATTGTTTTCTTCATTACGACATTTATCAGTCGTCACTCCACGTTCGCTTATTGCATTTTATATGCAAATTAATTTGAGCCGGGCTTGTATTTAAGTTAAATATCTTCGACCTTATTGAAGTATGGTATGTAGGTAAATAAACGTTTTGTTTAGTTGATTATCTATAGGCACGGTTTTATAGAAATTTTCCAATATTATTGGTTCAAATAAAGGATTCGTGCTTATTTAAATAATTAATTTTTCATGAAATATGAGTGTGTGAAATGTTGAAACATAGGTAATTGCACTCTAATTTGAAACAATATGTTTGTTTCAAATTCGAGTTAACAACAAAAATGTAAAAACTTAATTGTTTCAAGTATGTTGCACTCACAAGACACGGAGCGTTCTCGAAGGGCGACCACGGACCGGAAGGCGATGCGTGGGACGGTGCACCACTAGCTGGATTGACGACCTGGGAAGATCGCGGGGAGCCGTTGGTCGCAACTCGTCCAGAACCCTTCGTTATGGGACTTTGTATCTATTTGACTAGGTACTGAAACTATCTGAGATACTTGCATCTTTACAAAAATAAGTAATTGGTATTTGATAAAGAGAACCATAGTCCATTTCCACACAGTCGAGTCGGAAATAATCTCATAACACAATTAATATAATTACCTATTTAGCAAACTAGCTACATAATAAAGCAAGCCGTACTAGCGTATAAACTAAAGTTTTATAATAGGTAGAAACTACTGCGCTTTATTAGAGTGAAGACACGGTTGCGTAAAACGAAGCGTTAATTACAAAAATAAAATCAACAACTGAATTGCCCGATCACATTGTTCGGGAGCTGACTCGATCAGGGTCATGAGAGAGACGATTTAGAGAATAAAAAAGGTCATCGTCTAACATAGAATTTAAATCTCAATTCGTTGTCTGTCGCATGCGAGTGTGCGAGGAGGCAGACCGTGACCATAGGATTTCGGGTAACACATCATTTGTAGTTGCCAAACAGATTGGGTCATTCTTTTGTCCGCGTGGGAATGATGCAAATGAGCTGCTTCGCTATTTCTTTGTTTGATTTCGTGAAAGTTTACACGATCGACGAGGAAACGCGGTCGACGACGGCCCGATGTGAACGCCATTTTTATGTAATTGTTACGTCGTGATGTACGCCTGGCGTAAGTTAGTAGTGAGTGGCGTGAAATCTGCACACACGCACATCTGTAGCTGGCATTTTAGATGAAGGTATTGTGTTGGATCTTGGATAGGTACTTACTTGTTTTAATTGTTTGTTTACCCCCAAATAATTTAAACTTTTTGGGAACTAACACATTCTGTACGCTCTAAAGACCTAAGTAGGTACTTATCTATTTCAAACTTCTCTTTGGTATGATACCTACACCGATGAAGATATGAGCAGTTTTATCCCCTCCGTTCAATACGGAGGGGATAACACTATTCATCCATGGCAAACTTGTTAGGATTATTTTAGACTTCCGCAAATACATTGTTGCCCCGCTGCGCTCAAATTACCAATTATACCAGTTTAGTGGCTGGTCACTCATGTCAATTGTTGATGATTCGATATCACTTATTTATCATCGTCTTATAATAATCGTGCGTAATTAATGAAGCACCAAACTTAAAACCGCTAACCTCTCGTCACCTACATCACCTCGCCCGCGGAGGGGAACGCCCTTTATGAAATCAGCTGCACTCGGTCAAGCAGACGGATTTTCGTGCTTTAGGAAATCAAATAATATACCTGTTATTATGTCTCATTGTTTATGGACAGCCACCAACATCTTTTCTTATGGAACTCTCCATTGAATGCAGAAACAGTTATCTGATCATATTTTTTATGCTTTTCACAGAAGCACAAAACCCACGGTGGTGTTGTAGTCAAATTGGTTTTTATTAATAAGCTCCCACTTATCTTGTACAGACCAGTGGTGTAGGAATTTAGTCATCGTTTGACCATAGGAAACATCTATCTAGGCTAAGTCCTTTATAACGGTTTTCACAAACACTAACCGATGCCTGAGTAAATACTAATATACGAGGTATGTTCAAAAAGTATCGCGAATTTTGAATTTCCGTGGGCTACGTACTATACCTACTATACTATACAGGGTGTTTGGCTTATGGACCGACACAATTTTTTCAGGGATTTGGGAGGTCATTAGCTAGGTTCTACCCATACACCCTATGTCCTAAATGTCATGGTTGGTTACATAATGTTTTTTTTTTCAAATGAAAAATATACCCAAAATGTTTCCTTTAATTCCAAATAACTTTTTCGTTTGTGAGACTAATGGCACAAAATAAATTTTGTTGTATTTTCCAAAGTCTTCTAAATCGAAATAAATCTTTGTTTGATAGAACTGGTTTGAAAAAAAAATCTTACGAGCTACCAAAGTTATTTTCTTTTTTAAATGTATGAAATTGTACAATTTCAAAATTTATTATAAAAAAACTAAAAGCCATTTTGAACTTAGCTTTATTTTAAAAAGTTCTTTAGTTGATACTCTTTCTAACGGTATGCTACATGTCGCAAAGAACAATTCATTAAGTAGTCAAATGTTAGTTAGGAGAGTCAGGATTAAGAAAACACTTAATAAGGTTCATCATCATCTGCCTAGCCTTTTCCCAACTTTGTTGGGGTCGGCTTCCAGTCTAACCGGATGCAGCTGAATACCAGTATTTTACATGGAGCGACTGCCTATCTGACCTCCACAACCCAGTTAGTACCGGGTAATACGATACCCCTTGGTAAGACTGGTTGTCAGACTTTTTGGGCCTCTGACTACCTAACGACTGTCAAAGATCTACAAATGACAGCCGGGACCAACGGCTTAACGTGTAAACACTTAATAAGGTTATTATGTTTTTATAAACTAAAGTTATAAATCTTGTTCAAATTTGATTTAAATTAACCCAATATTTATTTTGTGCCATTACACCCACAAACGAAAAAGTTATTTCGAATCAAAGGAAACATTTCGGGTATTTTTTTCAATAAAAAAAAAAAAAACAAATGTAACCAACCGTGACATTTGGGACATAGGATGTATGGGTAATATTGGGTTAAATCGAATCAAATTTGAACAAGATTATAACTTTAGTTTATAAAAACAAATTAAAATTTATAAGTATTTTCTTAATCCTGGCTCTCCTAACTAACATTTTGACTACTTAATGAATTGTTCTTTGTGACATGTAGCATACCGTTAGAAAGGGTATCAACTAAAGAACTTTTTAAAATAAAGCTAAGTTCAAAATGGCTTTTAGTTTTTTTTATAATACATTTTGAAGTTGTACAATTTCATACATTTAAAAAAGAAAATAACTTTGGTAGCTCGTAAGAAATTTTCTTGAAACCAGTTCTATCAAACAAATATTTATTTAGATTAGGAAGACTTTGGAGAATACAACAAAATTTATTTTGTGCCATTACACTCACAAATGAAAAAGTTATTTGGAATTAAAGGAAACATTTTGGGTATTTTATTCATTTGAAAAAAAAACATAATTATCTAACCAACCATGACATTTAGGACATGAGGTGTAGGGGTAGAACCTAGCTAATGACCTCCCAAATCCCTGGAAAAATTGTGTCGGTCCCTAAGCCAAACACCCTGTATTCGATTTTCGAATTTTTTTATGGCATTATGTTGGTACTTATGTCCCTCACTTATGCTGACAAGCTCGGCCATTTAAAATGTTCAGTTAATTTTTAAGCGACATTTTGCGCCTGAGCCGTTTAAGCTTGTCTTCGATTTTTGCACATTCCAAAAAATGGATCAAAGAATCTGTATCAAATTTTGTGTGGAAAACAAAATTAAGTGCGCGGACGCATTTCAAATGGTGACTGTGGCATATGGTGAAGCTACCTTGGAGCAAAGCAACGTTAATCGGTCATACAAAATGATCTCGGAGGGCCAAGAAGATGTGAACGACGAAGAGTTTGCCGGACGCCCGAACACGTCAACAACGGAGGAAATCGTTGAAGAAGTGAAGAAAATTGTATTGGCAAATCGTCGAATTACCGTAAGAGCAGTTGCTGTGGACCTAAACATATCGTTTGGCTCGTGCCATTCGATTCTTAGCAATGATTTGGGCATGAGACGGATCGCCGCAAAATTCAAGCAAAAATTGCTGTTTCGACCCTACGCCCCTGCTCACACATCGTTGCTTGTGCGCAAATTTTTGGCCATGGCCATGAGCTACCTACCGTATTTCCCAGACCTGGCACCCCGTGACTTTTTCTTGTTCCCAAAACTGAAGAGATCCATGAACGGACGACGCTACACCACGGTTGAGGAGATAAGACGGCATCGAAGGAGGAGCTGAACAAGATCACAAAATCACAACAAACGATTTTTTGAAGTACCTACTTTGAGGTTTGGAAAAAACGTTAGCAGAAGTGTATAATATCTGATGAGGATTACTTTAAATGGGACTAAATAGAAATTCATAAATAAATAAATACTTTTTGAAAAAACACAAAATTCGCGATACTTTATGAACACAGCGTATTTATTAGTAGACCTTTGGAATTCCAAGAGTACCTAAAAAACATACAGGGTGCTTTTATTTAAGCATTAATTTAGGTCTCGCTATTGAAAACAGGCAGAGGAGCTCGTGGCTAAATAATAACAGCCGCTCGGGTCGATCGTTAGGTTTGTAGCGGCACTACAATAAAATACTTCGCTACATGGAACAAAAAGTACTACAGCGCCATCTATGACACAGATGATGAACTAACCGCGAAACACGTCAGAATCCTACATCGCGCAAACAACTTTATCCGCGACTTGAGACTATATACGAGAACCCGACAACAACTGTCGGGCAGTGGCCCACCAGACATAACACCCGTCTGGTCGGAGGATCCTCCCTTTTCCACGGGGGATGAAGAGCTTTACACCCTGTTCTTCGTACCCCCAAATTGGTGACCCCGAAATGGACGTCAGCGCAGCCTTCGAGCAACGAGACGTCATCATCATCAACAACAAGATCACTTCCTCAAGCTTTCGAGCAGCGAGACATAACCAGCCAGCTTCAAACGGGTATTCCTGACCAACAGCATGCAGCGGACGCGCATACCTGGTCAGCACCCTCAACCTTGCGACCTTGGCACTGCACCTACGGCCGGTCGAGTGCTGATCCTCCCGGTCAGCGCCAGCAGTCAGCCACATCGCAGCGCCACTCTCTACGGCGCTACTCTACGGCGCCACTCTACGGCGCTACTCTACGGCACCACTCTACGGCGCTACTCTACGGCGCCACTCTACGGCGCTACTCTACGGCGCCACTCAACGGTGCTACTCTACGGCGCACCTCTACGGCGCACCTCTACGGCACCTCACCATGGCACATCTGTCTACAATCGACTCTGGTCTCCGAGGGGGAGTGATGTAGCGGCACTACAATAAAATACTTCGCTACATGGAACAAAAAGTACTACAGCGCCATCTATGACACAGATGATGAACTAACCGCGAAACACGTCAGAATCCTACATCGCGCAAACAACTTTATCCGCCACTTGAGACTATATACGAGAACCCGACAACAACTGTCGGGCAGTGGCCCACCAGACATAACACCTCTGGTCGGAGGATCCTCCCTTTACTATGGGGGATGAAGAGCTTTACACCCTGTTCTTCATACCCCCAAAGGTTAAGCCGTGCTTGCCTAGGTTGGTCTGTGGATGGGTGACCACCCATTACATACCGAGTTTACTCCGTGCCTCGGAAAGCACGTTAAGCCGTTGGTCCCGGCTGTCATTTGTAGATCTTTGACAGTCGTTAGGTAGTCAGAGGCCCAAAAAGTCTGACAACCAGTCTGACCAAGGGGTATCGTATTACCTGGTACTAACTGGGTTGTGGAGGTCAGATAGGCAGTCGCTCCATGTAAAATACTGGTATTCAGCTGTATCCGGTTAGACTGGAAGCCGACCCCAACAAAGTTGGGAAAAGGCTAGGCAGATGATATTGAAAACAGGCATTATTCTTATGTACTATACCTTGATACAAGAAAACGAACACTGCAACTTTCTTTTTAGTAGTTACAAGGGATACCTTTCTAAGTTTCTAATAAACTTCGTTAAGTATTAATAGAGCAATAGAAAGTCACAGATTAACGATACAAAAATTACGTTGAGGCCTAGCGCAGTAACAAATCATCTTCACTTTTTAGCAGAACTTCAAAAACTGGTCCGTACATCTTACATTGAATAGGTATTACATATAGTTCATTACATATACCGTGATATTACGCGAACGTGATCTTTAAACACAAAAACTACTCGAGCTGCATTCCAAAGTTACTGCTTAAAAACTGGCTGTTTCTTCACAGTGTCTCACCTCTAGTAAGTGCTTGCAATGACACAATATTTGTTTTCTCAACTCTAAAGGCTCACTTAAAGCTATCTGCATTGTAAATGGAGCAAGCAATTAATCGAGCATCGTACGGTTACGAAATGATCGCCAAGACGCCATTCCACACCACATTATGCAGTTTTTTATACGTTTTTCATCAATGTACTTTACATTGCTCGTCTACCAGTATACAATTACTTTTCACTGCGTTTTCAGTGCGCAATCTATACGAAGTTTCAGTAAAAATATCGTTAAAACTAGGTGACCCTTCTGTGTTCGTCTAGAAAAAATCTGCGGACGGTATGATACGCGTTTATACACTTTCTATGCCAGCGTAATTTTCTCGACTTATCTACTTAATTTTCGCAACGGTTCCTTTTTAGGATTTGTTCATTTTTTCACTGATATTTTTCGTGGGGAAACACGGCTTCGTTGATGTTGTACCTAATACACCTTGTACAAGGGGTATTAATCACCTTAAAACTTTTGGCAGAGTCTTGTTCGACTGGAATCGATATCTTCAGGGCATCGTGACCTAGGAAGGGGCTTCCCCTTTCTTCGCATAGTATTTCTGAAAACTGTTTGATGTTTGTTTGGCATACCTTTAAGAATTACATTGATCAAAGGATAAGGACCATACGGTGTCAAGTTTATGGTTAGGTACAGCTGCGTCCTCGAAACTTTTAAGAACTCTATTAAGAGCGTTGTCGATGATTTATTTCAGTACGGTTTATTCCAATAAGGCATTGCGTGATCTTTAACTAAACTGATGATTCTAGAACAAAATAGTTTACTCCATCGTCTGTATCTACTTGAAGCATATGAAGCACGTATGAACGAGCTACATAATAAAACGTCGCTTACATATAATTAAACAATTTACAACAATGTCAACGATTGTATGCGCTCGCGTTATCATATGGACCACGCTCCAACCTTGGATCGAACTGGCACACGCTGTGATTACCTGCCTGTACCGACTCCCTGACCTAATTCCCTATTTGCTGCTAGAGAATATCATAATGTGACTTGAAGTAGATATGTTAGAACACCTACCTACTTACTTATCTAAGAAGATAAAAAAAAAACAAAAGATACAATTAATGGTGTAATATTATTACCCCTGTGTTTAAAGGGATGATGAAATTCGTATCTACATGTTTTGGCACCAAACATTTTATAGTATATTTTTAACACTAAAATTGCAGTGTTCAACATTATTATTAAAACTAGGCATATTTTCCCTTGACTTGAGTATCAAAATCAGAATTTAATTCTTATTTCAAAACTACAAGATTCTAGAACAAAAATCTCGATGTTCATTTACAAAAAAAAACAAAAAAAAACAGAGGAGTAATGATAGCAATTTGTTAAAATAATATCTTCATACGTATTCAGCCATAAAAGCAAAACATAAGTTCACGTGAGGTCATGGGCTTTCCCCATAGCACAAGATCAAATACTTTTGTTCGGCGAGTGCTATTATCTGACGGATTGGTGAACGAACTATTATTATATCGATCGATTATATTGATTGACGAATTTAAAGGCTGATAATGATTTTGTGTGCCCCTCTGCCCAGCTGTGGGACAGAGTAAGTACCTAACTATCCATTACACTGTGAAAGTATTTTTCTCAATATATTCGGCCCTTGCTGATTTTAGGATTATTGTAAAATTCACAGCTTTCACTGGGTTGTGGAGGTCAGATAGGCAGTTGCTACAAGTAAAATATTAGTATACAGCTGCATCCGGTTAGACTAAAAGTCGACCTGAACATAGTTAGGAAACAACGCTAGACCGATGATGATAGTAAAATCCACAGCTTGAATTACCTATGATCATGCAATAGTGATGAAATACCGGTAATAGGATCGATATTTGGGATAGGAAAACCACATTGGTTGCTAAAACGGAAATGACGGTGCAAATATGGTGATACTTATACTTCAGGAATTATTCCGTACAGTATTATATTAGCTGATATCAAAGAACATTATCGCCACAACAGTGATATCGATAGATTAGGCATGTTACACATGATGTCCTGGTTGTGATTACTTGAAATTTTTTAAGCTGATGATCAGTCAGTTAATTTACCTTGCCCAGGCTTCAAGTTGGGTAATATTAGTTAACCTCTGAAAGAAAGGAATATTAAGTCGTTAAATCCCGTTGATTTAACAGACATACAGAATTATACTTAAACATTTAAAACGTTGATAGGAGGTTTAATTTCGTTTGTAAATATCTAGATTTCAGTTCCAGTTAATGTAGCCGAATTATGCATTATTTACCAGCCGTCAAGGTGCCTCGATAGTGAGACGGGGTCTACTAGATAATTGAGAGCAAGAAAATTTTAATATCTATTAAGAGGCTGACTTTAGTTCATAAGCGAAAGTAGGATTGGTTTTGTTGCTAAATATTAAATTAGTTATTCGTATCATCTCATTCAAGGTTGACAAGTCATGACATGCGAATTATTTTATCTTCTCGTGGCGGAACTAAAGTTTAGGCGTAGAATTTACATACAGTTTTAGAGCTTTTATTGCCATACTTAAAAAAGGTGATGGGAGTAAGATCTATTTTCAGTCAGTCAATTTGAATGACCCCCAAATTATCCTGCGTCTATGTTATACAAATTTTTCACGAGGGCTCGGGTTCGATTCCCCGATCGTGCATTGTTATTTTGGGCCCTGTTGACGGCAACAGGCTCGAACCTATTGTCTAAGGAACTTTAACACAGATCATAGAGTTGTTTTTATGATCTGA
The DNA here is from genome assembly GCA_905147715.2 of Xestia xanthographa. NCBI lineage: Eukaryota > Metazoa > Arthropoda > Insecta > Lepidoptera > Noctuidae > Xestia > Xestia xanthographa. Next base: position 11,439,979 of record LR990653.1, on the reverse strand, counting down.
AAGCTTTAACATAACTCGCGAAATATACGCATATTTTCTATAGATAGGAACACCTCTGCACCTATGCAGGCCATTGGTTAAGTGGTCGTAAGCGCGGTCTGCTGAGGACGAGATCCTGATGGGTTCGATTCCCAGCTCGGGCAGTGTTATTGGGTTTTTCCTTCAGAAATTTCTCAGTAGCAGCCACGTAGTCTGGATTTGTGCCCGGTAAACAGTAATAGGCTTGTCCCCCATAACATGGGACTTAAACATAAATGGCAAAACGAGGACGGTGTTACAATAAGTATATGTAGGTACACATCTATCGAACCCTTTTTTTTTTTCGGATGGAAAATCATCAAATGACTCCTCCCGCTCTGGGCGGAGCAGGAGGGAGTGTCAGACTTTTACTGACTAAAACCCATCCATGTTCCTTCATCGCCCTTTGTCTTCCGGGGCCACGGTATCTCTTTCGAACAGTCCCGCAACCCCGGCAGGATCTAGCTAACCCTTTGGGTATAAATTTTCTTTTGCAAAAAAGTCCCGGATCTATTTATTTATTTATATTAATTTTCTCAACGTACAATCGCATCATCCTTTCACGTGAAGCCAGCCTAAAAATGCATCGATTATTTGATAAATCGTATTGTTATCGGTACATAATAGCGGTCGGAGCACGTGCACGCGTGAACTTACGCCTATCACTCATATCACACGTTATCGCTGCGGTTACCATACTGCGGGATGGGTTTGTAGGACAACGATTTGCATGTCTGGGTGGGTTTCTTGATGGTTAATATGAGTGCTAAGGTTAATTACGACTCGTTGATTCACACAGACACTTCAATATTTATTCCTACTTCTTACCGTTTCGATGGCAATATAAATTGAGCCGGTCCTGAGCTTGGCGCTTTCACTAGCGTCCTGTAATGAACAATCAACAGGACACGCAACACATGATATTATTTAACACGATATATTGCTAGAATTATAATGAGTATCATTTTTTTTCATTAGTTCAAGTCATTTAAAATCTCTTTATTATTTGTGTTACATCATCATAATTTACTCTCATCTCTTCACTTGAACAAGAATTTTTACTTGGAGGAGGGGAATCGAGCAGAGATTTTTAGAACAAAATTTAGGACTGAAGTAGTTTCTTTTCACGAAAACACTCGGCACTAAAATCAAAGATAAGATCAAAGAGGGTAGAGAATAAATATAAATCGTAGTCCTTACAGTACACATCAATACTGGATTTGGTTGTATCCCTCGGGAGTCCTAGAGAGTCCATCTAAAATAATTTATGTTTTTAGGTTGTGGAAATTGCGTATAGCAATTTTACTGAAAAGTAGTGGCTGGAAAATCTAAAAATAATTAACTAAGATAAAATCTATAATAAGTACAACAAAAGTCCTTGACAGAAAATAACTGAAAATAATGTTATAAACAAACAAATGTACCTACCTATAGGTACTACCTCAATATTATAATTCAAAAGTAACTTCGTCGACTGTTATCTTTTTACGTCTTGACGGCTGAACATAGACCATGGGAAACGGACAAAGAATACTATCGCGAATAATTTCGCGAGCAAAGGCGCGGGAAACAGCTAGTTTTTAATGAGTGTAGGTACCTAAGTGTTTTCTGTCCTTCAATAACCCTGTGAAGCGATGGTCATCCCAAGATAGTAGGTATCACCGCATACCATTATCTCAAGTGCTGGCAGTCGAATTTTATTGAATGTGAATACTGTGAAATGGTTACCATTATAATTTATTATATATTGATTTTCTTTCTTTTGCAGTTATGAAATATTTCTTAATTATTCCAAAACAAAGTTACCTGCTAAGAGCGCTATAATCCGTAGTGATTCAGTCGGTATTAAAATATCCTAACAACAACAGCTCGATAAAAAGACCGTCATTCACTTAGATCTAAACATATTATGAACGAAATAAGGAAGGAAGAAGAAATCGGACGATATTTTACGACACACGATAGATAGTTGGATACATTACCTAATTAATCAATTCCGTACATCGTTATCAATCTACTTCCTTGCGAACTAATAAGGAAGTAGAAACTCGGCCACTCAAACGTTTTAAACGGCACAAATTAATAAATCTAACACAGAAAGGTATCTATAGATTGTTAACTACATATAGTTGTGCCTTGGACGAATGGATGACGTCGCCTCTCATCCGTGTGCATTCTGAAATAAATTGTAAAGAAATGACGGTCGAGCAATCTGAATGCAAAAGTTATCAAGTAATATCGATTTGTTTATTTTTTCTGATTAGATTTGAAATTGTAGGTACCTACTTTGCATTACGATTTTGAACTTTGAATTTTGATCTTATTTTGAATTTTGTACTTTGATTTTGTTATTCATGAATTACGGCTTACCTACATGAAACCGAATCAATAGTGCCAATGTGCCATTTTGCTTAAGTAATGTATTCAAAATATCTCCTTTAGTTACTTAAGTTTAGGCACTCCCTAATCTTACTGTCCTAGATTTTGTTGCGCAGCTGCACGCGCCGTTTTTTGTAATACAGAAATATAATCTGGATTAGAATTTAAATAACTCTTAAACATGACAGCTCACAGTCCAGTGACTGGATATGGGCACATCAATCACACAGGTATGACAAGTAGGTGTACATCTAGGTACATCATTTACGATAACAAACATCACAGTGGCAACTAAAAACACCACAAAGTGAGTTACGTGGGAAACAGTGTTTTAACGCGTGAAGATCATCGGAATTATTAGCAACCAAGGTGGCGCGTGCGCTCAGCAACCTTGCGAATTAGTACGAGTCTACAGTCAACCACACTCGTACACTTCAACTATAGAAACCGCCCTTACTGCTACGGAATAACGACGCTGAATGTTGATAATGACGCTGTTGAAGTCAAATTGTTACCATTTACTAGAGGACGAGCTTGGAACGCGCAATCATGTTCATATCATTGTTATGACGAATGGATGACAACAGCGTTTAATATGTAGGTATGGACGTAATTATATACAAGGTGTTACAGTAATTGGACGGTAGAAAATTGAATGATGTATATGATTCTGTAGTGTTGAGAGCATGATGAATAGGTGTGCGTCACACGGGCATTCACGGTAATTAAGGGTTAAAACTCAATTTATCAGACACTACTTCTGTTGTCGCACTTGCTTTTGCCATACCAGGAGGAGGGTAGGAGGGGCGCGCCATGACAGTTCATTTTGAAAATCGTATAAAAAGGATGTTCTGTGCTGCGGAGCGTCTTTTTTTAACACGCACCATAGTCGAGGCAACATCTCTTCGTGACCGCAATACTTCGTGTTTTAGGGTAATAAGTATCAGCTAGAAATAATGTTGGTAAAACATTATTTCCATACATTTAATTATTGTGTATATTTTCCCTGATTGCATTATATTTAAAGTATATTGGTTTCTTCTATAATTATAAAAATGTAAACTGTGATTGTGTGTTGCATCTACCTTATTGTCAATAAATGCTTCTTATGATTTACTGACTGTTATTTTTATAATACTTCTAAGTCCTGTTAATCTAGAAACTAAATCTATCTAAGTATCTAACTCGTGATTAATAGCTACTAAATTGGTAGCTGCATCTCACTACTAAGCCAGAACGTAACAAGCCCTTATGGTGACGATTTTGACTGGGCAGGGCCACCAGCACTTCTGATAAAGTCTCAACCTTGAACGCTGCCGCAGCTACTCGATGTTCCCTCGCAAAGTTCAATACAAGTAGGTATCGTCATCTTCTTCTCTGGTCTTCTACAATTAAAGCTTCTTCATCAGCTGATGGCAGTGCAGCATAATCAGTGTGATAAGTGCATTATTATGAAACTAGAACTAACGAAAGAGACAAAACCAATTACCTAAAGTCACATTCACGCGTATTTTCAAACGCATAATTTCAAAATAGTAGAGGTCAGTTAATTAATTGCTGATATTTTTAGCTGATTATAGATTAATTGGGATCAAAATGGACATTTAGACCACCTTGATATTTATTCAAGGGCATGTCAGAGAGCAGTCTGTTGTTATTGTGGCATAGAAGCTTGCAATCTACTGACAGAATTGCAAACTTTGCACCACTTCTACATTTTCGTAACCTTAATTTGGATATTTTTTTTTGTACTTTGTTTTATATTTTGTTGATATTTTGTTTTATTTTTTTTAACTTGTGTGTGTCAATAAATTGATTTATTTATTTTCCTGCTATAAATTCTCCAAAAAAATCTAAACAACGAATAGTCAATGTGTTATCCCGTGTTCCTAAATTATCCTGGGCTCATAAAATTTTCCCTAAATCCAATTAATATTAGTATTACGGTCGGTTTCCCCCGTCCAGTAATATTGCATGTTTAGCCTGTACTAGTCCTCTCGTTTTGACTTGACTGCCTCTAAAATACAAGAAAAACTTAAGTACTCAATTCTTTAACACCGAGAATACCTAAGTAATGTTCAACAATCAACCCAACAATTAAAACAGACGTGTCGGTATAACCTACTATGAATACAGTTTTTCCACACTCGTGTCAATTGATTTGAAGTAGATGAGGAATAAAACTAATATGTATCCGCCGCTAAACCACCCACGCAAGTCGTAGGAGTTAATTGGAAGAAATGGGTCATGTGTTGGTGGCTGGCCGAGCAAGCGGTCCGTTTGTTTGTTACACATCATTCATTCTTGGGGAGTTTTTTTGTAGGGAACAGTCCATTTGTACTTTTGTAGTATGAAAGTCAAATTGATATTAATTCAGTTAGGTGCATTTGATTGGATGTAATTGGCTCGCTTTCGGGTTAACAACTTAAAAGTGGTCAAGTGTTGCTTTGGTTCTTGGCTAGGAATGTTTTTTTTTTTTTCAGGACGCCACTTAGCATCAGTTGCTTCAGGAACGCTTTATTCAGTCTTTCTAGCCTGTAACAAAACAGTATTGTGCAAGTTGGTAACGTTGGTGCAATCCGTGATCATCATAGGTGCGTTTGGGAAAAGGATTAATGATGAATGTCATTGTTGCCAGTAAACGAAAGAGGTCAGTCGCCAATCCTCATTGGATCAATTTTTATTTTTTTATTTCTGTTAATTTCTCGAAACAACACGGAAAGTCCCGTGGGTGAATCCTTTATGAGATATGGAAACAGTCTCTGGAAATTAATATGGGAAAATCCTAGGACCACTTGGTGATAATAATGATATCATTGTGTATTGTGATTCATTTTTCTTATAATCTATATACATATATATTATATATTGTTGTTTATATGTATAATAAGTATGTATTTACAAACAAAAAATATCTATGTAGTATATCAACTATCTGGTGTCCACGACACAAGCCTCGTTGCTTAGTGTGGCACTAGGTGGCGCTGTGTGTAATGTCCAGCAATATTTATTTATTTATTTATTTATTTATATTATATTATATATATATTATATACATATAATATATACATATAATAAAACAGTAAAAAAACTGTGTCTGTACATTGAATATATTAAAAAAGAAATAATTGAGGGGGGTTTAGAAATAGTAATAGAGCACGAATCCAAAAAAAAAGTTCTGTCTGTTTGTCTGTGTGTCTGTTTGTCTGTTTGTTTGTACACGCTAATCTTCGGAACTACTGGACGGATTTGAATGTTTTTTTTTTGTTGTATAGAAATTAAGTCTGGGCAAGATATAGGCTATAATTTATCTTGGAAACTTGAACACCTGATGCAGAACCGCAACAGACAAGCTAAACCATAAGAGATACAAAAATGGTACCATAGCAAAATTTGTTCCACGTGATGAGAATATTCTGCTGAGAGAATAAATTTGAAGATCTGGAACACCTGATGTTGAACTCCAAGAGCCCAGCTACACCATAACACATATAGGAATGACGTTTTAGCAAAAGTTGTTCAATCTGATCAGCACTCTCTGTTGACTTATAAAAATCGGAACACCTGATGTGGAACTACAAGAGCCCAGCTACACTAACATATATATATATGAATGACGTTTTAGCAAAAGTTGATGTTCAATCTGATGAGCACTCTTTGTTGATTTATAAAAATTGAAGATCTGGAACACCTGTTGTGGAACTCCGAGAGCCCAGCTACACCATAACACATATAGGAATGACGTCTTAGCAAAAGTTCTTCGGTCTGATGGGCATTTCCTGTTGACTTATAAAAATCGAAGATCATAAACATCTGATGTGGAAATCAAAGCTATCACTAATTTCAATGTATAATTATAAAATAACATAAGCTGGGAGTACTTCCACGCGGTAAAGGTGGTAACAGTTTAGGACTGATTTTCGATGACGATGGTATATCATTGAAAATTTGACGTGGCCAAAACTCCCTTTTAGTTTTTTAAATATGCAGGCTCCGGCTCATTTTATTTCAGTGTTTAATTTCCTTATCCATTTATCTTTGTGACACAGTAGCCTACCCGGTAATGCAGTGGAGCAGTCACTTAGATTTTAATAAAACTATAAGCCTAGAAAGAGGTCAAATCTTTCCCAATGTTCCAAAGGAGCTAAAAGATTAAGGATCATAAGATTCCAAAAATCTACCGAAGAGCGTCAGGAGAGATTTGATGCTGCTCGAGAACATCAGGCTTCAACTCGCTCCGTGGAAACCTCTTCGGATCGCGAAGCACGCCTGCGTTCTCAGCGTATTTATGCATCTACATCCAGGTCTCTAGAGACCAGTGAAGAATATGATGCGCAACTGACCGCTGATCGTGAACGTCTGCATTGTCTCGCGAGTTGGAGACGTTCACGGAAAGAGAATTACGCTTGAGTTCTCAGCGTATCTACACATCGACTTCTAGGTATCTAGAGACAAGTGGGGAACGTGATGCGCGACTGACTGGTGATCGTGAACTTCACGCATTGTCTCGCGAGTCGAAGACGTTCACGGATAGAGAATTGCGCTTCGACATCAGACGTATCAGATCTTCGATTTTGACGACCCCGTTGTCGCTTGCATAAGCAACAGGTTCCGCGTACGAAGTCGCGGGCAGAAGCTAGTTATTATTATTATCTATACATATAATAAAACAGTAAAAAAACTGTGTCTGTACATTGAATATATTAAAAAAGAAATAATTGAGGGGGGTTTAGAAACAGTAATAGAGCACGAATCCAAAAAAAAAGTTCTGTCTGTTTGTCTGTTTGTCTGTTTGTCTGTTTGTCTGTTTGTTTGTACACGCTAATCTTCGGAACTACTGGACGGATTTTAATGATTTTTTTGTTGTTGTATAGGTATTAAGTCTGGGCAGGATATAGGCTATAATTTATCTTGGAAACTTGAACACCTGATGCAGAACCACAACAGACCAGCTGAACTATAAGAGATACAAAAATGGTACCATAGCAAAAATTGTTCCACGTGATGGGCATTTTCTGCTGAGAGAATAAATTTGAAGATCTGGAACACCTGATGTGGAACTCCAAGAGCCCAGCTACACTAACATATATATAGAAATGACGTTTTAGCAAAAGTTGTTCAATCTGATGAGCACTCTCTGTTGACTTATAAAAATTGAAGATCTGGAACACCTGTTGTGGAACTCCGAGAGCCCAGCTACACCATAACACATATAGGAATGACGTCTTAGCAAAAGTTGTTCGGTCTGATGGGCATTTCGTGTTGACTTATAAAAATTGAAGATCTGATGTGGAAATCAAAGCTATCACTAATTTCAATGTATAATTATAAAATATTCCGTGGTCAAGGTGGTAACAGTTTAGGACTGATTTTCGATGATAATGGTGTATCATTGAAAATTTGAGTCTACTGGCCAAAACTGTCTTCCGGCTTATGTTATTTTAGTGTTTAATTTCCTTTTCCATTTATCTACGTGGCACGGTAGCCTACCCAGTAACGCAGCGGAGCAGTCACTTAGATTTTAATAAAACTATAACCATGCCTAGAAAGAGGTCAAATCTTTCCCAGTGTTCCAAAGGAGCTAAAAGATTGAGGATCATAAGATCCCAAGAATCTACCGAAGAGCGTCAGGAGAGACTTAATGCTGTTCGAGAACATCAGGCTTCAACTTGCTCCGTGAAAACCTCTTCGGATCGCGAAGCACACCTGCGTTCTCAGCGTATTTACGCATCTACATCCAGGTGTCTAGAGACCAGTGAAGAAAATGATGCGCGACTGACCGCTGATCGTGAACGTCTGCATTGTCTCGCGAGTTGGAGACATTCACGGAAAGAGAATTACGCTTGAGTTTTCAGCGTATCTACACACCGACTTCTAGGTATCTAGAGACAAGTGGGGAACGTGATACGCGACTGACTGTTGATCGTGAACGTCACGCATTGTCTCGCGAGTCGGAGACGTTCACGGATAGAGAATTGCGCTTCGACATCAGACGTATCAGATCTTCGATTTTGACGACACCGTTGTCGCTGGCATAAGCAACAGGTTCCGCGTACGAAGTCGCGGGCAGAAGCTAGTTATAACATATAATAAAACAGTAAAAAAATTGTGTCTGTACATTGAATATATTAAAAAATAAATAATTGAGGGGGGTTTAGAAACAGTAATAGAGCACGAATAAAAAAAAAAAAAACTGTCTGTTTGTTTGTACACGCTAATCTTCGTAACTACTGAACGGATTTAAATGATTTTTTTGTTGTTGTATAGGTATTAAGTCTGGGCAAGATATAGGCTATAATTTATCTTCGAAACTTGAACACCTGTTGCAGAGCCGCAACAGACCAGCTAAACTATAAGAGATACAAAAATGGTACCATACCAAAAATTGTTCCATGTGATGAGCATTTTCTGCTGAGAGAATAAATTTGAAGATCTGGAACACCTCATGTGGAACTCCAAGAGCCCAGCTACACTTTATCATATAAGGAATGACGTTTTAGCAAAAGTTGTGCAATCTGATGAGCACTCTCTGTTGACTTATAAAAATCGAAGATCTGGAACACCTGTTGTGGAACTCCAAGAGCCCAGCTATGCCATAACACATATAGGAATGACGTCTTAGCAAAAGTTGTTCGGTCTGATGGGCATTTCCTGTTGACTTTTATCTTGAAAACAAACACCTGATGCAGAACCGCAACAGACCAGCTGAACTATAAGAGATATAAAAATGGTACCATAGCAAAAATTGTTCCACGTGATGAGCATTTTCTGTTGAAGATCTGGAACACCTGATGTGGAACTTTAAGAGCCCAGCTACACTAACAAATATATAGGAATGACGTTTTAGCAAAAGTTGTTCAATCTGATGAGCCCTCTCTGTTTACTAATAAAAATCGAAGATCTGGAACACCTGATGTGGATCTCCAAGAGCCCAGCTACACTAACATATACAGGGTGGAATTTTGTAATGCCACCTGGAGGGAAAGTACTCTTAATACTGCAGATAGCAAATTTTGCTCATAGGAAACATTCCTTTGTTTTTAAAAAGAAATTAATCTGCATTCAAAGATTTTGAAAATTCGCGTGCCACACTCGGGAATCGAACCGGCTAAATTCCAAAAAAATAACATCCTGTACTTTTATGACACCAATCGATAGGGTCAATCATAAGAATCAAATCCCTCTAACAAACATGATAAATTAAATGAAAGGAAAACCATGAAATCTTAACTTGTAAATTCAATGGGATAAGATAAAGCACTTTTACTTAAAGGTCCTTCCAATTATTTATGTTAGAATCTAATAAACAATTATCTTTTGACGTAATTTATTGACTAAAATGACAAAGAACTATTTAGATAGGAAGATTGCAATTTGCACAAACAAACACGTGCAAATTTCAATCTTCTTTCTTCAATTGTAAAGGTCCATCTCCTTTGAATAAAAGTGCTTTATCGTATTGAATTGATCCCATTGAATTTATAACTTTAGATTTCATGGTTTTCCTTTCATTTAATTTATCATGTTTGTTATAGAGATTTGATCCTTATGATAGACCCTATCGATTGGTGCCATAAAAGTATATTTAGCCGGTTCGATTCCCAACTGCGGCAAGCGAATTTTAAAAATCTTTGAATGCAGATTAATTTCTTATTAAAAATAAAGGAATGTTTCCTTTGAGTAAAATTTTCTATCTGCAGTATTAAGAGTACTTTCCCTCCAGGTGGCATTACAAAATTCCACCCTGTATATAGGAATGACGTTTTAGCAAAAGTTGTTCAATCTGATGAGCACTCTCTGTTGACTAATAAAAATCGAAGATCTGGAACACCTGATGTGGATCTCCAAGAGCCCAGCTACACCATAACACATAGGAATGACGTCTTAGCAAGTGTTGTTTGGTCTGATGGGCATTTCCTGTTGACTTTTATCTTGGAAACAAACACCTGATGCAGAACCGCAACAGACCGGCTGAACTATAAGAGATACAAAAATGGTACCATAGCAAAAATTGTTCTACGTGATGAGCATTTTCTGCTGTGAGAATAAATTTGAAGATCTGGAACACCTCGAAGGTCTTGAACACCTGTTGTGGAACTCCAAGAGCCCAGCTACACCATAACACATAGAAATGACGTCTTAGCAAGTGTTGTTTGGTCTGATGGGCATTTCCTGTTGACTTATAAAAATGTTTAGTCTGATGGGCATTTCCTATTGACTTACAAACATGAAAGATCTGGAACGTCTCGAATCGTCTCGCGCATCCCGTTGTATTCCCGTCCCCGGGCTCTTAAAATTCGACATCAGACGTTTCAGATCTTCGATTTTGACGACCCCGTTGTCGCTGGCATAAGCAACAGGATCCGCGTACGAAGTCGCGGGCAGAAGCTAGTATGGAATATGATAGCAGAAGATCAAGGAAGTGACCCAGAATCATGATTATAAATAGTAATACAAACAAAGGATTCATAAGTTATGAGTAACATTACTAAGGGCGTATTTCACATTGACTAGTAAGATACTGACTTGAATAAAATTAAATAATGAAAATCTGTTAATAAGTTAACAGAACAAATATTCGGAGGTCAGACCGATATTTATAAAATCAATAAACCTACATAAAATGCAAAAACATAACCAAATCGTAGTGTATTTAAGAAGAATAAAATTAGTAATAAACATATAGGCCCGTTACGATCAATCAGTGGTCGGTACTAAACAGTGTGGGAACGCAGATGACCCGTGAGAACTGCGCCGGCGCAGAGCATTGTTTCCAGTTGCGCCCGCACATGAGCTCATTCTGACTCCACTACTTGAACGATTGGAGGGTAAATGTGTGGGTTAATTCGATTACAATGGCTCTATCGGACGTTTTTAATTTAGGTTTATATTTGTTTTGGAGGTAACACATTTTTCAAATCATTTGCTTCTTTTCGTATGAATATAAAATGTAAGAATACTGTGCCATGATAAATTTTGGCAACTAGTAAGGTAACTAGTACCTTTTTAATTTACTTATCTATTTTTCAAAAACTTATCGGTACCGACATACGTATATTGTTAGGAAAAACACGAAAATTTCGCGTAATTGTTGAGTCACCATTAGTAGTCACTGATATATAAAGTACCCATAGCATACAAATTTAGCAAAACGCCTTGTCACCGTTATCGTGCCATCATTTGCAAATGGCCATTTTGTAGGTTAGGAAACCAAATAAATATGGATTTATGTGATTTCTTAGTGCGCATCTTTTTTGACGTAAGTAAAAGGTCTAGAAGCACAGCTGTTGCTACCGTAATCCATTTATTCTTGCAGGTCTGCCTCGTCAGTCTTGTGGTTGCAAGCGTGAGTGCTAAGAATGAGCTCCAGGGTTACCGGGACGGGCAAAGTGTTTCTAGGTAATTCCATCAGGATTTTTTCAGTAGCAGCCGCGGAAACTAGATTTGTGCCTGGTTGATGCCAATGGGCTCGCTCGCGACGTACTGATAGGTACACCTCTGCCTAACCGTTTCGGGGATTACAAAGTATTAAAGGTATAGATATTTTGTAGTTTACTACTGCTACTTCCTATTAGCGGAGAAGTAGTGGTATTAGCCACTTTGCTGAGGTCAATAGTAGTAGTTTCATGGAAAATACTGATTTTTAGCGGCATTAATTAGACTGAAAGATGACCCAACATAAAGATGGAATAACTATGTAGTAATAGAAATAGAAAATATTATAAAATATTTGGTGGTGGTCATTATGACGACAATTAATAGGTACCTACATACATCAATCGTTAAATTAATTAACTTTAATTAGCGCATTAAAATAGTATTATGAATTCATATTGTAAATAATTCTGGTCGTTGTAATCACTAGGCCTCCTACTAGGTGCATCGATGACCTGGTGAAGGTTGCAAGAAACCGCTGAATGCGAGCCGCACGGGACCAGTCAGTATGGCGACACTTGGGGGAGGCCTATGTCCAGCAGTGGACGTCTTTCGGCTAAAATGATGATGATGAATCACTAGACAGCTTATCTAATGTTATAGGACTCCCACACTTTGCCGATGACAGTACCTAATCAATCCCACAATGATAGGGGCCTAGGGGGACCTGTTCCCGTTTATTTAATACACCATGTATCCATGTAATACAGTACAAACTAAGGGCTATGGGACCGTTCTCATAGACGTACCTTTATTTCAGATTATTCTTTTGTCATATTCATTATTTCTAAGTATTGTAGAGCAGTGGGATGCTGTATTCATCTGGTTCTCGGACAGTCAGCCTCGCTACCACATAGCTAACTGGCTGCAGTGGCGTGCCTAGGGGCTAATAATACGGTAAGCCTATAGGGCAAGCAGTCTGTTCAGAAATTCTAACAACATGAAGAGTATTGAAGAGCATGTAGGTTATAAAGGTAAGCCAAGATCCGAGGCTTGTATGAAAGTAGGTTCTGCCACTACTGGCTGGTAATCTTTTTACCACAGTATGAGCTGGTATTCTATATTTTAACAAACTCAGCTCATTGCGAACGGTAGATTCTATTTAATAATAGAATCTACCGTTCGCAATGAGCTGAGTTGAATTGATTGATTAGTCTGGCGGTCGCGACTGTGATTGCTAAATTTGAGAATGTAACCGATCATTTATGATTCCAGAGATAATTCTCTGGAATCATAAATGATCGGTTACATTCTCAAATTTAGCAATCACAGTCGCGACCGCCAGACTAATCAATCAATTCTAAAAATATCAATCCATTTGTCAAAACCAATTCGTCAAGTTCTAAGTTCGTGCATAGTCGTGAGCGTTCACGGAAGTTTGTCATCTATCGAGGTCTTCAACATTTACGTGTTAATTGCTCTCATTATTATTAAGCAACTGGTTTTGGCGCCGGGGCTCCTCATTTGGACGAGGCCTTACCATTCACGAGACGCAATGTGTGGCACTAAAATGACGCTTTTTGGTGTTTTGCAAGCTTTAGATGCATTTACCATAAGTGACCAACCAGTGGGTGTAAGATGTTAGTGTGGCCAGTAGGTAGTAGCAGAACTTCGAGATGGCATAAAAATAAAAGATGTAGATTCTACATTCTTTACTTCACCACACAAACACCACCACATTGATTCACGTCCACATTGTTTTTTCTTTGTCAAGTTTATGTACCTACCTACCTTCTAGTATGACCAATAGGTATTCGAAAACTAAAATTAACCACAGGTACGTACAATTGCCTCTTAATCAAAATGGACAGTTAGTAACGTGAATAGAAAATAATTATCGTAGCATTAAAACATATTTAAGTTTGTTTTAATGCTACTTCTACTCGAGTTTTAAGTAATCAACACGAATCAAGCGTTACTTCGATAAAAACAAGTAACATAAATGAGGCAATAAAATCTATTTTATTTATTTTGCATAGTAAACGAAGTATCGTTAATTGTTTATAACACAGTAACTAAAGTTCAAACAGGACAGTTATGCAGGGTGGTGATTAGCTATCTGAATCCTTCAAGGAGGTGGTCTATTCGTCATTTTTCACCACTTTCCCAAAGAAACTCATGAGCGATTCGTGCAAAAAGAACGTAAGTAGAGAGACTGTTTTTTTTTTATTGCAGAATGGGCCTGCTTTGACCTCGATCACGCCTGATGGAAAGCGATGGATGTGGTCTATCTGTTTCGGTGCATGTATGAATGGTTCATTTTTTAAAAATAAATTTGATACTACATATTTTCTTTGGGAAAGTGGTTTAAATATGATAATGAAGGATGCGGGTAACTTATTCGTCACCCTGTATATTGAAGTTTGCAAATATTTATCTTGTTGGGTACCAAAACCTACTGACTGTAAAAAGTCAGTAAGGAAAATCCATGCGAAGGTAGTTGCAGGCAAAAGGCCCGAAAATAAAAATGATATTATCCATATTTATAAGACATGAAAAGGCATCTCGGTATCAGCAACATTTTAGTGCATTAGTATAACAGTCAGTGGTCACTTCTATCGACGGCCGCGTCTGCTCCCGCTACTGAAGCCACCTACGCGAACCGACGACCAATCGCCAAGACCACACGTGACTGCTTCAAGATTACCAGCTAAAACTAATCAGACAGACCAAGTTAGAGTGGCCGTTTTACTCGTATCGCCTACGCCGTCAATGTTACTATGGCGCCTTTTTGCTTACTAATTAAACCTATCGGTCTTTGACACCCGACTGATGTTTGAACAATAATTTAGCTTGTCTATGACACATACTTTCGTCGGTAGCCTCTTCATGGTCATTTTGTACGCGTCTACAATACAATGTCACTGTTGATTAAACCACTTTTTCATGAAAACATCCGTAGCATTGTTGCTGCAACATTTTTTTGTGTTAAACATATTACACTAACACCCTGCATGTCATAACTTTAGTTGCAGTCCCTGGCCCTTTTCTGGGATGAAAAACAGACGTGTTTTAGTACCTACATCTTTTTGGAAAATCAATTAAGTACCTATTTATGTGTGTATGATGTATGCTCGACCTGGGACCTAACGACACTGAGACCTAATTTAGATTTTTGATACACCAGCGAGGCAACCACTGCACGCAGTCTGGCCAAAAACACTCCATATGTTTCCGACAGCGAAACACTTTGCTGCAAGATGTTGTTCAACTTTTGTTTTCCTTGAATACGAGTTTTAAAAGTAAATAAAATAAATAAAAAAGCCTTTAATTCTACCATAAATACACAGAAAATATAAACTCGATTAATCGTAATTATAACAAATCATATTAGCATTACATTTTTAACATTACATTAATTATCAACATTACAATATCAACGTTACATTACATTATTATCATTACATTAATTCCATAACTTCAATTCACATCACTACATTCGTTTCATTACATTAATTTCATTACATCAATTTAATAACATTTCATTTTTTTCATTTTGTGACATTCATTTTCCATTACACTAATTTAATTTAATTACATTCATACATTACATTTTTTTTGCGATCATTTATGGATGTCGCGTCTGTGGCGTAGGCCTCCCCAATTTTCTCCCGTCAGGTCCACATCTTTCCAGCACTTTCGCGGCGTTCCTTGCTTCCTTTTTCCATCTCTAGGCACCCACTCCACGATTTTCTTTGTCCATCTTTCGTTTTCCATTCTACAGATCCCATTATCCCATGATCCCAGATTGCCCATTTCCATTTCAGAAAGTCATCTAAAGGATTTTGTTAACATTTGTGTGACTTGTGTCATTATTGGGCATAATTATGTAATGACGTACGGTTTACGTCTGGGCCTCAAGTCTGCTATTACAATAGTGTCAGAATAGTCGTTCATTGATCTCATAATTGTCGATTTTGACAAGTTTGGTAATCTACTAATTTAGTGGCGTCATTATGGCTTTCCAATGAACAACCACTGACACTACATTGAAAGAAATGGCATAGAATGGTAATCTCGTACACAATGACAAATGAATGACTGACATAAGCGGTAACCTGCTAAAATTTTGACAGTTCCTTTGGATCATTGACTTATCATTGAAACGTCATTGTGCGGTCATGGTTTTTAATTCGATCGTGGTTGTGGATTATTGAATGGAGACAATGAATTCACTACGAACAAAATATTCTCGAGCCAGCCAACGCAAATCAAGTCTGCTATTACAATAGTGTCAGAATGATCTATCGTTGATCTTCTATTTGTTGATTTTGACAAGTTTGGTAATCTACTAATATAATGGCGTCATTATGGCTTTCCAATGAACAACCACTGTTTTAGAATGGTAATCTCGTACACAATGACTACCATAGAGCGGTAATCTGCTAAAGTTTTGACAGTTCTTTTGATCACTAACCTATCAGTGGAACGTCATTGTGCAATCATTGCTTTTATTTCGATCGTGTTTGTGGAATATTGAATGGAGACAATGAATTCACTACGAACAAAATGTTCTCGAGCTAGCCAACGCAGTGGATGCTAGAGAAAGAATATGGGCGGAATGCAGAAGACGTCGTCGTGCCCTTCGCTTGACGCGAATGATGGACGTTTTGAGCCTAAAGGGATTATTTGAACCCTTTTAAGATATTCCCGAGGCGGAATTTGTAAAGTCGTTTCGCCTTGGAAAGAACTCATATGGAGGTTAATAAATTGAAGAACTCATTCCCCATTGCAGCGTATTAGAAGCATGTTTCAGGTAAAGACCCATTATTATAAGCAATTTATTGTTTTAGATACTCAATAACAATGATTAGATGCAATAGTTTATGTCAAGAACAGTATTAATTAAATAAAAGTTAAGTTACCTGCGGTTGTACTTATAAAAGTAAATTGATTTTTTCAGGTTGCAGTTCATGCTTTACATTATAGTCGAACAACTGCAGGCAAGATTGTGAATGCATGTTACATATTGCACAACATTCCATACATGGCAAGAGCACCGTTGCCACCTGATGAAGTTTATCTAGAAGTACTTGGCTTGCAATAGGTGATTTACATTCCACATTTCACTTAGAATGAAGATGGAATTTAAAATAATACTGCTATGTTAAAAATCAACATTTAAAATAATCTTTATTTCTCATAAACTAAATATTTATTTAACATTTTAAACTTGAATTTCAAGTCAATTGAAAAACCTGAAATGTAAATATAAGTACTACATAAAACAAAAGACAAGTTACAATATCTAATGTAATAATAATAACAAATCAAAATCAGTCTTCATACAAATCAAAAAGATCTTCAATATTTTAATTTTAATCATCATTTGAATAACAAATCACAAATATTACCTTTTAATAAAAATAATAACAGTCATTCATGTCATTAATCACTAATCTGTCTTTTAATTTAGGAGGAAAATAATAATGCAGCACCTAATTATCAAAACCATCAAAGGGTGAATCGGGATCTTCTTGAAGGTCGGGCACTGCAGCAGGCTCTTCTTGACAGACTGTGGAGAAATGCATAAATTAAATTAGCAGGTATGTACTGTAACCTTAATGTACCTTAATGTTCTAATGAAGTACGAAAATGCTCTAAGTATTAATAAAATGATTTAACTCTTTGTTACAGATCCACAGTGACCACAGTATTGACAAAATATGATTTAACGTTTCAAGCCCGGGAACAGAACATTGTTATTCCTGTAATTACGGGTATACTTATAGGTTAAAATAAATTAATACTCTTTTTATAAACACTGTTTCATTTAATCATTTTGTCATGACATTATAATTCTGCAGAGTTTGTGTGAAAACAAAATTAAGTTTAATACAAAAGTTGCAACTTCATATAAAGCATGTTGTGTAACCTAGCGCTTAGTATCAGAGTTACAATCAAGATGTCAGATTCTGGCCAATGTACTACTACTGATTGAGCCTAAACCTAACACAAGCTTATAAGCTTAGATGGAGGGGTCATATTAATTATTATAATTTTTATTGTTTTGTTTTCAATGCTCCATAATACTTATTGTGGGTATGTTGGTAGCACACACAATGAGTAGAAGTTCCGATTTTGGGTGAAACCATTACCTAAAGGTGAATGACTTACCTATAAATCAACAGTAATTAGTAATTACCTTTTTTGGCACACAGTGGCCTCTATGGTTCACCATTTTTTCTGTGGTGGAGCTGTCCATCAATGCAGCAGCTGAGTTGTTGATGGCCTGCCCGAGCATGTTTTAAAGTCGCCTCGTTCCTGGCTTCAATAGCATCCAGCCTTGATTGAGCAACATCGAGAGGGTACATGGTCTGTTTCTATAAAAAAATATATATTTTGTAACATCGGGCGACATACTTTGCCCATAAAGTGGGGCGTTAATGGTCAAAACAAATAATTGCAAGATCTTTACCTTCGATAAACTTCGCCCTTCATTGGTGGTTTTCCAATTATTCAAGTGGAGCCGAAATTTGCTCAATTATCACCATTTTGTATAAAATCAATAAATATAGGCTTCTCGGTCAGTGGGTCGTCTTAGGGGTAAAAATATACAAACAAAAATCTAACTAGACAATCAAATGAAAATAAATACAAAATAACAAAACACCGGCCGCTAGATACAAAAACAAATAAACGTCAGTAAACAGTAATGCCACATTTGACTTTGACATAAAAACAGATAAAATATTAAATTTACATTAATCCGCGTTGAAAATTTTAATGTTTTTTCCTATTTACGAACTTTTTATTAATTCAGATGGCATAAAACACTAATAAATAATATGTAAATAAATAAATAAATGAAATCTGGCATGAATAAATGTTCAAATGTAATAGTAGTTTTTCGAAAATCATTTCTACTAACGGGTCTTTTATTAATGGCAATACAACAAAGTCATTACAACACGAGACCATTGTCCGGACAATGATCGATCACTATGAATTTAGCAGACTACGAACTTTTACCAAAATGACAATAGGATCGTGTTGGACTGACTAAGAGCGTTATTTAAAGAGCATTATTCTAAGCAATTGTTCTAAATACTCATGATGAGTGATTATTAGAATAAAAAATAGAAAATAGAATTAATTTCTTACTTTATAAATTTAGATGCTCTATTTCTTGTTTATGGGTAAAGACCAAAATTTTGACGCATTTGCCCAATCAAAAACTTCCCAACTATTTTTCTTGAAAACTATGTCTGATAGAATTTTACGACAATTAATACTATATTAAATGGTTATTTGTCCAGCATGCCAAATACTCAAAGATAAAGAATAATACTCGATAACAGAGTAAATTAAATAATTTCTCCACTAACCCGACCAAATTATGTACAAAACGGCATAATAATTTTGGAGGGTGAACTTTGAGGATATTTCTGAACAAGTTTTATGTAACATAGAGGCTGAATGTTGAATTCTACAGCAATAGCGTATAATCGGCAACCCTTTTCACATATACTGTAATGAACTAACCGCAATATCATGCTTATTTACAGTTCTTTATAGTTAAGTGCGATTTTAAACAATTGTGCTACTTATTTTGTGCAACCGTTTTCATTGGCTGTTTCTATAGACTTGAAACAAGGTTGGATTCGTTTCGGAGGACTGGAAACACTGCACGTAATTGTCTATGACAGCTAAAGCCTAACGGCCAAATGGAATCATTCCCAATGTCAAACTCAAAGTGACCGTGGTCAGAAATTTTTCGGCAGGTTTTTCGACGATTTTTACGGTAAGTCTAGTGTTTTAATTATAATTTAATAGTGCTTTATGTAACAAAAAACATGGGCTTTTGTGTAATGTTCATTTCAATACGATTCACAGTGTAGTTTTTGAGGAATCAATATTTATTCACTGTGCTACCTCACAATTGTGACACTTTTGTATTACTTTTGTAACACCAGTTGAACAATTTCTGTGTCACCACAATTGTGCTACCATAATAAGGTTGGGATACACTTAGTATTATAGTTGTTTAGCATTTGATGAGTGGTTGAGTATTGGGATAATTTTTATTAAGAATATGCCCATCGCACGCCCAATAGCAGACAATAGATAGATGTCAGCACACATGGTGTGCAATTTACGTTTTAATTAAAAGCGTTTACGACTTAGGGCATTTCATACAAACTTTCAAGTCCTTAATTTTCGAAATGACTGGACCGATTTTAATGAAACTTCATACGCATAAGCTGGATACATAGCTCTACAAAGTTACTATAGAACATTTTCACATTATCAAACTTTGCTTATAGTGGCAAATTTAGACTGTTGGTCGTCACAAGCCAACTAATAGGCATGAAATAAGACTTTTTCTTTTTAACTTTCAGATGCCACTTACTTCGGCAGAAAAGTCCAAAAGATATAGTGAACGATAAAACGATATAATCCTGAAAAATTTGAAGCTTTACAAAAAAAAAATGTAAAGGACAAAACAATTGTACAAAACCAAGACAGCTGTTTTGACAAAAGAACAGAAAGAAGAATGAAGGAAAAACTTTGAAACTTTATCAAAGGAAAACCTAATTTTTTGGTGTTTTTTATGTTAAAACCTAGTACCTATTTCCCTACTTTAAATTTTGGAGACATAATATAACTTGCTCAAGATTATAATTTTGTTTTAATTTCGTCTGAGTGTAGGTACTTAATTTTACCAAAAATTGTAGATATTGATGTCTGCTTTTCTACATTTATAAACTATATGAATCTCCTAATGTAACCTCAACTTAATTGTTTTTTGCTACCATTTTGTGCCACTACTGTGTTACTGTAGTGTAAATTTCTGTGCGACTTTAGCGTCACTATCGCACAACATTTTGTGTCACTATTGTCATTTGCGTCAATATTTTGGACTTCACCCTTATGTCAAGAACAGTAATTAAATATAAGTTAATCTACGTTTACCTAAATAAATAAATATTAAATATTGCACGACATTACACACAGCGCCATCTAGTGCCACACTAAGCAACGAGGCTTGTATCGTGGACACCAGATAGTTAATATACTACATAGATACTTTTTGTTTGTAAATACATACTTAATAAACATATAAACATCCATGACTCGGAAACAAATGTCCATGCTCATCACACAAACATTTGCTGCGACCGGGATTCGAACCCGGAACCCTAAGAACGTAAGGCAGCCTGACTACCACTGCGCCAATCGGGTCGTCCCAATGCAGCCAAATGCCAAATGCAGCTAGGTAAAAAAGTAAATTGATTTTTTGCAGGTGTTTGCAGCACACATGCTTTACATAGGGCTGCTTTACACCGGGGCAACCAACGATATTCTATTAAACAGATATGTTGTGAGCGCGCAATCGTGAAGAGTCAAAAACGTGCCAATTGGCCTGTTTTGCCTTTATTCTGCGTTACTGCGTGTATGTGAGCTGGCTCTGCCCCGCGGCACACTTTTTTCCGTGGTTTTGTAGGTGTAATAACATATCTGTATAATGGCTAGTTTATACTTTACACCGGGGCAACGCTGTGCGGCATTGCAACAACTTGCGTTATGTATCAGACTGTCACAGCTTCTATCCAAACACTATGGATTCCATGCCACAATCTTGGTGCGTCATACAGTTTATAGGTTATGTTTGGGATGCTTTGAAAATTATCTAGGCACAATGTTGCCTCGGTGTAATATAGTCTGCGGCATACCGCAATTGCCGCTCACCGTGGTTAATTGCATCATACCAAAAGATGACGCACGTCACAATATGTAGCTCGCTGCAATGCCGCACAGTGATGCCCCCGGCGTAAAGCTACCTTTAGAATATCATTGGGGGCAACACTGTGCGGCATTGCAGCATGCTACATGTTGTGGCGTGCGACGTATTATGGTGTGCTACAAATAACGATACAATGCAGCAATTGCGGTATGCGGCAGCGTATTTTACGCCGAGGCAACATCGAGCCTTTTTCAAAGTATCATGCTGTATATTTTATTGGAGTGTTTTGATCTACCAACTTGATTGATTGAGGGGACAAGACACCGTAGATTATGGCTGATGAAGCAACTTTAGCAGCATGACGCAAGGTGTTGCCAAGCCACACGATTCTTGCCACAACGTGCAACATTTTAAAATATTGTAGAATGCGGCCATGTGGCATGCTGCAATATCGCACAGCGTTGCCCCGGCGTAAAGCAGCCTTTAGAGTTCAACAACTGCAGGCAAGATTGTAAATGCATGTTACCTATGGGTTAAAATCATCATCTGCCTGCCTAGCCTTTTCCCAACTATGTTGGGGTCGGCTTCCAGTCTAACCGGATTCAGCTGAATACCAGTATTTTACAAGGAGCGACTGCTTAACTGACCTCCACAACCCAGTTAGTACTGGGAAATACGATACCCCTTGGTAAGACTGGTTGTCAGACTATATGGGCCACTGACTACCTACCTGTAACGACTGTCAAAGATCTACAAATGACAGCTGGGACCAACAGCTTAACGTGCTTTCCGAGGCACGGAGGAAACTCGGTGTGTAAGGGTGGTCACCCATCCACAGACCAACTTAGGCAAGCACGGCTTAACCTAAAGATTGACCCGAGCGGCTGTTATTACTTAGCCACGAGCTCCTCCACTTAGGGGTTAAAATATACAAACTAAAATCTAACTAGAACACTCAAATGAAAATAAATACAATAACAAAACACCGGCCGCTAGAAACAAAAACAGATACACTAGAGTAAACTATAATGTCACATTTGACTTTGACATTTATACAGATAAAATATTAAGTTTTACATTAATCCGCGTTGAACATTTTAATGTTTTTTCCTATTTACGAACTTCTTATTAATTCAGATGGCCTAAAACACTAATAAATAATATGTAAAAATATATAAAATGAAATCTGGCATGAATAAATGTTCAATTTTAATAGTAGTTTTTCGAAAATCATTTCTACCACCGGGTTTTAAAAATGGCAATACAACAATATCATTCCAACACAATTCTATTACGAGACCATTGACCGACCAGTGATCTATCATTATGAACTTAGCAGACTATGAACTTTTACCAAAATGACAATGGCGTCGTGTAGGAATGACGAATTTTATAAAAATAGCAGACTTGGGGCCCTGTTTACTTGTATGGTTATTTGCAGATTCGCTTGCGCATTCGTGTAGCGTATATAGGATGCGGAGGATGTTATACGCTGATAGCGATGTTTACGCTGAACTGTTGCTAAAAATATTGTAGCTATGATTGTAAAGTATTTTCAATCCTTCATAATATTCTCATGCGTTAACTATAAGTACCTCGTACTAAATAAAATTAATTTGCGTTGTGTGTTTCTGCATGATTTTTCGTTCATATTTACAAATTAATCTTTAATAAATCGCTTGAAGGCCATTACTTGCGCGAAGCGTCAGATATGAGGTCTCCGCGCGGCCATGACCAGCAATTGTGCTTCGAAGTATGTAGGTGACCTCTCGAGCGAACCTTCGAAATTTCGCTCTTTATACATTGACATCCCGCCAAATATATTTATGACCTTAAGATGTTTCAGGTGACCGTAGCGTCAGTTCTTAGAGTTGATACATAGGGTTCTGAAAACTGGAATTGAACTACCCTCATAAAATGTGACGTAGGTACCTATACTGTGTAGTATGTTAATAGGTATTATACAATGAGGGACACATGAATTTAAGAAACAAACGATGAGTATGTTTAATAAATAAGGATCTTTTAGCTCTTGGCATTGGCAGTGGGCGTTCCAGCGTTGTTGTTGTTGTGTTGTGTACAATTGCTGTAAAAAGAACGAAGGTGACGTTTGTTCCAACTTTAGTGACGCGTCAAAAGTACCTACATCTTTAACACCTACAATATTTTCATACATCCACATGATAAATATGGGTCTGAATTAGAAGTTCTTTAAAAGCAAATAAATATTATCACTCCAAATGACTTGTTAATAAAAAGAATAAATAAATTAAAAAAGAGTAAAGAAGCACTTTTAAAAGGTTTATTAGTCATTAAAACCGTTTCCACAGGATGTGTCGGCGAAGTGTTATAAAACCTCATTAAAAGGAAAAAAGAATTTCATTAATATGGATGTTCAATCATCACTGGCTTGAAAATTAAGTTCCTATTACCTACCTAAATTAACACTTAAAATTATAAACATAATTATCTAACTGACTAAACTTGCTTGTAAACCTATGAGTTATATTCACCATTGCCAACCTCCTGTGACTTTGAACAGGGGTGATGTCATGGTAATAAGTAGTAATAACATCTTTCAGTTTTTATTTCAAAAGATTCGGACCTTGGGATCTTGTGCGTGGTTCTTCTTCAGTGCTGGTAAATGATATGATATAGCATGTGCTAGCTCAATCAGCAGATAACGAGCCCACAGCTGGGCCACAGGGCTCCGTTCTGTGAGCAGGAGTAGGACACAAAATCCCACACGCGTGCACAGTGCTGTTTGTGTCGAGGTC
Source organism: Xestia xanthographa (assembly GCA_905147715.2). Lineage (NCBI taxonomy): Eukaryota > Metazoa > Arthropoda > Insecta > Lepidoptera > Noctuidae > Xestia > Xestia xanthographa. The sequence continues at coordinate 11,415,682 of LR990653.1, read as the reverse complement.
AAATGCAACGGGGTGGACTGTTCATCATACTCTTGACAATCCTACGTCTCTTTTAAACGGAAATAGGTTATTACTTTCTTTATACAGCCCTTTCTTTCTCTGTCTACACACCTCTGCTTTACTCCTCGCACTCGCACACAATAGCAATGTTATGTTGATTGAACAACGATAACACATGCGCGACTCTAAAGGTCGTTATTACACTACGTCCCCACTATACAGGCGTATAGCGTAAAACGTAGCTCATTTTTTCAAGTGTTCAATTAAGTACTGGCGGCAAAATAGACAAGTGTAAGTACACCTGCACCAACACAGCACTAGGTGGCAACTAGGTACCTGTTACCACGGGTAGCTAGCCTGCTACTTTGTACTTGGTTAGTTTTGACGCACGTGTTGCGCAAAGTCCCAAGAATATATTGTGAAGGTCGAAGGAATCTGTTGGATGTAGGCGCAGGGTAAAACCTTCGGAAGATCCGGAGTTCATTGTATAACACTGCGTGTCTTTCAGGTAACTGAGTTGCTGATAATGCTGTGCTTTACTTGAGTTGTCAATTAAACTTTATTTTACTGGTCGCAACTTGAAACTGGACTTAAGCTTGGGATGCTGTGTTCACCCAGTTATAGTAAAGATCGAGTTTTTTCCTTAAGCAGCAGCCTGGAGTTTAGGTTTTTTATGGTTGATGGCTCTTTATTACACGGGGCTTATACATAACTGGTCAAATTAAGATAAATGCTTTAAAAAATATTTAAAGCGTTTGTAAGGCTAGCTGCCTAAAATCTTACAGATAATACGTGGCAGGCGCAGTACAGGCGCAGGCGTAATTGTTATATGAACTTATGTGCAGAGCTGTGGTTATTATTTTGCCTGTTTATAGGCCGGTAGGTTGTGTAAGTAAACCTAACTATTTTGTCGACGGTACTGGAAACATGGCGGACCGCGACGACATGTGCCGAGGCCACGTGACGGCTATCGCACGTGCTGCACAAATCTGTCGATTCTCGGCCATTACCTGAGAGCTATAACTACGGTTAGGCGTAGGTACTGCGTGCTCACAACTTATTTGTATGAAAATAATTGGGTTTGGGAGGATTACTGGCAGAATATTCTCATAACAACATGTTGTCTGACGAGATAAAAGATTTCAACAGAGGGAAGAGAGAGAGTATTGAGATTTTAACAGGTTTTTTTGTGGATGCGGAAATGCACAGTTTGGTATTTCATCCGGCGAATACATGTTATCGAATAGAAATCATCGATAGTTCTTGTACAGGTTTAAATTTACTGAGGTATTCCCCATTTGGTAGGTAAGCTGAATTCTAAATGTACCTGTAAATTTTAGGTACAGATTTTTAATAAAGTGTGGGCATAATGTACCTATTGACTTACGAGTAACTGTATCGTCACAATGTAATGCACGTGTTATAAAATGTATCAGTATATTGACTGTATGCAGCGAGCCTAAGTTTATTATTAATATCGCTTTGATGTCTTCGGAAACTACTATAAGAGATGCAATAATTACGACGTGATCCGTAGTGTGTCGTAGTTCTTAGTACTCTCTCGTGATGTTATCTGGTTCCAGGAAAATCTAAATATATCACATTCAGCCTTTGTTACGCAATACGGCGTCAATATCACCTTCAATTATTATTCTCCGACTTTCTAGGCTCTCAGTTCATATAACAGGTTTATTACAGACTCTGCCCGGTTTCAGGAAAATCTATGGGTATCATAGGTACCTATCGTTAGTTAGAGCTCGATGCTATGATGCGATTAATCAGTTCCCAAGTAAGTCCATTATGAACTTTCTAGATTACATTATGCCAAATACTGTAACAATTTTTTCACTATTAGGTGAAACGATAAGGAAAAATACCTATTTGCATTTTAAGATATTATTTTATCGTAGAACACATAAAACTATGTAAACAGGATGCTGACAATGCGGTCATCTGGAAATTCTCGTGCTCTTATTAGTATTACAACACCGTAGACAACACTATACTTCAGTCCCTATAATATATTTCTTATCAGTGTATCACTATCTATGGCTAGTGATACTTCACTAGCTAATGGTAGTACTCTACCATTGGTATAAATTGGTTGTCAGCTATGGATTCGATAATAAGGAACGTTTTGAGTAAGAAGACGCGAAGAGAAACGATGCCCGAATAGATTGTGTGAAGGGATCATGGAGTCAGAGCAGTCTCTAGCTCATGTAGCGCCCGTGTGCAAACATTACTCTAGCGCCCCCTAGTAAGCGCGCGGTCAAAATGGAATGGGTACAAAGTAGCAGCACATCAAGTTACCACAAACTGACAAATAATAATACTCTATTGTTTGGAGAATAAATTTGAAGAAGAAATTTGTCGATTTTGGAGACCATGATGTGCTGTTGTCTGTTTTTAGAATTATACAGGGTGTTCTGGTGTTTACCCTAACAAACCCAAACGTACATATGTTAACATGCATTGCTTTGCTGTAATTCTACAAATATAGAAGAGCTCCAGAGGCTGTACAAAATGTATCCAAAGCGGAGCTCTTTTTACGTTGGTCATTAAATAAAAGTGCCACGGCCGGCCAAACGCGCGCGCCGATTGGGGCTCCGTAGCGAGCGGCGCTCGGCGCCCCCTAGGACCGGTTCTCTATTGTATTACCTAACTTTTTTATTCATAATTTAAAGTGCCATAACTTTTTTTGTCCTAATCGTCATTTGTCCGAATGATAACTTACCCGAACTTAATATCACATAATATCACATGCCATAAAATTGAAATTCCTAAATACAATATGCTCTAAACCCGTTTGTCATAAATATTACAATCAATAATATACAAAACACTTAAAATCGTTTTCAATAATAGTTATGAATCCTAAATTAAAAAAAAAAATGTTTAGATCTTAATAATATTTTTAAAACAAACCGGTATGTTCCCAGACGTTCCCAAAAGGGAACAGAACATTGTTATTTTAATTGTGTCTGTAATTACGGGTACCTACAGTAAAGTAAGTATTACTTAGCTTTTGCTATGCTATGAACTTCTCTCAACACAACACATTTTTATACAATATTGCTCTTATGAAATTTGTAAGAATTAAAAAGTAGAACCATCATATCGCAGAAAGTTCACAGTTAGAATCTTCTTTTGTTTTGGCATACATTTCATATAATTAGTCACTAAGAGGCAGAAAATCAATCAATAAACCGTCAATCATTATAAAACAGTTGAGTGTGAACATAATTATGTGGATTTTAATTTTCCCTGTAATAAGTATGCAATCATGCAGCAAGCATGCAGCAAGCATGCAGCAAGCAAGCAGCAAGCATGCAGCAATCATGCAGCAAGCATGCAACAAGCTTGCAGCAACCATGCAAGCACGCATACAGTATGCAAGCAACCATGCAAGCAACAAGCTTGCAGCAACCATGCAAGCACGCATACAGTATGCAAGCAAGCATGCAGCATGCAAGCGAGCAAGCAACATGCAGCAGGCATGGTTTCTGTCACGGCTCCGGCGCTGCGGAGCTCCGGCGGTCCCACGCGAGCTTATCGTCGCAGATGTGTTTAACGCTCACCACCGCAGCTTCGGCTTGCTGGCCGGCTTCGCCGGCCAGCCTCAGCAGCGGCGGCGAGTGTTACAACCACCTGCTCCTCAACTCGCGGGCCGCCTCGCCCCTCCGCGCCTACGCGATTTTAAATTACACACTAGGGGTAGGGCAGACAAGACTGCGTGGGGTCGGATTTACAGCGATTCGTTTCTGTCACTAAAACCTAATTTTTAGCAAATGTTTTAGGACCAAAAATTGTATTACACATAAATGGACTTTAGGAATAATACACATTATATAATATAATACTTAGGATAATTGACTTTATGGCATATACAATTAGAAGATTCAATTATTATAGTATTCGATATTATGACAGAACAGTTTTAGAAATAAAGATAATTATGTAAAACAAAATTTCGGGATTTTGAACATTATGGTAACTGAAGTTTATAGCAAACGTTTTATGGATAATGATTTTCGGACAAAAATTTTTAGGAGATATAAGGGAGTACCCCTAGGACCGCTGCGCCCGTGTGCAACGCATACCCTGCACACTAGGTAAAGACGGCCCTGCATAGAATTACGGCTGATAAAGATATTACCTATGGAAGAAAATATACTTACACCAAATAATCTGGGATAAAGGTAAAAAGACAATGATCCATGACTGGTTAAGGATTATCTTTTGCTTGATAGCTAGGAGATAGCCCATGACATCAGTCATTTACCAAAATAATGATCGAGAAAAACAGCAATAACTCTTAAGTATTTTAAATACTGCAGAGGTCAAGATAAGAAGTTGACAAACACTTACCTACATTAAAACCGCCGCGAATGAACTTTTTTTTAACTATACCTTATTTTTTGTAGGTATAGCACATGTTTTTATACAATCTAGGTATTTAGTTATATGGTTTGTGGCTGTTTACACCACAAGCACTAAAACAGTTGATATTTAAACTATAATAATTTAATTGTTTCGTTATACGATCGAGTCAAACCAGTATTGTAACCGTAATGATGTTTTTATCGAACAGGTTGCCAGTTTTCAGTCGGTTCACAAAGTTGTACCTATTATGTATTTTGTAAAACAAATATCGAAATATTATTTATTTTATTTGTTAGGGACAAAAAACAGTTACATGCCAAGCTTAAATAGAGATTCTTAAATTAGCAAATACTAAGAAATACATTTAAACAATCTATTCCATATTTATGTTACTACACATGTAACCCACGACATCGTCCACGAATACACAAAAAAAAAATTAAAAGAAAACAGACTAGACAGTTTTGACTGCCTCGTTGGTCTAGTGAGGTCTTGGATTTGGTTTCCAGGCCGGACAAAGTGTTATTTATTTATTTTACTATTTATGTACACACAGTATACAACTGAGGAAAATACATTAAAAATATGAGTACATAGGAACTGCTTATTTCTTAAGAAATTTCTGCCAGCAGACCTGCAAAAGGAGACATGAAAAAGAAATGTAGACAATAGTGTGTGAGAAAAGGAAGAGAATAGAGATTAAGTATGTGCCTTACCTAACTTAACCTATTAAGATATATAAATACACATATAAGTAAATATTAATATATACTTATATAAATACATAATGCTAAGATATATATAGACTATAAATATAAATATGTATATTATATTGGGTTTTCCATCAGAAATTCCTCAGAACCAGTCCAGAATCTAGCGTTGTGCCCGGCTGCTGGCATTAGGCTCGCCCCATATTACGTACGTCAGACTGAACCTTATCTAGCGGATGTGGGTGTATTATAGGTAGGTACGTCTGCCGAACCTTTTATCGGGAAATAAACGCGTGATATTATGTTATATCAAAAATAACGCTCTGTAAAGGCCTGAATGAGTAGAACCTACGGTTTATACGTGGAGGACAATATTACCATCTTGATCATCGTTAAATAAATCAGCCCATAAATGTGTATTTGTAATAATTCAGGATCAACCTAATGTTTGATCCTTATCGTGTTTAGTTCCGATAATCTATTGGAAAATTTCGATAATTGTTGCAGCAGTTGCAACCATGCTGTAAAGGCAAGTATGAAATTTTCGTTCCCAAAATTATATTTAAGTACATTTCTTGAAACGATAATTTGCTAGGTATTCTTGAACTTCTTTAACCACCAGACTAGCAAGCAATCGCCAGTGGGTACAAATAAACCTATTGTATTATCAACATACTTGATTTTTTGTCAACATAATTAATTCAAGAAACACTTCACAACGACAGCACTTAAAACTAGACACATCAAATTGAAATCTGAACTTTTTTGATGATATGCCGATTCAGAATCATTTAGTTTTTTATTTCCTGCTTGTTTGACGACGGCCTTGTTACTCCCAATTCGCGAATGCTACAATGTTTTTACAATGACGACCGTTCATTGTTGATACGATGCTAACAAAAAAGTAATAAGCTTAAATGACCTTAGCGTGTGATATTTTAGAAGTTCCCAGCGCAATCCTAGACTATAGTGTTTATCTAGTTCGGTTACCGGGGCTAGTTTTTTTTTGTTTTCCAATGGAGATACTTACCTACATGTGCCTCATATTGACGACTGATAAGAAGACGGTAGTCAATACAATTAAATCAATTGATTGTATAATCATGTTCCATTTAAAATAATAATGTTAGGTAGCGAGTTTTATGTTATAGAGCAGGTATTAGCTAAAATAAAAATTCCGAGTCCAATACTAAATTAGCAGGAAAATGTATTGAAATATTTTAGAGTTGTAATTAAAAAAATAAATAAACTTGATTGTTAAACAGAAAAGTTTACGCAATTTGATTTAGTAATACCTACCTACAACAAATCGAAAGTGCTCAATTGCTCATTGCAAATAATAGTAACTGTCGAAAAGATTCACCTACATACCTATAACCTGTCTATAAACGATCTACTTTGCAATCGTTTGATCTCAGTTATAAAAACTTTGAAGTAGATTCGGCCCTCTTCACCCTCTCAACTCATAGTTTGTAGAGGTATCAAAGTGGTTCTTTCATTAGACCAACTAATCTAACTAATCCCATGTGAAGAGTTAAAGTTCAAGTGTAATGACTATTACACAATGAATAACTTTGGCCTTTTAACGCGTCGCTCGTAGGTGATTATTATTTATGGGTTTCCCCTACATTGTTTGCTATCAAAACCGTTATTTTTTAGAACAAATATGTAACGGCCACAAATAAAACAGGCTGGTCGTCTGCCAGCGAGATGGGCAGACGAAATTTTGGACATGGAAGATAAAACCTGGATGAGGTTGGCATAGAAACATGGAGGTAGGCACAAGCCAAGAGGCGTACCTACCTATACCCAACAATGTCCACGCAGCGCCAGGCTGCCGGCTGCCGATGATAATGAAGAAGAAATTTAAAAAAACATAATTTTTGTAAATTTCTACGATACAGGTAGGTAGGCCTGCTGTGGGTATCTCACGGCAGGATGCTGCCTTCAGATGAATTGCGATGAAGTGATAAGTCGGACAGTAAATCTTAATATCTTACTCCATTTACAGTTTCCTGCACGTTCATAATGATTTCAATCATTTCAAAATCGATAATACTTACTTTCATTTTGAAAGTTCGACCATATCTTTCAATTACAAAGTTTTTGAGAAAGAGTTTTTTCAATACAAATTTTAATACACGTATCATCATCGTCACGCCTGAATTACCCGAAGGGTTATGCAGAGGTGCGCCTGCCTGAGTGCAAACACCCTTATAGTCCACACCCACCCACATTTCAATAGTTAATAATAAGTTTCAGTTGCAGACTTTGGTCTACCACTAAGAATTTCTTGATGAAAAACCACTATAACACATTGCCATACTGAGCAGTATCATTTGCGATCACTAAACCAACGAGGTCTGTAATAACATTGTTTTAAGGTCAATTTTTAAGTTTAATAATATTAACGTAAGTATCATATTATAGAACGTTATTATAATCTAAATAACTTAATAGACAAGCAGGCGGTATAACATGAAGCCCTGCTCGACGCTTCGGGGTGCGGATGCGGTGTCTATTGATCGATTAGGTACCGATAACTTTGATGACTGCCTTGAATGCGAAGCCAGCAACATTAGTTAGACGTCAAAATTACATACATACATTAGGGGTGCAAAATACGTAATGTAAGAGACAGTGTGTGACCACGAAGGAGATGACAGGACTTGTCGGCGACGAGACCCTATCTCGACACCAGGGTGCAAGTAGTGGCCGTACGTAAAAATGTAAGCGCGAATTGTATAGTTGATTTTGTTTAAAACTTGTGATATTAACGTAAAGTTTAGTCTAGGTAAATTCTCATTAGAATCATGCTAAAATCTCATTAGTTTTATGTTAATTTAGCGTCAAATTAATGCTAGACTCCAATAAGACTGATTAGAAAGGAAAATTTTAAGTTAAAAATTGTAAGTCAATACTAATTACGTAACTTGAAAACATGATTTTTTGTTTGATAAGATATAATGTTTAAATTAGTGTCAAAAGGTTGGTCTTAACTTAAAACCATTTTCTGTGAAAGAATTATGTAAATCGGTTCAGTAGTTTAGGAAATATAAGGAAAAATGTATAGTGAAAAATTCACACATTGCCAATTTAGCAGTTTATGTTCTAGGAAGTTTTTTATATGTTATATAAGGTGCAATATTATTGTTTTAGATTAAAGTAGACATAATAGGCTATGTAAAAAGGTATAATTTGTAAGGTTTATTTAATAAATAAATATAAATATGGGGTTCCAAAGGTCTCGGCTATAGCGAAAATAGACGCGAAATTAGAATCAAAAATCACGGTTCTCGTTACGGGCGGACAGGGCCGTATATTAATCGGGGTCGACGGCGAACGGTCGTCAGTCGCAGCCCAGCCACCGAGGAAGCAACAACTAGAAGAAAAAGGGGAACAAGCCGAAACCTAGGGAACTCCGAACATTGGGAAGAAAGAAAAATTGCGTTTTATTCTACGGTTCCTGCCTACCCCTCTCCTCCCCGAGGTCCAGCTCTACTAGGTCGCTAGTACCCGACCATACCCTACGCATTCAGGGGTGCGTGGAGACGTGCGCCACCAGCGAGTACTACAAGGAGCGCTCGTCTACTATTGTGGGAGATTGTCCCAGGTTGACTGGACCCCAGGGTCTGGCCATCCGAAACAGTTGGTCCTTCGAGCCGGATCCCTGCAAGAAGAGTTCAGAAGAAAAGAAGAGTCTGAAGACTTCGTTCAAGATGCCGGTAACTAGGAAGCAGAAGGATGCCTCCTCACGCTCCGAGTCCCGTCCTTCCGATAGGGACGCGACAGATGAAAGGTCGGGGTCAGAAGGGGTCACATCAGCGTCCGCGTCATCGGGAACTACAGACACGAACACTTCTACGGGTACCACGACTACAGAGACTACCACAATGACTGAGAACACAGCTGCGACTGCGACCACGACTACAGCGGAGTCAAAGAAAAGTAAGGAAGACACCGCCCAGAAGGAGACGACCAATAAGATCCCAGAAGATGTCCCGGTTAAAGGGGTTAGCGATTTAGACGTAACCTTGAAACCGACGGGGATCAGTCGTCGCGCCAGGTCTACGAAGACCACGAGTTCTTCAGCCAGAAGACGGGAGCTGGAAGCCAAAGAAGAATTGGCACGCCTGGAGCTGAAGCAAGCACAGGCTGCGGCAAACCTAGCTCGTGTTAGATTGGAATTGGCACAATGTGATGAAGAGGACTCCGTGGATGAAGACCAGGAAGACAGAACAGCACAGGTGCAGAACTGGATCGAGTCGTCTGCATTAGGCGAAGGCAGCAAAGAACAACCAGAGCTACGAGGCCAGCAGCCACCGGAATCCCAGAAAGTGAAGCCAGAAGAGAACTCCTCGACCAAAGGAGCTACAATCGAAATTCAAGCTTTAGCAACAGCATTTAAAGAAGCTTTCACCGCAAGAGGAGGACCAGTGGCACAGCCGAAGTACATTCACGAGTTACCCTACTTTGATGGCAACAGCAGCGAGTGGTTAGCCTTCAAAGTCGTCTATGAAGATACAGCACCAATGTTCAGCGAAATTCAAAACATGGCTCGACTAAGAAGAGCACTGAAGGGCAACGCAAGGGAAGCTATCAAGAGTCTGCTATACTCCGAAGCCTCTCCGTTAGAAGTGATGCAAGCCCTTAGAAGAAGATATGGAAGACCTGATGCGCTGGTGCTGGCTGAACTGGATAAGGTCAAGGCACTACCGAAGATTTCTGAAAATCCAAGGGACATATGTGTCTTCGCAAGTCAGATCAACAACAGCGTGGCATCAATCAAAGGGTTGAAGAAGCCTCAATACCTGCATTCACCTGAAATAGTGAAACAAATCATCGAGAAGATACCAACAATCCTCAAGTTCCGGTGGTACGACTTCACTGCAGCATCGGAAGAAGGCGAGTTCTCCGACCTGACATTGGTGTCCAAGTTCCTGAACATAGAAGCAGACAAGTGTGGAGCCTTTGCTACGTCCGAAGAGAAGAGCGGGTCCAGAAGAACCAATCGACAAGCAACGCACTCTACGAAAGAAAAAGATAACAAAGGAAGAAATTCAAGACAACAAGATAAAACTTGCCCTACATGTGAAGGTGAACACTTCCTCGTCGAGTGTCCGAAGTTCCAGAAGACGTCGGTGCAAGACCGCTGGGCAATAGTCAAGAAGAGTCACATCTGCTTCAAATGTCTGCAAGGAAAACATCGCAAGGAGAGCTGCAGGAAGCCGCCGTGCAAGGAATGCAAAAGGTGGCATCATCACCTGCTGCATGTGGAGCCGGAAGACAGGACCACAGGGGAAAAAACGGAAGCACCTCAAGAAGTAGCAACCGTCGCGGCATCAGTGAATGCAGTCAACAACGCAAGAGCATACCTGAAGATAGTTCCTGTTGAAGTCTTCGGGTCGAAAGGATCAAAGAAGATATTGGCCCTCATGGATGAAGGGTCAACAGTGTCACTTCTGGACGAGAAGGTGGCACAAGAAGTCGGCGCTCAGGGAGACAATGAAGAACTGGTCATCGAGACAGTAGGGGGCAGGCTGATAAGAAAGAAGAACTCTCAGATGCTGGACCTCACAGTCAAAGGGGTTCATCAGGGCAGCAAGAAGATCCTGAGAAGAGTTCGCACAATCGACGAATTGAAGCTTGCGCCGCAGTTCCTAGACAAGAAAAGAATAGAAGAATGTCAACATTTAAAGAAGATCGCCGACTCTCTATATTATAAAGGGGAGTCACCTCAGCTACTCATCGGTCAAGACAACTGGGAACTGATCGTGACACAAGAAGTAAGAAGAGGGAAACCAGGGGAACCAGTAGCTTCAAGAACGGGGCTTGGATGGGTGCTCCACGGGTCAGACGTCGGAGGCGTGAAAATAGTACACTTTCTTAACACGTGTCTACATATCAACACGCCAGAAGAAGAAATGCATCAAGCCATCAAGGATCACTTCGCGATCGAAGCTCTTGGTGTACAGCCGAGAAGACCTACTACAGACTCGGAAGGAAGAGCACTCACCATCCTGGAGAAGACCTGCAAGAGATTAGAAGATGGACGATTTGAAGCTGGACTTCTGTGGAGAAACGAAGACGAACAGATGCCGGAGAGCTACACGTCTGCAAGAAATCGACTGACTAACATAGAGAAGAAGATCGACAAAGAGCCTCAGTTGAAAGCAGAATACAACAAACAGATCCAGCATCTAATCGACAGCAAGTATGCAGAAGAAGCACCAATTGGACAAGAAGACTCCAAGAAGAAATGGTACCTCCCTCACTTCTCCGTGGTACATCCATTAAAGAAGAAAATAAGGATCGTCTTCGACGCTGCAGCTAAGTCAAAAGGAAGAAGTCTCAACGACGCTCTGCTACCAGGTCCAGATCTACTGCAGTCACTCTTCGGGGTACTATTGCGGTTTCGACAAGGTCCATTAGCAGTGGCAGCCGACATCAAAGAAATGTTCCTGCAAGTTCGCATCAGGCCGAAAGATAGAGATAGCCTGAGGTTCCTGTGGCGCGGGGATCGTCGCGACGTGCTGCCAAAGGAGTATAGGATGACATCAGTTATCTTCGGCGCAACTTCATCTCCAAGCACAGCAATATACGTGAAGAACCGAAACGCAGCGGACTACAAAGAAGAATATCCAGAAGCCGCAAGGGCCATCGAGCTGAACCACTACATGGACGACTACCTGCATAGTTTCCACTCAGAAGAAGACTTCAAGAAAATAACAGCGCAAGTGGACTTCATACACAAGAAGGCGGGCTTCGAACTCAGGGGCTGGGCTGCGAATCGACCAAAGTTACTACAAGGCGTGAAGACTGAAACAACAGAGAAAACGGAAGTAAACCTTGGTGAAAAAGAAGAGAAGACACTGGGGCTACGCTGGTTCACAGAAAGAGACTCCATCGGCTTCAGGGCGAACTTACGAAATACGCCTGAAGAAATAGCAAACGGTTTCAAGATACCTACGAAGAGAGAAGTTACCAGCGCAGTTATGTCGACCTTCGATCCGCTGGGGCTAGCATCACCAGTCCTCGTCCAAGGCAAGAAGCTGCTGCAGAACATATGGCGAAGCGGCGTCGGCTGGGATGAAGAAATAGAAAATAAGGAGTATGAAGATTGGAAAACTTACCTGGAGAAGATGAAGCTGCTCCAAAACCTGCAGGTTCCAAGGTGTCTGGCGCCACATCGCACCGAGGGGGAGCTGCACACGTTCACAGATGCTAGTGAAGCAGCATATGCAGCGACTGTATATTGGAGGACAGAAGATCAAGATGGAACTTACCACGTCAGCTTAGTGGCGGCGAAAGTAAGAGTCACTCCACTGAAGCCAGTATCGATCCCGAGACTCGAGCTGCAAGCGGCCCTCCTGGGAAGCAGACTGGCACATTCTGTAGAAGAAGAAATGGACCTGAAGATAGCAAAGAAGACGTTTTGGACAGACTCCAGCATAGTACTTTCCTGGATCAAGACTGACCCAAGAACCTTCAAGACGTTCGTGGCTCACCGCTTGGCAGAAATAGAAGATCTCACCAAACCACAGGAATGGAGATGGGTGCCCACGGCGCAGAACCCTGCAGACGATGCGACGCGAGACGTGCCAGAACACTTCAGCTGCAATCACCGATGGTACGCTGGACCAGACTTCCTGAGGAAAGAAGAAGCACACTGGCCTGCGGCAAGAATCTTCAAAAGGGAAGCTACAGGTGAAGAAAAGACTATGGACATCGTAGCAACATCAAGAACCACGCATCCAACACCAGATCCTGAACGGTTCTCTTCATGGAAGAGACTCTGGCGAGCCACAGCGAGAGTACTGCAGTTCATACAACTCTGCAGAACAAGGGAAAAAGTCCACGCCAGCCGAGAAGATCCTGCCTGGAAACCAATGAAAGGAAAAAAGAAGAAGATGATTGAGAAGCAACATCGACCTTCAAAAACAACAGAAAGGAAGTACTTACCAATGGACACAGACCTGCTTCAACGAGCTGAAACTCTACTGTTACAACGAAGTCAAGAGGGAAGCTTCAAAGAAGACATCAAGAGTCTACAGCAAGGAAAACAGATAGAAGCCAGCAGCAAGTTGAAGAAACTCGACATAATACTCGAAGAGGGTCTCCTGCGCATGAAGGGCAGAATCGACGCAATAGAAGGCGTGACCAGAGACTACAAGCGACCCATCGTGCTCGACAGCAAGGACACAACTACGCGACTCATCATGAAAGACTTTCACTGTCGCTTCAATCACGGAAATCACGCGACAGTAATGAACGAGTTGAGACAACGCTTCTGGGTACTAGGGCTGAGATCGGCGATCAAGGCAGTTCAACATCAATGTCAGTGGTGCAAGATGAAGAAAGGAAAACCACAAGAGCTACCGACGGGCAACTTACCTATTGAAAGATTGATGCACGGAAATCCTCCCTTTACGTGCACTGGAGTCGATTATTTCGGCCCCATGGTCATCACAGTAGCAAGGCGTCAAGAGAAGAGATGGGGTGCCCTGTTCACATGCCTAACAACACGGGCTGTGCACATTGAGCTCACACCTTCACTCTCCACCGACAGCATGATCATGGCGCTTCGACGATTCGCTGCAAGAAGAGGGATGCCGAAGACAATCTATAGTGACAACGGGACCAACTTCGTCGGTGCCAACAAAGAGCTGCAAGAGACATCAGACATCACGAATCAAGAGGCTCTCACCTTAGAAGCAGAGAAGATTGGCGTGCAGTGGAAGTTCATCCCTCCTGGTGCACCTAACATGGGCGGTGCATGGGAGCGTTTGGTGCGATCAATTAAAACCGCACTAGACGCCACACTCAACGAAAAGCATCCACGAGAGGAGGTACTCCATACCCTCCTGCTTGAGGCCGAGCACATAGTCAACTCTCGGCCTCTCACTCACCTCTCCGAGAATCTTGAAGAAGAAGCACTTACTCCAAACCACTTCCTCATTGGGCGGTCCTGCGGCGCAACGAGAGTCGGCAGCTTCCAAGACGACGAGCTCGTGGGCAGACACACCTGGAAGACTACGCAGCGACTTGCCGATCACTTTTGGCAACGTTGGCTGCGAGAATACCTGCCTACGCTACTGCCGAGGAAGACGAAGGGAAGAACCTGCGCCACAGACCTGCAAGTGGGGGACGTCGTGCTTATCGTCGACCACAGCCTACCGCGATGCACCTGGCCGCGCGGCAGAATCCTGCAGGTGTATCCAGGACCAGATGGGCGAACGAGAATCGTCGACGTCGGTACGCGAGGAGGCGTGCTACGAAGACCCAGTTCGAGAGTGGTGCTGTTGGTGCCGGGAGTGTCGCCGAGCCTGGAGGATGGTGCGATGCACGAGGGGGAGACTGTCGGCGACGAGACCCTATCTCGACACCAGGGTGCAAGTAGTGGCCGTACGTAAAAATGTAAGCGCGAATTGTATAGTTGATTTTGTTTAAAACTTGTGATATTAACGTAAAGTTTAGTCTAGGTAAATTCTCATTAGAATCATGCTAAAATCTCATTAGTTTTATGTTAATTTAGCGTCAAATTAATGCTAGACTCCAATAAGACTGATTAGAAAGGAAAATTTTAAGTTAAAAATTGTAAGTCAATACTAATTACGTAACTTGAAAACATGATTTTTTGTTTGATAAGATATAATGTTTAAATTAGTGTCAAAAGGTTGGTCTTAACTTAAAACCATTTTCTGTGAAAGAATTATGTAAATCGGTTCAGTAGTTTAGGAAATATAAGGAAAAATGTATAGTGAAAAATTCACACATTGCCAATTTAGCAGTTTATGTTCTAGGAAGTTTTTTATATGTTATATAAGGTGCAATATTATTGTTTTAGATTAAAGTAGACATAATAGGCTATGTAAAAAGGTATAATTTGTAAGGTTTATTTAATAAATAAATATAAATATGGGGTTCCAAAGGTCTCGGCTATAGCGAAAATAGACGCGAAATTAGAATCAAAAATCACGGTTCTCGTTACGGGCGGACAGGGCCGTATATTAATCGGGGTCGACGGCGAACGGTCGTCAGTCGCAGCCCAGCCACCGAGGAAGCAACAACTAGAAGAAAAAGGGGAACAAGCCGAAACCTAGGGAACTCCGAACATTGGGAAGAAAGAAAAATTGCGTTTTATTCTACGGTTCCTGCCTACCCCTCTCCTCCCCGAGGTCCAGCTCTACTAGGTCGCTAGTACCCGACCATACCCTACGCATTCAGGGGTGCGTGGAGACGTGCGCCACCAGCGAGTACTACAAGGAGCGCTCGTCTACTATTGTGGGAGATTGTCCCAGGTTGACTGGACCCCAGGGTCTGGCCATCCGAAACAGGACTAACGGGATAGGGTCTGTCAGAAAGACAGAAGGACGCGCGGATTCACGGGAGTTAGATGGAGTGGAGGCCTAAGCCCAAAAGCGGGACAGAACAGGAAAAAAAACTTTGTCATCGTCAATAATTTTGCAAGCAGAAGGTATTGGGATCTGATCTTGGTGATGTTCTTCAGAAGTTCAGGAGCGCATGTACTTGCAACCTGCTTGCGTATATAAAGGATGAACTTTTCTAGTGGCTGTGGGTGGCTAAATCCAAAACTCTATGGGTGCGATTCCTGGTTAGGAAAATAGTTTTTTGCTAAAAATCCAGTTATTTTGTTTTATTTTTGATCAATATCGGGCTCGAGACTCATTTCAGTATTTTTCGCTGTTCCTCATAGCTTATTTGACCAACCACGCCCAATGGAAAAATTCACCAGCATTCTTTAGTTTTTACCCACTTCCGTAAAAAAATGGCGTGAGTTCAAAATATGTTTACTTATCTGTTTTTTTTTATAGCCATCTTTTAATCACGCGAAGGTTTTTTAGGCCACTTTTATAGCCCTTGCTCCACCTTGGTGGTACATCGTGACTCGTGAGGTTTAAGGCTACCCCTCCCTATTCCCTCCGCATCATGTGTATTTTTTACCATTTAAAAGATCAGATAGTTTTAGATTGTCCTAATAAAAAAATACTTGACTGGGGATTACTTAGGTATGCGACATTCACGTGTAATTTGCACGTGATTGTCACATGTTTATCCAATCTCCCCATCGTGATTGATCGTGATTTTTGTGACCCCTCTTCCCCCCTTTTCAAACCTCAGGTGATTCAACAACAACAACATCATTTATTTCAGGCTACAATGGCCCTTATAAAGTAAAAACAAAACTTGTGTTAATAAATAAGACTTAAAACTATGTTAGTAGCACTTCACTTGTTCACAGTTCTCTTGTGTTGGCTAACCAGTGGAACTTGTCCGCGGAAACGACGGAACACCACGTCCTGGGGTCAAAACTCTTCTTCCATCACCATGGGCAGATAACAATTTGGTACTCGCACCACGAACGCCTTGAAGTTAACTTTGCGGTGCGATTCCAGTAACTGCACCCTCGGTGTGTACCTCGTCTTTTGGTGCACGTACTCCACGATGTCTTCCACTTTAGTGAAGTAAGCCGAATACACCGGTTTACATATCTCGCTTAAGATATGCAAACCGGTGTATTCGGCTTGGCTGCATGCAAGCTCAGAGGCTCAGGGTTCGCACGAGCCTTGCCGCAGAGGTTCTTAATTGTTCGCGAACAAGGTTATAGGACGACACCTTTGGGAAATAATGGTGATTAGATTATTAGATCAATTTTTTTTTAGATTTCCCTAAATGACAATAAGCTTGCCTGGTCTTGCTCTTCCTGGGATTTTTAACATCATGCATGACTGACGAAGTGTTGGTTAATTCAACACAACACTCCTGCCTAACCCTCCATACAATATAGTAGTTGCCGTGTTTGATAGTAGTCAATAAAGCAAAATGAACCTGTTTCATAGTTCACCGGGCTGGCCGCAAACATTCGGTATCTCATCAGGAATTCCGCTTCAGGATTCCTGTACCAATTTCCGGATGCAGCATATAATATTATTGATTATTTGATTACACCGCAAAGCATCCGTTTTGAGTTTGTTATGGACCTCATGCATTCGCTATGTGTTTTATGCCTATTTTCCCAGATTCTTGGTAGGTACCTTGTATTGCATCTGATTTCAAATCGTGTTTTGCAAATTCCCGCGTGGTTTTCTACTAAATCCTAAGGAAAATCCACGATTTACCTGTACGTCATCAACGATATGGTTTCTGATTATTATTTTTACCAGATTTTCCCGCTTCCTCCTGTGTGCTGAAAACAACCGCAGTACTAATTTCGTCAGTATTTTTAGTAGGAAAACCATTTTTAACAGTTGTTTACAAGCGGAAAATGTAAAATTTAATTTTATATTAAGTCACAAATTGTATGTTCTTAATATAAGAAAATATAAGCTGTTATTTAGATGAGATAAAAGTAATGTACAAATAAAACTTATTAAAATTGTTTTATCAGATCTTATATGGACGCAGAATGAGCAATACAATAAGTTCTCGAAAAAGGAAAACAGTTACAGACAAAAAAGCTATGTAACGAATCATCATCATCATCATTTCAGCCGAAAGACGTCCACTGCTGGACATAGGCCTCCCCCAAGTGTCGCCACATTGACCGAACGAACATTGGAATGTAACGAATGAAATAGTAATTATTCTGCATCTTTTCTTTCGTACATAACCATTACCTAATGTTGCCAACTTGTTGTTATTTACTACAATATTATCTAACACGCGCTTTGTCAAATATTATGTCAATAATCTAAATGAACTAAATCATTATATAAGGAAAAACTGACTGACAAAAATGCCTACGCATGTGAAATATTCTACAACAGGATTTGAATAATCGCCAAGAGATTATTAACATTACTAAGTCATCAGATAGAAAATTAGATTCGGAGACTGGAATGAGATTCAATGTACTCAGAACGGTAAATATTTAGACAACAATTATATCAGTAAAGCGTGATCCTCTAATAAAAGTTTCTACCTCTTGATTCAGAGCGGAGTTATCTCGGTTAAACATTTTCCAACGCTTCCTTGAGATCGGAAAATGCTTTGAAACATATTACAAACAGCGTAATGGATGTACAGTTGTGCGAACCGTTCTACTGGGCAATACATGATCTGTTGCTGTAGTAACTGGTTTGATTACTACGTAATCGTCTAGTGTTGGTATGATATCATTTGTTGAACATCGTGGTCACGCCCGCAACGAGATTTCAAACGCATCAAGGCTGATCGCTCACTTGGGCACTTGCCTCACTGCAACTCGACTTATGTCGATATCCAAAATATTATCATTCATTTTATTTGTATCTACTGTTGCGACATCGTTTAGCAAACCAATCGGTTTAGTTAATTTTGCGTCGTATTATTGTAAGCGTATCTTAGTTACTCCACGTGGCGTATATACTTAAGTGTAGTTGTGAAATCTAACTAAATAATTATTGATATTTCCGGGACTCCACAAAATGTTGCGTTTAGATAACTCTAGACATACCATAGTTAGAAAACAGATTCTATTTTGATTGTGGTTTGATTACAAGAAAGTTGTCTTCATCAACAGACATGGAACGTTCAAAATAAATATTTCGGAATATCTTTTGGCCAACCAAAAATGTTAGCGGTTTCCTAATACGTTTTGTTAAACTTTATGTCACAATTCATAGTTAGGTGTATGCAAATATCTTATCAACATCCTGCCTCGTGCGTGGCATTCAGAGTGGAGTTAGCTGCTAAATATAGTCGGCGACATAATCGCTGATACCGTCGTGTCTCGTTCCACATCTCAATTGTTATTTAATTAATGTCGTCGCCCATATTACTACGGTTTCGGTGTATGATCACATTGCCTTTTGTTTTGGATGCTACAATGACATCTGCTACTGTTGTATTCGTTTGCTTAATTTATTTATCTTCCTGTGGATTGGTTGTAATGTTATCATCTTTTGTGTTTGTGCCACCTAGGATAGTCCTTTGTACTTGTCTGGTGTTTCCATCCTTTGCTTCAACATCAAGCAATTAATTAGAAGATAATATTTTCAGGACAAGTTTAAGTTTAGTTTGGAAATTTGTTTTCTAATTTCTGTCCTTCGGATTGCATTGAAATGGTCTATAGAGACAGGAGTGACTCATAGATACGATTGGTAATAGACATATTTTCCATAGTTTATCTTGCAACAAAGTAAAACTCCTCTTTGTGTCTATGACATTTATAAGACCATTACCTACTAAGTGTATTGCACATTAAATCATAAACGGGTACAGCCGCGATTGAGGTTTGTAATATTGTTCAGTGTGTAAGTAGGTTTCTGTTAGGTATTCTATTCCTTGACGCTAGAATGTAATCCGATTACGAAACCTCAGTGATAGTTATTGTTATCTTTACACTACGTTTCTGAACGCCGTGTGTTCACTCGAGTTCTGTCTCAGAAATGTACTGTGGAAAATGGTTTTCCTGAGATAAACGTTTCCATTTATTGAATACGAGTTTTGTTCAAATATCAGCTATGCGTTTTGAAAATTCGCAGCCCTGGTTTTCTTCTCATGAAAAATGAAGTTTAGTTGTGGTTTGTTCCTTCATGACATGAGCAAAAACGTTATAAAACTCATTTGTTTTAAAGTAAGTTATTATGTCAAACTGTATTTGCGGCTTAATTATCTGCCAACATAAATAAAAACTATTGACTTAGACCCGCAGTTTGGTGCGGTTGGTACGGTTTACACGCAAGTGTCCTTGTGTATGTGTTAATGGGATGTAAGAAGTCGTCTTGTGTTTGATTGGCGGCAGGTTCCGCGTTACGTCATTGGACCACACAAGATGCGCGCGCGCAGGTACCCGCGCCTTACCGATAGCCCTTTATAGCCGCTAGGAACAACCTTCCGATTTCAATCGATCGTTCCGATTAATTAATTGTCTCGATTAATTATGTTTGTTCGTGATGTAGTACACTGAGTTGAAGTTGTATTTTAGTTTTTCTTACTAAAAGTTTGTGGGTTTTATTGTCATGGAGTCGGTAGTCATTGTTTAAACATGACGCTATGGGAATAACCAGTATTTTGCCAATTCTTTCCAATAATTGTTAACCGCGGCAACCCAAGAACAAACAAAAAATGTTTAAAACGTACCTACTAGCGGTACCTCTGACGGATCACATACAGTCAGATCTATAAAGTTTTAATTTTAAAGGGAGCAGGTAGTAAAAAAATGTCTTACGGACACCGCTCCGCTGTCGGCATCTATCAAAGCACAAGATGCTCCCACGACACTATTTATAAAATATCAAGAGATTTTTTAAAGGTTTTACAACTCTTTTTGTACCTCGTATGTGACTAGTATTTATTTGTTTTTTGCGCCGCTTGTTATAATAGAATTGGATGGGCTCGCTCTGGTATGTAATTGGTGTACTTGTAGGGTACATAACATTGACAATAGAACTACATACATAATGCATGTTTACCTACTTCTTGAGAAGTTGAGATCACAACATTGCGAATTGCTGCTTTACACGGGATTAAGGATTTCGCATTTGACACCTGTTTCGAAGACTTCGTTGCTGTACAACTTTGTCCCTCACTACTTAATATGAACGGAGCCTTCTCAGCTGAAAAAAAAACAAGACCATCTATTTGGTAAAAAATAATACCTATATTGAACCCGATGAATAATGTCTAAATTCCACAGAGAGGCGCATCATCATCATAAGCCACAATAAAATAAACCACGCTTACTAATCGTTGCAGGTTAAAACCGGCTACAAATGGTAATAAAATAAAGGTACACACATACACGTGAAGTGTCGAAACGCAGTTCTCTCTTTCCGATATAAATAGTGCGAGGCGAGGCGAGGCGAGCGCGGCCTGCGCAGCGCACTGACCGACCATCGACAGCGATCCCGATAATCGGGCGAATGTTTGAGTTTCTCTATTTTCAAATCGGGTGACTGCGAGTCCCTAAACGGAAACAGAGGTAACGTGCGCGTTTGCGTTGTACGCGGTGCCCGTGTAACTTGCGCTGGGACAGGTTAACGCTCGTTACACGGATGGTGTGCGGGAAGGGTATCGCGCGAGCGGGCGGTCGTGTGAACGCGCCGCGTTAATTGGCGTGCGGAGTGTCCGGCTGTCTTCGCGCCACGCGCCTGCGCGCGCTGTTCATCTCGCGCCCGTTTATATTTGAATTTAGAACAATAAAATATTATTTTATTACGGATAAAATGTAACTTGCCAGTATTTTTATTAGTATGCCGTATAAAATGCATGAAATGTTCAAAAGCGTAGATGTAACAGTCGGAACTAAGTTCGTTATTAAATAAAACGCGAAGCTTTGGCGGCGTTTATCGATGAATCAAATGTAATAGTAAGATATTATTAAACAAAAACTGTATGGGTATTTTGGTAAACAAGCACGCTTATAGCAATTTGTTATCAGCGCAGAGCTGTTGCTTATCGATGCTGTAAGTCGAACAAGGACGTCGATAGCACACCGCACTCGTCCTGTTTGGTTACAGAACGTATCGTATAGGTACCATCTGTCATACCTACTTACCTAACTTGTTATCAATACTTATTTTAGAAACAATGGTTCAAGTGTCTATCGTTACGTTCGTAGGTAGGTACCTAATTTATGTCTATGAAAAAGCTATGTTTGTCTGACAAACAGCTTTACCTACAGTTTGGCCGCTGAGAGAATGCGTTCCTGACGTCCGTCAGACATTTAGCGCGAAATTATAACATTTATTGTTACTTGATTTAATGATACCTATCGTTTTTAATAATAGGTATTATTTGTTAATAGGGCAAAAAGGGTAAAAATAGGTAAGTTATACAGGGTGTGACCTTATCACGAAGCCGTCAACCAAGCATTCTGTACATCAAACTAAGTAACTTTACGCAAAAATTATTGCTGGGAAACGACTTTGTTTTTGGGATGAAAAATCATGTTTTGTGGTAGAACTCAATGTAACGCACTCAAAACATTGTGCTGGTGGATGGATTGAATAGTACGGGGTTCGTGGAGGCGTTTAAAGTAAAAATCTTACATAAAAAATTGAATTAAAAAAAAACTTGGTAAAAAGTTGGAAGTGTTGGAACTTTGACCCCCAATATCTCTGTAACTAGAAGGTTCCCAGGTATGGTGTAAAACAAAAAAATGATCGCAAGGACGAGGAGAACAAGTGCCTTTCGGCTTCGTTAAGAGGTGTTTTAGACCCTATAAAAGCTTTAAGTTATAACTATATAATACTAATACTCGCGCCCTGTCAGGAACGCATTCTCTCAGCGGCCAAACTGTACGTTTTTTTTAATAAAATGCTACAAATGAAAAGATTTTCTCAGAGTCAGTCTCACTGAAAATAAAGTTTTCTAATGCTTTGTAACTTCAGTGAACGGCGACGTCTTGAAAGTTTATCATGTTTGTGGATGCCTATTGTACTACCTGTTTTAAAACAAAACCACTGAGTTTGCATACTGCTAAGAAAACTTAAGAGTTTAGAAACGTGTTAAGGCCCTTCTAACCCTCAAATTAGCAACTCTATTTGTGGTGGTTCAAATTTCGTTTGAAATACTATTAGAATAAAGTTCTAATCAGCTTGCACTACAAAGCGGTTGTTATAAAAATCTATTGATTGGACTAAAAAAATAAAACACATAAGACCTGCTTTATAGTTAGTTCAGTTAGTATGCAAAGTTTCATGATGTAATTTAAAGTCCTTTTCTAATACCAGCGGTTTATTGTTCGATTTGGAGGTAACTTTGGATTTTTTTTCTATCGAGAAAAAAATATGGAATCGTGTTTTCGTCACACATAGGACTTAGCATTAATCCTCAACTTTACCATATATTTATTTCAAAATTAATGCTGCAGAATTTAAGGCGTAACGGAGGATCATGCTAAGCCATTTGAGGGATGTAAGAGAGTTAAGTCTCGTTTACTCAAATTAAGGTTTTATTTGTATATTTTAACAAAACCACAGATAGTTTTGGCAGATATTGTTAGGTATTACGGGTAATTAAAGGCACATTATAACCCATTGCAGCAAAAATCTTCTTGTATATCAAAATAACCGGCATCGATCACTAAATTCTCCAAGAAATTCAAGCTTTTGGCTTAAGGAAACTTACATGGTAGTATTCATTAGAAAAGAAGAGCTATGTATAACCTTCTGAAATAGGTTGTAGATTACAGACAAGTAGAAATATCTAATGTCCAGCAATATTTATTTATATTTATTTATCCATTGCAAAAATACAGGGTGGACGTACCGTCGAACAAGCTATTTGGTTGGTTTACATTTTTTAATGTAATTTGTGTGTTAAGGCGACTACAGGAGTTAAATTAGCAACTCTGTTTGTGGTGGTTTAAATTTCGTTTGAAATACTGTTAGAATAAAGTTCTAATCAGCTTGCACTACAAAGTGGTTGTTACGTGAGTCAAAATCAAAATCAAAATCAAAGCATTTATTTCAAGTAGGCCAGTTACAGGCACTTTTGAATTGTCGAAACAAATATGAAAATTAAATGTAGCTACAGTCCCAGACACAAGACATAAAAACTGTGAAAGTACTGTAGTTGCCCATTCCCTAGCGTAGATCTCTATGGAGAAGAATGGGCAAGAAACTCCATGGACACTCTTTTAAATCAGAATATTTTTACAAAATCTTGGTTACATCATTCATGTTGAGATGGTACATTATGTGAGAACAATGTAGCAAGATGTGCACGTTAAAGGTGTCCATAGTAAAAAAAAAAACAAAAACAATTAAAAAATAAAATTATTAAATTCAAAAGCCGTGGCAACCAAGAGCTGACCAGTCCCAACTGACAGCGCTCGTTCACGAACATGACGCATGTATCAGCACCATTCAACTCAACCATTTTGAAGGGAACTAAATGATCCGACACACGCGTCACCATCAGCGAGACATTTGAGTGAGCATGACAATCGCCACGGCACATTCAAGTCAAGGAAAAACGTAGGTTTCTAGCGACTGATAGCATTCTAGTACATAGCACTCACACAATATGCGATAGGCGGCTAGGTGGTAGGTGAGTCACTGCGGGCCGAATAATGCGAAATGAGTGTTTTTTTGCGATTTACAAAAATCTATTGATTGGCCTAAAAAAATAAAACACTATCATGCTAATATGTTGCTTGTAGAATTATTTGCCAAAAAATCAGAATGATCGCATGTATTTTAGTATGGTTTTTACTCGTTAAAAGATTTTTTTAGAGATAAGTACTTGATCTTTTTTTATCGAGTATAATTAGTTGTATTATGTTTTCAAAACACTATCATACTAGCATATTTCCTGAAGAATATCATATATTTTTCTGGTTTTGTTTATTGCAGTGAATCGTATGCTTTTTTGCATTATAAAACTAGCGTTTAGCTCTTGTAGTCCCCTTAAACTGTAAACTAAATAGCTTGTTCGATCGTACATCGACGCACAAACAGCTAGGTACCACATAAACAGTAGGTAGGTACATGATTCCGAACCTCCCACATATACATTTTTCATCGGTACTTAAAAAGATCAGCTGTACATTTTGAATAATATGTAAGTATTGCACTTTTGAAGCTGATTTTTTACCAGTTTGTGCGTCAATGTGTTTGTGTCTACCCTGTATAAAAAAACGTCATAATCTTTGCCTATCTACTTACTACTAAGTACTAATATGGATGAAAAGTATTCAGTATCGGCGAAAAATAAACTATTTAATTACATGCTTAGTTTTTATTACATACTCATGCCTAGGTCGTTGACCTGTCACTGGCTATGTAAGTATTTTCTTTTGTTTAGCCGTAAGTAGATCGTTAATTTGTGTCAGTAACTTTGTTGGCTTATGTTCTGTACCTGCTTAGTTACTATTGCCCAGTACACAACCTCTGTCACAATAACCAGTAATACTTAACTGGTGGTACTTTGCCCAAGTCATATTGAAACAATTTGAACTACTTAATGCAGGTACAATTGAAAGTTGCCCCAATAATCACATAGGTATCTGTGTTGTGCGATATTTGTCATTCATTTGCATTTTGTTAAGAGGAAACGCGAGCTTCTACTTGAGCGAAACGATTGATTAGGGATTATAGACTTGGATAAATATTAACCTCAGCAGTGAAAAATATTAACAATACTCATAATATAACATCACGCTTGTAATCCCCGAAGGGTTAGGCAAAGCTCTACCTAGAACACCGACATTTCACAAGCTATTATGGTTTTTTTAAATTCCTATGTAAAAGGGGACGAGCCTATTGACATCAACCGGGCACAAATCCATACTTCGTGGCTGCCACTGAGAAATTCCTGATGCAAAAACCCGCTAACATTTGGCCCGACTCGGGAAATGAACCCAGGACCGCTTGCTCAATAATCGCGTTTACGACCACTACTCCAATAGTACTTATTAGTGATTAACAATTATTCAGGCTGTGAACTAGGGCTTGCAATCCGGATATCCGTATTGTCCGGATATCCGCATATGCAAATCCGGATTTTACTTGCATCATCATCCGGATTTTTCGAATGTTACGGATAGTTGTATTTCTATTTTAAATATTAATTAAAAAACTGTCATCTACAAAGTACATAACTCTTATTTATTATTTTAATATAGAGTTAATCACTCTTGCAATTTTATTCACTTCTCAAGTCACAACACAATAAGTCAATTTAGTGACAGAGATCATAACAACATTGACCACTTGTTAAAGTTAAGCTTACATCCATACTGCACACATTTTCAAGATTGTATTGTATCGCACGCACGGTCGCTTCTCACTTAAAACCAGTTCTTGTTCTAAAGTGATGTTTTTATTTAATTAGTATGTTATAAATAGGTTGATTTGATTAGGATTTTGTGATAAATGTAAGATCTCATTTTTAATTAGAATTGTTTTAAGTATGAGAAGAATAGATACAAATTATTTGTGCGGTATCGGTGTTTTATTGTATAATTTTAGAGAGTGGACTAGTTTTATTTTATTATGTGATTGTTACTTGAAATATTGGTAATATGGTTATTTCTTTGTCATTTTGCTTGAGAGACTGATTAAAACGTGTTACAAAAGTTTATTAGTTTTATTTAGAATAAAAACTAAAAAATATCCGTATTATCCGGATATTCCGGATAGTAAAATATTGATATCCGTATTATCCGGATAGTAAAAATGTAGTGTTAACAGACCCTTCACGAAGCCGTCAACCAAGCATTCGATACATCAAACTAAGTAACTAACCTTACGCAAAAATATTGCTGGGAAACGACTTTTTTTTGGGGTGTAAAATCACGTTTTACGGTAAAACTTAATGTTACACATTCAAGACATTGTGCTGATGGATGCATCGAATAGTAAACGCGTCATGAAGGTATTTAAAGTAAAAAAAGGTCTTAGGGGACTGCCGATAGAAGTGAAAACAAAAAGTACACAGGCCCCGCCCCAGTCGTAGCCCTGGTAATGCCCCGCGCATGCCTATGTGGTGCTACGCCGTAGCGGATGCTACGAGTGCTACGAACAGCTACAAAGCGTGCCCGCAAGTTACGTTACGTGACGATGAGTTCAATGTTTTTCCTTCACCCAAAAAGTGCTCAACGCGCATAAAGAAGTTTTCACTTTAAAAAACTAAACTAAAAACTAGAATAAAAAAAAAATGTTGTGAAAAAGTTGGAACTTTGACCTCTAATATCTCCCGTAGAAGGTTCGCAGGTTCCAGGACAAAAAAAAATATCGCGATGACGGGGAAAACAAGTTTCTTTTGACTTCGTTAAATGTGATAAAGAGTGTAAATAGACCCTCTATTTACACTCTTTATATACCTATTAGGTAAGTCTTGTCAGGAAAAATAGTAGAGAAAACCAGAGTCAAAAATTTCTGAAAAACCGCATTCTTTTCGTTAGCTGCAAAACGTGACACAATAATTAATAAATAATAATAAATATTGCTGGACATTACACACAGCGCCATCTAGTGCCACACTAAGCAACGAGGCTTGTGTCGTGGACACCAGATAGTTGATAATACTACATAGATACTTTTTGTTTGTAAATACATACTTATTATACATATAAACATCCATGACTCGGAAACAAATGTCCATGCTCATCACACAAACATTTGCTCCGATCGGGATTCGAACCCGGGACCCTAAGAACGTCAGGCAACCTCACTACCGCTGCGCCAATCAGGTCGTCAAATTGAAACATACATAATTATACGATATTATTTTATAGGTATATAGGTAAAACATACCTACCTACCTATTATAAAAGTGAAGCAAAAATAAAACCTTTTAAAAACGAATTAAGTAATCGAACGACATGATTCGGATGAAATACGTTATCTGATTACCTAGCGATTAAGTATAAGGATTCAATTAGTGTGATTAAGATCGTTTCCGCACGGTACATTTCCACGGAAAAGTACACAATATGGAAACGTAATACATGTTCCGATAACAATTACGTGACGTCTTGTTCGTTTTGTTGCCATATGCACAGGAATTTAAGGAAGTTGATGAAAAGTGGTGGATCAGCACTAGTGTAGCTAAGACGAAGCTACCGAGGCGTGAGAAAGGTCAAAGAAACAGGGACCCGGACTTTAGGACGGAAAAGTGACAATGGACACATGACATGGTGACATGGTGGATAGTGTGGTTGACAATGGTGTCGATTTTGTTGTGCACAAACTAAACTTAATTTAGGCTATTGCTATCTTTTTCTCTCTAGTAGAACGAGAAAGAGACGGACGTAAATTAGAGCAGTCAAATTTAGTTGGAACTTATATTTCCATACACATGAAGGGTGCACGTAAAAACATGTCGACTAAAAACACGGTTAAGCGCAAGGCACACACTATCTCTAACTTAGTTCATAGCTATAGCCGTCCTTTTCTCGCACTGCCTTTTAGTAAAAGATAGCAATAACCTAAATTAATTTAGCTTATGCACAACAGAGTCGAGACCATTATCGACCAAGTTATGGGAAACATCCGAATAACGGACGTACGGAACGACTAACGAACGAGTTAAGTGTGATAGAAGAAAGGCGCGGTCTATCCCCATCAGTAGTTGATTTCGGGATGATCATCCTTATCGCCTTATCAGGAGTTAGAATGTATCGTCAATTCGTCAGGATGGTTGGTCTTTGTTAGATGATAGAACCTGGACAGCAGCAGGTCAATCAGTGGCTGAAATTTTACGTTTCATCAAGAGAGGCCATTATTCTGTTAGGATTCAGATTGGTAGTCACTAACTTTAGCGGAAATTATAAAAAAAAACATAAGCAGATGTAGTGATTGATGCCTCTGCTTAGTCCCCAACTTTTACTGATTTGATCCTTCACAGAGTTTCATTACGAATCTTGCACACCTTACCAAATGTATCTAGTTCATATAAAAAGCTCCACGAAGCTCGCCTTCGACATCTAAGCTCACCAATCCTGTAATAATGAAAATGAAAAAGAACTCCGTATAAAAAAGTGGGAAACAGAGGCGGTAATAACAAAGATATTAAAGTCGATAGATGTAGGTGGTCATGTGGAAAATAACCAAGAACAGCTCCTTTGTATATAGACGTATGTATTGAGTCTGTATGACGCAGCGTCTGGGCGCGATCGGGATACAAACACTGATGCTGTGGTGACTTCGGACTTCTTACTGTGGGGACCAATGATATTATATAGTAAAAAGAGGTAGATATCGCACTAGCACGCACAAATTGTTGAAGACAAAGTGACACTATTGTTGCACTTTGATAGCTAGCTATCTCTTTCTATCTTATACGTTCCGTATTATCTATCGCTGTCATAGTTTTAAATTACTCGCAACGATATCTGAACGCCATTCAGTATCAACATGGCGTATCTTCTCTATAATATCATTGGTGGGGACGATCGCGAAATTCAGTGGTTTTTTGCTGGAACCGTATTATTTGATACTGGTTTTCTGGTAGTTTTTTTTTATTCGCTTTTTTCATACTATCGAAGCTATAACTAATTACACTAGGACAGTGTAATTAGTTATAGCTTCTTCCGATTAAGGACTTACCTTACCTTAGATTTATGATGAGAAATTATAAAGTTGGCAAGATTGAAGTTTTTATTTAATCTGTATTAATACTACGAGTCTAGAGAGGCAAAGTATGAATGTTTGGATAAAGGGAATCCTCGGAACTACTATTCCGATTTCGAAAATTCTTTTACTGATGCCAATCTACATTATTACCGAGTGTTAAAGACTATATTTTAAACGCTGCCGAGGAATAATTTCCGACAATGACGTCAGCTGCGGGCAGAGTCTAGTTATTAAAAAACGAAAAGTACCTTCTATTACATGAAAAGCGAAACGAAAGGAATTAAGTTACTTGAGAAGAGAGAGGGAGGGAAGATACACAGAAATCCTATGAAACCAAATGATTTTAAAAGAAAAGAAAGCCCTGATTCTTTTGTTTCACGAAAACGTTGCGCAAGTCCACACTCTACACAGTGTTCTCACAAATACTTGTAGTGAAGTCGGTTTTGTAATCTGTATATTGAGGTATGTTTAAGTTCACCCGTAGTCGTTCACAGAAAACTAAAGCTATTTATATTGATGCAGCCAATTTGTATTATTTGTTGTGGCACATCACTGCGATTCGGCGCTAACTTTATCATTTATTTTCCCAATGTATGTTTTTCTTACAATATTGATGTTTGTTAGAAACATCTCTGTTTTTCACGGTATTATTTGAAGGTTCTAACGTGCCATCATCGGGCGTTAATTCGGTTTGTACACAGTGATTCACGAGGTCGATTGGACGATTCCAACCGTCGCACATTGTGTATACGGATATAAGGATAGGTAGATAGTGTACTTAGTTTATTGTAAACTAAGTAACTATATTGATAAAACCAATTAGGTACTATACTAATAAGTAGATAGTCATATTGTGACTATCGTGAGTATATTTTTAAACTTGTTTCGTTTATTTTTCTCATACGAAATAAATAAACTTAGTTCGTGTTATATTGAAATCATTATGATTTATTGACGAGCGGGGGTTATTGCGAAAAACTAGCATTGGCAATGCCTTTTAATTTGTCAATTCAACAACATACATTGCGTTTTTACATTGTTTTGGAGACAAATTCTTTAAGCTCGTTATGCATAGGAAGCCATGGATTATTAATTTATTTTTTTGGGTTGTGATTGAAAGTGCGTCACGAATTTGGGGGCTGTTTATAAAGGAAGCCACAGTTTTGTAGTTTTTAATAAGTAATTAAAATATCCAATAAGCCAAGCTCTGCACAATAAATAATGTTATATGTATGTGAACACAGAACACTAATATTAGTATTGCGCATGTGTGTAAATGAGCGTCATTGGCGATTCGTGCAACTAGTTGCCGGTTGGCCACTTGAAATAAATTTATGATTATTTTGAAGCGCCGTGCCAACGCGTCGTTCAAAGAAGGATGGCGGACCACAATGTAAGATAAAAGCTCCATAGCTTTGGATAAGATAATCGTCACATAATCTTGTAGATGCCAAACAATGTCTCGTGTGTTGCCAAATGTCGTTTTGTGATACTGTTTATTTACTTTTGAAGTCGGAAAGCGTGTTAATGGGAAAAACTCTCAATATTGTATTTTCTACGATAATTTGTTTGTTTATTTTCTTTTTTTATTTGTCATGTTAGTAAGAATTGATCATTAAAAATTTTGGTCACTAAGAAGTCCCCATCATCTGCCTAGCCTTTTCCCAACTACACACATCAAAAGTATCTAGGGATCAACATATATTTTTGCAATAACTTTTCTCCTGATTGATATTAATTAAAATTTTCTTTAAGGATTCATCAAATAAAGTGTTTTCGTTTGTCACAGTAACGATAAACCAAGTCACCTTTGCATTAATAAAGAAATTTGCCATTTTCCTAATAAAGGGATTTTTGACATTTGAACCACTAACATTAAAGTTCGAAAAAATGACTGAAAACACAGTTTTCTTTAAAATTTTATTGGGTAACTTAAACAATTAATAATCCGTGTTTCTACCGCGAACACTAACAACACAAGAACATCGGTTTGGCATACTCAAAATGAGTTCATCCAAATCACGCTGTGGAATGGCCGCCCATGTTCGTTGCAACAACAAAAAAAGGTCTTCTTGCGACTGGATACCCTCCATATTCGGCAGAGCTCTTCTCTGTAGCATATCCCATGCATGCTCAATCGGGTTCAAGTCTGGCGACTGAGCAGGCCAGGGCAGGACATTGATGTTAGCTGCGGCGAGAGTCTGTCTTACAACTCTTGCGGTGTGCGGTCGTGCATTATCATGCATTAACTGAAATAAGGGACCGATTTGCACTTGTAGAGGAACGATGACGTCTGATACAATCGTCTCAGCATAAATTTGAGCGTTGAGGTTGCCTCTGATCCAAATCAACTCAGTTCTTCCGCCGATCCAAATACCCGCCCATACCATGATGGTTCCACCACTATAAGGATGGACTTCCTGGCAGGATTTTAATCGCTGTTGGCGTCCAGGGGTTCTCCAGTGTCGTATACGTCTTGTATCCGGTCTCATACCAAAACGAGACTCATCAGAAAAGCACACGAAACGCCATTGTTCTTCTGCCCAATTTCTGTGTTCAAGAGCCCATTGATATCGAATCCTACGATTGTGCATTGCTATAGGTGGTACCCGTAGCGGTCTTCGGGAATGAAGGTTCACTTCATGCAAGCGGTTTCTGACTGTTTGGTCGCTAATTAAGTTCCCTGAAGAGTGATGAAGCCTCACGGCTAACATCATGGCGGTTATTGTTGGAGCTCTTCGAGTTAAGATTTGAATGTATCGGTCTTGTCTCCGTGTGGTGCAGCGATACCGTCCTCCATGGCGCTCAGCCACGGTACCAGTGCTTCGGTAACGTGTCCAAAGTCGACTGATAACACTCTGACTTGTATTCAGAGCTAAAGCTACAGTACGTTGCCGGGAACCAGCTTCTATCTTCCCACGGCTGTGAGCATTTCTTCCCTGCTTAAATGACGTCGCCGCTCCATAAGAACGTTGGTTTTAATCAGTAGTAGGGAAACAGTAGCACTAATAATGTCTTCAATGCGTTGTATGTTTTTATAGGGAAAATATTGACAGCTTATTTTCATCTTTTACTCGAATTTGATTGAGAGTTCCTGATTCAAATTATGAAATGCACCAAAAAGGATCCATATAAATTTATAAAATCATAAATTTATTACAAAGCCACATCTCAATCTCAAGAAATCCGCATAAAAATGCTTGATCCCTAGACACTTTTGATGTGTGTATGTTGGGGTCGGCTTCCAGTCTAACCGGATGCAGCTGAATACCAGTATTTGTTGTCACTAAGAAGTATTATAATTAAATCAAAGGATGATGCACTAAGAAGAGTAAATGAATAGAAGGAGAAATAAAATAAAGTTTTTAAGAATTGAAATGAACACTACTGAATCAAATGCTATAGGCAAATGAAAACGAGAAAATAATTAAAATTATCGTGAATTTGAAAATAATTGACTTCTAAAATCGCTTGACGAAACTAAGACGACTTTAAGGTAAATATGTTTTTTCATAAAACGCCTTCTCCATTTCCACAACGACACTCATAACACATTTCACACATGCAAGGTGCGCAGTATTGACGGTGCGCAATTCTGTTATAGTTTAACGACGAAGCTGACATTTTGTGCATAAGGAGATCACCGCCAGATGCGCGTGGAGTACGCTCTAATACCTACTCATGATGGTGAAATATTTAAAAACAATATGCCTGCTATAACTTAAGTCGTCGAATATAATAATATAATATAACGAGGCCTATGCCTCGGCCCAAGCTGCTCCTCAACACAACATCCTTTACAACAACATCCAGTCTTCCTATACTGGTGTATAGGAAGACTGGATGTTGTTGTTGAATGACTTTAAAAATACTATTATTGGCTGGTGCCAATAATAGTATTTTTAAAGTCATTCTGTACAGTGACTTTGTCATTATGAATACATAACAGAGCAGGTAAAATAAATAGTCCATCAATTTTGAAGTTTGAAGTTCTGAGTATACTCGTAAATTGGAAAACCAAGACCTAACCTAACCTTAATTACCAAATTGTACAGTTTTTATCATAGGTACCTTATTTAATTTAAGATAATATATAATTGAAGCACTAATATGAACTTTATTCTTAGAACCGCAACTATTCCACTAAAAATATGTATTGTTGTAAACGTACAAAAATCTCACATAAGTAATAACGTTACATAATATTTACCAAGTTACATGCGCCGTAGTTTCATAGCTAATCTGAGTATAAAAATATGCAACCTTATCAGCTGTTTATCAAAAGAGTAATTTGAAAGAGTAAGTTGCATAAAACGAATTGCATTGTTGGAATTTGTTAGCAACCACTTTATTTCTAAATCAGTCAATTAAGTACCTATTATAGGTAAGCATAAAATAAGTCTAGAATTTTCTCAACTTCCCACTGCTGGGACGCAAGCTGGTGCTAGGAATGGGTTATTATCCACCACGCGGGCCCTAGACGGATCGGTGGATATCACATATGGATGAATGTCCTCACGAAGTTTTCCTACGCCCGTTTTGTGGGAATAGGCTATGAAATAATTTATTTATTTATTTATTTATTTAAATAACATGGGAGACTTACAGCTAAAACAAACAGATCAAGAACAGTACAATAGACTGAAAGCCAATTACAGGTCTCCACTTATAAAATACAGAGAAAAAAAAAGTAAATTCTATGGACATTCACACCAAGTTACTATACATATTACGTACCACAGCATAATTACTATGTTGCTTACACTGCATAACAACCAACATAACAAAATGAACTACTTGAAAAAGCTTCGACTTAAGCACTTCCTGGCTGACGACACACTAGTTTGGAATGGATCTATATCAAACTGTTTACAAAGCTTGTTTAAATTTCTGCTTGCACGCACAATGTAGGAATTCTGCCTATAATTAGTTGATGCAAATGGCACACACAAAGGGGGATTGTATCGTTTAGACTTCAAGGGAATGGTAAAATAAAATTTTGACAAAATATCACTACAGTTTATGGTGTTGTTAAAAATTTTCAACAAACACACACAGTCAGAAATCTCGCGGCGGTTGATCAAAGGTAACATATGATATTTTTTACATAGGATATGGTAGTTTTCCGAATGATACGGTACTTTTTGATGGTAACATAGATACCTTATGAACCTTCTTTGGATGCTCTCAATGCGGTCAATGTATTTGTGGTAACATGGGTTCCATATTTCAGATGCATATTCCAAGTGGCTTCTAACAAAAGTACAGTATAGTATTTTTAAAGTTTTGGCTTGAGTGAAGCACTTAGATAACCGCATTATGAAACCCAGAGATTTTGATGCCTTAGCGACTATTGCATCTACGTGTACTTCAAAACTAAGCTTGGAATCATGATAGACCCCCAGATCACGGATAGAGTTCGATCTAGGTAGAATTTGATCGCCTAAGGTATACGATGTAGCGATGATTGAGCGCTTCCGAGAATACGTAATAACCGAGCATTTAGCGGGATTAAGATCCAGCTTGTTCCTTAGGCAATAGTCCTCCAGGCTACGTAAGTCATTCTGGAGTGCCGTTACGTCCATCTGGGATGATATTGTGGCATAAATTTTCATGTCATCGGCAAAACACAAAAGTTTGGATGAAGTCAAGCAAGAGTCGATGTCATTAATGTAGATTATAAAAAGCAATGGACCGAGTAATGAACCTTGCGGGACTCCACTAGGAACAGGGACCCAGCTAGATATATAATTATTAAGTACGACTGCTTGAGACCTGTTGACAAGGTAGGAAGAAAACCATCTGAGTAGATCGCCACGAATTCCCATGCTATTCAACTTGGATATCAGAATGCTATGATCGATTCGATCAAAAGCTTTGCTATAGTCCGTATAAACAACGTCAATCTGCTTACCGTTGCACATGGCATCAGTTATAAATTCATTAAGGAGAATCAGGTTCGTGGTAGTAGACCTCCCTTTTAGAAAACCGTGTTGGAACGAGCTAAATGAATTTTTCAGTGCAGAATAAACCTGATTATATATTATCCTCTCAAAAACTTTTGCTATGATACATAATTTAGATATCGGTCTGTAATTTGCTATATCGGTTTTGACACCTTTTTTATGAATAGGCGTTATAAACGCAGATTTCCATATTTGTGGTACAACACAGCTGTTCAAAGATTTTTTAAATAAAATTGAAATAGTTTGCGCTATCGAAGGTGCACACCGAACAAGAAGTTTGGATGGGATGTTATCAGGACCTGCCGATTTGCATGTATCCAAGTTACGAAGCAAGTTAGTAATTTCATCAGTTTCAACAATGATACTGCAGATATCAGATGTTAGGTTCGACGAATCGTTAAACAGAGAAGGAAAAGACATTGGATGACTAACACTGGGATTGAGGAAAGTAGAATGGAAGTAATCCGAAAAAGCCTCACAAATAGATTCCCCCGTCCGCAAGGTATCGTTGTTATAGTTCAAAGTGCTTGGGACTGCGTTTGAGTTATGACGTTTTTTTACAAAAGTCCAAAAGTATTTTGGGTTATTTTTAATTGAATTTTCTGTAAGATCCAAATAGTTGCGGTAGCATTGGGATTCCATAGTTTTCACCCTTTCACGAAGAAGTTTGAATGTTGATTCGTCAGATAAGTTACCGTAGGTTTTAAATCTTTTTAAGAATTTATATTTTTCTTTAATAGTTTTAATAAGTGACGAACTATACCATGTTGGATACTTTTTATTCCGAAACAGTTTTTGTGGGATATATTTTATTTGTAGATCAGCAATAAACTGATTAAAGAAGTTAACTGCATCATCAATTGACCGCGCGGAGAACTCGGTTTCCCAGTCAGTATTACAGATGTCTCTGCTGATAGAATCATAGTCACCTTTATCGTACAAGAATTGAGTACGAGGCGCACACTCAAGCAGAGGTGTTACAGATAGGTCCAAATTAATTGATAACGCTGGGTGATAGGCATCAATAGGCACTAATGGGCTGGAACATTCACTCACACTCACTTTTTCATTGGAAAGGACAAGGTCTAGGATTCTACCATATTTATTAGTTACCGTGTTATACTGGCCCAGATCAAGAGTGCATAATTCATCACAAAGCAAAACTTCGTCGTTACTTTTAGGGTTCAATGGAACAAGCGATAGGTTATCAGATGGAACCCAGCTAATACCGCTCATATTAAAATCTCCTATTACGAGAAAGGTATCAGAAGTATTATTAATAACTGTTTGGTTTAGTTTAGCAAGAAAATTTGAAAGTTGCGAGGAAAAAGAATGGCCTAAGTTTTGTTGGCATAAGTAAATATCACAGATATGCAAGGTTATATTGTTCCTCGTGATACGATTTTTTAGGTATATGGATAGCCAGAGGTCCTCTGCTGTAGATTGAAAATTAGGTTGGCAAATAACAGATAATTCTCTACGAGTAGCAATGAGTACCCCCCCACCACGCGACTGCCCGGTTAAAACATAGTCTCGGTCGCGGCGCCAAACAATGTACCGATCATCAAAAAACTCTGAACTCAAAACGCCATCCAATAGCCAAGTCTCGGTAAGTACTATGATATCATAGGAATTTAGTGACATTTGACGATAAAATGAATGAGTTTTAGTTCTAAGACCTCGGACGTTCTGATAATATATGTTTAAGTTATTACTGTT
Organism: Xestia xanthographa; assembly: GCA_905147715.2. Taxonomy (NCBI): domain Eukaryota; kingdom Metazoa; phylum Arthropoda; class Insecta; order Lepidoptera; family Noctuidae; genus Xestia; species Xestia xanthographa. The sequence goes on along the minus strand of LR990653.1, from coordinate 11,378,875 downwards.
ATTAGCCATTGAAAATGTAGTCAATAATTAAATATAAATCGGTATGATGCACGAGTATTACAGTAACAGGATTCGTTAAACAATAATGTATGAGCTTAAGGTACAATAAAAATATAAATATGCAAGGAAGGTAAGCTTTAAAAAAGTTTGCGCGTGAACATAAATCATACGATATTATGTAGTAAACAGCTGTGCGAAAGAGCAAGCAGTAATGCATGGTGCGTACAAGCGAAAGCGAGTCAAACGTATTGAAATAGAGATGGGCTTTGAAGTCAGCGCGATAAGAAACCAGTGTCGAGCTCATTAGTGTGATTGAGGTGGTAAACCTTTTGTAAGCAAATATTGCGATACTTAGGATCACCAATAATATAAGTGATTGCAATGCATTAAAATAATGAAATAAAATTAAAAAATAACTTATTAGAAATATGAAGCACTTTACACAATCTTGTTTAAATCAGATTCTTTACGTATAATAGCTACTTTACAATTAGCATTTTTCAATATATGGATTTTCCCATGCTTTACCCAAACGAACTCATAATATTTCTCCTTGGCCATGGTCTTAACCCTACTTAAGAGCTTCTTATACTCCACGCTCAGGTGATCATTGACATATATACGCTGAGTTGTGCTCTGAAACCCGATGTGGGATGTGGATAGGTCCTTAACGGCACGTGCAGCTGCGATAAAATCTTCTTTAACATACCGGTTCAGAAAACTCACAATGATCAGTTTTTCGTTGGAATTGAAAATAGGCACCCTAGAGATATAATTCACCTGTGATTTAGGGCAGCTATAATTGACCTTCCGGCCGATCGCTTCAATAATCGAGAAAAGATTTTCATCTTTTCTTGTAGGGACTCCTTTGATTTCTACGTTGTTTAATCGGGATCGCTGTTCGTATTTTGCGAGTTCGAAATTGGATCTCTCCAAATCAGTCTGCAAACAACTTACTGTTTCCTGAAGCTTGTTAAGTTCCGATGCTTTTGCTTCAACCTCCGCTAGTCTAGTGTCAAATTCGTCGAGCCTGCCGCTGGTGCCTTCACAGGTAATTTTCAGCTCAGCTAACTCGTCCTTAATTACTCGAATATCATCAACCAGGGTCGGCAAATTAAGCAACTGGCGTTTCATGTCCCGAATTTCGCTCAATATGGTTTCAAGGGAGGCTGGTTCAGGAGCAACCAGAGCTGGTGATGACGTTCGGCAGGTGGGGCACTTCCATTGCGCCATTCTGCTGGTGCCGAGCTTCCTCCATCCGACTTCGGATATATTAGCACATCCAAAATCCAGATGTTTCTTGCAGCTCCCACATTGGACTCCGTCATTGAACTGCACGTTGCAAGCTGCGCACGTTTTCATGATTGAAACTCAAGATAAATAAAATTATATTCCAAAACAAAACTAGCAAAGTTTGAACTTAGTGTAGAAGTTAAAAAAAAGGTTGACGATCTATTATTTCGAGCGACGCGTACTATACTTAGGAATGTCCACAGTCGAGAGTGCCACCGTTTCCACTGGGTCATCAGTCATGCCGTCCTGGTCAGCGTAGGCCCTAACACAGGGTGGAATACACCGACGCATAAACGCTTTCCACGTATTTAGTGTCATTATTCTGAACCCACATGGAAATTTTTTGAATCGATTAATTCTAAACAATCCGAATGGTGGTTTGGAATGATGTAAATACGTGGTAGGTAAGCCTTTGTGAGTCGGTGTCCTTTCCGCCCTGTACAGTAGTCATCATCATCAATGAGTTTGTCAAGCGTGAAAATTCATTACCTACAGAATCTAATAATTAGTAATTTGCAGTGGTCTAGTATGCCTAACAGCGGTTGTTTACTGGTAGACGTTGCTAAACATCCTTTGAATAGGCTGCTATGTACTATACAGCTGTGATATACGCGCAGAGTCAGTTCGTAAACACATCTAGATGACCGGCTATCCTTCAGTGAATCACAGTTCGTACGCTCCGTATCACGCCAACTTTATCACGTTTTTCTTCGCCAATTTATCTGTCAGTACCAAGTCAAACATTCTTAGTAAATAAGTATAGCTATAAAACATCGTTGCATGTGCTTATCGCACACTACGTGACCATGTTTGAACGCTTACGCAATAGGAAATTTTACACCGTATAGAAAGTAATGATTTCTAATCTTACTGCTATTGTTATCTTAATATGTTCGCCAGATGTACGAACCTTTGCTTTTTGCTTAAATAAAAGTATTTTCTTGTTAAATGCTTGTTGATAAAATTCATGTGCTAAGCGGTAAGCCTTCGCCTACTTATTATGAGTCTGCCTTGCCTTACAAGCGATGCATGCAGTTATTATGCCACATATTAAACGTTTTATCAATTATAGCGTGTGTTTTATGGAAAATTGTGGATTGAGTGTTTTTTAAGGTATAAGTAAGCCTTAGTCCGGTAGTTTAACTGATGGAAAGTCATTATCACAGCATACATCACAGGATCAAACTATCAACTCAACCATTTACAGTCCACTGTGGTGTTGCCCCCCAAGCGATGGGACGCTTGATATCGTGTCCTGCTTGACCTGGTGTTTGCTCTTCACAGGAGCTGATGCACGCTACTGGAAGTGCTAAACACATCGCCAAATTTTGGGCTGATTCAATTTGAATTGTCATCGACACGGTAGGAAGAAGAAGCCCACTATCGGACATAATATGCCTCCAACACCCTGTCTTCGGCCTTTCTCATGACTTTTGCATCCAATCTGTGCCTTAAGTTCGTCGGTCTGCCTAGTTGGGAAGCGATCGTCCGGTACCCTGACTCCACTCCAAAGGATAGCAGAATGATATGGTTAATCTTGCAAATCTTGCTCAAAAAGGCCGTTACACCCGGAATAAGGTAACACTTGGTACTTGGCGGAAGAATATGACGTGATAGTACTTTCTAGCAATAATCTTTCAAAGTGGTAATCCAATCATCATCAGCTTAGTTCGGGTAAATTGACCGTCGTGTCCTTTCACCATGCTTCCCTTCGCTTATTCAATCCAAAACTCATTTGCGGTGTTCCCTTGCCAAGTGATCTATCGGGCTGTGATCAGTTGCTCTTCTCCATATGCCAATAGTACATAGTAATTTTTACCGTGTATACCTAGGTACATAAACAATTTGATATTTTATTACATTGATACCTATTTTATACGCAGCTCGTACGCAGATGGTCGGAATGGTTATCAAAGGCCTCTGTTACTAATTTAATATAAGTACCTAGTAGTTGGTACCTACTTATGCGCAGTAACATTTTGGTACTTACTCGCCCAGTCTGTCCTTGGATGACCACAATCTGTGCCCACAACAAAAATAGAAATAGCCAAAACCTTGCGCAATAAATTAAAACGTCAACAAGTGTAAACAAATGCAAACCACACATTCCTGGGAACATAAAACTGCGAACTAAACAGCGAAAAAATCCTCAGTTGCGCTGATATCGATAATTGAGTTGCGCCCGCGTCGTTATCAGTAACGTGTGTAACAATTAATATGCTGTTAGAATTGACATGAGTTTTACCTTTACTTCCATGGATAAGGTGAGAAGTTAAGCGAAGCCGGTAATTATTTTGCATTTTAGGGTGTTTAGCGTTATCCACTCAATTTCCTCCAAGGTTGCCGGTTCCTGGTTGCTGGTAGTCGTGGAATCATCATCACTCCTTTATTACAATCTGTTTGGGCAGTAAGGACTGCTCTATTAGAGAGTCATCTCAGAAGTCACCCCCTTTCTAGCTATTTAATCTTTAACACAGTTTATCCATCATTTTTCAATCTGTTACCTAAATATCGTGAAATGAGATTCAAATTCTTAAAATGAACAATTAAGATTTTTTTAAATGAGAACTTCAGATAATCTGAGTAGTGCGGGCGCCTATCCACAGAAACGGGAGACTGCACTCTAAATGTTGAACGACAAAAAGAGAAAGGGGCTTGTATCCCAACCTCAAGAGTGTCAGTTTGCGAGAGTTTCAACTAAGCAATAAAACCCTGACGACCTATTGGTAGAAGGCTTAGGTAACTATGAAAGGTACAGACCAAATACTCCAGGTCAATGACGAGTAGCAGCCTACCAGGGCGAAAGGTCAGGCTCTGCGGTCATAAACCCATATGCCGACCGAAGTGATTACCGTCATTATGTCCTTATTTGGTGGTGTATGTTGAATAGAAGAATACCATAGGCTAAGTCGCTTGATTGATGATCGTTATTACAAAGAGTTGTATTGGTACTTATTGGCAATAGTTGTGACTAGTCTTAAACAGAGTACATTAAGTTAGGTACTTCAAGTAATTCATGTAGAACTTCATAGAAGCTTTCAGGTCTTTTACAATAAGGGTAGCCTACAGTTTCTGCAAACTCTGAACTTGTTGATGTGACTGGCAGTTCTTACTTTTTCAGCTAATCCAGTTAACATTCAGTTTGACAGTCTATTAACAATGTGTTGGTGGATTGGCCTTCCAGAAAACATCCGGTTTTCCGGTTTAATGTACGAGCTGTAAGAGCAAGAGCAAACATTATTTGCAATTATCGACGCATTAAAAAAGGCATCAAATTCCAAAACGCAAAATTAATGAACTCAACCCACCTAATTATAATACACATGTAAACGGGTATTTTCGCGAATTTTTACCTTTAATATAACTAATCAACCCACCTACAACCGATTGATTAACATGATGAACACAATCACAAACGAAGTAAATCCGACATCGTTTAAGTACATAAACATTGGAGAGTGTCGGCGTTTCACCGTTGTCGGCATAACGCGATCTAATTCGAAAGCGATACGCCTTTCACCTTCCGACCGCGTGCGTTATGACTCGAACTGAATACTTACGTGCGGTGAAGCGACGAGCTGGCGACGGGATCAGAGTTTTGGAGGAGATGCTAATTAATGTAACATTAATAAATTAAAATAGCCAGGTAGATGACCTACGAAAGACGGTAGGTATCTTGAGGATGCGTCTCAAACTGACGAGGGTACCATGGCCCGAGAAGAAGAAGGAACGAAATAAAACTGATGATGATGCCTACTTAGAACAAAGTATTCATAAACGTTACGATCATCGTGTTATGGTCAAACTTGGAATCGACTAGAAGACGATTTTAAGTTCTATATCAATTGTAGAAAATGAGAATAACAAAAGGATTTTTTTAATGAAAGTAACTGTTCTATTCCAAGAAAGTTATGTGACAAATGCGGATTGAATCAGAGACGGCCATTGCACTGGTGTAAATCCATACCTGGACAGGCACACATTTTTACCCAAGACTCTATGTAGAACTAGTGACTCTTCCGCTCTTCAATAGAATTGGGGCTAATTCTGAATCAATTCAATGTTTTATCAATTCAAACAATCAGGGTTTCCCACACGATTGCTCAGCTTGCAAATTATGCTGAATAATAAGAGTGTGATGCATTGTTTCACTTTCACTTTCAGATCAGGAAAATCGTTTGTTTCATCACTTTGATCTTCGTTGTGGTCAGGTTCCTGTTATAGTTATAACACTTATTTGCATTCACGAATTTTCATTCTCATTCAAAATTTTCCTTTCCTGCAAATTAAAAGTGCCAGTGTCTTCCAAAGATTATTTATTTTATAAAATCATTGTGACCAATACTAGGTAGATAATAAATATACTTTGACTTACTTAGTTTCCGGGGTTAAATTATATATATATTATTGGTGGGTATTGTTCTTCTGTGTCGTTTTACCTTCATTTTATTTGCAATGAACCAGTTTTTTTGTAGTTTGATTCACTTTTCTCTTTTTTCTGTTTACATTGCCAATCACGGAAGATTTTCAGCCGAATTCGAAACAGCTGCCAGCCAACCATCAATATAAGATGAACAATATTAGTAGCGGAATATTTAAAGTGTTCTAATAATATATAGCGATGGAGCGTAAAGCACTAATAAATCTGATGCAGGAAGCGTGGGCCGATCAACGTAAGAAGCAATAACTGGACTGAGCTACAACGGAACTTATGTGTGTAACGTTATTAAGTATAACAATGCTAGGATTTCTAGGAAGTAGGAACAGTATTTGAGCTAACTGAGTCATCGGTTGATACTCATGGACATGTAAGTTTGGTTCGCCGTAAATCTAGAATTTTTCAACAGATTTCGAAGAAAATAAAGCTTTTGGTCAATGATGATCTAGAAGTAGGTAAATCCAAGAATTGAATCGTTTAGAGTTAGACTCCAAACAATTTAATTCTGGGATTCTTGGAGATCTCTAAACTTTAGAGGAATGTAACTAAATACGTAGTTAACAAACGCAATAATGTACAAAAGGTACACAAAAGTACCATTTAATAGAGGAAATAAACTCTGCGCAGACCGCGCAATAACTAAGAATATCAATAGGCTGACAGAGACAATAAGAAAACTTATAGCCAAGTACTAAACAATTATTTATAGTATGTTTTTAGCGCTGCGCGGGCGCTTCCGTAAATACGTTCATAGAATCCATACTCGTATATACGTTAGAAGTACATGGGCTAATTATAACCTGATGTTTGACTTTGACGTCGGGCTCGATGTAACTCATTGTTAGAATATGACACGATTCGTTGGAAATTCGCGTAGGTAGATCCGACGCGTGGAAATTCAATTGACAAGGTCGGCACACTCGAACGTGAGGTTATAACTTACTCAGGTAAATGAAAGGGAAAAATGTTTACAATTAAAACGGTATATGTAAATGGATAAACGACATGATGAAGATGCATTCGAAAAGATTGCGAGGCTGGATTAAGATGAAATGAAAAGCCACTGCCAGTTAGAGAAAAAAAAACAACGTAGAGAAGAGATATACCGACGATCGTTAAAACATTACTTTTAAGGCTTGCGCAAATGCAGAGACAAGTACAGAGAATTCCTAGAAAACAAACAACGGGTTTAAAGCTTCTTATCAACAGATTCACATTACAACACCTTGTGCTATGGCTGCTAATACACACACAAATCATTCAGACAAACATGTGGATGTTTACGAACAATCATCTGTAGACTATACAAATATCTTTTCCTGAAAATCTTACCTGCGACCTTGCAGAACTATGCCAATACGTCATGAACAAAATCTGCTGAACTTTTTTATTAAACTAACATGAAATTGGATTTTAGTTAGATGAATTCGAATACTAAACTAATGATGACTGATAAAATATGTTTACTATTTATTTCTGTGAGTAGGATTTAGAAAAACACATAACTACACACATCAAAAGTATCTAGGGATCAACATATATTTTTGCAATAACTTTTCTCCTGATTGATATTAATTAAAATTTTCTTTAAGGATTCATCAAATAAAGTGTTTTCGTTTGTCACAGTAACGATAAACCAAGTCACCTTTGCATTAATAAAGAAATTTGCCATTTTCCTAATAAAGGGATTTTTGACATTTGAACCATTAACATTAAAGTTCGAAAAAATGACTGAAAACACAGTTTTCTTTAAAATTTTATTGGGTAACTTAAACAATTAATAATCCGTGTTTCTACCGCGAACACTAACAACACAAGAACATCGGTTTGGCATACTCAAAATGAGTTCATCCAAATCACGCTGTGGAATGGCCGCCCATGTTCGTTGCAACAACAAAAAAAGGTCTTCTTGCGACTGGATACCCTCCATATTCGGCAGAGCTCTTCTCTGTAGCATATCCCATGCATGCTCAATCGGGTTCAAGTCTGGCGACTGAGCAGGCCAGGGCAGGACATTGATGTTAGCTGCGGCGAGAGTCTGTCTTACAACTCTTGCGGTGTGCGGTCGTGCATTATCATGCATTAACTGAAATAAGGGACCGATTTGCACTTGTAGAGGAACGATGACGTCTGATACAATCGTCTCAGCATAAATTTGAGCGTTGAGGTTGCCTCTGATCCAAATCAACTCAGTTCTTCCGCCGATCCAAATACCCGCCCATACCATGATGGTTCCACCACTATAAGGATGGACTTCCTGGCAGGATTTTAATCGCTGTTGGCGTCCAGGGGTTCTCCAGTGTCGTATACGTCTTGTATCCGGTCTCATACCAAAACGAGACTCATCAGAAAAGCACACGAAACGCCATTGTTCTTCTGCCCAATTTCTGTGTTCAAGAGCCCATTGATATCGAATCCTACGATTGTGCATTGCTATAGGTGGTACCCGTAGCGGTCTTCGGGAATGAAGGTTCACTTCATGCAAGCGGTTTCTGACTGTTTGGTCGCTAATTAAGTTCCCTGAAGAGTGATGAAGCCTCACGGCTAACATCATAGCGGTTATTGTTGGAGCTCTTCGAGTTAAGATTTGAATGTATCGGTCTTGTCTCCGTGTGGTGCAGCGATACCGTCCTCCATGGCGCTCAGCCACGGTACCAGTGCTTCGGTAACGTGTCCAAAGTCGACTGATAACACTCTGACTTGTATTCAGAGCTAAAGCTACAGTACGTTGCCGGGAACCAGCTTCTATCATTCCCACGGCTCTGAGCATTTCTTCCCTGCTTAAGTGACGTCGCCGCTCCATAATAACGTTGGTTTTAATCAGTAGTAGGGAAACAGTAGCACTAATAATGTCTTCAATGCGTTGTATGTTTTTATAGGGAAAATATTGACAGCTTATTTTCATCTTTTACTCGAATTTGATTGAGAGTTCCTGATTCAAATTATGAAATGCACCAAAAAGGATCCATATAAATTTATAAAATCATAAATTTATTACAAAGCCACATCTCAATCTCAAGAAATCCGCATAAAAATGCTTGATCCCTAGACACTTTTGATGTGTGTATATGAGTTCGATGTTTCAAATCCGACTTCTCTGAGCAGGAACACCGAAACCAACTCAAGGGTTACCGTCTCTTTTGAAGTCCAGACATAATTTATTGACCAGGTCATATGAAGACCATGCAGATGGTGTCTGAGATGGCCTTGTGAGGAAAGAACCGCCTGGAATAGAGCTCTTTCTTTGGCATAATTTATTATTATAAGGTTTCTTTTCGAGGACAAAATCTGATTAGATCAAAGAGATAAAAACTTTGACACAAAATAGGTAGACATTGATTCATTTAAAAACATTTTTCACTTTTGTTTGTGCGTCCTACTCGTCAATCGTGATACATTTAACTGAAATTAAATATTTTATTAAATATAACCGACTGTTTGATAGACTATAGTGCGTAACAGAAGCAAAAATAAACTTTTATAGGTGTGTTTATTTATGTGATTACAACTCGTTTATTAGAAAAACTCCGCAGCAACATCGAGTGATCTGACAGCAAAATTTTCCGATTTATACGCAGTTTTAATTTTATCAGATTTAAATGTCGCTGAATCTAGATGACGTCAATCGACAAAGAGCACATGTTGGTCGAAACTAATTGTATTTTCGTAGTTATTAATGAACGTCGCAAGTTTAATAGAAGATATTGGGACACAAAAGCGTCTGATGACCTACAAAACGGTGGTTTATTGGCTATTGGTCTAATCGCTGTTTAATACGTTGTGCAATGCGTCTCTATTATTAAGTGAACTGGGTTTTGTTGATGAGTTTTAAGTGTATTTGCATGATGAGTTACGGGTTCATTAGTCTCTGTTGGTAAAAGTGTGTTATTGAGTGCAGGAGTAGATCTTACAAGAAAAACTTAGCATCTTCCAACTGTAGAGTTTCCGATACACAAATAATATCATTTCCATATTTAATTGACCTAGTGACGATTATACAAGACTTAATTTAATTTTGATTTCATATTTAGTTTAATCTACCTACTAACTACGATTGATAAGGACGTATTAACAAACACTGTATGTAACACTGATCCGCCATGAACTCATGATATCTGAATTAAATATCATTATTAAGGAATACTTCAAAACTTTCGTTCAAAAGTTGTTTCCGAAAGTTATCTTAACACAGTTAACTCTCATCATCATCATTATCATCTTCTGCTCTTATTCCATGTTAGTTTGGGTCGACGCAACACGTTTTTTTATTCCATTCTCCTCTGTCAACGGTGACGCTATCATTTACTCCTGTTAACTTTCAACAACCACCCACTTTATATAAATCCTAAATATTAATATTTATAAACAATTTCTCTCAATAATTGTGAGTTGTTTACATGTAATAAAACTAGGCCCTTAGAATCAAATGAGGTGTGATATAGTAAGGAGCAAGCATCGACTGACTGAGTGAAAGTCCACTTTCTTGCTGCCTTGTCTCAGTCGCCGATGATAAACGAACGTATTTCTGCTGGAAGAGACATTTAGATATTGTGACCAATTGTTAAGTACGTCTGTGTAGTTTTTGCTGGGCTCTTTAGAAAATTTAACCCACTTGACGTGACATTTCTAGGTAAGACAGCGCTCAAAGAAAATTTTGTTTCATGTTGATTTATTTTCAAACTTTTTGGTATGCTAAACATCCAATTGGCGTCATCCGTCTGCGTGCAATTTCAAATCTTCTGACGAAGGAAATTTTAAATGAGCTGTCTAATTGAAGCCAAAGATGTTATGTTTTTCCTCAATAACATTTTCATGGATGAAATGCAGTATTTTCATCTTCATTTTTCCTTTCCTTTACATGCTTCTCTAGTTAATTAGCAATTACTATAACATCTAGCAGTTCTAATCCTATGTTGTTTCACTATAATTGAGCAAAACTCGTGTGACGGTTTTCCCTACGACACTGTACTCTGTAGGTTAATGTATTGTCGCTTTCTTACCAACGTCTACGCATCTCTAATTGTAAGACTTCACCTACTAATTTAAATCTCCTACGTATTGGTTTAGAAAATGTTAAACCAATTCTAGTTCGGTGTAATTGCTATGTTTCACTTGTATGACCGGTGTTTTAATTAGTTGGAGAAAACTTTCATGCTTTTGATACGTTTATATTCGTTTGAATTGCTTCGTAATGTTTGCAGGTGATATAGACATAACAGCTGATGTTTCAATACAAAGAGAATATAAAACAAAAATGGACCATTTAAATGACAGATTGATGGGTGCGACTCGAAATAATAAAGTGCTGAGTTGATTGGTAAATTATTCGGCCACAATACCAATCAACGCAAAAGAGATGTCATTGCCGAAAATAGTATTGATCTGGTAAATTCACAAACAATAAATTAACAAAACTGAGGTCTCTCAGTCGATTGAAGTCCAACAATCATTGGCATGGATTCAAGTAAGTACGTACGATGTACTAAATATTTACCTGTCTGCACATATTCGGTGTGAGTCAGCCAAGTTACGTGATCACCACGCCTCGTTCGATCGCTTACTGATTCGTCGCTTCTTTATTTAGACGGGTGTTAATGCGAGCAGTACTTTTTTCTGATAGCTGTTTATAATTAGAGTGCTGATGTTTGGCATACATTTCATTGAATTCGTCACGTTGGCGGGAGACGAGAATGTTTACAAATCGTGGACAGGTTGCCAGGCTATTAATTTTTCACCTTTGTATGTCTTCCCTATCATCGGACGTCGTTCGCTTTCAGCGTTTGGTTGTTTGACATTGGAGACATGAGGAACTTTCCTACTTACATGCTGTATACACAAAATATGACAAATTGTAGTTTGACATAATTCTAATTTTCAACTCTTTCTGTAAACGTTCATTGCTTACGTTTATTTTTACAGATAAATCTGGTGTTTGGGAGTGTTGTTTGACCCGATTCTTGTTACAAGGACTTATGGAAAAAAAATGTTTTTCATTTGTTTTCTCATCGTAAGTTCGTTTCCCTTTAACCGGCTTTTTCGGCGATAGCGTGTAAATAGAACAGAAGGATGGACGTGAAGGATTACAGGAGGAATCGATGGACAATGAGGTTATGAACGGCTCATGCGTCACTGTATGCGATCTGGTTGAGAGAGACAAGTTGGTTTAGTTCTTATAAATAAAACAGACTGTGAAATGGATACTAAACTAATTGAATATGATTAATATTGAAAATAAATCGTCTCATGTTTATTTATTTTCACAAAAGAAAAAACTTTAATAAGATCGTCTAAAATTAAATAAAGAGTAAACTCCCAAACCCTGTCTCTTAGAACGTTATTTATATGTTCCAAATCCATCGTGCTACTTACAGATTTAAAGAGATCGGACGGAAGTGTTCGATGCTCCTCGTGGTTTAGTATTCGATCATGTATCGTTGAGAATTTGCGAAGTGTCTGTGTGGGTTAGTCACGTTTATATACGTATAAAGTTGAATTACTGTATGTATCAACTGTTGAAGACGCGTTGTAATAAGGTCGCGGACGCGGCTGCGTGGCGCCGCGGGTCGACGCCCCCTCCTACTAAGTGAATTATATTGTAATCTTTACATATTTATTATTTTGATCATGATTGTATGGTTGTAGAATGTTAATACAGGTCATGTAATAGGTCCTGGATGTCCCTGTGCGTGTTTCTATGTTTTATTCAGTTTATAAATTCGTTTGTTGCTTTAGGGTTAAAGTTTAGGACATCAATATGTCCAAAACTTTTCTTTTGTCTAATAAAGCTCTGCAAAATAGTTTTTATAGTGTCTCGTTTTGTACGGAAGACAAAACGTGTGTCTGACCTTGTAAATAATCTTGTGTCTAAGCTTTGTAGCAGACGTCAACAGATGCACCGCCACTCGCCACGCATGCTCCTCTCGGAAAATTTCTTCACCGATACATCTATTTTTTCTCATGCTCCGATTAAAACGTCTCTCAACGACCTAGTCTGACCGACGGGACATAAATAATCATATTAAAATAACCCGTCTTCCGTCGATTAGAGGTGAGAAATAATTTCGCCCACATTAGATGTCTCCACAATCATTTGCCGACTGATGTATGGCCAGCCAACTGGAGAACAGTAGCTTTCATATGTTACACGCTCGTTACATATTTTTCTTAATAATTGTTAGTCTTCTTAACTATCAGATTGATTAATCTTGAATCGAAAGTCGTGATTCATCTAGAAAAATTATTAACGCAGTTTTTTTGCATTCCGACGACCTTATGCAACAATGTAAAAGTTCGAGGATGTGCTTATGCAATTTTTTGATATTAAAATAAATACAACTTCCTGATGTACCTACGCGATAGAAATTGATAAAAATAAATGCTCATAAATTAAATAACAGCTTACATAACATCGAAATATGGGACAAAAGACAATCGTATAACTATTTGCTTATTCAAAACTAGGCGTGTTCGGCCATTGTTATTCTTGGTGTATTGCAAGCTGCTTGCAAATGACATCTTCGTAATCACAAATTGGGTTCCATGACCTGTATGTGTGGAACCCCACTTCCGGCGGCGAGGCGCGTGCGTCGCTGTCGAGATCACTTCCGGCCCGCCACTTGCGCGTGCGCCACTGATAATGATAAGAAACTGGGGCACCTACGAGTAAGTGGTGTTACCTGTTCATTTATTGCTGTTTGTGTTTTTTTGCGACATTTGAAGACGTGTTGGCACCTCGCGACAGTCCAATGTTTTATTTAATTCACACGTGTGTTGATTTTATTTTTGCGGAATGAGCAGACTAATTGTTTTATTAGCATTGATTAGATACTTTAATCTATGCCAAACGATTTAACATAGGTACTTATCTCCGTTTCTCAATGACGTACAAATGATAAACAACAACTTCGGTTAACCATTTTCGGTTAGGGGTCACGGTACACTTTGAAGTTCACATTTTTGGTTTCCTTTTAATTCAAAACATGACTTCTACGTATTACTTGCGCAGGTAATCTTCATGACGATGCCGACTCAAAACTCGTGATTATCGACAACATCCTGGAATCATCGAGTTCATACTAAAGGTGTGAGTCATTGGGAACCGAGCCTTACGGTAATGACTAATGAATGATGAACCACTGAGAAGGATCGGTGACTTCGGTGAGTAACTCGCATTTTGGGTTACCAAGTGTCTGTTGAATTTAAGCTTTTGTGTTTTTTTTTCTCTTTTTTGTTTTTGTTCCAGTTATAATTGTAACACCCAGTGATTTCGGCTAGGTGTCAAATTACCATGTTCACTGCCGTGCAAAAAGGTGACTTTATCCTATGACCTAAGGCTAATGACCTTATTGAATACCTACAACAGCCCATAACGTCCACTGCTGGGCGTAAGCCTCTCCCATGATGGGAGGAATTTGCCGTAATATCCACGCTTGGCAGGCGGATTGTAGATCGCCCATTCTCTGGTTTACGTAGGTGCAAGGTGTTCTGCCTCAGACATTAGTCGCCTTATACGACACCCGTGAGTGTAAAGGGTTGGTTCTATTCTACTCTGCCGGATACCACACGGCTTGACCTCTAGCTAGATTATAATTAAACGTGAGCCAGACTGTTGTAAAGAAGCCCTCCACACACCTCCACATCGGTATTAACAGGGTGTAAACCACCGGTGGAGACCGATGTGGAGGTGTGTGGAGGGCTTCTTTACAACAGTCTGGCACGGACATTAGTAGCAGCATCCTCTTGTATGCAAATAAAACAAACTAAGATCTATGACGATCACCGATGTGTCAATCTGTCTAATCAAGCGTGGTGATTTCGTGATTAACTATAACATTGTGATTGTAAATATACACATATATTACGTCGATTATTTAACTGTCCTACAAATTAGTCACCAAAAATAGTAGGTTAATTAATATTTTCCGGGTATTCCCCACATTGTTTGATTTTCCGTGTAATAAGTGAAGCGTTGTTATCTTAGCGTTTAACTTCCTGCATTACTGCTCCACACTTGTGTGTTAAAACAAATTATAGAAAAAAAAACACACTACGACATTGGCGTATGAGGAAAAACTAGCCGAAATCATGATGTGGGCGGAATTAAGAAAAATAAAATGTGAACCTTTGTCAAAAATAAGTTATCCTAGAATGGGAATAGGATGAGTCTAGCCAGAGGATGAAGTAGTGAGTTCCATCAAGAGCCTATAACTACAGCATCATCACCTGCTTCGCCTGTTCCCAACTATATTGGGGTCGGCTTCCAGTCTTACCGGATGCAGCTGAATACCACTATTTCACATGGAGTGACTAACTATCTGATCTCCACAATCCAGTTAGTACTAGATAACATGGTACCCCTTGGTAATACTGGTTGGCAGATTATCGGGCTACTGACTATCTGCGTAACGACTGTCAAAGATCTACAAAATACAGCCGGGACCTTCCACCGGGAAACTTCATATGTAATGGGTGGTCACCTATCCACAAGCTACTCTCAAAAAATAAGGATAAAAAGAGAAAAAAAAACATCTAGGTACCTAATTGCAGATTTTACAGCAATACGGCAGGGAAAACATGATTTATAAGTTAATGATGATGATGACATGATAAAGAAATAATAATTATTGCAGTTATTAAGTGAAGGTAGCAATATAAAATATAATTAAATATTGCAATTTGTCTAGTCACATAAATCTCGATTTCGCGGCCGATGATGCGAACATGCGACTTGAAAAAGTAATTAGGCGATCTTACTGAATCGCACGAATTAAATAAGTTTGTAATATTTGTGGCAATGGGCCGGCCATAAATTAGTCGTAGAACCGATGACCGTAGGGGTAGACGTGTTCTTGAGTAAAGGCTGCGTAAGGAGGACGCCCACAGACTCGGTGTAGCGACGATCTTCGCAAGGTGGCTGCAGCAACTGGATGAGAGTAGCAGAGAATTGAGTTCAGTGGCGTGCGATCGAGGCCTTTTGTCCAGCAGTGGACTGCTGTCCGCTGATGATGACTTGATGAGTAATTTTAGCGACCTGACCGAAGACTGATGGCTATTAGAACAGATGAATTTGGAGAGGAGACTGGTATCGCGAAGAGTTGAGTGAGATACCCCTATCTGACATGAACCGTCATTATCAGCCCACAGCTTATATATTTCCAATTTCACGCCACTCTGCTAGACGATCCGTCGTTGGGACAGAGTGGATGTTGAAGCTAAAACAATCATGATGTACTGCTCCACCGTGACAGTCTAAAACAATTCCTGATAGTTTAATATAACATAACATAACATATCATCACACCTGTAATCCCCGAAGGGTTAATCAGAGGTGAACCTTATAGTACACCCACATTTCAATATTTTAAATAATTTGTGCACGCAGCTGACCTCGCATGTGTATACCCTGCCTATCCCACTGTCAATTAAAACTAGGCTGCGGTTTCATTGTGCGGTCTACATGTGTGGAGTATGCCTTATAAAGTTGTCTAGACATTTTCGAACACTTTCGACTGGCCTAGACCACACCTAAACTATTCAGTTAGTTCAGATCTCCATTATAATTGAAGTAGATAAAGTACTATTGTATTCATGAAAAGTAGAGTGGAGCAGTTAGTTTAGTGTCTAGGATAAGACTGGGAGCTTAGTACGCACTTCGATGTAAGATTTCGTGGCATAGGTTCTTGGTAGCTTAACACTATTTTACTTAGATATTATGACATGGTGTTGGTCTTTCCACCAGCTAAGGATCAGTAGTCGGATAGGCATGACTGATGTAGATGATCAAGAAGTTTCAGAAAAACAAATGTGACGTCTTTTAAATAAAAAAAACTTGATGAATTAAAAACCATAGAATTGACTGACAAAAAACGGGTTTTTGCTAATGAAAACTTGAGACACGAAAAATCCCCTTATTTCAAAGCAATTTAAGATGGCGAAGTTTAATAGATTTTTAGTAAATATAATCGTACACGTTAAACTGTATTAATCACAGAGTACAAAGGTGTATGACGCAGGTTTTGACAAAATGACAAATAGATAACGACAGATACATGCGCACGTCCGGTTTAACTTATGAAAAGCAGATGGTAATTCAAATAACTTCGCTAAGTAACGTATTGAAATATTGTTTACTTGGTATTACCGAATTTCCGCCGCTTCTGTATAGTTAGATATTATATTATCTGTTAGATAAAACATTTTAATCTGGTAACGCTCCAAGTTACAATAAAATGTAACACAACTTCCGAAAAAGTTTATGTTTATTGTTTTTTTATAGTTTAGCATAAATAAACTTTTTGTTTTAAAATGGGTTTATATAATATGCTATCTACCGTTAAGCCTATGCAGTCAATCCTCTTGAAAGTGTTTATGGAAATTCCCTTTGGAGACGATTATTGCCACTTTCTGAAAAGTCATTGATCTGGCGAACCAGCAGGGCAGACTGTTGATCACTAAAATGTAACTGAAAGAAGGAAATCTTACCATCCAATAGGAATTATGTACCCGTTGGAGGCTCGACCACCCCAAGCACAGGGGCAAACCCATGACATTTGAACAGCCTAATGTAACCAGGATTTTATTTTTGAACCGCCCACGTCATCGTCACGTAACGAAACAAAATGACGGCTTCAATCCTATTCTTAGTACGTCATAAGTTCGTAAGGTAAGTAAAACACGTAAAAACGTGGGCGTCATTCTCTTGATTACGTAGAATCTTATGTCGAACAGTCGTCATTCTTAGAACAGGGATGTTCCCAGAAACGTCGGTAACTAAATGAAAATCGATTTTCCTCGAGCGATTTTTGTCGGTAACGAGAAGGTTAAGTTATCGATAATAACTTATTTGCGTAAGTATTTTATGAGTAAGTTTTCCTTGACATACGTTTGTACTATGTTATGGGTATGTGAGTTTTGTATGTGTTAGAAATATTGATTGATTTATGGGGTACGGAATGTCTTTTGTTTATGGTTGGGTAAAGTTTTTAGTTTAGGGTTGTTAAGTAGAGCACCGTAATTGATGAACATTATGAAATGATTTTACATGAACTGGGATCTTTGATTTTATAAAATAGAGCAAGTATGTATGTCATACATAGGATCCTTCTAAGTTAATAATAAATCAGGAGTTATTTTATTAAAATTGTTAATAATTTATTGCTAGGTTTGAAAAAATAAAATAATTTAAGGGAAAGCCAATCTCCACATACGTAATTGTCCTTTTGATTTTTCCTTTGTTTATCATTACTTAAGGAAAATTAGCATGTAGGCTTTACTTTCAAAAACCCAGTACGTTGTAGTCCTAGGAAGGCCTATAATGAACTGAGCGCTGTAAGAAAATTACACACACAGGTAGGAAAACAGGGGTGTACTATGCCATATCGAATGCCAAATAATCGAATATCAATTGATCGACCACTATAAATCGAACGTCTAAAAACTCGAACGTTCATAATATCGAATGGTATATTAATCGAACATTCAATAAGTATATCGTCACTCAATACATCGAGTGTTCAAAATATCGAATGTTAGGGTTTCTTGAGGAAAACACCCATTTCCCTGTGATCGCCTGATCTCCAAGTCTTATAATGTTGGAAAGCCATAGCCCATGTTATGAAAGAATCTATATTAATAATGAAGCGTGTGTTATTAGTAATTATTAGTGAGCAATCATATCAAGGATCGTGCTTTCGTCACGCGTCGGTCGATTGAGTCATTGCTTGTCGAGTTGGCTTTAACTGTGTCAGCGCGGCCGTCGCGGAATAGAATCAAGGCTGCGCAATATGGATCGGTACGCCGTAAAACACCTGTGTACGCCATTTTGAATCAGTTTTTGGGGTTTTTTGACATGACTTTGCATACGTAAGCATCACGCCTGTTATCCCCGAAGAGTTAATCAGAGGTAGAGGTTATGTTTGTAACAGATCTACTTGCTCCTATTTAAAATAAATGGATAAGCAGACTTGTTCAATTAAATTTTAATAGAGGGGAAAGATAAAAAATACAGCTAGTTATAAAAAACTACCTAGCACGCACTCAGTTTTAAAGTTTATGCACTTAGATGGACAATAATGAGTTTACCACACTGTAAGAACGGGAACAGGCGTCAGGGTAGCAGGTCGATACCGGAGTAACCTTGAAGTTGAGCTCTGAAGCAGTAGAAACGGCGGCAGCGCAGATCTCAGAGTTCACTAGGACAGCTCAGCAGCAAGACAGTGCAGAACTCAGGGCCAGACGTAGGACAGCCCTGCGAGACCAGTAGACGGACAGGCACGTAGTTAGCCTCCGAACATCGGGAGTAGAAGTCCCAGGAGAAACTTTCGCTGGATCCCCTGGGCAGTTTAAGAATCTCACCGCCAAAACCAAGCTGCTCTCTGATACTCCTCAAATCAGATTCCAGAGTAGACTTTTCAGCCGTCCGTCAGCTCGTTTCTCCCAAAGTAGTCTTCTTCTTTCAAATCTTAGTTTTCTTAGTGTCGCCATCATCTCAACTGACAAGTGTAGTCGGCCAGGACATATCCATGAGTGCGTTAAGAATTTTATAAATATAATCATTTAATATTAAGTTATTAAACAATCGTAATAATTTATAAAATACATTGGCTAAGCTTATTGATAAAAATAATTTAAATTATACAAACCAAAAAGAGAAGTCATAGAGCTAGACCATAGACTGAGCAGAAAGAGAATTAAAAAACTAACTGACAGTTTGACAATTTGACGCTTGACGTAAATATCACAACATGAAAATTATAATAATATTTTATTTCAGCTATTTCCAAGTTAAAGAATCGTATTTAAATCGATTTGCTGAGTGTAGATAAATAAACAAATAAAAAGGATGATAAATAGTATTATGAATGATGAATATGAAGCGTAAGTATAGCATAATACTATATTTCCCCAACAACCCCGAGAAAATTTTTGGCCTAGAACAAAAATTTTTGGTAAGGTTAAAGTATTACAGCATTCACAAAACTTACATAACTCATTCAAACACACCGACATCTTACGAAGTTAGGTCAGGTACGATTCACATTCAATGATCACTACTCAACCTGATAAATCAATAACTTTAAGGCTTATTTTAGGAGTTGTAATCCGCTCGCGTCTAAAACCAATAATGAGATGAAAATAGAAAGATTTTAACAAAGGCTTATTTTTAACGGAGTTGTCATCCGCTCCTAATCAACTTTAGTTTATATTTAGTTGACTTTTAGAGTCAATAGTTAACAAGGGCTTATTTTTATGGAGTTGTCATCCGCTCCAATCAACTTTTAGAGTCGATAGTTAACAAGGGCTTATTTTTATGGAGTTGTCATCCGCTCCAATCAACTTTTAGAGTCGATAGTTAACAAGGGCTTATTTTTATGGAGTTGTCATCCGCTCCAATCAACTTTTAGAGTCGATAGTTAGAAACAAATTAGACATACTAACTTGTAGAAAAGAAAAGAATAGATATAAGGAAAGATTACAAAATAATCTTTTAATGAGCCGATGAACGAATTATAAAATAAATAGAGTTTTAATTAGCCAAAAAGAACTGTATCATAGAAGAAAGAAAGAAGAAAGAGATGAGATATGAGTAAGTATAAAAAGAAAATAGCTAAAGTACCAGTATAGGGTTAGTAAAACAGTGTAAAAGAATATAAACTTGAGAGTCTAAAGGATCTGATTTGTACTTGGAATACTTAAGGAGTTTAAGAGGGAAGGAGGGAAAGAGGGGTCAGGTCAGAACCGCAACACCGCAGTCAGTAAACTCCGAGTAGACGTCAGGGCAGCTCCCGTAATACAGTAAACGGTAAGCTCCGAGTGAAACGTCAAGGGCAGCAGTAGGTAAGCTCCGAGTAAACGTCAGGGCAGCTCCCGCAATACAGTAGTCGGTAAGCTCCGAGTAAAACGTCAAGAGGATCTGAGTGTTGGACATGGTTCAAAAGTGTTTAAAATTTTAAGAGTAAGACAAGAAGGTCGATTTAATGTATACAAAAAAAAAAATTATTTCAGTTGGTGGTAAAATTCGGAACTAAAGCATAAAGTTTAGTACATATGGTTGTCACCGCAAAGTTTGATAAACTTTAGTACCTAGTTTTGCCACCGCGCAAAAAGATTATTACTCCATGCCCATAATACTCCATGGCCTGTTACCTAGCAACCAATGACAAATAACAAGTTGAAAAATATTTTGAGAGCCCACGATGCTAAACTTACTTCGGTATGATTCCCAGATGAAATATGTATAAATATATATAATAAGTGTGTAGGAGAATAGTGAAGTATTTGTAATAGGAGTTACGTAGATGTATAGGTTTGTAAAAACGTCCATAGGATATTCTCCTGTTTCTGTCGTGAAGTGTCTCAGTCTCCAACCTTGGTAGTACTCACAAGTGGGTTAACACTCCAAAGAGGCCGAAAGGGTGCCAATTATCTTTCAATAACGGTATGTGTGTAGGGGTGAAGAATACCTAGATAATGTTTAGTTGTAGAAGAGTTGAGTCGAATATAGGAGAGTCTTCAATAGGAGAGCTGAAGAAGAAAAATAAGTTAGTTAATATTCAAAAGAGTAAGCCAAATAAGAAGTCCAAAAAGAAACACTAGTGCTAGTTTTTTTTAGAATTTTGAAAATAAATGAGTGGGTTCGAGTTGATTTTACGGGGGGCGCCAATTTGTAACAGATCTACTTGCTCCTATTTAAAATAAATGGATAAGCAGACTTGTTCAATTAAATTTTAATAGAGGGGAAAGATAAAAAATACAGCTAGTTATAAAAAACTACCTAGCACGCACTCAGTTTTAAAGTTTATGCACTTAGATGGACAATAATGAGTTTACCACACTGTAAGAACGGGAACAGGCGTCAGGGTAGCAGGTCGATACCGGAGTAACCTTGAAGTTGAGCTCTGAAGCAGTAGAAACGGCGGCAGCGCAGATCTCAGAGTTCACTAGGACAGCTCAGCAGCAAGACAGTGCAGAACTCAGGGCCAGACGTAGGACAGCCCTGCGAGACCAGTAGACGGACAGGCACGTAGTTAGCCTCCGAACATCGGGAGTAGAAGTCCCAGGAGAAACTTTCGCTGGATCCCCTGGGCAGTTTAAGAATCTCACCGCCAAAACCAAGCTGCTCTCTGATACTCCTCAAATCAGATTCCAGAGTAGACTTTTCAGCCGTCCGTCAGCTCGTTTCTCCCAAAGTAGTCTTCTTCTTTCAAATCTTAGTTTTCTTAGTGTCGCCATCATCTCAACTGACAAGTGTAGTCGGCCAGGACATATCCATGAGTGCGTTAAGAATTTTATAAATATAATCATTTAATATTAAGTTATTAAACAATCGTAATAATTTATAAAATACATTGGCTAAGCATATTGATAAAAATAATTTAAATTATACAAACCAAAAAGAGAAGTCATAGAGCTAGACCATAGACTGAGCAGAAAGAGAATTAAAAAACTAACTGACAGTTTGACAATTTGACGCTTGACGTAAATATCACAACATGAAAATTATAATAATATTTTATTTCAGCTATTTCCAAGTTAAAGAATCGTATTTAAATCGATTTTCTGAGTGTAGATAAATAAACAAATAAAAAGGATGATAAATAGTATTATGAATGATGAATATGAAGCGTAAGTATAGCATAATACTATATGTTTAAGTTCCATGGGACGTGTCTGCAGGTCAAAATATTATTTACAAGAATAATTACTCGGATTATTGAGTTCTAAGTACAAAAAAAAAATTAAAAAAAATTGTAACGTACTTTCTTTTTAATCTTCAAAAAGCTTATTGTTATTTTTTACAACCGGAAGCGGATCATTTGCTTTGTTCCTTTTATCCTGGGGGCGTGCGTAACGTAGCTACCTACGATATCCAGTGGGTGGAGTATTTCCTCTTAATTAGTTGTTTCACATTAGTGCAGCCAACTGTACGTTGATAACAATGTGTTGCGATAATCTTGTTCTGATAAGGGTTGCATAGGATGGCTTAAAGCGTTGGCTGAAATTCTCTGAATATTTATTTATTTATTTACTAGCTGTTGCCCGCGGCTTCGCCCGCGTGAAGTTCGGTAACTGTCCCACTGAATCATACTAAAGGGATATATAGTGTCCTACATGTAAATCCAGGTTATAAACTATCTATGTGCCAAATTTCATAATCATCACAATTTATTATTACTATCACAATCACCATCACTATCACAACCACCATCACTATCACAACCACCATCATTATCACAATCACCATCACTATCGCAACCACCATCATTATCACAATCACCATCACCATCACAATCACCATCACCATCACAATCATCATCACCATCCCCATCCCCATCCCCATCAACATCACAATCCCCATCACCATCGCTATGACCATCACAATCACCGTCACAATCACTATCACAATCACAATCACCATCACAATACCCATCACCATCGCTATCACCATCACAATCATCGTCACTATCACAATTACCATCAAAATCACTATCACAATAACCATCATCGTTTTTACAATCATTATCATCGTAATCACAATCATTACACAATCACCATCACAATCACCATCACAATTACCATCACAATCACAATCACCATCACAAACACAATCTCAATCATTATCATCATAATCACAAACATTATCATCTTAATCACAATCACCATGATCACAATCGCCGTCACTATCATAATCACCAACACAATCACCGTCACAATCGCCATCACAATCACAATCGCCATCACAAACACAATCACAATCATTATCATTGTAATCACAATCATTATCATCGTAATCACAATCATTATCATCTTAATCACAATCAACATGATCACAATTGCCATCACTATCACAACCACAATCATTATCACAATCACCATCACCATCACAATCACTATCCTCGTTATCATAATTATTTTCATCCTAATCAAAATCATCTTCATCACTATCACAATCACCATCACTGTCACAATCACATTCACATCGCTATCACCATCACAATCACCGTCACTATCACAATCACAATCACCATCACAATCGCCATCACAATCGCAATCACAATCACCATCACAATCACCATCACAATCACCATCACAATCGCCATCACAATCACAATCACCATCACAAACACAATCACCATCACAATCATTATCATCGTAATCACAATCATTATCATCGTAATCACAATCATTATTATCGTAATCACAATCTGTTGATAAGTTGGGATAGCGGTTCGAAGGACCTCGCGGGGTTGTAAATTTTGGCGGGAAATTAGTTTATGCGGGATAGAATGTTGCCGGCACGCAGTTTTTATGTAGGGAAACAAGGACTTACTTGGAAGCTGATGATAAGATGATCGCCTGGGAAGATGGCTGATGCCGCTGGAGGTGCTGAAGCCCAGCGCGTGTTCTGGTGGATTCTTCCTGCACTTAACTTTGTTTCACCGTGTCGGCCGACATTCACAGATTGTCTTTAGTTTAGAGTTTAAGGCCCTACTTCGAAAATAAATCGTAACTCGATGGGCGTGACTTAGCCCCCCGCGCGGGGAGCGGCGAATGTAGATTACGCGGTCGACTGTGCGGCCACGTGGCATCGGGATAGTCAGAGAGCCCACGACACTAAATCTAGTTCGATAACACTCCCAGTGGCTAAGTGTTAGTGACACAGCCCGTGGCTAAATAATAACAGACGCTCGGGTCGATCTTCAGGTTAAGCCGTGCTTGCCTAGGTTGGTCTGTGGATGGGTGACCACCGGGTTCCTTCCGTGCTTAGGAAAGCACGTTAAGCCTTTGGTCCCGGCTGTCATTTGCAGATCTTTGACAGTCGTTATAGGTAGTCAGTGGCCCAAAACGTATGACAACCAGTCTTACCAAGGGGTATCGTACTACGAAGTAAGTACTAACAGGGTTGTGGAGGTTAGATAGGCAGTCGCTCCATGTAAAATACAGTTATTCAGCTGCATCCGGTTAGACTGGAAGCCGACCCCAACATAGTCAAATCATAACTTGGGAACAGCGGTGGCCCAGTGGTGGCGGCCCCGACTTACGATCAGTAAGTCGTAGGTTCGAATCCAGGCAGGCGCATTACTTTGTGTAATTTATCACATCACCACTGCTCTCAAAACGGTGACGGAAAACATCGTGAGGAAACTGGCATGTCCTAGAACCAAAAATTCGAAGACATGTGACATCTACCAATCCGCACTGGGCCCGCGTGGTGGACTAAAGCCCATTCCCTCTCATAGAGAGAAGGCCTGTGTCCCAGCACTGGCGAACATTAATAGGCTGATGACGATGATGATGATGATGAAATCATAATTTCTGTGTAAGAAAAACCACTGCTGCATCTTCCAAACAGTGGAGAAAGTGGTTGCTACAGCGGCAGCGATTGAAAGTCGCTCACCACGCAGCAGATTCGGCGTTTTGTCAGCAATCACCCGGTTCCTTTCGACTTGTACTGATTTAATACGCGTGCCACGGTCACTTACGAATATTTTGATTAATAGTGCCTCCAGGTTTTTTGCATTGCAGCATCGTCATTTCGTGTTCCCCAATTAATAATGTGACTAATTATATATATATGTATATCATCATTCTGGGAGTGTTATCGAAATAGGTTTAGAAGTTGCATGGGCTCTCTAACTAGGAGAACCGAGTACGCACTTCTTGGGATTTTTGAAATATTAGCACACAGGTGGTATGGAGTAGACAAATAATACAAATATTTAATTTTCAACCTTTTTAGGGTTCCGTAGTCAACTAGGAACCCTTATAGTTTCGCCATGTCAATCACGCCGACAAAGTGGTAAAATAAAAATTGAAAAAAAAATGTTTTATTAGGGTAGCCCCCTGTTATGGGTGGACTGTATTTTATTTATTGTTCCCTTCTTCGATAGCTCAGGTGGCTATGGGATTTCCTTTTCAATTAAAACTCTTCGATGGTTTAACACTGTTTAATTACTTCGTCTATATTTTAGAGCGGGCACGTTATTCTAACATAAACTGATTTACACAAGTACACAATAATCACAAAGAATATAGTCAGAACATAATAATCACAAGAACATAATATACTTAGGGCACGTGGGACTCACAATAAACACTTAAAACTAGATACTTGTAAATAGAACACTGTAAAAATATAAAACTGTATCGACTGACTTTAGTCGCCTATCTTTATATCAAAATATCATGTCGCAAGTAGTGGCGGGGCCTCGTTGTACTCAACCCTTTTGGCTAATCGTTCCCTCTATAATGGACTTTCCCATCTTTCTGCGGGTCGGTCAAGTTTCGACCTGTCGGAGGCTCCGCCTACAACACGCGAAATGATGATTCGTTACCTTATATGGTAACGTTTTTGGTTTGTTATGAAACCGTCAGTTTCGCTACCATATAAGGCAATGGTATGTCATGATATGTGGTTCTAATAAAGTCTACACCTTTTTCCCGCCTTGTGCGGGCCTGTCTTTTACTTTATTAATCCTTATCTTAGCTAGTTATCTCCTAGTGATACAATGGAGCTCGGCGTCTGTTACACCCCCCTATATGTAAAGTGGGAAGTGATTTTTTTTTAATTTCAACCCTAACGTGTGATATATTGTTGGAAAGGTATTTAAAAATGAATAGGGGTTTTCTAAAATCATTTTTTGATAATGTCAATAATTTCGGAAATAATCGCTCCCAAAGTAAAAAACAATGTGTCCCCCCCCTCTAACTTTTGAACCATAAGTTTAGAAAATATAGAACTTTATAAGGACTTTCTAGGAAAATCATTTTGAACTTGATGGAAACAACAGTCTTTGTACAAAAAAGACAAAAGGTTGTACAAAATAATTTCTGGACTAAGTTTGTAGTATATTCGTATATGCATGCATTTTTACATAATGGATACCCACCTTTAAACTCATAAGTGGGAACACTTATTGTGACGGACGGGAAACTACGGAACCCTACACTGAGCGTGGCCCGACACGCTCTTGGCCGGTTTTTTTTATTTAGTACAACATGTAATAAAAAATAATTTAGAAAACACTCATGTTGTTTTACTACCTCATTTTCTTTTTCCGCTCCAGCACAAATACAAAAGTATTTGTTTTTAACTGCTATGAAAAGAACTTGACGAAATCGTCTACCTATAATAGGGAATATGCACGTAATTTTTTCTTCACCTAAATCAATGAAATACAGTACTATCAACCCAAGAAAAGTATTAAAAGTTAAGTTCAACTACTATTGTCGCACAAAAATAATATTAAACTCCTTCAATTTTCTACGACAGTTCAAACGTCCGTAGCTGTCGCGGCCATGATATGACGTCATTATCCACAATCTGCCTTGTTTACATCTAATTTTTTTGGCCTTAGTTTTTTTTTTTAATACTGGTATTTAGCTGCAACCGGTAAAACTGGAAGCCGACCCCAACGTAGTTGGGAAAAGGATGGGTAGATGATGATGAATAATTGTAGGTATGTGCTTTATTCAAGTAAAAAATGCAATAACAATATTAGCGTTGAACCTCATCTGGCAGCATGGAATCGCACTTTTCCGTGGTCCTATCCTTTTCTGTCGCTCAGAACCATAATTTGCTAGAACGGGAATGCTATCGCACGCGGCAGCATCACCGATGCTATCGGGCGCACGCTCTGTATCTCGCTCTAACAAATGACGGTTCTGGGCGATAGAAAAGATACGAGTTCGATTTCGTATGACAGTGGTTCTTCTTCCTCATCTTCGTTATCGACATCATGTGGTTGTTTCCTTTTATTTCTGAAATAAAAACGATCATCAACATTCAAGTGGAGCATAATTAATCAAATTCATTCATATCGTTTTTTATTATTGATAACCACGATAAACCATGCCTCAAGAAAGATCAAAAAATGAATTTCGACTAAACTCACCTTTTTTCGCAATTTAAAAGCTGCTCCAATCTTTTTTCTGCTCTAAGTGTGTCATACGCGGTAATAGTATTTGACGTATTGTTGACATAATTATAACCCAAAATTAATTTTAAGTTTATTTTAGCCATTTTTATATTTATGAAATAAATCGCAAGAATAGTCTTTATATACCTATTCAACACTAATTAAGTAACAGTCTACTAACTTTTACTATACGAACAATTATCAAAATCACGAAAATCCGATAGCACCGATCTGCAAACAAATGTCATAGGTTCGTCGTCGATGAAGTGCACCGGGCGACTGATCTTCTGAGCGAGCGAAAGTGATGCAATTACTTTTGAAACACAAAAGAAGAGATAGCTACAATGTGCGTGCGCTCGGAATAAAAGGACGTATGTGCCAAAACGAATTCACTCTATTTTTAACAAAATAAAGGTATAACATTTAAAATGACTTTGAGTAAACTTTGATATAATAATTTTCTATGTTTTAAAGTAAATTTCGTTGAATATCTCTTAAGCGTTACGCCGTGATGTTGAAAAAAGTAAAAAAATAGATGTAACTTTGCAATTTTTTTGAATCGAGAAAAAATCATTTAATCGTGTATTCATTTTACACGATACTAGACCAAAGAGTCAAAAAACATATACCAGAATGTTAGATCCCTATTCTACATACTCAACAAGTTACACGAAATAGAAAAACCAAATTTTTTTCAACATATCACCTTAATGCGGTTTGGTGTATTTTGCGGCGCGCGCCGCAAAGCTCAGCAGTATTGCGTGAGGTGTTAAGCGGTGGTTCCCTATCCATTTGCATAAAATTTTAAGACCTAATATAACTTGGCATACTTTTGTTACTACTAATTATATTTTTGCATAACATTTTTACGCATAACAGGTTACGCATATTTTTTTTAAGCATAATTTATCTAATCATAATAATGATTAAGCATAACATTGTTAGGCATAAATTGATTTACGCATAATGATACTAAAACATATTTTTATAGGCATAACAAAGAAGCATAATACTAAAATGTTAGACATACCCTAATTGGATATACCAATTTATTTTGACGATTGGAATAAAACCATCTCTCCGAAGCAGGTAATACATAACATATTTGTTTTGAACATAGTTGATTGTGAACATATGTGAGTTTTTTCCCTGTAAGAAGCATGCAAACAAGCATACACCATGCATGCAGCAAATATGCAGCTTGCAAACATTTAAACAAGCATACACCATGCATGCAGCAAGCATAAAGCAAGCATGCGTGGATCAAGCATGCAGCAATCATGCAGCAAGCATGCAGCAAGCATGCAGCAAGCATGCATTCAGCAATCATGCAGCATGCAAGCAAGCATGCAGCAAGCAAGCATGCAGTATGCAACATGCAGCAGGCAAGGTTTCTGTCACGGCTCCGGCGCTGCGGGGCACCGGCGGTCCCACGCGAGCTTATCGTCGCAGATGTGTTTAACGCTCACCACCGCAGCTTCGGCTTGCTGGCCGGCGCGAGTGTTACAACCACCTGCTCCTCAACTCGCAGGCCGCCTCGCCCCTCCGCGCCTACGCGATTTTAAATTACACTCTAGGGGTAGGGCAGACAAGACTACGTGGAGTCGGTTTTGCAGCGATTCGTTTCTGTCACTAACTTTTGTAGTACAACTTAATGAATTTTTAATTCAAAATAAATACGTAAAAATAACTCAAATTTTATTCTGGTATTTATATTATTTGTATGCCTAAATACTATTATGCTAATAGTCATTATGCCTAGTAACATTATGCAAAATTCAATTTATGCCAAAACAAATTAGCCTTTAAGATGATTATGCCAACATAAACAGTATGCCAAAAAAAAATTTGGCAAAGTATTATTATGGCAAAACAAATTATGCCAAAACAGTTATGCCAAAGTATATTAGGAAAAAGAAGATTATGCAAAAAAAGGGATCCCGTTAAGCGGTTGACGTTGCGGATCCAAGAGCGCGCGGCGCGGCGCGATGCGATTAAATAGAAAGCGGTGCGGTGCGGTGCGGTACTGCCATTAGGTGGACAGCATATATTGCTATAATAGCGGATTTAGCGGAGCGGTCGATTCTTCGCGTGTGGTAGCTGTCACGAATCGTAACGAACAGTATCTTCAAATATGGAGTGGTTCCTGTCAAAATCACCTCAGAAGCGCGCCTCATTGGACGCCGGCGGCGGTACTCCTTCTCTTTCTGTCGCATGGGAGCATAGTAGGAAGGAAGGAGATGGGTAGTTAAAAACTGCGGTTGGCAACATGACAGGTAAAACATAACGTAGGAGACGCGTTTGGAAACGCGTACGTAATAATGAAATATACCACGTACGGATATGTTATATAGTAAATAACTTATACTACAAAAACTTGCGTAAGCACAATCATTATCATATTATTCACAATCAACATGATCACAATCGCTATCACTATCACAACCACAATCATTATCACCATCACTATCACAATCACTATCTTCGTTATCACAATCATTTTCATCGTAATTACAATCATCTTCATCATTATCACAATCACCATCACTGTCACAATCACAATCACCATCACCATCGCTATCACCATCACAATCATCGTCACTATCACAATCACTATCACAATCACCATCACCATCACAATCACCATCAAAATCACTATCACAATCACCATAATCGTTAACACAATCATTATCATCGTCATCTTAATCACAATCATCATCATCACAATCGCCATCCTTGTTATCATAACCATTGCTATCACAATCACAATCACCGTCATATTCACCATCACTGTCACAATCCCAATCACAACCACTATCATCGTTATCACACTTATTATCATTGTAATCACAATCATTATCATCGTAATCAAAATCATCATCATCACAATCATCATCATCATTATCACAATTATCGTAATCACAATCAATCCGCCATCTTCTGGATCTCAAAATAAATGCCATTTTCGTAATCAGCACCCCTGATAATCTCGGTATCGACACCCATATTGATGTTCAGACATTTCAACCCAATCGCACCCCAAGACCCCAACAGGGAATGATGGTATTTCAGGTCCAACACATTTAATCTTAAAATCGTTGTTTTTGTAATACACCTGACCCAATTCAGCATACAAACAATACCTATGTTGAATTTCAGGTTTTGTTACCCCATTTCCCCCTTTAGGGGTTGAATTCTGAAAAAATCTGAAACACAAATGTTAACTCATTTAGCGATAGGAGTACTCCTGTTAAGTTTCGAATAGTCTAACCAATCTTATTATTCCATGTAATCTTTGGACCCCCGTTTCAACCCCTTAGGGGGTAAATTTTGAAAAATCCTTTCTTAATGCACCCCTGAACCTCATAAAGAACCTATGTGCCAAATTTGGAATCTCTGGACTCAGCGGTTTGGGCTGTGCATTGATTTTTAGACTTTGTCACCCCATTTGCCCCTCTTAGGGGTTGAATTCTGAAAAAATCTGAAACCCGTTTCTACTCATTTATCAATAGGAGCACTCCTGTGAAGTTTCGAATAAAATAGTCTAACTAATCTTGTTTCCCCATACAAACTTTGGAGCCCCGTTTAACCCCCTTAGGGGGTGAATTTTAAAAAATCCTTTCTTAGTGCACCCCTAGACCACATAAGGGACCTACTTGCCAAATTGGAATCTGTAGACCCAGCGGTTTGGGCTGTGCGTTGATAGATGAGTCAGTCAGTCAGTCAGTCAGTCAGTCAGTTTCTTCTTTTATATATTTAGATTGACACACCAACGACTTATTCACTAAATCATTTACATTATTATGGATATGTATAATTGAAATGACGTTTATTTGCACGGCTACTAGTTAATTACATCATCCTTAGCCTTTTCCCAACTATGTTGGGGTCGGCATCCAGTTTTACCGGATGCAGCTGAATACCAGTATTTTACCTGGAGCGACTGCCTATCTGACCTCCACAACCCAGTTAGTACCGGGTAATACGATACCCCTTGGTAAGACTGTTTGTCAAACTTTTTTGGGCCTCTGACTACCTAACGACAGTCAAAGATCTATAAATGACAGCCGGGACCAACGGTTTAACGTGCTTTCCGAGGCACGGAGGAAACTCTGTATGTAATGGGTGGTCACCCATCCATAGACCAATCTAGACAAGCACGGCTTAACCTAACGATCGACCCGAGCGGCTGTTAAATTATTATTTAGTCACTCGCTCCTCCTACTAGTTAATTACAAAGGTAGAAAATAAAATAAGGCTAAAGCAAAATACAAGTAAATAAGCTAAAGGGTTTTATAATATTTGTCAGCTTCGTGTTCTACATAGTAAGTATAGGTCAGAAAATTGTAACACTAAGCTTTCAAAATTGATTGATCTGATTGATTGATTTATATTACGAAAACGCAAGCTTCTACGAGCTTTGCAGTCACGTTATCAGTGAGATAACGTGACTGCAAAGCTCGTAGAACATGCAAATCTAACGGAACACAAAGATCCTTCGCCCAACCCGTGACAATCACCGCGCGACATCACACCTCGACCTCGATTCCATCAAGGATACACTCGAAATCACCTTAGAAACCAGTCAAAATTGAAAAGGAGTTTTGACCTAACAACAAATATTGAAAATAGTCAAATAAAGGGTAAGCTTGAAAGGCCTAGACAAGTGGATATATCGCTTTCAAGGTGTTTCGTGATGTTTGAATTTAATTCATTCAAGCTTTTTGATGTGTCAGAAACAGTTTTGCTATCATCTCGGTTTAAGTCTGTTTAACTTAAATTAGTATGTACCTAGGTATATAAGCTTTCACGGTTGATAACTATAGGTAGGTACTTATAATGTTACTTACGGGATTTCTTCCGTGATTATTTATTAACCCGCGATCATGGTGCTTGCAACAGCGTCGAAATATCGGGAGCTCAAAAATTAATAAATAATCACGGAAGATATCCCGTAGGTGACATTTTAAGTATAGTATGTATATATTTGTAACGATGGAACTTAGTTCATAATTTGAGCAAAATTTCAAAAAATAAACAAGTGACCATCCAGTTTTTCAGACTTAGAAAGCATCAACGTTCATGAAGAGATGTCGTATTTCTTCAAGTTAAAAATGAGAGGATTACAAAGAAAAACTCGGTAGAAACAGTAGCGTAGGTTGATTAGCTCGCTCGAACAAGTCTGAAAATGTCTGACTTTGTCACTTGGCTAGTCTCCCTGTTAATATTTGAAATATGTAGGTAGAAGAGGGTATTTATAGATATTTTCGGCGAGAATCCGGGTGGCGGTCGAGGGTCCCAAGATTTATGGCAAAGCGGGTGAGTCCCATCCAACAGGGATCTTCGAGTGTTAGCCACAAGGTACAAGTAGGAGCGTGAGTGGCTTGGTAAAGTGGAAAGATGGCGTAAGTCACGTTGACCTATGCTGGTCTTCGTCCTTCAGTAGCTACGAAAAATCAAATGAATGTCTGTGCTGTGAAACTCTAAAACTAGACACATGCATCAAACTCAGAAGACTTTGATGCATGTGTCTATTTTTACCCGACTGCGCCAGAAGGAGGGTTATGTTTTTCGAGAGTATGTATGTATGTACTTATGTATGTATAATTGTTTGGCACGCTCTGCAGACTGAACGGCTCGATGGATTTTAGCTTGATAGGTGTCGTTAGATTTGTATTTACTGTAAGAGTGACACTGGTTATATCAAAATAAAAAATAAATAAAAAAATGGCGGATTTTTGGCGTTTTTCAAATTCGAATGTTTGGCACGCTCTGCAGCCTGAACGGCTCGATAAAGGTCTCATCATAAGGATTTTAAAATGGTATATCTAAGTAAAACTAAAAAAAAAAAAAAAAAAAAAACCCGACTGCTTAAAAATACCTAAAAACTTTAAATAAAAACTGAAAAGAAAAAAAACAAGTTAAGGAATCAGGACATATTGACTGCAACAGTCGGGACCCATTAAATCTAGAATATAATTATTACATTCAATATGGGTCCCGCCCGACTACGACTGTTGCAGTCAATATGTCCTGTTTCC
The DNA here is from genome assembly GCA_905147715.2 of Xestia xanthographa. Classification (NCBI taxonomy): domain Eukaryota; kingdom Metazoa; phylum Arthropoda; class Insecta; order Lepidoptera; family Noctuidae; genus Xestia; species Xestia xanthographa. The sequence goes on along the minus strand of LR990653.1, from coordinate 11,345,186 downwards.
TTAACTTGTTTTTTTCTTTTCAGTTTTTATTTAAAGTTTTTAGTTATTTTTAAGCAGTCGGGTTTTTTTTTTTTTTGAGTTTGGTATTGTTACGGTTTCGTAATTATCCATTCTTCTTGCTTTGCTCTCGAAATATTCTAGTCCAGACTAGATCGAAAAGACCACATAAAATTATGAAGTTATTTTCTTCTATTTGACTCTTACCCTCACGTACTTTTCGGTGGAGAAGCGACGCTTATTAGTGTGGTTAGCCGTTATAGCCAGTTACAGACCACATAGTTCGAATGGCTATCAACATTACGTCGCTCTCCGCTCTACTCCTATACCAAACCCCAATCTCGTCTGCCTCACACCCTCTACAAGTAAGGGCAACTCATCTCGCCGCTCAGTTCAGTGCTATCTGCGCCCCAAGATATTTTTCTTTGTAATTCCATTGTTGAAAGAAATTGACGACGATTCTCATGAACCTCGTTGCTTTACGATTACTTTGTATCTGTAGGTCCAATGAATTTATTTGCTAATCAGCAACATAATTAATGAGATAATAATCTTGATCATAATGAAGTGCCTAACTCTTCTGGCCTTAAAATAGTCAAGCAGTTTCTTGCCTGTGACAAAAACAGGCGTCTTTATTTGAAGAAGTACAAAGATATGGTTCTAATTGTTATGTCAATAAAAAAACAACAGAATGTCGAGGATAATACCAAGGAGGTGCGTTGTTAGAAACACCGGAGTACAAGCTGCAGTCGCACGTGGCATTGGGCCTTTCCGCTCTTTAACAGGTAAGCATTTTTTACAACCAAATTACAATTTTGGGAATATCCCAGACGGGTATTGATCGAGTTGTGGATTTCCATTCAAGTGTAGCGGATTCCCACATTTTGTGAGAATTTGAATCGCCTCGTTACATTGAGGAGGTGGTTTTGTGTCGCGCAAGCTTTTTTCCCACACGGTGAAGATCATGCTCAAAGTTTGCTCTTCAAGTTTTGAAGAAGAAATTGTCTGTTCTTTTATTGTATTTAGGTGTTCAATTTGTTAGAGACAAATTGTGATCTTATTTGCATTATCGCAAAAGGACCACCACCATAGGGACCGGTACACATTTTTTGCCGAATACTCAAGAACACGTTGCTTATCAAGAAACAACGTCAACACATAATAAACCAGTCATACTTGAACATCAATTACGAAAACAAGGCGCCATCAGCACGGTGTAAATAACCGTAAGGAAATAGTTCCCGATGTTTTTTGCATGATAAAGTTCCATCAATCTAATTTGAGGCAAGGACAAAAGGGATGCGCCATGCTTCGAGGCTATAATTTCAACGATTTATAATAAATGCCCATTTTGAAGTTACGGGTGCAACATTCCGATGCTGATTCCCTAATTTGAGGTCCTTTCTTTCTGTTTTATGTTTTTTGCCGGCAAGGGTGGCGGTGTGGCTCCAAAAGGCTTTTTTGCTCGCGTCGACAAAAGGTCGGCCTAACGGTATCTTGCCTGCGCCTGAGCATTATTGTGCCGATGGTCCGTCAGCAAGGCTGTTAGAAATATGTGAAATGGTTGCTGTACAAACAGAAATAAATCAAGTTATTGAACTGCATTGCCTGCAAACATTGTTATTTACGGATACTTGTTGCTTGTTAGCAATGTCATTCGAGTTAATATTGTTTCAAAATATAAGATAACTTAGGTACTTTTACGTGTTAACAAATATCTATTATGATTAATTATTACGTAACAATTCGTTCTAATAATATCTAAGTAAGTAAGACACAGACCAGTCGTGGGCGTCTCACGATTGGCAATGCCATCCCGTAATTTGATATTTCTAAATAAGTACTTTACGTCAAAGGTAAAATCGTGTGTCTATTTATAAACAAAAATAGGCATCGTTATTTAGCGATGTATAAAAATAAACCGAGTTGAGATTAATTTATTTACCGTGGGGAAATCGGATCGGTTTGGAAGCGTTCCCGGAGGAATTCAATCGAGTCTAGACGTAGGGATGTTTGATTTTCAGGAGTGACTTCATGCCACCTACATGTTTGGCTTACTGTGGGCTCGGTTAGGGCTGCACTCTGGTTTATGTAAAAAAAAAAATAAAGGTACATTTCAAACATATTGTTTTCTTGATGTTTACTTTGTTACAAGAAACGTACCCGAAGGTTTCTTGAAGGGTTGTTTTGTAATAACGACGTCTAGTGACTGAAAACGAATAAGTTAAATCATAGCTTCTAAAACAATTGGTTGGTAAAAAAATTCGATATCATAAAAAGCATTTAATGTAGATAAATAAAAATCACTAAAAACAAAAATTGTTTTTACTTCAGAGCGTACTCTGAAGTAAAATCAATTTTTGTTTTTAGTTATATATGTATATAATAAAGTTTATATGGCACCTGAAACGGCTTAAAGATTAAAAAGAAAAAAGAAGCTTCATAAGATAAAATCTCCACCAGCATGTTATCGGATGCATGTTGTATAGAAAATCATCGGCTTTCTCTGTGGTTTCTCCTGCCACCCGTATGGGAAGGACTGAAATAACTTTATTAGTACACAAATAGAGCCGGAGTGATCGCCCTCTTATTACTATTTTCAGTTTTACACTAAAATAACTACGCACTGTTAAACGTAGACAAAACTGTAAAGTACCCGGTTACTGTGTGTACTAAATGGGTATTGTAGGAAGCTGTAGTGTGGGGGTAAATTAAGAATTTAATTATAGCTGTTTCAGTTGTTCATTCACAACTTTGTTACAATCGATTTTGGTTTCTTTTGGTCATTTGTGAAAATAATAGGGAATATGCATATTTCTTTATTTTTTTATTTCGCTACAGAATGTTAAAGTACTATAAAAATAATGACAAAAAGCAAAAACAAGACATAAATCGGCCAATCAACACAAAAGTTATAACCATTTAATGTTTTGTTTCTATCTCTTTCTAGAATTTAGTATGGATTTTGTACGTCGATGCAGAGAATGACGTCATTCGCTTCATCGGATCTCTCTGTCTAATCAGCAGTTTCAAATGCTTATAACTTAGTATTTTTTATAGATATTAAAAAAATAATTTCTCTTTGCTATTTCTGATGTTATTATGCTTTGTTTAGAGTGATAAAAAAACATGCATATACCCTATTATCGACATACTTAACTTAGTAAGAGAGGTAACAGAAATATAAGTAATGTGCTAGAACATCAATGCTAGAAGCCTCATGACAGCGCTTTCCGTGAGCTTATAAAATGGTGCTGTTTAAAGGACTCTTATCCAAATTATTTTAATGCGCAAGGGCCACCCAATTGGAGGAGCTCGTGGCTAAATAATAACAGCCGCTCGGGTCGATCGTTAGGTTAAGCCGTGCTTGCCTAGGTTGGTCTGTAGATGGGTGACCGCCCATTACATACCGAGTTTCCTCCGTGCCTCGGAAAGCACGTTAAGCCGTTGGTCCCGGCTGTCATTTGTAGATCTTTGACAGTCGTTAGGTAGCCAGAGGCCCAAAAAGTCTGACAACCAGTCTTACCGAGGGGTATCATATTACCCGGTACTAACTGGGTTGTGGAGGTCAGAGAAACAGTCCCTCCATGTAAAATACTGGTATTCAGCTGCATCCGGTAAACTGGAAGCCGACCCCAACAAAGTTGGGAAAAGGCTAGGCTGATGATGATGATGAGCCACCCGATTAATGCAGCTGTCGTACAGAATAGCACAATGTTCACTAACTTTTGTCTACCTCATGCATCCTACAAAAGAGTGTCGACGTATAAACGACCCTTTCCAAAAAAACTATTCATTTTAGCAAGTTTGTATTGACAATAGCATTATGAAGTATAATTGTTTCAGTATGTACTAAAAGGGCGGTCGTAAAATAAATATAAGTAAAGGCATCCGCGTGAATAAGCGGTACAAAAACAGACGCCACGGGTGTTGCTACAAATTCACTGGATGCTTGCGACCATGAGTGGTGCAACATATAAGCGATAGCGTGCAGCGAGTTGAAGTCAGATTGGTAGTATGTAACATACAGGTATTCAGCTGGTGAGCTGGACTAACATCGTCTGCTTAGCCTTGTCCCAACTACAAATACAAATAATTTATTTTCTTTCACAAGTTATGTACTACATCTAGTGGTTGAAGTGACCTTTTAGACAAAAATTGCCTGTGTTAGGTCACTTCGCTCTTCCAAAGCTTAAAGTTAGGTAAATGAGATAAGTCAGTGGGATGTATAATATGTGTGATGCTTGAGTGTGATGTATGTGTGTGAGTGAGGAGTGTATGTGTTTTTGTGAGTGGGTGTTCGTGTGTCTGATAGAGTTACGATGCATGTTGCAAGAGTGTCAACTACATGTATTAAATGTCAAACTGTTGACTACCTTGCTGGTCTGACGCGACCCAATATTACCCCTTTTGCCTTCACCCTAGTAGACACGGGAGAGATCAAGAAGATTATCCTCTCCATTAAATCCAAAGCCGTGGGCTGTGATAGCATCAGTCGCCACATGATCGTGACGGCTCTTGACCAGCTCCTTCCTGCAATCTCCCATATCGTTAACTTCTCCCTTTACTCCGGTGACTTCCCTTCCCTATGGCGGAAAGCTCATGTCCGGCCACTTCCTAAAATTCCTAATCCTACTCTTCCCAGTCACTTTCGATCAATTTCCATCCTCCCTTTTTTATCCAAAGTACTCGAGGCCTGTGTCCATAAACAATTCTCCCGCTTCATTCACCAAAACTCCCTCATTAGTCCTTTCCAATCCGGTTTCAGGCCCGGCCACAGTACCATTTCAGCCCTTCTTAAAGTGACTGACGATATAAGGCGAGGAATGGAAGACACTAAAGTTTCCGTTTTAGTGTTAATATTTTTTTTTAATGCAGTCAATACCGTTAGTCACGAAGTCCTTTTATCCATCCTCTCCTATCTAATGGTCTCTCCCGAGGTTTTGGTTTGGTTCTCTTCCTATCTTCGGGGGCGCCAGCAGTCGGTTCTTGCGGGAGACTCTTCTTCCAGCTGGTGTAATCTTGATACTGGTGTCCCTCAAGGCGGTATTTTATTTCCTCTTTTGTTCTCCATTTTTATAGATCTTATTACTACCCAGCTTCAGTGTGCGTATCATCTTTACGCTGATGACTTACAGCTTTACAGTCAGGCAGGTGTTGACAACATATCCGATGCGATTGAGGAGCTAAACCGGAATCTAACAGTTGTGAAAAATTGGTCAGATCGTTTCGGGGTAGAGGTTAACCCAACCAAGTGTCAAGCTATTATTATAGGGAGCACCCATAGCTTGCGAAGGCTGAATGGTCTAACGGTGCCGCCGGTTACTTTTGATGGCACAGTCATCCCGTTTAGCTCCGATGTCAAGGATTTGGGTTTGTATGTTGACACTGCTTACGCCAATCCAGGCAGGATTGGCGTAAGCAGGTAGCGATTGTGAGCAAAAAAGTCACCGGGTCGTTGCGGTCTCTTTATAGACTGAGAAATATGCTCCCATCACACATAAAGGCAATGCTGGTTCAATCCCTTATCTTCCCCATACTTGACTATGGTGATGTGTGTTACTACGACGTGAATGCAGATCTCCTCAATAAACTTGACCGACTTCTTAATAACTGCATTCGATACGTTTTTAATCTCCGCAAATATGATCACGTTTCCGCACATCGGTCGCGCTTAAAATGGTTACCCATCAGAGAGCGCAGATCGTTAAGGGCTTTGACAACCTTGTTTTCTCTTCTCGACAATCCCACTTCCCCTTCTTATTTGACTTCTCACTTCCAGTATTTATGCTCTGCACATAGCAAGAATCTTTGTTCGTCCAATAATCGTCTTCTACGATGTCCTTCTCACCGCTCTGGTTTTCTAAAATCCTCTTTTCCTATTCAAGCAGTTTTCCTTTGGAATGCGTTCCCTTTGAATACAAGGACGCCACCAGTCGGTTCACATTTAAGGTCAAAGCTCGTGAACACCTACTCAAGAAGTTGGCAGATTCATCCCACAATTGATTTGTTGGTTTTCTCTATCTGTTGTTTTGTATTTTTTATCTTTCTTCACTTTGTATATTTTGTTGTATGTATGTATTTAAGTATTTATTATTATATTTTATTCTGAAATGTTCGGTTAGTACTATTGCACCTACTGTTTTGTCTCTGCATCACCCTAAGGTAGACTGGTAGAAAATGCCCAAGGCATTAAGTCCGCCTTTGTACTATAAGTGCATAAAGTTTTAATAAATAATAAATAAATAAATATTAGGGTTGGTTTCCAATCTGACCCCCCTAAGTAAGACCAGTTGTCAGAACGAGCCCAACATGTTGGGAAAAGGCTAGGCAGATGATGCCAGCTAAGATGCAGAAGTACTATTTTTTTAGCACACTGGGGGGCTCTTCAACAATAACGGCTTGACTTCAAAAAGACTATTGATGTAAGTGTTTTACTTTTTTTAGGTTACCTTCATGTGCGTAATTGTGTTAGTTTACATCAGAAATGGACAGCTTATTTTAAAGTTTAAAAGCTACTTTCCAGGCTTTTATTTTCTATGGCCCAAAATTCACTTTTAGTGGGTAATAGTTCATTCTCTATTTAATTATGATTTAAAGTTTCCAAGTAAAGAGCTTTGTCTAACAGATAAAACCTTTTTAGGGTTTCGTAGTGTTGACAAGGAACCCTTATAGTTTTGTCATGTCCGTCTGTCTGTCCGTCTGTTCGAGGTTTTGCTAAGAGACCGTTAGTACTAGAAAGCTGTAATTTTGTAGGGGTATGTTTATCAATCACGCCGACAAAGTTTAGTGATAAAATAAAATTTTGGAAAATAGTTTTTTTTAGGGTAGCTCCCCTACGTGAAGTGGGGATGAATTTTTTTTTCGTCATCTGCCCCATTTTGTAGGGTATCGTTGAATAGGTCTTTTAAAATTACTTTGGGGTTTTTAATACTATTTTTCGATTTAATGCTCTATTTAAGAAATATTAAACTGTGCACATTTTTGTTACAGTAGGGCGTCCCCCCCCCCCTCTAAAACCTAAACTACTGGATTGAAAAATCTGGAAAAATTCATAATGATAGTGCATTTTATGAACTTTGAAGGAAAACTATAGCGGTAAAGATAACTTTATTAGTTTAGCAGTAACAGTCGTTGAACTTGGGTGTTGGATAATTGTGTACCAAATACAAAATCCTTAGAATAAATCCTTTAAAGTGACTAAGATTGAGTAGTTGCTTGTTTATAACGGGTGAAGACTTGCATTGAAAAACAAAATCTAAAATATAACGGGCTACTACGGAACCCTACACTGCGCGTGGCCCGACACGCACTTGGCCGGTTTTAAATCGTAATAAGCCCATTACTTACACCACTCAAGTAATAGGCGAAAAAGTCCAACATCGTCTGTTTTAAAACAAGTTAATTAGTGGGCCGATATTGTCAAAATAAGCGATCAGTGACGGACACCCCGTGGTCAAAGGACGCTATCGTCTGTTCCCAAACAATTGCTCTTTCACGTCAGCTTCGTTGTTTTGCCCGACAGTCGGGTGTTTAGTAGCGATTTCACTGCTCCATTCAGGAGCAGTCGTTATTATTATGAGCATTTTTTCAACTTTCGACAACAGAAATTGAGAGGTATCCCCTGATTTTCATTTGTTTCAGTCAAGTAAAGTAATGGGTACCTTAAACAAAGGATTTTGCTAAATGTCCTCATTGAAAATCTGGAGCACGCAGATTGCTTTAAGGGTTAATTTAAGACGTACTCTTCCTCAAAAAAAAAACCCCAAAGATTTAGGGCGCAGTAATTTGATAAATAAATTTTAATTACGAACTGCGACCGCGGCGGTGTCTACCGGAAAAACGAGAGCTAAATAGGCCAGAGAAATGGGAAGCTACCTAATTGTAAATTAAAAAGTTCGCGGAGTTACGACACCACAGTCCACAATGACACCCCACTGGTTGAACGGGGGTGGGCGCCCCCTCCTACACCCCCGGTCACCCCCCGCCGGGGGTGGGAGCAGACACCCGTGGAAAGCGTGTGACATTTTGTTTTAAAATATTGTCCGCGCGAATACATTCACGTGGATCATTTTTAATCGTCTCTTTGCTTTTTCTTTTTCGTCCGTTTCGCAAAACAAAAAATCATACACGGCAAAAATGACACATTTCAGCGTTACATTTTTTTGTTGACTGCGATATGGTTCAGCTTTTAGCAATGTTATGAAAATATACCCGTTAAAATGTAGAAAAACAAATACGGTATCAACTCGACTCGACAAAAGTTAGTAATAACACGCGCGACCACAGGGTCTTAATTACCGTGGAGCGATAAGAAGCGCCGGCGCATTGGGCGTGAAAGCTCAATAACTGTATACGTCACCCTTGTATCAACGATCACAGAGTGGGAAATACCTCTCCAGACAAGTTGAACCACTGTCACTCCAGCTTTGATTCCAAGTGTACTTTTGTGGTCTGTGTATATTTAGGTAGGCGAACCAAATATTGTCGTGTCAAGGCCGTCGGCTTTCCTCCGGCATTCCGTTCCCGCCGCCCACAGGGATATCTCACGCTCATGTTATGTAACACCTCACCAAGATTCGGTTACAATTGGTAAACCTACTAAATGTCGGTTCTACGGTCAATTTAGGTATTGTATTGCGGATCGCACCTGTATTATTTGAAGTATATTCCGGAATACAAATAAAGTTGGCAGTTTTTTATGGGTAATAAAATTCGCAGGTCATACGAAGACGAGTTTGTCAAGGTCGAATAAAAACTGACTTCTAGCTAAACAACCGGCGACTAAACTTTGGACCGCATATAAAAAACGTCGTGATGAAGAAACAAAAGAATATTGAATTTAAAAGTGTATTAGATTGCTTCTGTGTGCTGTAAAGCGCTGGTGTAAATAAAAGAGACACAATTATCCCTAACGGTATTTGAGTCGGTGCGCCTGTTCACACCCTTCGACCCGTGGAGAATCTCATCTCCTCGGAGCGGCGCGGTGTGGCCACACGGCATGCCAGGCTCCACTACGTATTGAGACTGAAAACTTTTTATACACGACATTGATGGCCAATAAAAGTGGATCTGTAAATAATTTGATTTGGTACGTGTTATTACAAAAAAATAAAACCGACTTCAAAAAACACAAAAAAGTGAAAAATAACTTTAGCTTCAGAAGTCGGTGACCTTTGCTTGATTGATTTAGTTATTTTGTCACCGACTTCTGAAGCTAAAGTTATTTTTCACTTTTTTGTGTTTTTTGAAGTCGGTTTTATTTTTTGCAAAAAAGTTTTTTATTTTTCCATTTTTAGTTGTTCCTAAACAAATATTTGCCATGAATTTATTTGACATTGTTAACAATACATATCATGGTAATAGGTCATCCCCAATATACGGAACTAAACATACCTTGTTGTTTTTTTCGGATGGAAAATCATCAAATTACCCCTCCCGCTCTGGGCGGAGTGGAAGGGAGTGTCAGACTTTTACTGACTAAAACTCATCCATGTTCCTTCTTAGCCCTTTGTGTTCCAGGGCCGCAGTATCTCTTTAGAACAGTCCCTTTTGCTGACATCTCTTTGAGGCGCGAGCGGAACACGAACGCGCTAACTTAATATAGCTAACTGTCGAAATCTGGGTGTTTTGTACACATCTGCATACCCCTTCAGAGCATACAGGCGTGATATTACGTCATTTGAGGCGCGCACGGAACACGATCGCTCCAACTTAACATACCTAACTGTCGAATTCTGGGTGTATTGTACACATCTGTGTACCCCCTCAGAGCATACAGGCGTGATGTTAAGTTATGATATTGTATAAACAATAAACATTCAAGCGATTGCAACATTCACGGCAGATTTGCTGTCTGTTTTTGAAGAGTTCCCTTGTATATCTCCGAAGATCAGCATCAGATGTTTACAAAATTTAAATGGGACCACACGGGAAGCACCACCTTTCAAATTAAAAAAAAATCATCAAAATCGGTTCACCCAGTCGAAAGTTCTGAGGTAACAAACACAAAAAAAAAAAAAAAAAAAAAAAAAAAAAAAATACAGTCGAATTGAGAACCTCCTTTTTTTGGAAGTCGGTTGAAAAATGGATCATGTAAAAGTAGACACATTAAATAAGCAGATATGTTTATTAACTTTCAACAATAACTGGAATCTGGAAGAGAAAAATCATGAAAATTCGCAACGATATACTTCTGCCACTTTCTTTCTGAGTGAACTTCCGCAGGCAAGTAAAGATTTCATTAAATAAATATTTTAAGTAAAATCTCATTAATAATAAATATCTTCCGTTACAACAATCTGGTAAAGTAAAACCAAATTGTCATCATTTACCCCATTTCGCGGGAGATTTTCTCCCCGTCCTCCTTGGTCCAGTGTTAACGTCGAGTAGGCAACTTGGGGCGGCCAATGCACCTTATTGACTGAGACCGACCGCAGCCGACCTCTCCCGACTCATCCCGACCGTTTACGACGATAAGGTTGTCACTACAAGAGTTTAAAGTTATTTGAAAACTTTGTTGTGTTGTCCCTGCGCCCGCCGAATTACTAATTAACTTGAATAGTTCGTTAAATTAATTGGTGGTGGATGATTGAAGACAGAATGTTGAGGTGTTGCGTGCAAATGGTGAAATACTGTGAGATTATAGTGATATTTAGTCTGTGACATATGAGATAATTATAAAAAAATAATTACATAAAATCGTAAAGTCTATCACGAACAGTATTGTAGTGTACCCACACCACTCGATTCGCTTATAATTCGAGATTCATAGCGGCGGCTTATTCTCATAAAAAGTTGTTCCCTTCAAAATGTAGTAATTTCACAGAGGGTGGGCCACCCCTCCCCTCCTCCTCCCATCTCTCGGGCTGGCCTTTTAACGTCGGAGATATTGTCTCTTTAGTTAGATCTGTATTTACTGTAGTATAAGCAAGATTCGCAGAGAAAATCGCGTGTGTAATGTTAGTCGTAACGTAAGGTATGTATGGAATGTAAATGTGGTGAATATATGATAATATTGGTTACATATACCTGCTGTTAACACTTGTTTATTTGTGTATTTTTGTCTTGATGTTTATCTTTATTTATTATTGTTGGCAAGGGCCACAGAGAAACTTTATTGTATTGGTTTGTATTAACTTTCAGAAGCTGTTTTCCCTTCTTTCAAAAATAATAACTTCGAGGAGAAACTTAAAGTGCTACCTTATTAAATCTTATTATCACCTCATTATTTGAGCAAGAAAGAACTACCAGTTATAAATCAACCAAAAATCTCTCTCCATTTTATTTTTAATTAAGTATAGATTTGAAAGCGAGAAGCAATTTTATTCATAAAATCATATCCAACATTAATTCATTTTCACTGATAGTGTACTGAAATAAATGTGTTAAGTGAGTGTTTAACCTTTAAACTGAAAAGTTAAATTATCTTTATATGATATAAAACAATGTGTAATAATATAACTAGTTATGAACCTGTAGCGCCACGACTCATGAATTCAAAACAGCAGTAGTAGAAAGTCATTCGGTACACACAGACGGAACGCTTGTACAACCAACAATAATGTTCAGTTCGGATGAGGTGCACAGTACCACTTTGTTTATTTAACTCGTGGAAGTGGGCTTTGTTGTTCAATTCTTGCAGCTTTTGTTCTGTCACGTAAGGTATGATCCCACCAAAAACATTCTGTAAAAAACTAGCCAAGTCTCGATGGAGCTACTTGTTTATCTCTAAAAAGTAATGAAATCTAGACAAAGTCGTACCAAGTCTAAGGTTCCTTACTGCAATTTCTTTATTATTATAGTTAATGTTGTGTGACTTGGCCGTTGAACATTCTTTATACGTTAGTGGGTACAAGTCAATTTTGTTTACACGTAATTTTATATCTGTTGTAACTACCTGTTTCATCCACCAAGTTTCTGAACGCACCTTTTTGACGTTTGACAGATGACGTTTCAGTTGTCAGTGAGATGACGTGGGTTGTCTGTGCCTTTTTGATTGGGAAGAAACTTGCTTCCGTGGTCTTGTTTTTTTTGGTGCACGCCTTGTCGTGTAATTATTGATTGAAACTTTGAGCTAATGTTAATCCGATACAATCTTGATCGGTGTTTGATATTTTGTTGATAATTGAGTGAAAATTGAGAAACCTCGCCACCTTGGGTCGTGACCGCGAGTAATTTGTTGGTTATGTAGCCGGCCTTTGTGTCATTTGGACGCCGGTAACTTCCTAAATTTAGTGCTGGACTATTGTAAATCCCCGATTGGGTTAGCAAACCGGGATAAAATTCAGTTGGACATTGATGAAAAGTGCCACGTGTGTGATCTGAAGGTTTGACCAGGGAGTCGACGGTACGCGCTGTGGGGCGTCCTTTGGTTACCGTCGAATCTACATAACTTCACATACACAACACAAAACACATTTACACTTACACCCCACCCAGATACGACGTGACCAGGGACTACGTCACATCACCAGTACCAACGTGATGGTAAGTGTATCTAATAGTTGTTTTCCCTTTGTCGATTGGACAAATATTATTTTGATTAGGGCTCCGCGTAATCGCGGACATCGTGAGTCTGTTGGTGCAGTCTCACACACTACCTATGTTTGTTAAGCGAGATAATAGCCCATACTGGTATTGGTAATTGGACGCTAGTGTCTCATTTTAGGCTGTTGTTGATTGTGCAACACATGCATTCAGAATTGACAATGCTGACTTCTGCTCTCTTCTTTTTGGAGCGTCAAATCGACCACCGATCTAACATTAAATACTACTGTTTGTTTCAGGCTGACAGTACTGTTTATGTCGCCTATACATAAGTATTATTGAATTACCCAGCTTTATCAAGCCTACAATTGACTGGTTATTGAATCAATGTTTTCCAAGTGGCAATTTTCCATCGTCAATGGGTAGTGGTTCTGGCGACAGATTGGGGCAATGGTGTCATGGAGCACCTGGTTTTGTACCCTTGTGTACCCTTCAACGGCCAAGTCACACAACATTAACTATAATAATAAAGAAATCGCAGTAAGGAACCTTAGACTTGGTACGACTTTGTCTAGATTTAATTACTTTTTTGAGATAAACAAGCAGCTCCATCGAGACTTGGCAAGTTTTTTACAGAATGTGTTTGGTGGTATTTCAACTTCTTTTTATAGAAACGTGTATTGATTTATTTTATTAATAAAGTTAATCGTTCGACTATTTCATCTTGTAAACTTGTAAGTATAAGTATAAAAGCCAGTCTAGTCGTATCCAGAGTTTTCCTTTAATTTTATTTATATGTGTATTAAAAGCAGAAGGGGAGGCATTCGCCCAGCAGCGGGACGCTATAGGCTAGATTAAATTAGATTACAAGATGTGTCCCACTACGCTGGATTTTTGCAATAACAGTCGATTTTTTTATGTACCAATAGTAGAAGGGGGCATTACCATATCTAGAGATCGAAGAGCCCTCAGCTGGTCTCAGCTGTATTAGAATACAGCTGAGACCAGCTGAGGGTTCTTCATCAGATACTTCAGACCTTCGATTTTTGACATCAAATGAAGCGGCCCACCAAGTGGATTATTTTTTGTAAAGGCGGTATGTAGATCTCTATTAGTTTGGTTGGGCTCTTGTGTTTTCTAATCAGGGTTCGATTATCCTAGTTTTATAGTTTTCCCTTTATGTGGCCATTAAACCCTAACTCTGTACCAAATTTCAGCTCTCTGAGTTTATGGGAAGTACTATTTCTATTTTGATGATTATGAGTGAGTGAGTGAGTGTCATAAATACGAAACTTTGCTTTCGCTTAACTTCAGAACTAAATGACCTACAGACATGAAATTTTTGATTTTAAGTATGTGATTATAGCTTACTGGATGACGAAAATTTCTGCGTTCTAGTCTTATCCAGAGGTTCTCAAATAGGGGCCTGAAAATGCGGCGAAATGGTTCCAGTAAAGGATTGTACGGCAGTGTTTGCTTCGCGTTCGACTTGGCGGGGGCACTGCCGTGCTCCCCGATTTGATGATCACAATTGTTTTTACAGCTAAACAAGTAATACTATAAGGCCGAGGTATTGAAGAAGCCTTAACATAATTGGTATCAGTGTCATCTACAACTCACCATAATCATCGTCAGCTTAAAGAAGCCATCGCACTCCATTCTATCTCATCGAGCTGATATAAGCCGCCCCGTGAAGTTCGTCGGTGAACCTAGCTTGCGCATAACTTCTTGTCTCCTTGCTTTTCTACTTTATGATTTTGTTAATCATCTTCTCTTGGGCTTTTCTTACTCTACTAACAAAGAGCAAATTTCACAAAAATGGTACGTAACAATTGAACACCATTTTTCCGAGATTTTAACCTGTTTGTCCAACAAGTTACAGATCTACAAATACAGTGTGTAGTCAGCCTTCACAAAGGACGAGTCTGGTCGAATTTTATTGACCTCAAAGTTCATGACTTTATACCCGTTAGAAAAAGGTTGCGCTCTACTAGTGGGAGGAGGGGCGTCCACAGAGGAGACGCATAAGTTACTTTTATATTATGAGTGCAACTTGCACGCCCTTTCACCTTGAATATCTTTTCAAAGGAATCGGGATTGTTTTGAGGATCGATTAAGGTCATCTTAGCCTAGTCTTGAAGTTTGATTCTAAAATAACTGAATGTTAACAGAGGACACTTGACATTGACTTGATCTCTTATTTATTTAAAGTGGTAGAAACTTTTTGAAATAACCACGATGTGGATGGAGCCCTGGCACAGCCAGAAGGCGACGCAGTATAACTCGCAGGAGATGATGGGAAGAACTGGAACTGGTTTGGAAGTCATGGAGCCTTTGCCCAGCAATGGGATGACACCGGCTTACAGTAACAAGAAACTATTTATTTGTAGAAACTATATATTATTTTAATAACAAAACATTTGTTGGAAATTTCCTTTAGCAACTTCCGAAGACCGCTGTAAAAATGTGAAAATGTACTTTGAAAACTATTTTTAATGTTTAAAATTTGGTCTAAGATTTGTTATAGTCAATAACGTCTCACTTAACCATAAAGACCTATTATAATTGGTGTATATAGTAAAATACTATCAGCCTTGCCTGCGTTTATGCCTTAAAGAAGTGTGTCCTTTTTATTGTTTTATAATTCCCAGTCACCTAACGCAAGCCGGCTAGGGTTCAAAATAAGGTCCCACAGAAAGTTCGTTCGGTTCCCACGGGAAGTCGTGGTTTATTCTTAGTCAGGGACCACACGACCGTATCCCAGATCTGCAGGCCTATTACGTATCTCTGTTGACAGCTCGAAATGATAGTAACTGGGCTCAGTGTCCATCAATTAACTGTCAAAAGGTTAGTTTCGTATATTATGTATGACCAGTCGCGATCAAATATGACGTCATTGGTTGTCATCGTGGCTGATTGTCACCGTAACTCATTTTGACAGACGCTTTTGTATAGATACTTATATTATTTCGATTATGTAAGCATAGTGGACAACAAATTGATGACATCTGAGTTTGAATCGGCTTTCGTGAAAGACGTTACACCGTACTCGGGCTGTTAGTCAACGTAAAGTGACATCCACTCAATGTGATACGTAATACTAATATTATGACATTCACGGTTGTCATCAAAGTTCGGTGTACAACCGAAGCTTGATAGTCACTGGATATCAGAAAGATACGTAATAGACCTGCTGTTGTACAATTATATGCGAAATATCGTAGACATATTGAAGTAAAGCTCGAACAACCATGGTTTATAAGAAGCTGACGAAACCCTTCTCAGGTCACAAAGCTGAGAACGAGTGAGACTCTTACAAATTTAATTAAATCACCCAATTCATAATCAAGTTGAGGCGCTTTTCAAAGTGAAATATTTCTAAAACTTCAACAAGTTTATATCTCGGCTCACTGGAACAGTTTGGCTAATTTTAATCTTTACTAATCATGAATCGTTTGAAGTGTTCAGATTACTTTTAGTAGCAGAACGGTTGTCTATCATCGCTTTATTATTATCGTTGATAATTTAATTATGAAACAAATCTGACAACAGCCACGGTTAGTTATTATCGAAAGTTTACAAGAATAAGTAAACAGGTACAAGACTTAAAAACAATGATATACTTATCTCATCATCATCTGCCTAACCTTTTCCCAACTATCTTGGGGTGGGCTTCCAGTCTAACCAGATGCAGCTGCATCTGACCTCCACAACCCAGTTAGTACTGGGTGATACGATACCCTTTGGTAAGACTGGTTATCAGACTTTCGGGCCACTGACTACCTGTAACGACTGTTAAAGATCAGACTGGTTGTCAGACTTTCGGGCCACTGACTACCTGTAACGACTGTCAAAGATCAGACTGGTTGTCAGACTTTCGGGCCACTGACTACCTGTAACGACTGTCAAAGATCAGACTGGTTGTCAGACTTTCGGGCCACTGACTACCTGTAACGACTGTCAAAGATGAGACTGGTTGTCAGACTTTCGGGCCACTGGCTACCTGTAACGACTGTCAAAGATGAGACTGGTTGTCAGACTTTCGGGCCACTGACTACCTGTAACGACTGTCAAAGATGAGACTGGTTGTCAGACTTTCGGGCCACTGACTACCTGTAACGACTGTCAAAGATCAGACTGGTTGTCAGACTTTCGGGCCACTGACTACCTGTAACGACTGTCAAAGATCAGACTGGTTGTCAGACTTTCGGGCCACTGACTACCTGTAACGACTGTCAAAGATGAGACTGGTTGTCAGACTTTCGGGCCACTGACTACCTGTAACGACTGTCAAAGATGAGACTGGTTGTCAGACTTTCGGGCCACTGACTACCTGTAACGACTGTCAAAGATGAGACTGGTTGTCAGACTTTCGGGCCACTGACTACCTGTAACGACTGTCAAAGATGAGACTGGTTGTCAGACTTTCGGGCCACTGACTACCTGTAACGACTGTCAAAGATGAGACTGGTTGTCAGACTTTCGGGCCACTGACTACCTATAACGACTGTCAAAGATCTGCAATTGAGAGCCAGGACCAACGGTTAACGGGCTTTACGAGGCAAGGAGAAAACTTGGTATGTAACGGGCTGTCACCCATCCACGGACCATCCCAGGCCAGCGTGGCTTAACCTGAAGATCGACCCGAGCGGCCACGAGCTCCTCAATGATATGCTACGCTACCACGATACAATCTACAAAATCCAAAACTGACATGCCAGTTAACGGAAGCCTATTCAAATTAACACCAAATAAAGTCATTTAAACGTTTAAAAATCACGTTGGTTAACTTTTAAATCTGTCCCGAAGCTGGTAATACGTTATTGATATTTGTGAAAAGGCTGGATAATAATATTTGTATATTACTTTCCAGCGTAAATTGAGCCGATTACCTTCCCGCGTCAACTTTAAAGGGAATCAGAGAGGGGGATGATTGTGTTTCGGCGGGGATCAGGATATTTTGGACACGTTATAGTGGTGTCCACAATGGATGGAGTGGTAGGGTCGAGCCACAATGAGCCCTGCCGCGTAATTGTTAAACTGAAAGGGGGTTGAGCGCCCTGTCAACTGTTCCGTCACAGAATAAGTAATTGAGAATGTTTGGAGATTTTGTGCCTACAAGCTGGCTAATTAACACGCTTTTATAGGTTAGTTAATGTTTGATTTTATTTAGGTGATCAGTAACTTCTTTTTTTTTTGAAAACGTTTTTTATGGGTGAAAAAGAAGATTTGAAAAATATTGTTGGTAAACATGAGTGTTGTCGATGTTATCGATACGTGATCTTTGACATCACTAATAGCGACATCAGTGTGCCGTTTCATTCATGGAGCCGGTTTAGTTAGCAAGTAGAACTGCGTAAAAATATCATCGCGTGAATAAAAACATTAAAATTGTTGGTTTTACAATAAATATACCTATACAGTTTCAATCAGAGTATATTGCGATAAAATGAAAACCACAATTTATTATGTGTTGTAAGTAATTAACTATACTTATTCAAAACTTTAATGATACAATTTACGATGTTGATATTAATTTTCATTGAATCATTATTCACCAACACGCAATTTGTGAGCCTTGCAGTAAACTAAACAATTCTCATCGGCACAATAGATGTTAAACAAGAATAAACGAAATACCTAAGTGCTAATATTTTAATTAAACAATGCCGCCGCCATTAACCGTGAAGATGGATAATAAACTTTATCGTTACCTTTTTAAATCTCGAACGAGCCGAGTGGCGCGATACCGATCACAAACTCCCGCTCAACAATACACTTCATCCCTTATTAATTATTTTATTGTAAGCATAAAGGATGTCGTAATCGTCAGAATAATAATATCATCGTGCCACATAAAGAACCCCAAGTAGCGACAACACAAGCGTAAAAATGACACGCCGTGCCACCAATATGTTTGTGTGTAATATTAGATTTATTCGACTGGGTCACGCATACAAGCGTAGGCAGACTACCCCGAGCGGGCCGAGCGGGGTGCGCTCGGTGCCGAGTGGGGGGCACGGTACAACACTAGCGCGGCGCAGGGCTGCCGATGCCGCCCGCCAGATGGTCACGCACACAGGCGCACCGCGAAAGGGAAAGCTACACTGTGTAAACAAATCGCGGGAGCGAGTGCCGTCCCTCTCGGTTACAAAGCCCGTGTGTGTCACATCATTGTGTGCTGTCGACGCGATCCGACGTAGATCGTTCTGTGAAATTGCCAGGTAATAGGCCGAGGGACTATAGCATTACACTTACTTATCGGTGGGTTTAGACGCTCTACGGCCTAATCGAATTGAATATTGGCGACGTATTGACTTTTGAATGTTTAAAAGATTGGAACTAAGTTGGTTCATATTGAACTGATTTACCATAGCATTTTGTAAATAAACATCTTTCAACACATGCCTCATTTTTTATTTACACTACTTATAAATTACGTATCCCCACAAAAATATGTAATTATACCTAAATTAAAACACGACCAAACAAAAGAAAACTCGTTCAAGTACATTTTAAAGTTATTCTAATTATAAATCCGAAAAATAACCTCTAAAATAAAATTAAACAACAAAAAAACTCTCAAAACAACCGTAATTTGAGAAGAAAGAAGCTCAGTTATGATTAGGTGACGTAAATATTGATACAGTGGATGTTTGGTCGAAGTGTCACGACGCCGCTCCGGGCGTGACGACAGAGATTAGAATTGATCCGAGTAAGACGCCACGCCAGTGGAGCCCGACTCGACACCTATTCGTGTATACATTATTGCCGTCTGAGCAATGCCACCCCTGAATTAAGTGGCGTACGCTCCGTCATTCGGATAGTGATGTACGATGCGAGAGTTGGTTTTATCGATAGTTTTGGTTTAATAAAAGATTTAAGAAATGTTTATTATTTATATGGTGTTTATGTTTACGAATATTTACAAAGATTTACATTTTAAAGAAAGGATTTAGGTACTTAGTATTTTTGGTTAAATTCTATTAGCTACTGTATTGACATCGATGGTTGTTGTATTATTGTCTGTAGCCACAAAAACAAATCATTCATAAAAGTGTATCATAAATACGTTCAATTTAATGAATTATTGTAAACTACACCTAATGGTTGAAATGACATTAAATATTAAAACAATCGTCAAACATCCCGATGAGCGCGCCGCAACAGGCTCGCGAATTATGACTATAGTATTGTTAATTCAGAATCGTCCCGAAATTTATTATGGGTCGACGGAGCGAGACAAAACATACCATCGATACGCACTAATGAGGGAGACAGAAGACGGTTAAATGAGGGGGTGTCGTAAATAAATTTTTGCGCTTACGTTTCAAAGATCTTTAATCAAGGGCTGTGTTGTGGTAAATGTTACTTTGTTCTGCTTGAGGTAGAGTTCATAATTATTTGTATCGCAAAAGCTAAAGAACAATGTGGTAGTCTAGTAAGAGGAAACGGATTACGAGCGAGTGTCGGAAGCTTTCACCGTATTTAACGTAGATTACAATACTTTTTCGATATTATGTTTACATAAGTGTTGATTGTTTTGATGATTAATTTGTTAATTACTGGTTTATGTGCTGTAATAAAACCACCCATAAAGCCGGATTTAATGGGCTGAAGTTGCTTTATTCGACAGATTTTTTATTTATTAGCAATTAAACAAACAAGCTTGTGATCAAAAGTCGAATGATATTTTCAGTGAAGACGCCTTTATCCTTAGTTTGGATTTCCGCTCAACTTAAAGAAAAAAAAACAAATTATGAATAAAACCTATTAAATAAACATAAACACTGTATCGTATTACCCAGTGGCAGTTGTGGAGGTCAGATAGGATGTCACTCCATGTTAAATATTGGCATGCTGCATACGGTTAGACTGGAAGCCGACCCAAACTTATTTAGGAAAAAGGCTATAGCCAGACGCTAATCGTGTTTAAACTTAAACAGCATCTCAGAAACAGAATTATTAATCTACTCAAATCTCGATACAACTTAAGTAAACAAATTCAAACTGATCAATTTTTACAAGCTAACAATTTGAACTTAGAACCCCTCGAACGAACGTTCACAAGGGACGATTCTCAAATCCGATAGGTGCTAATCATAAATCGAATCTCGCCTGGATTCAAATGAAGTGATCAATCAGAGCGCAGCGCGCGGTGACATGGCGGGAAAAAAAAGCGTCTTTTGTCCTTAGTATGTTTTTTTTAGGAGTGATATTGTGTTAAATACTATAATAATAGTTATTTAAACAGATTTAGCGAGTATTATGCATGCGAAAAAACGAGTGATATTTGTATAAAAATACTGTTAAAATGAAGTTAAGTCATCAAAAAGAATAAACAATAATATTGACTAAGTTTGTAACATATAAATATTCATCATCTGCCTAGCGTTTCCCAATTACGTTTGGGTCGGCTTCCAGTCTAACCGGATGCAGCTGAATACCAGTATTTTACATGGAGCGACGGTATATCTGGTCTCAACAACCCAGTTTGTACTGGGTAATACGATACCACAATGGTATGGCTGGTTGTCAGATTTTCGGGCCACTGACTACCTGCAACGACTGTCAAAGATCTACAATTGACAGCCGGGTCCAACGGCTTAACGTGCTTTCGGAGTTCTGAGGAAACTCGGTATGTATTGTGTAAAATATAAATATTATGTGTCACTAAAACAAAACGATGCCTATGTATACCTAGCGTCAATAATCGAATTTAAATAAACACCAAAACATTTTTATTGTTCCTTAAAATATTTTATTCCTAAAGGTCATGTCTACACGTGACTGGAAGGCACAGACCTACTTCTGATATTCCAATAATTCTCGGAAAGGAAAACTTACAACGGCCCAGACGAAAACTACAAACTCCTCCACTTTATTACAATTTACAAGCTTCACCAGAACAGTCAAACGACGCAACCTGTTAGCGTAAAGTTGTTATCCTAATACAATGACAAAACATTAAAAAATATGATTTCTTTTGTCTACACTAGATGTTACTCAAACAATATCTTCTCTCTTGCTCATAGTGTAAAACTACCCTCCAGGACTTTAAATGGAGCATACGACAAAGATGTACACACGGTATGCTCTATGGCAAAGAAGTGAAGAAAAAAACAGAGAAAATGCTAACTTAAGTCAGTTATTATGAGCTACCGGAAAGCCTATGTCAAACTTGATAAAAGTCACTGTAGTATTCTGAAATGTTATGAAAACAATTCCCAAATTAGCCCTCTAGTCACTTCACACTGGTGGGTCGAAATAGGTAGGAACACGCAGGCACGAGAAGAAGGCAAAAAAAGACTTAGAATTGACAGGGAACTGTCCACTGCTGATCTTGCTGATGCTCCATTGACTAAATAACAACCCACAGGTACCAATCATGTATCTACGTTATGTACCTATCGGATGAATTAAAATGTGGACGTAACAAATGCACGAAGGAAGCCAAAATCCTTTGCAATGATAACACCCACCAGAAACATTTTATTTTAATAAAACAAGAAACGCTTAAAAAATTCTTTGTTCAAACCCAAAGAATGGCACTCAAACCGGTAAAGAAGAACAATGCTAAGTGCAAGCAATGCTAACTATTTTCATTGCATTTCCGCAACATTCAGGGCGTCATCTCAATTAAACAGACAGCTTATAAAGCGCTTTAATCATCGCTCTATAAGGTATAATGAATCTATTTAAGCTTCAATGGAGGTGAAAACTATTTTGCTTTTGTTTCTTTTATAAGCATGACTTGTGTTATAATTATGCTGCAGCAACAAATCTGATCAATTATTCATTTTGTGGGAGATCCGGCAATCATCATCATCATTATCATTTTAGCCGAAAGACGTCCACTGCTGGACATAGGCCTCCCCCAAGTGTCACCACCTTGACCGGTCCCGTGCGTCTCGCATTCAGCGGATCCCCGCAGCCTTCACCAGGTCATCGGAACACCTAGTGGTAGGCCTTCCAACGCAACGTCTTCCGGTTCGCGGTGGCCACTCCAGAACTTTTCGGCTCTATCGGCGGTCATCCATTCTGCGAGCAACGTGTACTCTCGACTGCCACTTAAGTTTGGAAATTCTTCGGGCTACGTCGGTAACCGTAGTTCTCTGACGTATGTCATTATTTCTGATTCGATCACGCAAGGAAACTACGAGCATAGCCCTCTCCATTGCCTTTTGGGTGGCTTTAAGCCTTCTGATGAGGCCCATTGTGAGCGATCACGCTTGAGCCCCGTATTTAATCACTGGCAACACACACTGGCTGTTGTTTACAATATACTGTTTACTACTGCTTTTTGCAAACACATATTTAGGTACCTTATGTCTGTTTTAATCGTAAAGTTTTTTCGGTATTACTTAACACTTATCTATTCATTTACGTTTTTGTACCTAAGAAGTACGTTTCTTTCAACAACAAGAAGCGAATGTCTATCGTAATTTTTATCGGTTTACGAATTATCATATCGAATATAGGCAACTTCTTGAGGTGAAAAACACACAATCCAGTTATAAGTCGGAATTTATTTTCGTGTTTTTCCAGTACAATCTTATTGAGCATTAACGGTATTGCAAGTGACAAAATACGTACTATCAGTAAGTAAAAATGTCATTGACACGTACTTAGAAAATACCGCAAGAACTATCGTTATTGAAGAAAGTTGTTTGTATTTAAATAAGTCTCAGTAAGTCTGTTCGTACATTGCACTCCAAGTTCAATAATAACTCATCGAAAATAAAATAAAAACAATTTTTATTAACAAAATTTGCATTCGGGCATAAATTAGTTTTATTTACCTACAACTAAATTCAAAGTTTGTACACTTCTCACAAAATTTGAACTCGTTTCCATTGAATTTTTAAATATAATAATTTATTTAATTTGGTATTATTTTTGAACGGGTCTGGGATCTTCTACGTTACCTTATTATCTATAAATAAAAATAAACAAATTTATCTTATCTATCTCATTAGTATTTTAGTGTTAGTAACAATGGTGCTTAAATAAATGGGTTAATATTTACAATTCAGTTATTTATTCAGACCTATGGCTGGCCCCACCCAGTGTCCCTGAAAGGGGCAGTCCGACCTGGCGGCAATCACCTTCAAAATGCTGGTGTCACTAGCATGCAGGGGCTGTAGTAAGGAAGTAATGTATTCTTTTGTGTTTAGTTTCGATAAAATATTATTTTGCGGTACATTTCAGATATTTGCACAACCATTCCAAGAGTAAAAAAAAATAATTAAAATCTCACATTTTCAGATCATATGTACTGCTTGTAACCTTGGCGATATCCAGGAATTGTATGTAGACACTCTTGTGTACACCCCGGGGTATTTGGTGTTAGCGCAGCCTTCGCCCCAGGACACGATACCAATAAGGTTGCTTCCTACTACCAGGGGTCCGCCAGAGTCGCCTTGGCAGGCGTCTCGGGGTGGATCGCCGGCTTGAGCGCAGACCATCCCTGTTCCTATGGTGGCAATGCGCAGGTATGCCCGTGCGCATGTTGCTTGGGAGACGACGCTGACCCGTGCAGCCATCAGAATTTCAGATGAGGAGCCTTCGTACTGAAAATTATTCAATAAGCTTTGTAAGTTTGCGATTAACACCCAGTTTCGAACCTTTGTTGCCCGTGGTACTACCAGGTATTGTAGGTTTCTTCTTGTAGTCCATGAATTTGGTTTGCTACGTTTTTGCGAAAGAAATTTATAATTACATTAAGTGCTATTAGCTAGAACTAGGTTTGACAAGAAATTGACTTATAAATAACTGATATTTGAATGGAACTCTGTTCAAACTTTGATCATATTTTCATGGATGTAGCAAAAAATGATAAAACAAATCTTACCGAAGTAGTCCCGAACCCAGTAACTACTGCTCCAGTTCCAGCAGGTAGAACAAAATGTTCGGAAGCGATTGCTATTGGAGCAACAAACTGGCTGAATTCAATAGCTCTTGCAGTCCCAAGTAATGCAATGTCGTGCTCCAAGGTATCTATAGAGAATCCTTCGTGGACGTAGATAGCGGAAACGTCGTAAGTCTGGCCTCCAGAAATGCGATACTTAGTACCGACGGAGACTCGTATATTAGCTGGTTGGTTCACGTATCTGAATGTTATGAACAAAGACAGGATTATTGTCAATTATTTTTCGTAAAAAGAATAATAATTTAATCAAGCCAGATTTGAGGATTGTAACAAATGAACAAGTTATGAAACTGTTGAGGAAGATGAGAACAAAAACAGGTGCAACGATCCAAATGATATCAAATAATTATCAAAATGAAGCAGTAAAGATAGCAGAGCCTAGTAAAGAAGTTCTCGAACTATAAAGAAAAACGTAGTTTAAACAACAATCAAAATAACTTACGAATCAGCACAATGGGCAGCAGTTAAAATGCCTCGATTGCTGATTACAACTGCACCACAGATGTGGGCCCATCCTGATAGAACCCTCTTCCTTATAGTTGCTTGGTAAGGCACTTCAGTTATATCCACTGCTTCTCCATTTACTATCCTTGCAGATTCAGCAATATCAGGTACGGGAATTGACAGTACATAACTGAAGCATGCTAAAAAAGAAGAATTTTGATTACTCTAGGAATTTTCTGATCATAAAGTAGGAAAATCTGTAAAATTTGGGAAAATTATTAATGATTTCTAAACATCTAATGAACCAGACGGTAAAAACAAAACAATTGGCCACAAATTACCAAAAATAAGCATTCTAAACGATTCTCACTCACCCAAAAGGAATATAATCTCCACTGACAACTGCATTTTAGAAAACAAAAGTATCGACTAAACAATGTTATCGATGAGCGAGATGCCCAAATATAAGATATTTTATCTACTCTAGTCAAGATCAAGTGTTTCTTATCTTGGGATAAACCAAATTATTTATCTTACCCACTTAAATACGGGAATTCTGTTTGGAAATGAGGTTTCGTGTGCATTTTCTGAGTCATTTAATTATTTGACTGATTTTGTGTTTTGTATTTGGAGGAGCTCGTGGCTAAATAATAACAGCCGCTCGGGTCGATCGTTAGGTTAAGCCGTGCTTGCCTAGGTTGGTCTGTGGATGGGTGACCGCCCATTACATACCGAGTTTCCTCCGTGCCTCGGAAAGCACGTTAAGCCGTTGGTCCCGGCTGTCATTTGTAGATCTTTGACAGTCGTTAGGTAGTCAGAGGCCCGAAAAGTCTGACAACCAGTCTTACCAAGGGGTATCGTATTACCTGGTACTAACTGGGTTGTGGAGGTCAGATAGGCAGTCGCTCCATGTAAAATACTGGTATTCAGCTGCATCCGGTAA
This sequence comes from Xestia xanthographa, assembly GCA_905147715.2. Classification (NCBI taxonomy): domain Eukaryota; kingdom Metazoa; phylum Arthropoda; class Insecta; order Lepidoptera; family Noctuidae; genus Xestia; species Xestia xanthographa. The sequence goes on along the minus strand of LR990653.1, from coordinate 11,319,381 downwards.
AACTGGAAGCCGACCCCAACACAGTTGGGAAAAGGCTAGGCAGATGATGATTTTGTGTTTTGTATAACTGCGTGTTATGTTATATAAAAGGCTACTTACGAAGGGATAGATTCTTCTGATTAATTTCCATATCGACCTATATTTTTAATATTAGCTGAACCTGTATTCAAGTGACTTTCTAGTGCAATGGAGTCGGGCATTCCCGGGTTATGAAGAGCTTTATCATTCATTGATAAGACGATACAAGCGTGCCATACTTATGCGGTTTTTCCAAAAAGTTATTATTTCATAACTATTAGTTTTTATGACTGTTTGATACCCACAGTTTGATAATGATTAGAAGAATGTTTCATCAGTTACACAGCAATACAAAATACTTCAAATTCTCAACTCCTGCCAACAGACTTTCCTGTGACTTCAGAGATACGATATTGGCATTACTACATTACCTTTTCTATAATTAGATATTACGATCGTTGACTTCTAGGGAAAAAGATCAACCTTTGTCTAAATTTGTTTTAGGTACAGTTTAGCTTTGGTGTTTATCGACAGCAAACCGCTTTATTTATAAGCACACCTTGAAAAATTAAATTCCACCAATTAAAGTCTTAATTCTTCAAATTTTTTGCTTGTCAAGCAGGCTTTTGCAGACATTTTAAATGGCTTGAACATGAATTTGTGTTTACTAGACGATATCGATGCTTTAGGTGAAGCAACAATCTTCACAGGGTAGCTTGTGGCAGCTGGATTAGTATTTTGCCACGAATTAAATTTAATGACGTGTGATTTGAGAGGTTAATGCTCAGATGAGGACTAATGTGGGCTGGTGATGATGATGATACACTCTTTATGTTGCCATAAGTACTTGGGAATGGTCTCAATTGTCACAAAGGAAAACCGTAAAACTTAACACCATTCCGTGTTAATGTCTCATGTAATTCTCAGGACGAGTTCCCGATCATAACGAGGTGCAAATTATATTAACAGCTTTTTAATACAGAACTGCCGTTGTGGCCGAGGTTTTATCGGCAATCAAACCGTTGTCCCGGACTCAGCAAATTTATGGACACATTAAACCATCGGAAATTGCTCTGTAATGAGCTTCATTGAGCATAACTTTACAGTATCGTTTAGAGGTAACATACTCGTTATACATGGTTCATATTATCGTTTAGAGGTAACATACTCGTTATACATGGTTCATATTATCGTTTAGAGGTAACATACTCGTTATACATGGTTCATATTATCAGCTCTTTTTGTGTGGGAATCAGATTATGTTGGGGTTGTTGTATTTATAGTTTTTCTTGTTATTGATTTTTTGTCAAGCTGGTTAATAAGTTGGCAGGGCACATTGCTCACAGAACGGATGAACAATGGATCCTTCGGAGTGGGACCACGCACCTATACCGCAAGAAGAAGCGCTGGAAAACCTCTTACAAGGTGGGCCTGGCGATAGTCGAGGGGAACCTCTGGATGCTAGAAAAATACTATGTTTCTCACGCCCATGACCAGATGATAATGTTTTTATTTTATTTATTTGGGACAAAAACAGTTACACGTTGCAATATTAATAGTTAGCTTAGGTCTAATAGTAAACAAACGCAAAACCCACACCATTGTCCACGGAATCCGATTTAAAAAACGAAACGTATACAGAAAGGGACAGTAAGAAAATAAAAATAAAAAAGCTTATAAACTTGAAACTTCTTACCAGAGAGTGGGCAGCAGCGTTCTTTGTGCTTTTGTAACAACCGTACTGCGATCGCCAACCCGCCTGCCAAGCGTGGCGATTATGGCAAAACCCCCCTTTGTGGGAGGCCCATGTCCAGCAGTGGACGTCTTTCGGCTAAAATGATGATGATGATATGAGTTTAAATGAGTATATTTTTATAAGTTTATTTAGAATTTACAATGAGTTTTTGATCGACCTCTTCACCAGATTGCCATCCAACGTGGCAATGCTGCCAGCCTTCTGGGCACTTTTCCTGTTGACAGCGATGTGGACAAATTTTTCGACGCCCTGTAACCCTTTTTGATACTTGTAAATATTTTTATTTCTATTATAGAGTTAATACAATACGCTCAAGAACCGGAATCGCTGATGTGGGCAACAAGACTGCTGGGCTGAAGTGGGAGTGGGCGGGCCATGTCTGTCGAATGCATCAGGACCGATGGGCCAGAGTCGTCACACAGTGGGTGCCAGAAGACGGCCGTCGTCGCCGAGGAAGACCTAGAAAACGCTGGAGTGACGACTTAGAGGCGTTTGTTAAAGATTGGCCTGAAAAAGCCGCACGGAGAGAGGAGTGGAAGGCTATGGGGGAGGCCTTTGCCCAGCAGTGGGACAATATAGGCTAAAGTAAAAAAATAAAAAAAAATAAAAATTATAGAGTTAGTATGTAAATAATGTAAATAAGTCTGTGTTTAATAAATATCCATTTTTGATTTAATCAAAAACTCATTGTCAAAAAAGTAATCTAACACACATATCTCAATGTTAAAACATCGATATCTAAAGCTCATCGCGTTATAAATAGTACATTATTCGTAATTAATTATTAAATACCCGATCCGCCTCTGAATGAACTATACACAAACCAAACGGACCAAGCACACGTGTGGCGCCATCTGTTATCGTATTAACGCACGATTTATATCGCAATTATTACGAAAACCCATGTAAGTATAATTTTAGTGTTCTATTTTACCGTAGATTAATTACCCGATCCATTCGATATTGCCCCAAGCTCCGTTGTTTCGGCCATTAATTGGATGAATCAACCACGAAACGCGTAAAGTGACCGTAATAAGCCTATTGGCTAAGATAAGATAGTGTTCATTAAATCAATAGAAAGCCGTGTGCATGGGAGTGTATGGCAGTGTATGGGATCGGTTGGTCCACCCACGCGGGGCGCATTCCGGCGGGAGCCAAAGACCTCTCGCTTCCTGGATGGCACACAAATGAATAGTAGATCAATTTTACCGATCTTTAAAACTGGATTGTTTTAATGTGGCCTGTTGGAACGCTATGTGGGGACACCTGTGGTAATCTCGTGCATGCTTTCGGAACGATATTGGGTAATAATAGCCGTAGATTCTGTTAGATGTGTTTTAATGCATTTTACACGTGTCACCGGCCCTTCGTTGTGAAGGTCGAGCGCAACTCGATACGGTTGTAAAAGCAATTATTATCTGGTATGTCCTTCCGGGTATTGAAAACAATAGGATGTCTATGAATGCACCTGTCAAAGATTATGAATGGAAAATCATTATTTCAGGAATTATTGCTGGAAAACGACTTCTTTTTTGGGATGAAACATCGTGTTTTGTGGTAGAAGTCAATGTAACGCACTCAAAACATTGTGCTGATGGATGGATTAAATAATACGGGGGTCGTGGAGGTGTTTATTAAAGTAAAAATCTTACATTAAAAACTTGTGTTTTCAAAAAAAAAACTTAGCAAAAGGTTGGAACTTTAACCCCCAATATCTAAGTAACTAGAAGGTTACCAGGTATGGTGTAGAACAAAAAAAATGATCGCAATGACGACGGGGAGAACAAGTGCCTTTCGGCTTCGTTAAGAGGTGTTTTACACCCTTTATGTGACTAATTAACTGATATCTATTGTCATCGGAATTTTCACTAATTATACAAAGTGGCATATGTTTTAAGAATAGGGTATTATTTGCTTTACACCACAAGATGACGTCCATGATGAAATCATCAATCCGGATACGGATTCGCGGATATTTCAAAGAACCATGGAACGGTAATTAAATATAGGTAGGAAATACTTATTACCGCAATCGCACTATGGTTACTAATCATTAACAACTGTGTTAGATACTATACTTAATATAATCATACTAGCTACTGCCCGCGGCTTCGCCCGCATGAAGTTCGATAATGGTCCCATGGGAACTTACTACCAGGATAAAAACTATCCTATGTGTTAATCCATGTTATAAACTATCTGTGTGCTAAATTTCTTCCAAATATGTTAAGCCGTTTGGGCGTGAAGGAGTAACAAACAAACACACACATATACAAACTTTCGCCTTTTTAATATTATAGTGTGATTATTAAAGGGGTAAAGTTTGTAAGTTTGGGTGTATGGTGTAATCTTCGGAACTACTGATCAATTTTTTTAAAAGCTACGTTATTTAAGTGTTATAGGCCGTATGTAAAACGTTCCCGTGAAATAATTTCCGACCATAAGGCAAGCAAAGCAGGAGGCAAAAGCTAGTTTCAAATACGTTTATTTTCAGTAATATTTACATTATTTACATACTAACTCTATAATAGAAATAAAAATATTTACAAGTATCAAAAAGGGTTACAGGGCGTCGAAAAATTCGTCCACATCGCTGTCAACAGGAAACGTGCCCAGAAGGCTGGCAGCATTGCCACGTTGGATGGCAATGCTGATTCTTTGGCCAAAAAATAGGCCCGCCCTCTGGTCACGTGAACAGTCGACCAACCGTTTGGCGATTTCTCGAAAAACTAGGTGGGCACTCGGACCCCATGGCCCTAGTGTTTCAACCCCAAACGGCTCAAACACATAAGAACACATTAAACAAACACATTACATCAAACACATTACTCATACGTTTTGTATTGTAAGTATTGTTGTTCAATAAGTATTGTAGAATACAATTCTGTGTTACCTGTTGTTACAATTAATGTACAATCTGGAAAACTGTAAATCTACAATATTTTTATTTGAATAAAATTATTATTATTAAATACAAAAGGAAGCAGGATTGAGGTTATTTGTTACGATCTTAACAATCATTCTCATGTGCATGTAAAGTTATACGGACTTATGTAATTAAGGAAATAAGTACATGTTTAAATGGTTAGCCATTGACGTCAGTTCAGTTCAGTTGTAATGAGAAATAGAAAACAGGTGATTAAAATAATGCTGTTAATTTTAAAGCATGTGTACAGTCACGAGCATTAATATGTATACGTAGCACGCAACCTTTAAAAGTGGTTTTCTCTATTTTATTATGTGGCTACGAGCATAGCAGGTATTTTGGACCTTAAATTAGTAGGTAAGGATTAGGAAATAGGTGTTATCTCAAAATTGCAATCGATATTCCACGAGAAAATCGCTTTTGAATTTTGCTGAATGTATATGTCGACGTCATATTGTAAAACCCGTTATTTTGTAATCTGCCTAGTCAGATTGTAAACTGTCGAAGTGAAACCGTCAAATTGTCAGATGCATGCGACGGAGCTTACGTCGCGCGCTGTAGAGGGCGGGGTGTCCCTTACCCATGAAAAGATAATGTAGCATTCCTGAGAAAAACCAATTAATGTAAGCTAACCTCAAAACACTGTCTTTAAAATCGCATAAAAAGCGTAGTCGGCGGAACCCCGCTATGCGGGGCTCATATTTGTGTCTGCAGTGTTTAACTAACTAACCTAACGTGGGGGTGCTCCGAGTCACGATTGTGGGGGTAGAGATACTTTAATCGCATGCATTTGACAATTTGACGGTTTCACTTCGACAGTTTACAATCTGACTAGGCAGATTACAAAATGATAGGTTTTACAATATCACGCCAACACTTACATATTAGTGGTCGTGAGTGTACACACGTGTGAGTGTGTGTGTGTGTGTTGCTATGTGCATGTGGCGCGTTTCGCATCTTGCCCGTTCAGGCGTGAAGGACGCTCGCGCACTACGATTTGACGGCCGACTTCTAACCGCTGCTCAGTTGTGGTGCGGGACAAGTTCGGAGCGAGAGCGGGGAGGAATAAAATATTTGTAAACAATTCAGTTACAAGGAAAAAGAGTTAAGATTTGAATATTGTATTGTATAACGGGCTGGTGCCCGCAACTCCACGTCAAAGCGCGTATTTTGTGTACGGGCTATAGGTAATCCACCACGCGGGCCCAGTCCGGATTGGGTAGATGTCACATGTCTTCGATTTTTTGGTTCCAGGACATGCCGGTTTCCTCACGATGTTTCCCTTCGCCGTTTTGAGAGCAGTGGTGATGAAATAAATTACACAAAGTAATGCGCCTGTCTGGGTTCGAACACGCGACTTACTGTTTGTAAGTCGGGGCTGCCATCACTGGGCCACTTAATTTGATATTTATTTTATGATTTCTAAGCGTTGTTGACACAGCACGATAACTTAATTAAAAATGTGGTATTGTATCATATCTTGCCATTCAAAGATGCACTATTGAATATTAACAGTGCATCTTTGAATGCAGGTACTATAAAATGTTAAAAAGGGGAATAAAAATAAACAATTTCAACCAGAGAAGCAGTGGTCATGGGGAAACATTAGTATTTTTATTTTTCATCGGAAAACTCTGTATGTTGCGACACAGATCCTATGTGTCAAGATTTTATGTCCTTTTACCGCGACATAAATAGAACTCTTTATTTGTTTGTATTTTTTTGTTTCTTTTTTAAATTCAATTGTAGCACTTCAATACCCGCAATTACAGACACAATTAAAATAACAATGCACCGTGCCTCTGGAGGCACGGCCGGGAGCATACGGGTTAACTTTCCCTTATGTTCCCAGCCGTGCCTCGTGAGGCACAGTGCATTGTTATTTTAATTGTGTCTGTAATTGCGGGTATTGAAGTGCTACTGCTGATAAGTAAAAAATATGACATCTTGAATCGCTCTAATGTTATAAATTAATCCTCCACCTAACTCAGGTATCAGATGTCCAACAACTTGTTAGTATTATCATTATTGCGACTGTTGGACGTTTTATTGACAGTTATTATGTTATTTTGTCATATAAAACTTGCTTTACATTTATATATTCATAACTTAACGGATTTAATTTAAATCTATCAGCGGGTCATGAGAGTGGTCGAAATTATTTACGAATCACAACATCTAGACCACCCAATGTTTACGATGTGGTGATTTTATATGGTTTGATTATGACATTTATTGGAATATTTTATTCTTATAAGTGGTATCTATTTCAAGCAGAGATTTCAAGATTTCTTTCGCAAATCTTGTGTGTGAATTGAAAACACATAACTTAATAAATCATCACGCTTGTAATCCCCGAAGGGTTGGGCAGAGGTATACCTAAAGACTCCACCCACATTTCGTCAGTTACGTTTTTGAGTCCGATGTAATAGGGAACGCTATCAATCGGGCACACATCAAAACTTCGTGGCTGCTACTAAGAAATTCCTAAAATGGAAAACTCAAATAACACTGCCAACAAGGCATCGATCCCAGGACCTCAAGCTTAGCAGTCGCCCTTGCGACCACTAGGCCAACAACAACAACAACAGCCCATAACGGCCACTGCTGGACATAAGCCTCTCCCATGATGGGAGGATTTGCCGTAATCTCCACGCTTGGCAGGCGGATTGGAGATCGCAGTAATGAAAGACTAACAGAAAACGCTGCTGCCCATTCTCTGGTCTACGGAGGCGCAAGGTGTTATGCCTCAGACATTAGTCGCCTTATACGACACCCGTGAGTGTAATGGGTTGGTTCTATTCTACTCTGCCGGATACCACACGGCTACTAGGCTAACGGATGTTCCTAATTTAAAATTCTAAAAGAAAACACAGAGGGTATTGCCTGATTTTGGAAGTTTCTTGCATAAACAAATGTTTATGCAAGAAACTTCCATTAATCTTGCTTGTAAAGGAGACAGATCAAATTACGGATTTGGTTACAAAATGACATGCGTAACAAAACATACCATAATAACATTGAAATACTAACTAAAAACAATAATTGCGTCGTTGAAACTGAGCTAATCACCTGACCAATTACTGTACAGCATTATGTACAATCACGACGTGTACACACGGTACATGACTGGAATATTTATAAAGTAAAGTAACCTTTGTATGAAACGTAAGACTCAATGATATTGTCCCACTCAACGTATCTTCCGTGTAATTAACTGTCTCGTTATAACGTTGTCATACAATAAACATTATATTATTGTGATTGGATTCCTTTTTTTTTTTTTGCGATATTTTTTTTTACAATTCTGCTGCTTTGGTACGAGTATTTATAAGCGCGTAGTATTTATTTACATAAGGTTCTTTAACAATGGTAGACGATGTAAATACTACAGGTTTGTGTTAAGGATATTGAATATTCTGATTAAAAAAAAGATTGGATTGTTTTATTTGTCTATCTCACAGAATTGTAAGGTGCAAAGGACTGGTATGAAACTGCTCATCGCTATACTTTTTTTCGGATGGGAAATCATCAAATAACTCCTCCCGCTCTAGGCGGAGCAGGAGGGAGTGTCAAACTTTTACTGACTAAAACACATCCATGTTCCTTCATCGCCCTTTATGTTCCGGGGCCACGGTATCTCTTTCGAACAGTCCCGCAGCCCCGGACCTAGATTACCCCTAGGTGATCATTTTGACCATTGCATTAAGAAATTGTCAATCGATCTATAAAGGTTAAGAACAAACTCAAGCCTGTTTAGTACAAAAAAAGAAACGGCTATCCGTGTTTTCAAAGTGCTGAATTGTACCAGGCCTGAAGAGAATAGTTATATTGAAGTGACTCAAAATAAGGAGGATGCGCAAGAGTTTATGCATACAACAACAACAAACAACAACAGCCCATAACGTCCACTGTTGGACATAAGCCTCTCCCATGATGGGAGGAGTTTGCCGTATACTCCACGCTTGGCAGGCGGATTGGAGATCGCAGTGATGAAAGACTAACAGAAAACGCTGCTGCTCCTTCTCTGGTCTACGGAGGCGCAAAGTGTTCTGCCTCAGACATTAGTCGCCTTATACGACACCTGTGAGTTTAATGGGTTGGTTCTATTCTACTCTGCCGGATACCACACGGCTAACATTATGCATAACATGATGACAATAGAGTCAAAAGATACAATTATTTACATTATAGCTCTCCACTTAGCTCCTTTGTCTTCAACTTGGCACTGAATTTAATAACCTCTTGGTATATATAGTAAACAAAACTATCAATCAATGCTCACTCTCTGTTCACCAGAGAGACCGCCAAACATTTAACACTTAAACATTCGAAAACATATGTGCGAGTCGAATTGCATACTCCTCCTTTTTTGTGCATTTAGACAAAAAGGTCATTGTTAGGTACGTAACAACATTCTTGAACGTACGAATATAATGTCAGAGTGTAAATAAAAGGTGAATCTCGTCAAGTAACCGCGGTGAATTCAATTTGCATACAAAATTACGATTTTCATGTGAAACTCTGGTTCTTAGTGAATTATTCGAGTCAGTGGAGCGACGATTTCCTATTTATGCCTCTCCGCTATTGTACCTTTATTTGTATCAAGGTAGTGAGCGTAAAGAAATACAGAGTTGGATAACTTTTACAATACGACCATGTACAGCACTAGCTTCACCGTGTCCGCTGAATAATGTTAGCCTTGACCAAAGTTCACGTTAACAAACAAATAATTTGAATGAGTTTAAAAAAAAAGAAAATCCTTGTTTGTTTTAGTCATTTTATTAATTTGCTTGAACTTTGTCGTCCTTGCTCTTTAAGCTTTTCGTTTACTTACGTTTACTTCAATAAAACTGTCAAAGGATGTAAGTACATCAACGACCTACAGCAAATCTTCCGCTCCTCTTCCGGTTATGCATGTAAAGAAAAAACATGCAGGGAGAAAAATCAACACTATCAACAGCAATACGAGGAAAAAGTCCAATGCTTGGTTGGAATACTTATTCCAAAGTCAAGTGCATATTATTGAACTCACTCAAGTTGCCATTACAGCGAAGTCACTCAAGTTGCCATTACAGTGAACTAACTCAAGTTGCCATTACAGTGAACTCACTTAAGTAGCCATTACAGTGAACTCACTCAACTTGCCATTACAGTACAGACAGGGTTGAATTCTACGATTACTGAATTCCGAAGATCACCGATGGGGACCTCTATCTGTGTTCACACTGTACTTATGTAGTCGGCACAGGCTTCATAATTGTATTACTAAAACAAATAAACAATAATGTTCCGGTGTCCGCAGTTCCAGCAGTGCTGAGAGTGGGATCAGCCGATTCGCTCTCACAAACGTAAGCGGCTATATAGTGCATGGCGCATAGCGGGAGGGCGGCCGATGTCTCCTCATACTCTCACGCAAAGCGGTTTCTAACATTATATAGATTACTCATTGTAGATATTGTGTTGTTATTATAAAACTAGCTGTTTCCCACTACTAGCTGTTTACCTTTGTCCACGTGAAATTGTTCTATAAATAACTTCCCTATAAAAAAAAATTAATGGTTTTAATTTTAGTCTTTTTTCTACAACAAAAGTAGCCAAGTTACTTCTTATAACATCAGTTATCTGCTAGTAAAAAAATCGGTTAAGAGGTTTTGAAGGTTGGCTGAAACAAACAGACAGACAAAAATAAACGTTTTTTTGTTATAAGTACCGTATATACAATTATGCATAGGTTCGTTCACATGCAAACTGTAAAAAAAAAATTGAAATTACAAACAGACACTAACTTATTTAATTTAATTTATTTGTATAATAGAGTACTATTATCATTGGCTCGGTTTTCAGGGAAGCTGGAAGAAGAGAAAATAATTTCAGTACAGTAGTGTGCATTTTCAGGCTGATAATATGATGGGCGACATATTTTACACTTTTTCAGTTGGTAGATTGAAACTGATGGCATTACACCACTGCTTAACTACAACTATAGGAACAGTCAGCTGCAAATCAGAGGCAATACTGAAAATAATACAACGTGAAGTTGCTGACAATGTCCAATCGCTACCACTAGTGTGCAGTAGACTGTACCTACCTACTGAAAAAATGTCGAAGTAAAACATGGTTTAGTTTAGTGTTACTTGTACAGTTCTTCTGTGGCTAAATTAAGAATTGCTCCTGAATATATCAATTATTACTACTAAATAACTCCAAAGGTGGTTGTTGTTAACTAAAGGCAATTTTACCTTTTATTTTATTAGTAGAATTTGCTCGACTTACCTTTCCTTATTAAGGTTTTCCTTGATTACATCATTAGGACTAAATATAAACTGCTCGGGAGGACAACACTACCTTACTTCCTACTCACTGTTTCTGTGCCTGTGGGAGGTGCGAGAAATAATTACCTACATAGAAAGCTATTACTAAGTCATAAGTAGTCGTTACATAACTTTTTTACAAAAACGAAAATTGGAGCTTCTTTGAGAAATTGGTCTTCTTTATGTGTAAAGACTAATGTCCGATCTTGGTCTGCAAGATCTTCTCTCGAATTACCGCAAGTTGCAGAGAAAAGTCATTGGTGTCGATTCTGTTGTGCACAAACTAAACTTAATTTAGGCTATTGCTATCTTTTACTAAAAGGCAGGGCGAGAAAAGTATGGTTATAGCTATGAACTAAGTTAGAGATGTCAAACTAGTTTATGCCTTGCGCTTCACCGTGTTTTTAGTTGACATGTTTTTACGTGCACCCTTATTTTGCATGGAAATATTAGTTCAATTAAATTTGATAGCTCTAAATTACGTCCGTATCTTTCTCGTTTTATAAGAGAGAAAAAGAATCGACACCACTACGATCTTAATGCAAAAAGCAGTCAGATATATGGTAGCAAAGCAGACTGACCTGCCTATAAGTCTCAGACACACATAGACATAGACATGAGGTAATTTAATGTAGGAATAAAATACCTAAACCGTCAACCCAATCCTGCTCTGTTAATGAGTTGCAATCATCATCTCTGGGACCAATCGGTTTTTTTACCAATGTAAAAATAACACGAAACTTTGATAAAGACAAGCGTCCCAGCCCAGACCGTTCATTTCAATTATCAAAACGTCATAGAGAGAGATATCTAAATCCTTTTTTTTATATAAATCGCAGGACAGTTTAATCGAATCACACGTCAGATACTTCCTCCATAGCATAAGCGGTGACAGCCTAGTTATTTACATATAGAACATTGTACACCCACGCGTTTTCTATTTTTCAATCGCGCCGTTCCGCCTTTCGATACTTTCCTATACTAATACATGCACTAAACCAGGTTCGCAAGACCTGTCCTGCCCCTCTTGTGCACCTAGAATGGATAGTAATGAGGAGAGGAGTCGTGTGAAGTTGGGGTCTGTGGTGAATGGTTATTTGGAAGCGGAAGGCGCCTGGAGCCCGGACAATGGCCGCTCGGCGATCACCGCTACGTTCCCAGCTCATTACGTATTTACTATAAAACTTCTATTAGTTTAGACTTAACTCTTTATACAATGTCGAAATAGAATAACGGCTCATGAGTCCTTTCCCCAAATATTTTATTACCTTTACGTCTTTTTTACACGCTTTTCAAATTTATAATTTTCTCGACTCGTGAATTTAAATAAATGTTGATTAATGTATGATTTGTTTTTAAGGAGAAGAGCCTTCCGTGATTGTATATTTTGTTAATTTACAATTGAAATTAAGAAGTAATATGTAATTTGCATGATCATGATGAATTACAATGTTCATGAGAGTTACCAAGGATATATTATTAAATTAAAATATTTTGTGTAAGTACCTTTTATTCTGCACCCATGTAAATGTAATAAAACATTATTTAAAAATGATAGTAAGTTGGTTATTGTCCATAATTCTCGTGCTTCTTCTACCAGAATTGTATTATCTCCAATACCTACATCTGCTAAGTCACATGGTCACAAGAAAAGTCAGTCTCTTCGTCTTCTTTTTAAGTCGATTATAGTCCCAATTTCTTTTTTAATTCGACCAATAAAGACCGACGTACGTTTTTCAAAGAATTTGGCCCCTTAATTAGGTACTTCATCCACACCTCTAGCAACATCCTCGCAAATAGATGCACTAGCACCACAGCCTGACTTCACCCACTGCTATGCCTCTCTTTTCCTCTGTTCCTAACCTAACATCAAAGGGTGCCTAATTTATTTATTTATTACAACGGTTATATACCAGTAACAGTAATTCATTAATTTCTTAGCTACAATTTCATCTCGATAGGTACAGCATGAATACATTTAAAAAAAAGAAAATACATTTTGGTTACAAATTATTAGGACATCATTTATTTAATTAAACATACAATCAAATCAAATCAAAATCAGTTTATCAATTAATATAAAAATACAGCTTGTGGCTCGGGAGTGCGAATTTTACAAAACATTGTTACATTAAAGAACAACCATGTGAACATTAAAATATTATTAACAGGGTAAACATTAACAGCCCACAGGTTAATGCAAAGTATAGCAAAATAAAAAAAAAAAAAAAGGTCATTATGACATAATGACCTTTTTCTATTTTTTTTATTTTTAATGTGTAATTTAAATGGAATAAATTATCACTAGTGTGTGTGAATTAGTGATCATTTATTCCATTTCATCACTTTCCCGTTTTCTAATCTGATCAACAGGATACCGGGATAGACAACTGCATCCGTGAAAGAGTGATTTTTCACGACATACTTGACTGTACGAATCGGATATGAGAAACGGGTGCAGATGACCAAATATTCACCTTGTATATGGTATGAATTTCCATTATCATAAAACATTGCCTGAAGTTCGCAGTGTATGTAACTATAGCGTATTTGGCCAGTGCAAGTACCCACTCGAACTACCTGACTGCATTGACGGTCTGATCAAACACTTGATTATGCATTTCGTAACTGCAGTTAAATCGATTACCGATCACTCGGTATACTAATCGGTAATGGACTCGATTTTAATATTCGTGTGTTTGTTTTAGTAATTGTTTCGTCATTAGTTTATTTATTGTGATGTTTAACTTCGACGTTATTCGGTTATAAAAAACCTCTTAACGAAGCCGAAAAGCACTTGTTCTTCTCCTCATTGCGATCATTTTTTTTGTTCTGCACCATACTTGGGAACCTTCTAGTTACGGAGATATTGGGGGTCAAAGTTCCAAATTTTTGATAAGTTTTTTTTTTAAATACAAGTTTTTAATGTAAGTTTTTTACTTCAAACACCTCCACGACCCGTACTATTCAATCCATCCATCAGCACATTGTTTTGAGTGTGTTACATTGAGTTCTACAACAAAACATGATTTTTCACCCCAAAAAAAAAGTCGTTTCCCAGCAATAATTTTTGCGTAAAGATACTTAGTTTGATGTACAGAATGCTTGGTTGACGGCTTCGTGATGAGTATGTTTACAACCTGTATATTAATAGTTTTAAAGGATTTCCTGTGTTTATATTTATTTTTGAGGGAAATCTAAGTTAAATATATTTTTTGCTGAATTAAAATGTTTGGCGAATCATACAATCAACATGGACCCACCTGCCATTGTTGAGTTGAATGACAGATTCAAAATTTCTAATTTCATCTTTAAATATCTCGTTATCGAATAATCGAATACAATTTCAGAGACACTAACTAATTACAATAGAAGGAACGGATGTGACCTCTGAAAGGTGAGCACGTGAAGTGTGTATAATTATCCTCTACTGTTCGCACTTTGAACTTAAATGCCATGAATATCCACGTGTTAAAGTTTAGTCGTCTGCTGAGCATGAGTTCCTGGGTTCGATTCCCGGGTCGGGCGAAGTGGTATTGGGCTTTTCCATCAGGAATTTCTCAGTAGCAGCAAAGTAGTCTGGATTTATGCCCGGTTAATAGGCAATAGGCTCGCCCCCTATTACATGGGACTTAGATATAACTGGCGAAATGAGGGTGTACTATTAGACCACTGCCTAACCCTTCAGGGATAACAAGTGTGATGTTATGTTAAAGTTTCGCTATACTTATTACTTACTAAACTTATATTGCCGCTTACGGGATATCTTCCGTGATTGTTCATTGTTTTAAGCTCCCGATATTTCAGTTAACCCGCGATCATGGCGCTTGCAACAGCGTCGAAATATCAGGAGCTCAAAACAATGAACAATCACGGAAGATATCCCGTAAGTGACAATATAAGTTTAGTTTTAAACCGTGAAAGCTTAAAACAGTGTTACGAGTATTACTTACTTCCTTAAAAAAATGTTTGATGAGTAAATGTTATACAAGAAGAAGTAGATTGGTATGTTATTAATAATTCTGGAAAAGATTCTAAGACACCCCGATTTTCCTATTTAGAGTTCTCGATAACATTTTAATTTTGACTTTTTTTATTACATTTCAGTATTGTAATATCATTGTCCGAACCAGATTAATGCCCTAGATTTTTCTTTTAATATGACATAGATTTAGCTACGTGGTTTTTTTCAGGGAAATCCAATTGCACTGAAAGCTATCTGTCCAACAGAATAACATCATGATGCTCCAGATTTTGAATAAACTTTCCGGAAATCCGCTGGCTAAATTATTATAACAGAAAATTGGATTTACTCTTTTTTTTAACCGACTTCAAAAAAAGGCGGAGGTTATATGTTCGTGTGTATGTATTTTTTTTTTTTTTTTATGTATGTTACCTGATTTCTCTCCCATTTGTGGACCGATTTTCAAAATTCTTTTTTCATTTGATAGAGTACACTCCTGAGGTGGTCCCATTTTAATTTGGTGAAGATCTGATGCTGACCTTCGGAGATATACAATGGAACTCTTCAAAAAGAGACGGCAAATCTGTTGTGATAGCTCCAATCGGTTGGATGTTCATTGTTTATACAATATCATGACGGAACATCACGACTGTATGCTCTGAGGGGGTACGCAGAAGTGTACAATTTACCTGATTTCTCTCCCATTTGTGGACCGATTTTCAAAATTCTTTTTTTACTTGAAAGAGTATACTCCTGAGGTGGTCCCATTTTAATTTGGTGAAGATCTGATGCTGATCTTCGGAGATATACAATGGAACTCTTTAAAAATAGACGGCAAATCTGTTGTGTTAGCTCCAATCGGTTGGATGTTCATTGTTTAAACATCATCATGACGTAACATTACACCTGTTTGCTCAGAGGGGTATATAGATGTGTACAGTACACCCAGATTTCGACAGTTATGGCATGTTATGTTCCATTTATTGGGGATAAGCCTATTACCATGACATGTATTATTAACCATGTACAATGAATGCATAGCAAATATTTGTAAGTATAGGATATTACAACTAAAAATGGAAAAATAAAATAAAACTTTTTTGCCAAAAATAAAACCGACTTCAAAATAAACACAAAAAGAAAAGGACAAAAAAATACACTAAAAGAAAAACAAAAAAAAAAACACTAAAACAAAACCACAAAAAAGTGAAAAATAACTTTAGCTTCAGAATCCGGTGAGAAAAACACCAAATCAATCAAAGGTCAAGTTTCAGAAGTCGGTGACAAAAACACTAAATCAATTAAACAAGGTCACCGACTTCTGAAGCTTGACCTTTGACTGATTTGGTGTTTTTCTCACCGGATTCTGAAGCTAAAGTTATTTTTCACTTTTTTGTGGTTTTGTTTTAGTGTTTTTTTTTTTGTTTTTCTTTTAGTGTATTTTTTTGTCCTTTTCTTTTTGTGTTTATTTTGAAGTCGGTTTTATTTTTGGCAAAAAAGTTTTATTTTATGTATTAATTGTATTTGTATTTATACTATTTTACAGGCACTTCTCTATTTTATGAAAAATGGAGAGAAGAGCGAAAGTTCGAGAGTGATACTACTGGTACTGAGATCTGATGGGAATCCTGACCTTTATAAGCCAAATACATCTTGTTCTGCAACTCTGTGTTGCGGTTTTGAAGATGCAGCCCCGTGCCAGTCGTGTTAACAGCATAGATCAAGTAATAAGTTGCGGAACTCTACTAAACGTAGAAATCAGTCATGGAACTATTACTGTTCATACGAAATAATGTTTTCAATGGTATAGAACTGTGAAGCATGCTAAACTTGGCACGAGCCGTCCAATGTCCATCATATAATTAAGATTGGCGTGATCTTTTGACTGATCCATTCATAAACTTAAACGCAGTTCAAGGTTGGTGATTACATGCAACATTTAATTGATCTAAACACGATTAATTTTATTACTAAAGATGACTTAAATAATGAAATTAATCGTGTTTCGGGGAAGTTGTAGAACAGTTTCTAGTTTTTACCAATTAAAATACCAAAAAAACAACCCTATTATCTGAAAGCCTTACCAAAACCGTTGTTCTAAGAATTGACAGATTAAACACAAATTTCAAGTTAATTTATAGTGTAAAATAATTATACGTAATAGTATTTACAACTAGTGAGTCATCATCATCATCAGCCTATTAATGTGCTGCTTTCCCACTGCTGGGACACAGGCCTCTTCTCTATGAGAGGGAATAGGCTATAATCCACCACGCGGGCCCAGTGCGGGTTGGTATATGTCACATGTCTTCGAATTTTTGGTTCTAGGACATGCCGGTTTACTCACGATGTTTTCCTTCACCGTTTTAAGAGCAGCGGTGATGAAATAAATTGCACAAAGTAATGCGCCTGCCTGGGTTCGAACCCACGACTTACTGTTCGTAAGCAGCGGTGGCCCAGTGGTGGCGACCCCGACAACTAGTGAGTCTGACTTAATGTCCTATGTCCCCTAGATGGGGCAGAGGGCGTCCACAGATGTCCTCCATCGCGATCGGTCTTGAGCTTCACGCTTCACCTCGCTCCACGTCATTCCGATGCTCGCCGCTTCTGCCAACACGGTGCGACGCCAGGTTTGACGGGGACGGTCACGCTTTCTTTTTCCTTGGGGATTCCAGTCCAAAGCTTGTTTGGGTATGTGGTCAGGGTCCCTTCGGAGCGTGTGGCCAATCCATCTCCACTTGCGACGCTTGATCTGGCGGTCGATCGGGCTCTCGTGGCATTCCTCTAACAGCTCTACGTTGGAGATGGTCTCGGGCCAGTAAATTCCGAGAATGCGACGAAGACAGCGGTTGACGAAAACTTGGATTTGGCGTGAGATGTCCTTTGTGACCTTCCACGTTTCACACCCGTAAAGCAGCACGGATTTCACATTGGACCCGAATATATTGAGTTTAATCCTTCGGGTCAGTTTCCGTGACTGCCAAACAGGTCTCAGCTGTGCGAAGGTTGCTCGGGCTTTGGCGATCCGTGAAGCGATGTCCTCTTCACTGCCCCCAGTCTCTGCCACGACGCTCCCGAGGTAAGTGAATTTGTGGACGCGTGCCACTGCCTCTGTGCCAATCAGCAACGGTGGGTGATTCTTCACACCAGTTCTCATCTCCTAGGTCTTCCTGATATTTATTTTAAGCCCGGTTTCTGCCGCCTCCTGCTGTAGATCGTTCAATTTTGCTTGCATATCGGCGCGGTATGATTCAGCAGGCATAGGTCATCGGCGTAGTCCAAGTCTTCCAAGACGTTGGATAGTCCCCACTCTATGCCGCGGCGCTTGTTTTCAGAGATGCGAAGCATAATTCCGTCAAGAACAACTAGGAAGAGAAGCGGTGACAGGAGGCAGCCTTGGCGGACACCCGCGTGTACCGCTACGTCATCCGAGATGAGGCCGTCATGGGTTCCCTTACAAGAATACTTCTTGTAGATAGAGAGGAGAGAAGCTAGGGTATGTTTGTTTCTAAACTTATGGTTCAAAAGTTAGAGGGGGGGGACACATTGTTTTTTACTTTTGGAGCCATTATTTCCGAAATTATTGACATTATAAAAAAATGATTTTAGGAAACCCGTATTCATTTTTAAATACCTTTCCAACAATATATCACACGATAGGGTTGAAATTAAAAAAAAAATCACTTCCCACTTTACATAATAGGGGGGGCTACCCTAATAAAACATTTTTTTCCAATTTTTATTTAACTACTTTGTCGGCGTGATTGATATACATATTGGTACCAAATTTCAGCTTTCCAGTGCTAACGGTCACAGAAATTAAGCTAGGACGGACAGACGGACGGACGGACGTACGGACAGACATGGCGAAACTATAAGGGTTGACTACGGAACCCTAAAAATAGGTTCAAATTAAAAATGTTATAAAGAACTCTAAAAGGAAAATCGGGGTGCTTTAGAATCTATTTCAGAATGACTAACATACCAGCAGTCTACATCTTCTTGTATAACATGAACTCCTCAAGCATTGATTTTTAAGGAAGTGTAGCTAATAAGTATGGCGAAACTAACTTTAACATAACATCACGCCTGTAAACCCCGAAGGGATAGGCAGAGATGTAGGTACCTAATTTAGTACACCCACATTTCGCCAGTTATGTTTTAAATCCCATGTAATAGGGAGCGAGCCTATTGCCACTAACAGGGCACAAATTCAGACTACGTGGCTGCTTGTGAGAAATTCCTGATGTAAAAACCCAATACCACTTCACCCGACCCGGGAATCGAACCCAGGACCTTATGCTCAGCGGTGGACTAAACTTTAACACGTGGATATTCATGGCATTTAAGTTCAAAGTGCGAACAGTAGAGGATATTATTATACCCTCCACGTGCTCAGAGGTCACATCCGTTCCTTGTATTGTAATTAGTTAAGTGTCTCTGAAATTGCATTCGATTATTCGATAACGAGATAATTAAAGATGAGATTAGAAATGTTGTGTCTGTCAGCCAACTCAAAAATGGTAGGTGGGGGTCATACAGGGTGATTGTATGATTCGCCAACATTTTAATACAGCAAAAAATTTAGCTAGTTAGATTTCCCTCAAAAATAAATATAAGTACTAAAACTATATACTTTTTATATACAGGGTATAAACAGACTAATCACGAAGCCAAGCATTATACATCAATCTAAGTAACTCTATGCAAACATTTAATGAGATACGACTTCTTTTTTTGGGGTGAAAAATCATGTTTTGTTGTAGAGCTCAATGTAACGCACTCAAAACATTGTGCTGATGGATTAATTGAATAGTACGGAGTTAAAGTAAAAATCTTACATTAAAAACTTGAATTAAAAAAATAACTTGTCAAGAAGTTGGAACTTTGACCTCCAATATTTCCGTAACTAGAAGGTTCCCAGGTATGGTCCACAACAAAAAGAAATGATCGCAATGACGAGGAGAACAAGTGCCTTTCGGCTTCGTTAACCTGTATGTGAGCCGTACCCGATCGGGTACGGAGCATTGTTATTTTAATTGTGTCCGTAATTGCGGGTATCGAAGAGGAGGTTTTTTACACCCTTTATAACCGGGTAACGTCTAAGTTAAGCATCACAATAAATAAACTTATGACGAAACAATTACTAAAACAAACACACACTTACCCTCCGCAGTCAACATTCTGACGCCTCTTATTGAAAAGATCTGGACCACTGAAGAGCTCCCTGATGATTGGAACAAAGGTCTTATCATAACTGTTCCTAAGAAAGGTGATCTTAGCCAGTGCGATAACTGGAGAGGTATTACTCTGCTCTCGATTCCCTCTAAGGTTTTCTGCAAAATCATCCTGGATAGACTGTCGAAGGCCGTGGATCCTCTTCTACGTAGGGAACAGGCTGGTTTCCGCTCGAACCGCTCATGTACGGACAACTAGTGAGTACGTAATTAAAATAGTAGGAATACTACTATCGCTCAATTAAAATCTATGGAAGAAGATAACATGCAGGGCCAACCCCCCCAGGCTATAATAGAGCCCTCTATGACATTAGATGAAGAAGATGGTTATGAATAATTGTTGTGGAACTGATTGGATTGTGTCCATGGGAAATTATTAGTTTAATTAAACTCATCTGAGTCTTACGCAAGACGAAAGGTGAAATTATGAGCATAATCACTACAAACAAACAAAATAAATAAAAAATGGAAACGAACTAAAATTAAAGAAATATACGAGTATCGATGACAGTGTTGCCGATGAACAAAACCTACACGAATGACTAATGGTGACCAGTCGATATGTTTACTCGTTAGTAGTTAATTGGGATAGAGGAGTCTGTTGAACTCAAACGGCAAGTAGCTGTCGCTTGTGTTACCTAGCTTGTACGTTAGTAGAGCCTTTAGTTTGGGGATTGGTTTGATTGTTTAATTAATTTGCGGAAAATGATTGAACTTGAATTGTATTCTTTGTTTGGCTGGGGGGTGCATGGTGCAACTAAAGAGGACAAATCTATTGCTAAGAACTGATCGTAAATCCTGATGACTGGGATGCTACTGAGAAAGTTCTGACGGATTTCTCAAATCTTTATTAGCCCGATGAAGGAATCGACCTCAGCAACTAAGCCAACGGTGCAGTAAACATTAGATGAACTATGGCGAATTACAAAGCAGTACCTAACAGATTTGTGCATTACAAAATATTGGCTTGGAATAAATAATAGAATAAATTTCATTAGCACCAGATACACCCAAGCAATCAGAGCTACTTTAACGTCAGAGCTTTTAATAACAAGTGGGTAAGAGACACACATCAATATTTTCTACTCCGTGTACCATTTAATATGTAAATGTTACGTTTTACGTAGTCTCATTAAATCGACAGACGAAGGTGCCACGGAGTGGGTGGAGGTAACTTACTTAATGAACCACATTGTCTTATTACTTTAAATGGTTGTGCGAGTTTTTTTCTTCGTCTGTACTTTGGACACATGTAAATAACGTAGTGGGCGGGTCGTATCCGCTATCTTATACGTAGGTAGCGAATTCTGTATTTTATTGTACTTTTTAGGTTTGGAAATGGTTGATGTATCACTGGTTGGCAGGTTGCCTTCTAAGGAGAAAATATAACCAGGTTCTTAGATATCTTTGGTAATCCACTGCTAACGCTAACTGCTTGGTCATCGTCCTCTTCAAATTCGTCATCTAATACTGGATATAGGACCTTCCCAAATAACTTTAAAATACGCATTACTGATGGCAGTTATAAGAAAGAAAGTAAGTATAAGAACAAAATAAAAATAAACGAAAAAGATAAAATATAAAAATACACGAAAACCAAAAAAAAATAAAAACTTTAATCTAAACAAAAAATTAAATAATGTGACACTGTGAGCCTCACGGCTACGCCAAATAGGCCCCGTTCAGAAAAATCCCCGACGCTGGTTTTCAACTGGACCTTTATTATAGCGAGGTTACGGATGTGAAGCAGTTTTATATTTTGTGTCAATAGTTATAAGGTGGTGGTATGAGTTATCATCTTCCGCATTCACGACGTCCATGTTGGATGTAGGCTTCCCTCCAACAAGCATCTTCTCATCAACCGATCCTGTGCCTCCTGCATCTTGCAAATTCCCACGATATTCACCGTGTCATCCATATCACCAATTTGCTCTGAAAGATCATAAAAAAATAAAGACACTTCATTAAGAATAATTACAACGTTCATTGATTCTTCACCAGCCTTTTTTGTCTCACTCCTGATTTTCTCACATAATTTCACAAGTTTTGTCTATTCTTAAAGAAGACATTTCAGCCATTATTCATTTGTTCTCAGAACTTTTATAAGCTGTTACTTATTTATCATTGTTTTAATGGAAACGATTAAAATCATTTTAATTATGACTACTTACAGTGTAATTACAGTGTTCTGTCTGCGGATAAGATGTTTATGTTTACACGTGTCTTGTCTATCTACGAGATCAGAAGATGGTATTTATTTACACCTCTTCACACTTTGGCCTTATTGTACCTTGATTGTCTTTAGAATTATCTTTGATTCTGCAACAATGAAGTCAACGATACCTATCACTGAAGTCCGTATGTAGTTTATCTGTTTACCCAAATATGTTACTATGTGTGTCGTTGCCAGAAGCAGAAAATCTAACCTAACCTAACCAAAGGGTATCGTGTTACTCTTAACTGGGATGTGGAGGTCAGAGAAAGGCAGTCACTCTACAAAAAATACTGGTAGTTGCATTGTTGGTAAGTGAATGATGTTTCCCAAATTAGTCGAATAGAAAATTAGATCGAAAATTTCTACGATGGGTTTCCACAGGAAGCCTTCTGGACCGTATCTTCACATAAATATTACTACCTACCTACATTTCCTTCAGTATTTTAATTTAATTTGCCTTTAACAAGCTTAACTTTAAATATAAAATAAATCCGTGAACAACATATGTTAAAACAATGTCAACAGATTTATTGGTCGGCTTCACAAAGGGGTTATGTAGTGATATGCCAGTGAGACAATTTTGCCCAATATGGTGTGGGACCTTGGTGCCCACACGAGTTGGTATTGGATCTTTTAATGTACGTAATTGCGGTCATATTAAGACCCAAGTCTGTTCCTCCCACGTTTGACAGTCCAGCTAATTGTGTTTTACTTTTTTATTGGTATTCTTAAGAGACGCGAATGGAAGTGTAGGAACTACTCGGTCAAGATGGCCTTGCACAGATAATATTGCAAGTTCCATTGCACTGATGACTGGCAATTGTTTGAATCTGAATCATCTGTTAAGAATTTATTCAACAATCAAGTTGAGCGCGTTGTTATGATTCAACTTAATTGGTAATTACTTTTCTTATAGATGGGCGCTAAAATGCATAGAGATCCTATTATTATGCTAGATATCAATCAACTCAGCTTATGTCGCAGCACACACCTGGAAATGGGCCTCTGCCAAGCTGCGCCATAATACTACTTGTCCTCTGCCTTCTGCATCCTGTTCGCTTCCATTTTAAGGTGGTCTATCCACCTAGTTTGGGGATCCAGGCTACACTTGCTGGTACGAGGTCTCGACTCCGGGACTCGTGTGCCCCATAGACCAGCAATCCTTCATGCAGCTTTCCTTCATGGTCAACCCAATGCTTTTTCAGGTTGCTTACACTGCAAGCTGTGTCGGTAACTCCAGAGTTCCTTTCCGAACTCACTTGGCCGCCCAAGTGAGGAGACCAAAAAACAAGCAAGCTAAGCTTGTGCTTGTGTTTGTGTTGTTGCTTGTGTTGTTGTCTTGCTTGCTTGTGTGTTGTGCTTTTGTGTGTTGTGTGTAGTTTTTTCCAAGCTTGTCGAAGATACGAAGTTCTTCATGTATTTATTTAAACTTCATATACAGTAGTAGTACACAGGCGGATTTAATGCTACAAGACATTCTTTACTAGTAACCTTTCGTGCCCGTTTCTCATTGTTTCTTTCTTTTCATAAACCGACCCTCTCTATATTTTACATTTATGCATAAAAACAGTTAAGGCGCTGTCAACACCAAAATCGCGCACACTGTCTATTTGTATGGGAGAAAACGAGACGTCACTATCACTGGGCGGCCAGGTTTTAGAAGAAAATAATGAATAAATATTGATATAAAAAAAAGTATGGATTATTTGTGAAATATGACTCGTTAGCGGTTTAGGTATTAATATGTTGACTTCATGTTTTTAATTGCAGACCCATACGTCAAAAAAATAAAGACATAGGACCGTTAATGATGATTTTAAGACCAATCTTTGCAATTATTTTCTATCGAGCCGATTTCGTCGAAATATGTATCGAGTCTGTTCAAGATCTTTGAAATATGATCAATATTAACATATATTTTTTTTGCTGTGCTAGAACAAATAGTTTTTCTTAAAAAACTGCTTAAAAACATCAATTTCAACAAATTAGGTGTTGTCAGCTCCTTAACTAATCGTAATGAGCCCTCTTATCAGGTGTAAAGATTTTTATTTCTTAATTTGCACCCCACGTTAATGTTTACTTTAAACCGTTTATTATTACAACATTTATTAGTCATAAAATAGGCTGTACAGCACGACATAAAATTTAATTGATATGATACAGTAATTTATAAATTATTACCTTAGTACTTAAGTGTCAAATCAGTTGTTAAGTTATAATTACGATGTGATTTGAATGTTCAACTTTATATTCTTTAAATTTCGTTTATACAGGTTTATGTTCGCAGTTCGAATGTGCCAACCATTACGAAGTATCTACCTTCAGCAACCATAATAACATTTGCCATGAGTAACTCTTTATCATCAAATTATCATCTTCATAATCTTACTACTACTACTACAACAGCCCATAACGTCCACTGCTGGACATAAGCTTCTCCCATAATGGGAGGAATTTGCCGTAATCTCCACGATTGGCAGGCGGATTGGAGATCGCAGTGATGAAAGACTAACTGAAAACGCTGCTGCCCATTCTCTGGTCTAGGGAGGCACAAGGTGTTCTGCCTCAGACATTAGTGGCCTTATACGACACCCGTGAGTGCAATGGGTTGGTTCTATTCTACTCTGCCGGATACCACACGGCTAAATCTTAATAACATCCCAAATCTTCAGTGACTGCAAGATGATTTCTATACGAACCTGCATGCAATGTACCGAAACGAATTGACCCTTCCCGAGTTCCCGCAACACATCAATACTTTGACACAGGCAAGCACTACACAGATAAAAGGAACCAGCCTGATATTTGCATAGTGCCTATTGTAACTGTGATCGATTACCTGAGCCCATGTGACGTCACACTTAGGCAACACAGCTCGCTCTAAAGGTCGTCCAGCGCATCTAATCATTCAACGAAGCGTGGTTATTGCGCAAAAACCAGTTACAAATATGTACCGAATGAATAATTCTGTTTTGACATGTTTGTACAACGAGGTGCTATAATTATATTACGTACTTAGACGTGTTGTTTTAACAAAGTAAGTTGTGCAAGTAGGACGGACAAGACCAAAAATAGTGTTGTGTGTAATCTGTGGAGATTCACGTGACTAATCTGACTAAGCTACTGATTATAGGCATATTGTGGTTCTGTTTTATTTGTTTTAGCCTATTTCGTCGGCAGGGTGAAGTCCTCTCTTTTTTTTATTCTGACTACTATTTTGGGTAAGTACGATCCAATCCTGCCTGTAGTTGACAAAAATTTTCACTTATCTGCGCCTGGAACTTCCTCGATGTCGCCAAATGTTTCCGGGACCCACATTCTGGTTCCCAAGTTCTAGTTAATTGTTTAAAGTGCTCTGCCTTCTCTGGCATTACTTGAGATTATTTAAGAGGGTCTGAATTACACCTTAAATGACATCGTCAATAACGTCATTACAGTAGTTGAGGATGTCGTTCTTCTTTTTGTACGTGTGGCCAGCACTATAGCACCTGCACTGTTTTAAGCTTTCACGGTTTAAAACTAAACTTATATTGTCACTTACGGGATATCTTCCGTGATTATTATTTGATTTGAGCTCCCGATATTTCGACGCTGTTGCAAGCGCCATTTCCAAACTTGCAGGCTCAAAACTTCGCCACTACCACGGCGTTGAAGTAAATGACTCCGAAAAGAAGAGCAGGAAGCATATAACATCACACTTGTAATCCCAAGGCTGACCCTAAAAGTATAGCTACATTTCACCAGAACGTTTAAGTCCCATGATATTTCCCCTTATTGGGGGAAGTTTCAATATAATATAATAAAAAATAATAATGAATATGATTTGTCCCCCTATTGGGAGCGAGCCTATTGCCATCAACCGGGCACAAATCCAGACT
Organism: Xestia xanthographa; assembly: GCA_905147715.2. NCBI lineage: Eukaryota > Metazoa > Arthropoda > Insecta > Lepidoptera > Noctuidae > Xestia > Xestia xanthographa. The sequence continues at coordinate 11,293,073 of LR990653.1, read as the reverse complement.
CCATGGCTGCTACTAAGAAAGTCCTGATGGAAAAACTCAATAACACGAATACACATGAGAAGACAAATATGAAATATACATTAATAAATATGTCATGGCTTAGTAGCAAGACTAATTCTCGTTAAATTGGTCCTTAATTAATAGTCATCGGCCGATCATCGACATATATGAGCAGATAGAATCAGTGAGCCGTCTAGCAACTAGCCATACACATAAATTTAGGAATCTGGGTCGTCATGCGGATTCGGAGGCACCAATAGGGTATGTATTTCGTGTTAAGGTATTGTTCAAGTAATGTGTCTGTGATAAAGTGACTTTTTGATAATTTCCTGGCAAAAATCAAAACATTGATTAAATTAGAAATTAAGTGGTTGCTTATTGTTCTTCAGGTTTATCAAGTTAGGGAGTTGGAAATATATTTATATTGAAAAGTAGAGCGTAGTAAATTTTTAACGAACATCATATTTACCGTCATTCAGCCGAAGGACATCCACTCCCTAACATGGGCCTAAGTTATCTTATCTATACTAATTGATTGTACTCGTAAGTTTGTATGTTTGTAATTTTGTATGTAAGAGGGTAATCTTTGGAACTCCTGATCCGATTTCAAAAATTCTTTCAGTAACGGGAATTTACGTTATCCCAGAGTGTCATGGGAACTTTGACGTTCTCGTGGGTTAATTTCCGTACATAACGGGGACGATGCCGCGAGCAAATGCTAGTCTATACTAATATTATAAAGAGGTAACATTTGTTTATAAGTTTGTATGTTTGTAAGTTTGTTTGTAGGGGATAATCTCCGGTAGTAATAAACCGATTTCAAAAATTCTTTCACCATTAGAAAGCTACATTCACCCTGAGTAACATAAGCATATTTTATCCCCGTACTTCCATGGAAACGGGAACTACGCGGGTGAAACCGCGGGACGTCGGCTATATCTAATAAATTAGCTCCTGTCTCTTGTTTTCCTCATTCCTAACTCGAAAATGAACCAGTTTCAAACTCCGCTACGAATGCTACGATGCAAACAAATCGGGACAACACCGCTTAAAACTGGTGCAAGGATCTATCCCACAACATGTCTACACGAAGATCTATCTATCATCAGTGGTATGCGGTGTATCTTTGTTATGATCCTTGTGTGAGTTATGCGACGGTCACGCGCATCATTTTGTGTCATTACCTGCCTCACGGGACCCGGCGACCGCCACAGGCGCGGCGCGCGCGCCGCCTTTCATACGTGCGTTTTTAAACGGCCCGCGTATTAGCATGTTTTATTATAATTGTTTTGCGAATAAGAGCAAGGTTGGTACTGCGAAACCTGCTTGTTTACTAGATATTAATTTGATTTTTCAATTATTTTTTCCATTTTATGCACACAAAAAAGGAACTACTATTTAATTGTTCAGTATCCAAAATCCATCATTTTTTTTCATGTTGTACTGTGCTTCGGGAAGCACAGACAAAGGTCTGACAACCAGTCTTACCAAATGCTATCGTATTACTAAATAACTGAACTGTGCAGGTCAGATAGGCGACTGCCTATCTGACCTGCACAGTTGCAGTGTGCAGAGCGACTGCTCTATGTAAAATAAAGTGGCGTCAGGTTAGACTGGAAGCTGACCCCGACATACTTAGGAAAAGGCTTCACGGGTTGATGACATTTTTAATATGGACTACCTACTAGTTGTACTATCACATTTTTAGATCGCCATTTTAAGTATGTTAATGCTGAAGTAGCATTAATTCTGCTATTTTAAGTGACACACCTCATAAAACACTTAATTACAACTAGTTTTACCTAGGTGTTCAATTACTTACATAAAAAAACCATGAGGAATTCCCCAAAGAAAAAAGGTGCTAAATTAAATATGACCTATGAATTATAGTTTCAAGGTTGGTATTTAAGTTGCAGCGCATCATAATGAATACTTATTTAAACACACACCTAGCCCCTAGGTAGGTGCGTCAGTTTTGATTTGAAAAAATATTTACAATAGTCTGAAATATTCGTCAAAATAAGTCAAACCACTTACCACTTATTCAGAAAATTCCTGCCGCAGCGTCAAAAAACAAATAATCCAGACACATTCCAGACGCGTTTGTCGCGCGTCTCTACGCAAGTGTACCAACCGCCGAATTTGTCTTATTGGGCAATGAGAATGATATGCACCAACAAAAGGGGTTCCGAGAACACCCGTCCCAACTTGTCCGTCCCATTGACTCATACTTACATGTTTGTTAATAATAACCCCGCTTCCTTTTACAGTCATTTCGGTCGGCTAACTATTGTCACGCTCTGTAGGATGTTGCAATGCAAAAATGTTACTCAAACACGGATTCGTAATGAAGTTAAAAATCTTCAATACGATATGTAATGATTACGTTAAGACCTTTTAGAAGACAGGATTTTCGTGTTTCTTGTTTAACTTTTAAAATTGTGTCTCGATTCTGTGAATTCTTCGACGTCTTTGATGTTTTAACTAGTTACGATCCTGAATTTGGTTCGGTTTCTTAGAACCAGAATTTGATATTTATCCTCTTTGTAATAACCTTTTTTTTCGGAAAACCTAGTTGTTACGTAATTTAATAAGTTCTAAACAACAGGTATAATAAATTCTTGAAACCCGCTAAATTATCTTGCTTTCTTATTTTTGATTTCAAATAAACTTCTCATGAAATAGCAAAATAAATTTAATTTAGGTTGAAGGTTCATTATATCGCAAAATTACCGGTACAGGTGTCCAGTGGGGACCCCTTTAACTTCCGTAGAATGATAAGCAAGTGACACCCTCCATGTTTCATTCCTAATCGGTGTTGGAATAAATCTCCGCCGACGTCCGAGTGTCTCATTTAATAAAGCCATCTCTACAGCACGTTACTATTAAGGTGGAAACGCCAAGGTAGCTCGCGAAATTCAAGTTTTCTTACGTTTTTTGCAATTTGCAAGTCAGTGTCAGGTTGTATGTTGATTAAAATATGATTCGCGACCCGTAACAAATATGGCTTGTATTATAATCATCAATACAGCCCTCTAAGTTTATTTAACCCCATTGATTGCATTTTTCATGAAATAGTCATTCAATGGTAAGCAAAAACGAATAAATAAATTAATAAGACGGTAAAGTTTGTATTTACTGAAGAAAAACACTGTTGGTTGGACATACTCGTCATATTCAAAGAAGGTCATTTGCGTATGAGTTAAGATGTGTGATAAAAAATAATTAGGTACTCTACCATAAGGAAGAAAATAAGGGAAATCTAAATAAATAAACCTGAAGGCACGGAATAATGGCAATTGCTTTCAAAATATTTTAGATATCAACAGGTACTTTCAACTGCTTTTCAGAAGCTTGTGATGAAAAGCTAGCTAAAGTTAGCTTGTGGGTGTGCTTGTGTGAAGCTTATGAGCTTGTGTGTGTGTGCTTATGTGTTATGTGTGAGCTTAAGTGAGTACTAGGTATGTGAGATTTTTTGACATCGTCACCGTTGCAGCTGATACAATGTCTCAATGCCACTTTGTCTATTGATTGGACTTTACGCCTCGAGCCCAAAGTTCTACTAGTTCTTATGACAAACTAGTTGCTTGAGTCAACACCGTCTGAATCAATGACATTTATCTTAATTAATCGACCTAATAAGTCACAGTCAAATCTATTCCGTTCTATTATTGTGTTACAATAGTTTATTATCGGGTCCGTCTATCAAAAATATCTCATAACATTTTGTGAAATCTCATATTGTTTTTAATAAGGTTGGCTTGTATTACTTGTTTTTGTCTACTTTGTGAACTGAATTAGTGGGCAATTACAAGTTTAGATTTTTTTATCGTCTGGATATTATGAAAATAAGTAGGTCAGGTAGGTTTTATTAACAATCTAACTAAGGCATTACTGATGTGGGCATTTAATAAGTCAGACAAAAATGGGATTGGTTGGGTCTAATGAATGTGCCCGTAAGTTCTGGCAAGGGCTTCACAGAGTGGATGCCTGTAAACGTGCGTCGTCGAGCCAGGCACAGGAAATGCTGGTGTTACGACTTGGTTTCATGGCTAGCAGTTCTGATATAATATCTATCATACCATCGTATCTAGAACTTTAATAAGTAGCCTTTTATGTAATAGACATTTCAGAAATGAAAAACAAAATTGTACGTCACAATTCAAAAATCCTTTCAACCGTATTTAGATCCTTGCTTACATCAGACTCCTTCCTTCACTTAACAAAAGGCTGAAAAAGGATCCTTAGTCCTACGTATAAAATACTAAAAGGTTTCGGTTCCCTAATCTTTATTTGCCTCTTTACATTGTCACGATATAAAATGATACAACCTCTTTTTTTAAACCGATTTTAAAAAGATCGATTGTGGTGTCCCCTTCCGTTCTGATGATCTTCCGTTCTTTACCAGTATCCCACTTAAAACTACAGAAACCTTAAATTCCTCTCCCTTGCTCTCTATTGATTTATTGAAAGCGAACGTTTCAGCCTGTCCAAATGAATTTAAATTTCAGCATATAAACCCCATAACAGTCATAAAAGGTTTTAAGCAAATCAAGATCAAATTAACGGAAGATCTATGGGGTATGTCTATCAAAGCTTGTACCTCAATTATTGAGACTGTAGCGCCGTATTTAGCCTCAATATTTAATTTGTGCGTGGATCAAGGGGTCTTCCCGGATCTAATGAAATTCAGTAAGGTAATACCGCTTTTTAAATCCGGGGACAGTAAAGACACCAATAACTATAGGCCCGTATCCGTGTTGCCGGTTTTCAGCAAGGTGTTTGAAAAGATAATGCTCAATCAAATGCTTAACCATTTTAACACTAATAAAATATTACACGAGCAACAGTATGGTTTCACCAAAGGACGTTGTACAACTGACGCCGGTGTCACTTTATTAAAACACATATTTACTGCGTGGGAAGAGGCACAAGATGCCATAGGAATCTTTTGTGACCTTTCGAAGGCATTTGATTGCGTAAATCACGAAACCCTGATCTTGAAACTTCAGCATTACGGTTTAGGTAAACTTGCGCTCAGTTTAATAAAATCGTATTTGAATGATAGACAGCAGCAGGTACAAATAAATGGAGTAAACTCAATGGGTTTAAAAGTAAAAATGGGTGTACCACAAGGTTCGATATTGGGTCCCTTCCTCTTTTTAGTATATATTAATGACCTACCCCATCTATTTAACAACCATCCGCATATGGTGTTGTTTGCTGACGATACTTCTTTAATATTTAAAATAAACAGACGTGCCACTAATCTTGATGACGTAAATAACGCCCTACTGCAGGTCCACGATTGGTTTACCGCTAATAATTTAGTACTAAATGGGAAAAAAACTAAATGCATTAGATTTGCTCTACCAAATGTCAAAAGTAGTGATTGTGACATAATATTGAATCAAGAGAAACTAGAATTTGTCGATAAAACGGTTTTCTTGGGAATCACGCTCGACTCAAGGTTACAATGGGGTCCTCATCTAACATCTCTTGCAGGACGGCTAAGCTCAGCAGCATATGCTGTTAGAAAAATCCGTCAATTTACTGATGTTGATACCGCGAGGCTGGTCTATTTTAGTTATTTTCATAGTATTATGTCATACGGTATTTTACTATGGGGACGGGCTGCAGACATCGAGTCTATATTTATTCTGCAGAAAAGAGCCATCAGAGCCATTTATGAATTACGTGGACGCGATTCTCTAAGAGAACTGTTTAAGGAAATTAATATCATGACAGTACCTTGTCAATACATCTATGAAAACATCATGTACGTTAGAAAAAATCGGCATTTATTCAGTAAGAGAGGGGACAGACACCACTATAACACTAGAAATAGGGACCAACTAGTTCAGCCAGGTTTCAGGCTTGCTAAAGTGGATTCATCTTTCATGGGGTACTGTTTGAAATGTTACAATAAAATACCTCCCCACATTCTTCAACTGAATGAGACGAAATTTAAATCTTGTATAAAACGCACACTATGTAGGCAAGCATATTATAAGTTGGGGGATTACATTGATGATAAAAATGCTTGGCTAAATGCTGGTCCTGCTCCACAACCATAGGTGGGGGGGAGGGGGGCAAACTAATTGTTTGTACTGGACGGGCATTATTTGAGTCCATCGACACGTAAATAAGAAGATGAAGAATTGATTCCCATGTTAATGTATTGTGGAAGCTGCAGAAGATTGTAAAAATATACTTGCATTGTATAGATTCCAGTTCTTAGTATTATATAATTGCATAGCACATGTGTGAGTACTTTGTACTGTTCAGCCACCATTTACATTTATTTATCTTTCATTGGCTTGAATATGCCTTGGTGACTGAGAGAATGTCATGCTCACTTAAATGTCTCGCTGATGGTGGCGGGTGTGTCGGGTCATTTAGTTCCCTTCAATATGGTTGAGTTGAATGGCGCCGGTACATGCGTCATGTCTGTGAACGGGCGCTGTCAGTTGGGACTGGTCATCTCTTAGCTGCCAATGTTCATTTTAATTACTTTATTCATACATTTTTAATCTAATCTTTCACTCTGGATGCTCTTAGTGTGCACGTCTTTCTACATCGTTCTCACATATATGTATAATCTCAAAATTAATGATGTAACCAAGATTTTGTAACAATATTTTGATTTTAAAAGAGTGTCCATGGAGTTTCTTGCCCATTCTTCTCCATAGAGATCTACGCTAGGGAATGGGCAACTACAGTACTTTCTCAAGTTATTATGCCTTGTGACTGGGACTGTAGCTTTGATTTTCTTTTTTGTATTTTTGACTTTCAAAAGTGCCGTAATGGTCTAATTGAAATAAATGCTTTGAGTTTGAGTTTGAGTTTGAGATGCGTTAGGTACTTAGGCTTCTATTTTAGGATGTTTGTCACCTTTGGTAGATTTATTCATCATCATCATCATCTGGACTGCCCTTATCATAAGTTACTTAGGGTTGGCGCAACACTTTTTTTTTCCATTCTCCCCTGTCAACCGTCACGCATTTATTTACACCTTTCATATTATTCCTCACAATTCTTCTCTCTTTGGTTCTTCTTCCTCAGTAGATTGATTGATGACCAAATTATGAACACTACCGGATGACTTTTTCATCACATTCCAAAAAAATGGGTATATTAGGTGAACGGAGTAGAAGCTTACCTAACTTTTTTTTCTTTTTTCCACAGCTGAGAAAAAAATGATCTATCATCAAACAACGCTACAAATTTCAAGTCAACTTTTCATTTAGAACAAAGAAAGAGAAATTTTGAAAAAAAAAATGAAAGATATCGAATTTCAAATCATACGCGTTTCGTTAATTGGTTTAATATTAATAACCTACTCCTAAATGAGAAAAAAACTAAATGTATTAAGTTTACGATACCCCATGTAAGACATGTGGAAACTACTGTACTAATTAAGGATGAAGAGTTGAAACCGGAAGATAGCACAAGTGTTTCTAGGCATAACTTTGGATGCCAAGCTTCAGTGGGGCCCGCATATAGACAAATTATCAAAAAAACTTAGCTCTGCAGCATACGCCGTTAGAAGAATTCGTGAGTTAACTGATTTAGAGACAGCCCGTTTAGTTTACTTTAGTTATTTCCATAGCGTGATGTCGTACGGTATTCTCTTGTGGGGCAATGCCGCCGATATTCAGATTTCAATATTTGTTTTTCAAAAAAGGGCAATTCGTTCAATTTATAAATTAAGTCCCAGATACTCCCTCAGACAAAAATTTAAAGAGATGAATGTTCTTACTGTGCCTTCTCAATTTATTTATGAAAACCTTTTGTACGCACACAAAAATATTAATTTGTTTAAAAAATACAGTGATATCCACAACATAAATACGAGGAACAAACACAAATTTGTTGTTCCTGCAACGAGGCTCAAAAAAATAGGGGGTACGTTCAGATGCCAATGTATACGTTTTTACAATAAACTTCCGAGCCAAATTCAAGCACTAATCCTAAATAAATTCAAATCGTTTATAAAACGGAAGCTTTGCCTGAAAGCCTACTATCATGTTAATCACTATCTCGAAGATAAAAAGGCTTGGGATTAAGCTGCTCCAATGAAATTTGCTCTGTGAATGTCGAAGCTTCGGACTTCGCTTGTTTATTATTTATTCCTTTCTTATCCTTTTTTTTTTTTTTTTTCCTTTTTTATACAATCTGACATTTAATGTTTTGACATGTATTTTTTTTTATTTTATTTTTTTTTTGTATTTTATTTGACATTTACTGATTTGACATGAGTACTTATTTTGTTAAGTATTCTACTTTTTTTTTATCATCATTGTGACTTTTAATGATTTTTTTGATTTTTATTTACATTCTTTTGAATAGAACTTGTTATGAATTTTATATGATTATTGTGAATGTGGGGACCATGTGGGTCACATTTATATTTTTTGTTTATTTTTTCCCACAACTGTCTGGCAGTTTGAGTACTCTAAGCGACCTACCCAAATGTCCTTTCTTTGGTATTGTTCGTCGTTTCGTTGAGCTCCTTGAGTTATAAGTCGAGCTACACGTTAACTAACAAATGCTTGCACTGACTGGACAGGTCCACTCAAATCTGTATGGTTCTTTCTTCAAAAGACCATCTCAGACACTAATCTGCATAGTCCCCATGTGAATTGATCAAGATTGTCTGGACTTTAAAAGAGACTATGACCTCTGAGTTTGTTTCTTTTCAGAGTAGTCAGGTACGAAACACCGGCCCCATCTAGTTTAAAAAAATGACGTGTAAAAGTGTTTGTAAAAACCTACTTGCAAAATAAACATCATTTATCATTTACGCAATGATTTGAATTTCGAATTTTTTCGATTTTTTTTTTCGCAATAAAAAAAACTAAGTATGCCATTTACTTCTACTCCGTTCACCTATTACACCCATTTTTTTTGGAAAGTGATAAAAACGTCATTCTGTATAAGCAAACCGCACTCTCATGCTCATTGACTTGAACTTGTTCCATCTTCTTGCTCGTTAGTCTAGTGGTTAGGAAAGCGCTACCGTAGAGCATACACATCATAACACCACGACTGTTCCAAATCCCCAAAGGGCAGAGGTGTTCCTAATAGTATACCAGTTATGTCTAAGTCTCATGTTAGAGGGGGGCGAGCCTATGGCCATCAACCGGACACAAATCCAGATTCCGTGGCTGCTACTGAGAAATTCCTGATGGAAAAACCCAATAACAATTTGTCTGACCTGGTAATTGGACCCAGGACCTCAAGCAATCACGATTGCGACCACTAGACCGACGAGGCAGACTGCTTTATTCCGTTCTTCCATGATGGCAATATTACATGAGACTTAAAAAACTGGCAAATATGGGCACTATATAAAGTAACCCTCTGCCTCACTTTCGAGGAAAACCTGCAGGTGTGATATTATAAAATGTTCTTAGTCTCATTCTCAGAGGCCTTTTTAACGGGAGTTTCATCATCATCAGCCTATAATGTTCCCACTGCTGGGACACGGCCTCCTCTCAATCAGAGGGAATGCGCTATAATCCACCACGCGAGCCCTGCAGTGCGGATTGGTAGATGTCACATGTCTTCGATTTTTTGGTTCTAGGACATGCCGGTTTCCTCACGATGTTTGCCTTCACCGTTTTGAGAGCAGTGGTGATGAAATAAATTACACAAAGTAATGCGCCTGGCTGGGTTCGAAACTTCGAACCCACGACGGAACCGACGAACGGGAGTTTATCTGCGATATACTTGGGTTCGACTTAAGTTCAGGAAAAACTTCGCTTAAATTGATAACTACATTCAAATTCAAACAGTTTATTGTGGATAGGTTCATAAGATGTTGTGTTAAATACAGGTGGCTGCTATGTCCCGCCATTGAGGCATACAAAATTCATGTCACAAGTTCGGTAAAAAATACAATACTAAAACTTAATTAAATTAAAATTAAACTTAGATTATATAACAATACAATTAAAATACAATACATGCCATTTGTCGTACAAATACATTATGATCAAATTATCAAAATTATAAAATACTTATGTCAGATTAACAAATTATTCATTCAATGGATTTGCTTCAATGTATTGTACATCCAATCAATATAGGTAAAACAATCTGAAGACATAGAACTCGCCTGTATCAAGAAAACCCTTTCTTCCGCTAGTTCTTTTTCCGGAAAAAGAGGTCTGCTCTTACCTACTTTATGAAATTCTGCTTATTCTAATACGTTTCTCGATAGTGTGGTTGCCCCATATATCCCAAATAATCTAACTTTACTACCATTCCTTATAAGATTAAAGAAATTTCTAGGAAGAACTTCATTGATTTTCCGGAAAGAAAACTAACTGCAACGCAATTCGCATAGCTTTCACAGAAAAGCGGTTAAAATACCGTCAATTTTGAAATGAAAATAACTTAGCTATTTTAACAAAAGTATTTCTTCTTAAAATTAATGTTGGTACCCAATAAATCCAAGAGGTAATGGAAAACCTGCAATATTTATTTTTCGTACCATTAATGGGAAAGTGCCCAAAACGCTGGCAACATTGCCTCCGTGAATCGCAATGCTGAGACAATGCAAATTCGTTGACAGAGATGTGGAATTCTTTGATGCGCTATGATTCGTCTTCCCTTTTTTGTCATTAATAAATTTTAACATTATTGTCATTCTTTAGAGAATTTCAGCATGATTCACTGTTAATGGAATTTGTAAGCTGGCAAGCAAATTGAATCATGCCTTAGATCAGAACTCGTAACATGCGTACGATGGTTGCCATTTATCTATCCAAGCCTGGAGCTATTATTGGCTAACACTCAATTTCTTAGGGCAACCATCTTTATCGCGATTACTTATTATTTCCTCACACGGCCGCTACGTGTGGTGTTAATTTCTCGCAATCATGGTAACACTACAGAGGGCAAGTATAATGTTGCCAGGGTATGCATTTAAAAGTTCCCACGTTATGCATTGTCGGACACACCAAAACAGTCTTGTGACCTAACTAATCAAACTCTCGAAACCACTTCGTTTGTCTTCAGACAAAATCTATAGCAAATCTACTCAATAAGATTTTGTGTCTGTTCTAGGTCAATTTTAACGTCTTTGAAGAACTTGTTAAGACTTTTCTTAGCATGCAGTCCATTCACTCTTTTATAAGGAATTAACGGTCCTACATTAATAAATAATCAATTCCCCTCACACCAATAACACTGCTCCAAATCACAACTGTCTCAAATCACTCAAAAACTTTCAATCTTAATGGAAATGCACTTAATCTTGCAACACTATCCGTCAATTCTGTGATTTGCGGTATACACGGCAGGGCGCTTACGCAATACACTTTCACCATGCATTTAAGCGAGGAGAGAGTCCCTAAGATTGCCTATTACTAGATTACCTTGCGAAGTCGGGAAAATAAGAAAGTGTGTAATGTGTCCTCGTCTGTATAGGACGTAAACGCTGATTTCACCAACTAAACATGCAATGAAAACTGTTTATTTGTATAATCAAATTGTGTATTTGTATGCAAATGTCGACGTTGTAACCAGTATGGTGAAGTTTCAATCAATCAACTCAAACGTGGTTACTGTTGCTGGCTATATTGTTTTACATGGTGAAACCTCCTCGATATTGATTGTGAGCCAAATTCGACTAATTAGGTTGAAATACAGTGTTATAGACCGAATGGTCCATTTTCACGAATGGAACAATTTGGTTATCTGAGATTCCAGGAAAAACCTGTTTTCGCGATATAAGAATTATTGGAAAAATACTCAATGCGCAAATATACTCAATGCTCTATTTCGGATCCGAAACAAATTGGTTAAGGTGTAGATTATCTTTGTCTTATAAACATGGCAGTTATCAGAAAAAACCGGCCAAGTGCGAGTCGGACTCGCGCACGAAGGGTTCCGTATCATTATTTGAAATAATTTTATTCTGTTTTTAGTATTTGTTGTTACAGCGGCAACAGAAATACATCATCTGTGAAAATTTCAACTGTCTAGCTGTCACGGTTCATGAGATACAGCCTGGTGACAGACAGACGGACAGACGGACAGACAGCAAAGTCTTAGTAATAGGGTTCCGTTTTTACCCTTTGGGTACGGAACCCTAAAAAAGACGGTTTCTAGTTAGCACCAGACAAAGATGAATGTTGCAGACATAGATATGAAGGAGAAGTTATTTCATTAGGGACATGTTCTCAATAATATGTTATTAGTATCACACTCTAGATCTGTATTCAAATGCAGTGTTTAAATTAGACGTATCTTCGTATAAATGCTGCGATCAAAACAGTGTGGGAGTATTCTGGTAGTAACTAACTAAACGGGTGGTCTGAAGGAAATAATTGACAGTAAATAATTGAGTCTACGACTGAATGACGTCAAGGTGAAGAGTTTAAAAGAAGTATTTGATTAATTTATGACGTTCTCGGAATTAAATACACGAAAAAAGTGTCATTAACAAACAAAATAATGTTGTTGGAGTAATAAAAAACATAAAATATACGCAGTTAACAAAAACAAACGAATACGCAACAATTATGAAGGTAGTGTACACAAAGCCTCAGCACTAGCCGAATCAATGTTTACGGGTATAATTACCTATATATTTTATTTTTCGTGACATGACAAAGAACGACAAAAAGTGTTAACGTTTATTTGGGTGCCGACCTCTGTGCGATGAGCAAGGTTGTTCCGCTCAGCTCAGGGTAGGAAGGAGGAAAACTGATTCTCAGTGTTGCCATAAGCGGCAGCCTTGCTGTGACACTGGTCATAGCAATACAACACACTTTATTTGGTTGGCAACATCTTTCACCCACTCGATTGTGCCTTCTGCTATTTTTAAACCATCTATGTAACGAGGCATCGAAGTTACGAAAGGTTTTGTGCGCTTCTGCGACAAGTGGCACTTCACATAAAAGGTTTTACTAAACCTTATTGTTGGTACGAAAGACTGTGACGAAATAATTGTACTGTCTACTAAAATCTTTTAAAAATCCGTTGCGTTTCCGCCCTAAATGCAAACAGTACTTAGTTGCGAATATTGTCTTGCACAAATTAAATTCTTAACTCGCTTGCAATTCTGTCTAATTACTAAAATCTAAAAGCTATGCAAATGGGCAGTCTGATATCTAAATGCTACCTAATTATATGTTCTGTCGTATTAATTACCAACACTTTGGTGGTATTTGTGCAGTATTTGCCAAGCTATCGGATAGTAGTTATCATTAAATTAGTTGTGGTAATAATCAATATTCTGTAACTGTTTGGCAAGATATCATAGGTTAGGCGAGACAGGTTTCTGTGTACTGCTGTGAGGTTTATGCACAAAAATCGAAATAATTGTCTTGTTAACCTTTTACAAAATTTACAAACTACACCTTTTTAAGGAAGAATCATACCTGCACCAAGTAGTAAACAGAAGTTGTGGAAAACCACCAATCTCGAAAATAACGTGACCTTTAACTAGAAATTCAATTTATCTAATTGGCAAACAAGGCTACAGGATTTACAGCGTACAGGTTCTAAATCCATAGAAAACTGGTTGCAGTAGTCGCAGCAGTGCCTCCGCCACAAATATAACTCTATGTCTAATAATATTAATTAGACAGGTTGTCTAAGACCTACATTTAATACGAGCCGTGTGTGAACGTACAGGCCTCATTACCTTACATTGAATACTTACGTAGCAATGCGCTTGCACATATAAGCGAGTCGCAAGCGCAGATGCCGTATGACATTTCGTAATATCATCTACATGGTGACTATTTTAAAGGATTATTTACTGCGCAATTTTATCTGGAAGTCTGTGTTTGACCTCATATATTAATGAGTTTTTCTTCGACATACGGTGATAAAGCTGATACTTGAATTATTAGGAGTAGCGTCATTTAGTGTTAAGCATTCAACACTGTCTGGTTTCGTACTTAATCACAGACGTGGATAATTCTAAAGTTACGTTATTGAATTGAGCTAGTGCCATAATTATTAAATTCAGAATTACAGGACAAGTGAATAAAAGATGCTGGTTGATTCTGAAAATCACTCAGTTTTTTTTGTCATTTTGTATGCGTGGTGGTGAATACTTGGTAACCGTTTTCGTATTCGTGGTGGTGGTGTATACTTGGTAACAGTTCTCTTATGCGTGGTGGTGGTGGTGAATACTTGCTAACCGTTTTCGTATGAGTGGTGGTGGTGGTGAATACTTGGTAACCGTTTTCGTATTCGTGGTGGTGGTGCATACTTGGTAACCGTTCTCGTATGCGTGGTGGTCGTGGTGGTGAATACTTGCTAACCGTTTTCGTATGAGTGGTGGTGGTGGTGGTGAATACTTGGTAACCGTCTTCGTATGCGTGGTGGTGGTGAATACTTGGTAACCGTTTTTGCATGCGTGGTGGTGGTGGTGGTGGTGAATACTTGGTAACCCTTTTCGTATGAGTGGTGGTGGTGGTGAATACTTGGTAACTGTTTTCGTATGCGTGGTGGTGGTGCATACTTGGTAACCGTTTTCGCATGCGTGGTGGTGGTGGTGAATACTTGGTAACCGTTTTCGTATGCGTGGTGGTGGTGGTGAATACTTGGTAACCATTTTCGTATGAGTGGTGGTGGTGGTGAATACTTGGTAACCGTTTTCGTATGCGTGGTGGTGGTGCATACTTGGTAACCGTTTTCGCATGCGTGGTGGTGGTGGTGAATAGTTGGTAACCGTTTTCGTATGCGTGGTGGTGGTGCATACTTGGTAACCGTTTTCGCATACGTGGTGGTGGTGGTGAATACTTGGTAACCGTTTTCGCGTCGGTATCCCTTCCACGCCGTATGCACGTCATGTCTCTGCGACAAACAAAAATATTTTTTCTGTCGTTCTTTGCTGTTGAAACGGTCATCATCATCTGCCTAGCTAGCCTTTTCCCAACTATGCTGGGGTCGGCTTCCAGTCTAAACGAATGCAGCAGACAACCAGTAGGTATTTTAGATTTATCGATTGCCTATCTGACCTCCACAAACCAGTTAGTACTAGGTTATAGGATAGCCTTTGGTAAGACTGGTCGTCAGACTTTCGGGCCACTGACTACCTGAAACCACTGTTAAAGATCTATAATTGACAACAGGGATCAATGACTTCATGTGTTTTCCGAGGCACGGAGGAAACTTGGTATGCAGGTAATGGGTAACGACTTTGAAACGGTATGGTTGAAGTAATGTGTTAGGATTTGCACCGTAAAAGGACTTTGACACTTTCAGTGGTACGTACCTTTTCAAATTATTATTCAGAAAATATCAAAATGAACGCAAAATTATGTAGTAATTTTCCGATCTCTGAAAAAGACGTGCGCAAGAGTCTCGTTAATTTATACAGCCTCGATGAACATTAAGAATGTTTAAAGCCGTCAACAATATTTTATTTAAATTACAATGCATGTTAAAATGTTTGATGTTAAGTAAATAAGAAGCTGTTGTAAAAAACGGCTTTGAAAATCACCGTATTTGTCGGACCATAACATTTTTGTTTTAAATTCGGTCGCTGACATAACCTTGAATTGAAATATTATATTTGGGAGGTTCCAAATCGAGGAGGTGATCATATTAATCATAATGCTTGACATACAGTTAGTGTACAATCGCATTATGATGTGATTAGGGTATTAGATGGTTTTTAGTGTTACAGTTAGGTACACATGTAAGAATAAGAATAAGAATAATTTATTTAAACGGTAGTGTTATTTCTAAAACAATGGTATAATTAGTGCATTATAGTAAACTATAACTAAAAATATATTTAACATTTGCAAGAAACGATAATGTGGAATTAACAAATGTTTGCTAACGACCTGCCCGATCTAGGTTTATTTAAACCTGTGTTTCAGGCCATCACTTTACATAGTACAAATTAACTAGGACAGTTAATATTATAAAATAAAAGAAAAATATGTGTTGCTTCAGTGCAGCGATGCACCTCACGTAATGCTACAGTTCTTCTTCTTCTTTTCGTGTCGATGAAACTCATTGTGTTAGACCATAATGTAGAGACCTTCACCGCTCTAACATTTGCTTCGATTCAATCCTGAAAGAAGCAAGTGGTTGTACAGGATGGGTAACACATTAGGTGGGGTATAACCTGCAAAAGGTTCTATCTACAAGGGTCAATCGTATAATTAAACGCATAAGGCCCTTCTGACCCTAAAATTAGCAACTCTACGTATTTGTGGTGGTTCAAACTTCGTTTGAAATACTGTTAGAATAAAGTTCTAATCAGCTTGCACTACAAAGCGGTTGTTACGTCAGTCACTGCGGCCGAATAGTGCGAAATAAGTATTTTTGCGATTTACAAAAAATCTATTGATTGGACTAAAAAAATAAAAAAAACATAAGACCTGCTTTATAGTTAGTTCAGTTAGTATGCAAAGTTTCATGATCTAATTTGAAGGACTTTTTGAATACCAGCGGTTTATTGTTCGATTTGGAGGTAACTTTGGATTTTTTTTTCTATCGAGAAAAGTTTATGGAATCGTGTTTTCGTCACACATAGTACCTTAGCATTAATCCTCAACTTTACCATATATTTATTTCAAAATTAATGCTGCAGTATTTTAGGCGTAACGGAGGATCATGCTAAGCCATTTGAGGGAGTATTGGCCCTTTTTTTTGTTTTTTTTTCGGATGGGAAATCATCAAATGACTCCTCCCGCTCTGGGCGGAGCAGGAGGGAGTGTCAGACTTTTACTGACTAAAAGCCATTCATGTTCCTTCATCGCCCTTTGTGTTCCGGGGCCATGGTATCTCTTTCGAATAGTCCGCAACCCCGGCAGGCATCGGCCCTTGCGGACCCCTTCCTATTGCTGACTCTCTTTGAGGCACGCGTGGAACACGAACGCGCCGTCAGGGAGTATAGGCCCTTAAGTTCGAAAACGGTCGGTTCGAACTTGAAGCTCGGTTTAAGTTTTCTGGTTCCATTTATTGAAACAAAATAGCTTGAGGATGGATGTCTTGATCTTGAAATGCTGCGATACCATGCAAGCTATATTAAGGAATTTATAAGGACTAAATGCCAAAACATTGTTGAGTATTTAACAGAACGACTAATATGTCTTAATTAACTAACCAAAGCGATCGGACGTGCACACATACCTACTAACCAAAGTCACCAAAGCCGTAATTTGTCAGTCTCATGTCTTTGTGCGATGATCACTTTAATTAGGACGCGGTGATCCGGATATATTTAACTTTCAAACAACGACTGTTATGTTAGTCAGACAGAAATTAAGCCTTAAGCTATATCAATCATAAAAAGACCACCATCTTATCCTTATGCAAGTCGCAAGTACAATAGTAGCAACATTTGTATTTACAGTTTATGAAAGGTGATTGTAATCTCAGCCGACGTCCAACTCTTTCAAGCGTGTCGACTACCGTAATATATTTTTTACTTAAACTAGCGGGTCATAACTTGGATATTAAAAAAGTTGTTTTATGCTAAGATAAAACAGTCTATCTCGTGATGAATTGAGAGCTAAAAAGTATCTCTTTGGTGTTTAAGGGCGTGTAAGTGAAGATTTGAACGCTTTACAGATTTTAAGATGGAACATTGAAAAGGATTCGTGTTTTTAAACTGGGAATAAACTTAAGGGGGAAGCACCAAAGTAGCCCGCGAAATACTAATTTTCTTAAGTTTTTTGTAATTGATCGTAATATTATGATCCACGACCGTAACACATAATGTGAAAAGCCTAATTTGTTACGGTCGCCAATCATTTTGTTTTCGTAAGAAACTTTGATTTTTGCGGTCTACCCTGGCGCTTCCCCCTTTTAGTTCATTCGCAGTGTTAAATGACAATGAGTTTGTGGCTCTGTCGATTACGTACTTATTTATCTAAATAAACATTAATTAGCCTAAAGATAAGCTGTATTGTTACAGATAAGCCAGAGTCGTAACTTAGTGGATGCCAGAAGACGTGCATCATCGCTGAGGGAGGCCTAACAATGCTGGTGAGATGACTTGGGAGATTGGCCAGAGAAGATCGAGAAGACAAGAACTTTAAAGCAATGGGGCAGAGATCTTCCAGAAGTGGGACAATACACGTTGGAGTTGGTTAAAAAAACACAGAATTATATTAATACCAGCGGACGTCACGCGGTTTCACCCACGTAGTTCCCGTTCCCGTGGGAGTACGGTAATAAAATATAGCCTATGTTACTCAAGGTGAATGTAGCTTTCTAATGGTGAAAGAAAATTTGAAATCGACGCAGTAGTTTTGAGTTTATTCATTACAAACATACAAATCTTTCCTCTTTATAATATTAGTGTAGATGTAGATAAGGCGTTCATACGCTGATGGATAACGAATTGGGCTTAGTTAATCTAAAATTATGTATTATTATAATTATGTTGTGTTGTGCGGACTTGTGCGCATACATAATGAATGCTGTCATTTTTGTTTTCAACCCTGAAACTTCATTTAACCTGGAAAAATCCACTGTCAACCGGATAAAATACCAATAAAGAAGTAGACACAACAATAAGGCCTTGTATACATCAACGCAGGTAGAGCTGACACAAGGCTCACTCACATACAATGAATTAACAGAAATACATGCGTACGCGTCAAATAAACAGATGTCACCGCCACAGCTCTCTTAACGAAATATCGGATTCTCACGGTCGGATCCGATCCACTGATATAGGTTGTAAAATGGAGGAGGATAAAAAACAGAATGGATTTTTTACGTTGGCCATATTACGAGTACTAATACATGCAAGTGAAGCTGACGAAAGCTTTGAACAAAAGGTAGAAAATCAACGAATAATGGATAATAATCACGAGATATCCATAATATCCATCCGTCATTATCCGTGATATCCATTAATCGTTGATTTTAACGAACGAAACGACAACGTTGTTGATACGAATTAGCAATAAGAATCATCATCTGCCCAGACTTTTCCCAATTAATTATGTAGGGGTCGGCTTCCAGTCTAACCGGGTGCACATAAATACCAGTATTTTACATGGAGCGACTGCCTATCTGACCTCTACAACCCAGTTAGTATACTGGATAATACGGTACCCTTTGAAAAGACTGGTTGTCAGACTTTCAGGCCACAGCCTACCAAAAGCCCCCCGACCTCCTGTAACGACTGTCAAAGATCTACAAATGACAGTCGAGACCAACAGCTTAACGTATTTCCGAGGCACGGAGGAAACCTGGTATGTTTTATGCTCACCCATCTACATACCTACCGACCGAAGCGCGGCTGAACGTTGAAGATAGCGCTGGTGACAACTGTGCGGCTATTTTTATTTAGCCACGAGCTCCTGCTTATCTGCAATAGCGATGGTGGGAAATTATAATTGTAATGAATTGCCATAAATTGCCACCGAAACTGTTGTGTCGAATAGTACTTTCAAGCAAGCTTGGCTTCACCTGATTAGGTTGCAAAAGATGGAAGACAGCGTTTTATAAGTGCCTATCAGGGCATCAGTGAAATAAAATATTTCGATTTGAGGTGTTGTGGATCAGCTTGAGAGAGGCCATGTCCAACAGTGGAGTGTGTTAGGTTAAGTTGTTTGATTTTGGTTACGCCTATACCGTGGAACTCTTCATGATGTTAAGGTTTCTGAACAGTCTGTTTGTCATATAGGCTTGCCCCATTGTTAACCTAGGCACGTCACTGCTTTCGAATGTCGTTGAAAATCGTTATCTTTTAATGTGATTGTCATTTGTTGTATTTTCCAATTTGCTACCATTTTATTTTTGTTTACCATATAGGCTTGCTCCATTTTTAGCAACTAGGCTTCGTGTCTTCATACATTGAATCCCATTTCAATGTATGAAGATCAAAATAGTTACGAAATGGGACTTTTGTGATACTATTTTGTTTAGTTGTCGAAATGGGAAAGTTACGAGATGGGCCGGAGCCCACGTCACTGCTATCGAATGTGGTTGAAAGTCGTTCACTTTTAATGTGATTGTCATTTGTTTCGCCCCCTGATTCAGATTGTAAGCTGGCACAATCATAATTGAGGAAAGACGAAGCAACTTGCTCGTAGTGAATATGAATTATTATTTCTTCTACACACTTAAAATAAAATCTTCATCAAATGTAATCTTGTCCTTATTGTAAGTGATTTTAATTTCATTCTTGCCGATGCCGGAAATAGAAAACATCCTACCTAGCTTCAGTTTACTCTTGCATGTTAAGCTATTGGATCCCTGCTATAATATAATTTTGTTATAATTATTTAAAAAAAGACCTCGTCCTCGAGCTCGTGGCTAAATAATAACAGCCACTCGGGTCGATCGTTAGGTTAAGCCGTTGCTGCCTAGGTTGGTCTGTGGATGGGTGACCACCCATTAAATACCGAGTTTCCTCCGTGCCTCGGAAAGCACGTTAAGCCGTTGGTCCCGGCTGTCATTTGTAGATCTTTGACAGTCGTTAGGTAGTCAGAGGCCCAAAAAGTCTGACAACCAGTCTTACCAAGAGGTATCGTATTACCCGGTACTAACTGGGTTGTGGAGGTCAGATAGGCAGTTGCTCCATGTAAAATACTGGTATTCAGCTGCATCCGGTAAAACTGGAAGCCGACCCCAACATAGTTGGGAATAAGGCTAGGCAGATGATGTATTAAAAAAAAAGAAAGTATTCAGCTGAAACTTCAGACTTAAACCCAATGCTAACAATTATGAAGTTGAGAAAAGGCGAGTGAGCAGGAGTATTGGGAAGTGTAACCATTTTTTTTTGGTGACTATCTAATATAAAATATACTTATACCTACTTATGCCTACATTTTTAAACTTGTTGTAATATTCGCCGCATCCATAACATTTTCAAGTGAGTGTATTTTCCGCGTATCTGCGCGTACGCCTCACAACGTTCTATCTGGGTTTATTTATTTAAATATGCGTGAACTGCGCTTGCCAGTGCTCTTTGTCTTCGTACCTTGGTACTAATATAGCCTGGCTTCCTGCTCATCTCGGTAGCTTTGTCGTCATTCTGCTTCGAGGCTGACTACAACATTTTTAATAAAAAAATACCAGCTATAACGAAGTAATAATATTTTTTGTCGCGATTTACTAAACAGAGCGAGACTCTACGAGAAGACACGTCCAAATTACATATTTTCCACTTTGCTCCCATTTTTGGACGTCTCATAATTTGGTTTAGAAAAAGTATCTACTACTTGGCTTAACTCGGGCGGGATCTCACAATAGTGAGTTTTTACGTCCTAATTAAGTAAGTATTTATGTAAATCGATAAAGTAAAATACTGATTTCGTAATGTGGTATTCAAAGAATGATCCCAAATACATAACCAAGAGAGACACGCAAACCTCACACAGTTGAACCATAAAATGCTTTGCATACCGAAAATAAAATAAGACGCTCGAAGGACCAATATTATGAACACGAAACAAATGAGCCAACTTAGATTTGCGCATTGGTTTTTGTTTTACCTGGCCCTAAACACAACTCCATAAGGCTGGAATTCGGATATCAGGACGACAAATTCGTTAGGCGGGATTTTTCGAAACAGAACAAGTGGCTTTGCATTTTGCGTACTTTCTCAGCAATACTCACGTCAGAGATATGCGTTTAAAGGGTTTCTTCAGAACCGTCACGTAAATTAATGAATACAGAGCTTTGTAAGTTGCGCAAATGATCCAATGGTTGCGGTAACTCATCGTGGTTCGCTCGTAAAATCGGCCGCGACAATCATGGTTCGGCTTATGGTACTATAATTCTCTTTTTTCAACTTAGCAACCCCGGTTTTTGTACCGCTTAATTTTATATGTGTTCTTGAACTTCGTTCGAAGATGATGTCATTTCGGTTTCAATGAATTTTATTAGCAGGTCGGACATTAAAACATGGATCCTATATTATTGGCGTGACCTAATATTAATAAACAATTTCCGAACATTAATCCCTTAATGAATTATTGTGGTTAAGTTCGTTTTAGATATTAATTATTTATAGTATAAAGTTAAATATTTGGATACAATTTACATACAGCGTTATTTTTGCAAAGGAAACCGCAATGTTTTACTTTGGGTTTGGTCCATAAAATTTTCTATAAACCACAGCCTCGCGAGACCCTGCTTGACTTAACATAGTAATACAGTATACTCTTTAGCCAAGGAAGTACAGAAGATACTGGATTAAGAAGCATCTGCTGTGCTAAATGCCGATGATCAAGATCACGATAGGAGGTAGTTAGGATATAGAAACCTAGGCCAATCGACATCTTCATTTACTACGATAACCAATCCGCCCCCAACCTAATTTGTTATGATATACGATCTGATATTGATATATCTGCTGTATATTAACTTGTTATGTTTTGTACACAGCTAATAACTTAATAGCGGGACTAAACTAAATTACTCTCCGACTTTGTTAACGCTTGCTTTTTATAGTTTTTTTTAGCGACATGATTCAGAGCGAGTATTTCGTCTCCGGGTCAAATACCCACAATCGTTTAGCTGCCTTTGTTATTAACCTCTGCAACATATTCCTTATGTTTTACAACTTATTCTTAAAGCTTTTTAATATCTGTTTAAGTGTTAAGTGTAATGCTGTGTACGTTAAAAGTTCTCAATGATTTTTATGGCTAATTAAGTTTTCCTTAATGAGAGGTTTGTCATCTTGTTTTGAGAGGAATTTGATTTTCAATTCCTTTTTTCTTTTAATTATACAGTAATATGGCATAAGGCTTTTGTTTGGCGGTTGTTATAATTTACAATTAAAATTACTTTGGTCTTAACCATTTGACGCAAAATTACAAGTGCCACCGCAATGTATTATGATTTTGAGAGCATTTATTAGGCATTTAGTTTCCAACATTAATAAATGTCATTTTCACATTGTAATAACAATAAAATCTTTAGCAATATGCATTTGAATGTATTTAAGACGTGACAACATTCCAGGGTTTCATTGCATCACAATTTACAGCCTTCGTCGTATCGTCACCTATTCGCGTGTGTTCCACACCTACCTATAAGCATAAAATCGGCTACGATTATTGCATCCTGGCGAATGTGCTGGTGAATATTATTGGCAGGTCTCCGACACGACAAACGCAAACCTAACATTCACTAGCCGACTGATTTCTGAGCCCCATTTGGTTATCTAAGTCTACTGTACCGAAGGTTCGTTTTTGAACAGTAGGAGAGATCGTTTTGTGCATGGGAGGCTTTAGTCCCCTCTGGATGCAGGAAGGCTCCACAAATAAAATATGTGACTTGAAGGCGACGGCGAGGTGCTGTCGAGATGAGGCTGCGCAAGCTGGTGGGAAAGGGACGGATGGCAGTGTCCTCTTATGTGTGAGGGAGACAGAAGCACGCTTGGCTATCTGGAGAAACGCGAGCACCTCATTTAATCGGTACGCGCTTCGTTTTGTAGGATAAAGGAAAATTTGCGATGCTTTAGATACGTTGGTATTATGCGTGTGGGTGTGTGATAGAACATTACTGTTATCGCTACATCATCTGTCCAGGGTTAAATCAGTCTATCCAAGATGGAATAGAATGCACAAGTATACCTCTATTTACTCAAACAGTTAAGAAATAACCGTAAAGTTTTTACAAGCAAGATTTAACGCGAATATGCAAATGCGTTAACTGACACCTATTCGTTGTTTCATAAAATGTCATGTCGACTGTCTGACATTAAAAGTACCTTTTACTATGTGTGTCTACATGAAATGGTTAACTAAATCAAATAAACGTACATTAAAGTATAACTTGTAAACTGGGCTAATTAAGTAGCTCGCCTTCTGTAAGAGCCACTACATTTATGAACCTAATAGTTGGCCGCTTACTAAGTGCTTTGATTATTTCTCCCTCATTTTGTGTTTTCTCTCTTTGGATACTCAAGAAAGTACTGTTTTTAAAAGCGAAATACAACTTCACTTTCCATCTTATTTGTAATGATTTTAATAATTAAATGTATTGTAAGTACCTAAGTATTAAAGATGTTAAATCTTAGACCTATATAAGTCAAATAACAATTTACAACGTTCAAAAACATAGCTGCAGCATTGTATCACAGCATAGTTTTTCACAAGATATATTCAACGCTTTAGGCTCAAAAAATGGCTTACAATGTTGGTCGGCTACGCCCTAGCGATTCATAGCTATACATACCACTAAAATCATTACATTTCTTCTTGGCTTTTAGGGACTTAAATCTGTTCTTACACATTGGCCATAAAAGGAGTAAGCGCCATAAAATTCAACCTAGTTTTATCCATCATCATTCTCTTCTGTTTGTAAAATTATATCAAATGTATGTCACATTTTAGAGTGTTCTATAGTTTTAAACGCTCACCAACAAACAAAAGTAACTTATTGCCTGATGCCGCCGACGCCGGGCACAGGTTACATTATTGTCATAAACCCACACTCAGATGCCCGTCGGCGTAACACGACCAAATACAATCATGAGGAAACCGCACTGAATCACTGTTACACCAACCACCTCATAACTTAGCCGGGTTACCAATAATGATATGTACTGAGAAAACTGAACGTGTCTAGTAAGATTCGTTTCGTTTGTACCTTTGCTTATTTTAAGCTTTCAACTTTCAAATGTTAATGAATAGGTTTTGGGTCACAATTTTCTTCTTAAGTACCTACTTCTCGGATCCTGGTCAAGTGGGTTATTTACATTTGTATAAGTTGTAAATTGACTTTGACGTCGCGGATATAATAATAAAGAAAGTCTAATAAACGAAGCTTGCTAACATGATTGAAGTAAGGTTTGCTGTAAGAAAACCCAATTCTGGATAAAGCTCGCCGTTGTACATAAGCTATGTATTACATTTTGTGCATATATCTTTTAATTTTGTGAGCAATAAAGAATAACAATGATTTTTATTTATTTTTTATTTTATTTATTCAGTCAGTAGTACACACACAAGTTACATTTTTGTTGGTGCCAACATAAACTCATTAGAGTTTTACCGTGCACCAAGATCATCGACTACATAATATAGAATTATATCCACTTAAGTAGGTACTTATTTAACAAATAAAGAAACAGTCACACACGTTACATCGGGTATTTGGCGAAATAATATCTGATACATACCCATGCAAAGAAACTAATACATTTTCGCGCTTCTGTTCAAAGCTATTCATACAAAACACTTTCAGAAGTCGCTGAAATGGTACAACAGTCAAAATCACAAATTAAACCAAACATTAATTTCGATTCACATATGCAAGCGAATAACCACCACCGGTATATGTACCCTACATATACCGGTGGTGGTTATTCGCCAAGTCGGGACCATTAGACGACACACACGATATTTACTACCCGTAGTTGCTTTCATTTTAGCCCTATTCCAGTGTTATGACTGCGTTTTATTTAATATTTTACTAGCCTATTAAATTATTGCCTTTTATCCTGGAAAGCGGCCGCCTGGGTTCGCGCCCAGAATTAATCAGCAAACGCTTCCTGAAAAAATAATTGAAGAAAATTGTACCACATTTTGTTGAGCAGTTTTCCGAGATATTTGACAGATGAATTGAAAAACTTCAGATAATAACAGGAATGTAATTACTTGACAACGCAAACATTTTCTTGCTCGTAAAATTTTTTAGAAAGTGACCAATTATTTGCCTTTTAAAGTGGTCAAGATTGCAATATAATCGGGAAACTCGGTACTGACCGGCTGTCGCAGAACACAATACGCACAAGAAATTTCACCACATGATTGACGGTTAAACACACCGGTGTGAGAAAATAAAGCCATATCATAATTATGTGTCAATCCGTGCCCACAACTTGAGTACAAGATAATGTCGTTGTAATTACCATTTTTGGGTTATTCACCAAATAAAGGGCTTGGGTGAACAAAGAGGTCGGATCAATGGTACGGATGCATGCTAATGTGGGATAAATACCGACGCATAGCTTGTTGTCCGACCCACGCACACAGCTACCAACGTAACAACACAACCGACATTGTGCGTGTGTACGTGAGCTTTCACACACACATTGGCAGATTCGTTAGGGTTGAACATCATTTTGCAAAATTAATTTTGTGAGCATATGTAATGTGGTGGATATAGTGATAATTTATCTGTTTGGTAATCTGGTTTATATTTTTGTTGTAAAGGCTGTTTAGGTACCTGTTGGATAATGAGGTTGATAATTGAAATTGGATCTATTACCTACTTGGCACAGTTCACACCCAATCGATTGATCGATAAAATCGATTCAATTGAATGAGATCGAGATCTTCATTTTGATTCGATTTATATTCGTATTTGAACTGAAAAATAGAAATGTGGGAATTAAACCTGAAGTTATGCCAAAGAAAAAGCTTTAATAATTACGTCGAGAAACAAAATGTACTTTTTAAGGTATTTTTCTTTTTACTTCCACACATTTCCATTTGGTGTAATAATTTCTGGTCAATGTGTTTATATAGTCATTAAAAAAAATTGTTGAGATTAGGTAAACAATGGGCTGACGTAAGGACGTCCTAGATAATTGTTTACTAGAACTTTGTGTTGTACGATATGCCCTTGTCTTATATTGTCACAAGATTTTCCTCATCTCATGTCATTGCTGAATCACCGGCATTGAAATATGTATTTATAATATAGGTAACTTCTAGGAATATTCACTGAATTAGATAAAACCTTTTTTATATTTCATGTCTTGGTTCATTTTTTTAAATGTCCTTATGAATAGTGAAATTACAGAATAAGTCTCTGGCAGCCAAAGCTTGTTTGGTGTCAACCCTGAAAATAACCGTGTAAAATGGATTAAAACAAGAAAGTAATTGTTTTTGGCAAATGTAACCAATATTGCAAACAATTTTAATATACTTAATTTAAACATGCCTTATTCTTAAGTAATTTATGAACTAATTAAATTGAAAATTTGGCTTATAAAAAGAATTAAAATACACGCAGATGACACGTTCGCAGTTTAAAATTTCTTGTGTGGCATATGGCAAACGCTTCAAGCAAGAAAAGCTCAGGTAACATACGCGAGTAAAACTTCTTGAACATTATACGTTGCTTGCATTATACAATGACCCTTTCTTAACCTCCAAACAAAACCAGCAATGGAAAAGAAAAACAATTTCATTCGGTATTTTTACGTTTTCAAAGAAGCAGTTTAGTAACTCACGTCGCCAACCTTGCGGATTTACTTTTTTATCTGTTTTTGAGGACACATTGCCATTTAACAACATCAAAGTTAAGGTCCTCTTGTCATTCATTTTTTACCTGTGAGTGGGGACTTGAGTGGTGGAACTGGTGGATAGGTGCCTTTTTGTTCTGACCTGACCTTGATTTAGAGGTAGCAAGGACTAATGACAATGGTTTGACACTCATGTATTTAGGTTGCTAGTCGACTACTTAATGTGGAAGCGACACTTTCGAATTTGAATCAGGGCTGATAGATACACAAATAACTGAAGTGCAGTAGAATTAAAACCTACTTAAGATATAAATAAGATCACTTGCAATTTGGCCACACGCGATTAAGAAGGCTGTTGAAGGTAGCTTGTACCGAAGGAGGTCCATACTGCAGAAGACCATAGTAGGTACTTGGAGACGCGTCGTATAAGGTCGCGATCCTAAGCACTGAGAAAACGACGAAGAAGTAGAAAAATACAGAAATAGGACAAATCATCATTTTCTTGTCCTTATTCCCTCAAAATTAGGAAAATTTTGTAAAATCTTAATAGATTTTACAAAATTTTCCTAATTTTGTCCCTATATCCATTTTCTTCTTCTATCTACTTCATCGTTTTCTGAGATGAAGAGAAAATAAGGAAAATTTTGTAAAATCTGAGCAACAAAACGCTTGGTCATTCAACTTTAACACCAAGTTATTCAAACCCTCAATACATAAACAACAGCAACTATTTATTATAGCCAAGTGCATGTAGATTAGCGCGTGCAAGACTACACCGATAGCACATAATCCACAACGGTGAACGTGCAAAACAATAAATAGCGCGGTCGGCGCCACTTCTAATTTCCTATGCTCTAGGCGCGTTTGATCCTGAATCGCGATTCCGTATTCCCAGGGAGTTCGGGGTCAGCGAGCCGGCTAGCCCGGGAGGCAAACCAGTTCTAAACATTTCAATATCACACCCAACTTGCAATAAAGTGTATACAATAAAGTTTACAATTTATTTGTCACACCTCTTTATGCTTTTCGGAGATGAATTTTAGGGCTTTCTGATTGTGGTCTTGTTCGTTGTGATGCAATACTTTTCTTGAATTTTGTGTTATCTTTTTGGGTGAATTTTTTAGTGGGTAATCGTTTCTTTTTTTTTGCGCGTCTTTGCTTGTCTTTGATAAAGGTTTCTAAAGTTCTACTGCTAAATCTAGGCGCTCACTTAGATATTTATCTAATGTCGTTTTTCAATAAGAAGGTACATTTTTTGTGTTGTTCGGTGTTAACATCACCTGTCATACGATTTTGTAGATATCATCATCTGCCTAGCCTTTTCCCAAGTTTTATTGGGGTCGGCTTCCAGTCTAACCGGATGCAGCTGAATACCAGTATTTTACATGGAGTGACTGCGTATCTGACCTCCACAACCCAATTAGTACTGGGTAATACGATACCCCTTGGTAAGACTGGTTGTCAGACTTTTTGGGCCACTGACTATCCCTAACGACTGTCAAAGATCACAAATGACAGCCGGGCCCAACTGCTTAACGTGCTTTCCGAGGCACGGAGGAAACTCGGTATGTAATGGGTGGTCACCCATCCACAGACCAACCTAGGCAAGCACGGCTTAACCTAAACATCGACCCGAGCGGCTGTTATTATTTAGCCACGAGCTCCTCCTCCTCCTCTTTTGTAGATAATGGTGTATGTATTTTTAGTATGAAATTACAAGGTTTAGGACCTCCTAAACCTTGTGATTTGCCATGTAATGGTAATTAGGTCTTATTAATTAATATCAACCTATGAAATGAGACTCAAGTTCAAAGCTTAGATTTAAGAAACAAGAGTAAATCTAATATGGCACAACTTACAGACAAATGCAGATATTTTCAGTGAAGTGGAAAAATATGAACCTTTATGGTACTAGATGGATATTCTATTGCTCGAGAGAGAGAGAGTACCTATCGATGTCAACATGATATTGCAATTTTCAGAAGTGAGTAGTTCCGTGAACTTATAATATTACAGTTAATATGAAAATATATGCAGCTCAACAAGAGCTGATGTAATAAATCCAAGCAATGATAGAGTTTTATGGAGTGGGTAGAAAGGTACTACATAAATTCTAAATTGAGCATCAATACGCTACTAATGTCAATTAGCCATTGCACAGATTGCATCATGTAAAATCAGCGCTCTCCGCTACTGCTTCAACTAAAATGAGGGCCCTACGGACGGGATGCATTAACAACCGCTAATTTTCTCGTACCCGTTTGCGATCCAATAAGTGCTCGAAATCATCGGCCACTAATTAATTACTAGTACCAACACAATTATTACTCACTGAACATTTGTAGACCCTACAACTCTCTCTAATAGTTCAAAGAATGTTGATTTTATTAAACGCTGGTCACTTCCAAACCAGTTTTTATTGTTAATATAAAATGTGACGCCTTCGTTGTTTTACGATAGATCTAAGAAACGTTTATCTGGAATGTAAATTTTGTTTGCGTCTGATATTCGAACCTCGGTACTTGCGACCTCTATGACCATAAGCTAACCGTCTGCACCGTTACTGCAGACATTCTCGTGTTCGTATTATTTTGATCTATTTGTTTACATCAGTATAAACCTGGGAACAGTTATTTTGAATTTCTAACATTTATTTCTCAAGAAGTCAAGACTAATAAGGTTCAACAGACTTTCGAATTGTACAATTTTATTCTGTCTACCTACTCTTTTTAATTCTGGCACGAGTATGTCTGCTTCCATTTTTTACTTGAGTTTGTACCGTTGTTACCACTTGCTCGGATTTTGATTTCCATTGTTGACAATTGATTTTAAAATAGGCATCACTTTGAAACTATCAAAGAAATTATGAAGACTGTTCTTGACCAGTATGCGCGGAAAAAACAGTGTGTTGGAGTTCGTCAACATGAAGACAACAAAGACAAATGTAAAGAGACAGTCATGACAACAGTGTCTCGCAGGCGCGTCCACGATTCGATAATAGTGAATAAACACGGCTATGAGTTATCGGCGCAATCTCGGGTCGTCGGCCGCGGTACCGTTCCACTTGCCCCTGGACAACGAAACTAAGCACCACGAGCTACGACGCTCAGGGGCAGCCGTAGATGTGGTATTGTTAGAGATGTGGTTGGAGATAAAGGCGGTGAATTGCAAGGAAAAATATGCCCGAAAACGTTATCAAAGAAAATGTACTATAACTTTAATTAAGATGTCAAAGTAGGTGGTTAGCGATTGAGGTAATATACCTATAAATAAGGCTTTCGTAATGTCCCACCGATAAGGGTTGATTGTATGTAGTTTTAATAATAAAATAATAATAATAAACCATTTATTTCAGGTAACAAAGACCCATAGACCCTTAACCTTAAAAAACATATAAATAACAATTTTTGTTAGTATATGCAACTTAAAAACTATGTTAGTAGCACTTCATTTCACTTGCACGATGTTTTGTGCAGACTTGTGGAATTTGTCCGCGGAAGCGACGGAACACCACCTGCGGCCAAAAATTTTCTACCAAGCACACGAGCATACACGTTGGGATTCGCACCACAAACGCCTTAAAAATGACGTTGCGGTGCGACTCCAGGAGCTGTACTCTTGGCGAGTACTTCATCCTTCATCTTTGGCGCACATACTCCTCGATGTCCACAGCCTCAGTGGTGTAATGTAGACGAGAGATGTACGCCGGAGTGTTCGGCTTCGCGGCGCGCAGTTTAACGTTGGGCTCCACAGGAGCCTTGCCAAAGCGAATCTTGCAGCTTCGCTGACGGAGTTTCCTCCTTTGCACCGTTACGAAACCATCAGCCCGGTCCGTTAATGCAAATGGGTATCGTACAGTGCATTACATTTAGATAGGTAATAAAATAAAAAGAATTTGTGTGAAAAGGCCAAATAGGAAAATATTTGCTAGGTAAGAAAACTTTATAAAATTTGTCAGTGCTTATAACGATTAAAATTGTAACCTTCCACAAAACTGATGTAATTTTGAGAAAATACAAATCAGCTAGAAATATTGGTAATGTTATCTGTCCTAATTGAATGGTATGATCACTTGAGGTGACACACCGCCGCGCCGGGGCTGGATACCGTGGCCCCGGAACGCAAAGGGCGATGAAGGAACATGGATGGGTTTTAGTCAGTAAAAGTCTGACACTCCCTCCTGCTCCGCCCAGAGCGGGAGGAGTCATTTGATGACTTCACATCCAAAAAAAAAGGTTGTGAGACACCTCAAAAGTTACAAATACCGCATCTATCAATCACGATGCTAAACATACCTCACAGTTTTCACTATTAACGTTCATAGACGAATTCCGACGTGACTATTCCGCTAATCAAATTTTGTAACTGCGGTATTGTAACCATTAGTTCTCGAACCTAAACTTTTTCAGTCGCCGTCTATTATGTGTTACCGTTAAGTAGAAACAGATTGTTGCCCCGAACTCATTCGGACTTTTAAAATAATACGATGAGAATAAAATCACTTTGTATGAGTTCAAATCTAATACTTCGGTAAATTAAATCGGAGAAAGCGTGGCATCCATTCTTATATCTATCCCCTTTGGTTGTGGATCATAAAGATTAGTAACGGATAAAATTAGCACCTCGTTTCATTCGTAATTTACCTTGTAATGATTAGATAAGTTGGTTCAGGCTATTTATAAGTTTTGAGGCCAAGTTTGAGGAAATAATTTATATTGAGGCTTTTTTTTCTTTTCTTGTATTTACCGTTAAAATCTTATTTTGTCGTATATTTTTGCTTTACTCTGTATAAAATGGATTGTTGTTGTTATTTGGTCCATGCTGTCCTATTGTTGTGCTAATGCTTTTCTTTGAGTCGTTTATTTCCTCTTATTGGCAGCTTGTCACGTGTTTCTGTTAAAGGCCTTGACACCGGCTCACTAACTTGGTTGTTCGCGATGTTCACCCCAAACCGTCTATTAAAGCCTCTATGACATGGTCGTGTGACAATTCTGTTTCTAATGTGGCTAGTTTTAAAATAAACTTTAATTTTATAATAAATGGGCCTTTCTTTAAAATAGTAAATACCTACTGTTACACCTATGTGCTGACAGGAAATATTTATTTTCCTACTTTATTTTAATTAATGCTACTTAAAAAAATCGTTGTGTAGCAAAGCATACAAGGTGTTAAATAATGCATTTGAATTTTAAATTTTGGCCGTGTGTTAAGATTTATAATAAAAACATGCAAGGTCTATAAGATTTTATGTAATTTTGCTGCGTAATTTGTTTTTTACTTGAAGGAATTAAATATAGAGGTTTAATAAGTTATATACTGACAGAATGATCAATGTTACTGCAAGGGTACTGTCGTGTTTCCCCCTGAGCGCTCGCGCAGTTTGCCCATGAAATCTTTATGTCTATTGTTTAAGGTTAATTTAAAGTTAAATTGCAGCATAAATTGTTATTCAATAGATACAAATTATTTAACTGACTTAACCTCAATGCTGGTTTTATCTGCAGGTTTAGTTTTTTAGGTATTCGTGTCCGATAACTGGGTCTTCTTTGAAATACTTACAAAAACTGATTAATCAAAGTAAATATCATGACCCCACCAATTTGAAGTACCGGTGGCAATAACATAATTAATTGCTAAAGGAAACTAGAAAGCCGAATGTCAAAAATAAAGTAGGTTTACTCAGTATTTGAATTAAATTGTCAATATATATTTTACTTCGATTTATCTAGAGTTTTGCGTTAAGTGGGCAAACGGCACACGGCCGTAACTTTACGGTTAGCTCAATCAGATGACTCTGCGCCGGCGCAACGCGGAAATCAATTGGAGTTCCCTTTATCATTTATGGATTGTGAACCCGTGGGCATCACGCTTTTGTTACACAACTTTGATAGGTTATGGGTCCAGTACTTTAAAAAAACTGACTTGAAAATGTTACATTGTAGAAAAGGGCTCTACTTGACGGAAAAAGAGTACGCTTACGCAAATACATTACGCCACCACTGCTGGGATGAGTCCCAGCAGTGGTGGCGTAATGTATTTGTCCTAATTTTTGTGAGGGTGTGGGCCGTATTCCACCACACAGGCCCAGTGCGTGTTGCTAGATATCACATGTCTTCGGATTTTGGGAAGGAATGACCACTGATGAAAACAAATGAACCGTTTAGGCGTAGGCGTATGTCCAATCCGCAAAATGTCCAATTTGCAAAATGTCCAGTGGTCGAAAAATGTCCAATTCACCAAATGTCCAGCGGTCGAGAAATGTCCAATTCGCCAAAATTTCCAATATTCAGCATAACGTTGTCACGTGGACATTTTGCGAACTGAACATTTTGCCAATTGGACATTCTGCGCCTAAACGAAATGAACCTTCTAAATTCGAAAAATACTGTTTACTCAATCTTTTGTGTTTTCAAGGCAATGTAGGTGGGTACTCCGGTCTATACAAAACCAGTGAAGAATCCAGGTTAATGCGATGCTCGGTGACAGGCTAACGACCTCACACTTTTCACTTGTTACTTTTGACCTTACACTTCGTCACTTGCTACGAGTATTAGCATACATTGTCGGAAGGAAATCATCGAAAAAATGTTTCTTCAAAAGTATTTTACCCGCATGCAGTAGTGACCAAAAAAAGGGCCATGCTTTTTTGTACCTTTATTTAGCTTGTCTAAGTTATGACCGTCAGACCGTAGATTTTGACAGTCGTTACAGGTAGTCAGTAGTCGACAACCAGTCTCAGCAAGGGGTATCGTATTACCCAGTACTCACTGTGTTGTGGAGGTCAGATAGGCAGTCGCTCCATGTAAAATACTAACCGAATGTATGTAGCTGAGTACAGCTGCATTCGGTTAGACTGGAAGCCGACCCCAACGTAGTTAGGAGCAAGCTAAGCAGATGATAAAGTTATGACCGTTATTTATTTTTAACGTCAAAGTCTATCTATCCGGGGGGCATCCCACACTAATATACTTGCCGATACGGGAAAAGGTGACTGGAATCGAATAATGAAGGTGGAGAATGGAATGCTGGGGCGATGCTTGACAGTGGCCTATGTCCAGCGGTGAACTCTGAGTGTAGCAGAGGCAGAGGTCCTTTTTCCAGTCAACATTTTTTTGCACGATTTGTAACCAAATCTGTGAATTTAAATCTGCCCAACAATATCCCTGCATTTCTGTAGTCCCTACATACATGTTCATAGAGACACCGACTAAATCCCATGCCGGTTATTTTAACACGGCACTTAGAACAAATAAATTAATAGGCAATTACTCGTAAGGCACCGCTTTGGGCCAACAATAGGCGCAATAAAAGCCATAAACGTCACGATGTTTGGCGTCCTATGGCGCACGGGCTGATCTGTTAACGAGAACGAAACACGTCCTAGTGCTACTGCCATAGAGTAAGCTGCAGAAGCGTCAAGACGAAGGGTGTGTGGGTACTTCCGTGTCTAGCCGCTTGGCCACGAACTACACGTATAAACGCGATGCGATATACGTATTGCCACAGTGTCTGCGGATAAAACAAAATAAAGAAGAATCAAGCCCCAACCCAAGTCCCTTCGACGTGACCTTACTCACATGGCATCAAACTCTTATTATAACAATGTCAGCACAAAGTTGTTGTTGTAAATCAAAGATAACACTAATTATAAAAGATCTAGTCCTGGAAGTCTTTAAATAGACTCTGGAACCAGGTTGGTCGTAGCAAGGAAACCTGCTCAGGGGAGATTCATTAATGACTCTGCCCTGGAGTGTAAATGTGGTGTTGTTTCACAAACGATGGGGCAAATTTTAAATTTCATCAGGAAACGCTGAGGAAATAATTGTGGAGCTTTATAAAATTTTACAATACTGACTTTTACCAACTAACAGATATTGATAGACATCAAGGTTAGAAAAACAATAATAGTACCTAGTACCTACCATTGAACCATTTTTACCTACACAAACATCTACGTTCCTACCTATTCTACCGAACAAGTCTGTCGAGTAGGGCGACGACAGGCGCGCGCGCAGGTCGCCGCGGGGTCATTGACCGGCCCGTTACGCGGTTACGTAACAACGTAGCTTACGGCTACGCGTTCACGACAACCCCGTAGGGCCGTAGCAGCACCGTTTGGCAACCAATCGCGGACGTTGGGTTGGTATTTAAGGTTTTAAGTTTTTTGACAATGACATAATTTTTAACTTTTTTAATTTTATGAAGGTTTCATACAATTATTACTTAGGTACTAATTAAAATTAATAAAGTAATCATTTGCGTTTACAAAGGTGAACCTGTTTATTATAATTGAGTTTAAAAATACTTATCAATAATTTGTTACAAACACGGAAATTCCTAAGTAATTAGTCGAGTGTTTTATTTTTGTTAATGAAACCATATTAAAGTAACGAGTTTCCGGAACGCGTTTATTTTAACAGTTACATTTATTTTTAGTAAATACCTAGAGACGGATTTGGCAGTAACACCATTTTTTTTTATTACTGGAAATTCTATAACTGCGCATGCAGATTAAAAATCTGGAAATCAAAATCTGGAAATCTGGAACCACTTCTGAAATCTCGTTAACTGATTTCAGAAACTCTTACATGATCAATCAGGCAGGATCAATATAATTAATCAATCAGCAGAAATTTTCTATTTGATTTATATTGATCTTCGCAGGCAGGAGATCATTGAAGCAATGATCATAAAGGACTGGTAGCAGCTAGATTGAAGTTGTAGAGAATGGAACTTGTTATCCGATAGGCCTAGTCCAGTAGTGGACTGTACCTAATGTTGTAGACTCGTGATGATTTTCGGTGTTTCGCTACAATAGCTAGTCTGCGCCAGATAAGTAGGAATTAAAGGTCATTGCTCTTTCCTTAATTTCTCTGCGTAGGTATAATACATTATGAATCGTTTTTTATTACTAGATAATGTCAAGGTTAAAGGTACTTTCGGGAAAAGTTTATGTCATTGTTCCTGTTTTCGGAATTATGTATTTGAATAAATGTATGCGGGTTAATGACCTTTATTTCCTACTTATCTGGCGCAGACTATAGGAATAGGAAGATACTCATTAAGTTCTTATCCTTCGGAATAAAATAATTCATTATTAATAACTGTTCAAAATCAACCTCGTATCTTAAACTAACTCAGTAAGTTAGTTTTATAGTGAAACCTAATGACACAAATTATTAAAATTCCTATAATTACCTAAATTATTCCATCCGTCAAATCCAGATTGTTATTTTTAATTTAAAAAAAACCTGCAAAGTTGCAATTTTTTAAGATAGGATTTAAAATTATATAACAGGATAGGATATTAGGATATTGGTAATTCATCGTCGATACCTTTAGCTTTATTATGCAGCTTTGATATGTTTGTTTCACCGATATGATAGGTCCCAAAATCTCTCCCGATTCGACTCTCAAGTTGTAAGTACATTCAACGCCATCTATCGGTAACTTACGTACAAAATTTTGTAAGTTTGTGTAAAAATTAACAAAAGACGCTAATTACTTCTCAACGCTTGTTATGATATAATGGTTACTTTTACCGATTCTTGGCAATTTTTTTTGTTTCAAATTAATGTTATTTCAATATGTTTTGTTCTTATATAACGAGGCCCCGGAAATAGCGATTTAAGATATGATTTGAGAAAACAGAAAATAACTGTTGTTTAGTGATTGTTTATGAAGTAAGACTGGTAAGCTCTTCCTTGTTTTGCGATTTGTTTGATGACAATTAGCGTCACTATTAAACTTATAACAGTTATACGCTACTAAACTTTTTGTCATAATCTAATAGTTTTGGTCAAGTGTTCAATTGACCCTTCATCAGAACATGGTATTACAGCATTTATTTAGGAATGTACCTTTTTTTTTAAATGTTTCTGTTATTGAATATTTATTTAAGCGGAGGAGACCACGGCTAACAATCTCAAAGAAACGGATGGCCTACCAGATTGTAGGTACCTCAATAAAGTAAAATTAAAATAATAATATATTTCGAAAAAAGGTTGGTAATCGTTATAACTGTAAGCTGACGTCTAGTTTTTACAATAACAGTTTAAAGCTACAACCTGCGGCTGAATGACTATTTATATTTGGAAATGATATACTCATTCCGACACATATCCTCTTTCCGACGATACGACACAACACTAAGTAGTTAGAAATCTAGCAAGAAAATTGGGGTTTAGATTAAGGTTTTCTGCTGAAATATCACCAAATAAATCTCTAGCAACTCTGTCTGATTGTAAGCAGTTCGTAACATGACAGCAGGAATTTCCTTAAACTAAAAATAATAAAACAAAGGTATATTTGTGATAACCCTATAGATGGAAGTAATTAGAAGAAGATACAAACAATAAAACAAAAACAAAAAAACAATACAATCTCTGCATGTTAGCACAAATCACCGCTCGTTCCGTTGCCCTACAATCACTTCTTCCTACATCTATTTAATTTAATTAATTTCGCAATTTCACACACTGAGTGCGGATGAAAGATGTTTTTGCGTTAATTACTATGAGTTATTACATTCATTCTTTGTTCACTGTTACTGTAAGCCGTTGACTTCATTAACAACTAATTAATACGCGTGATACGAATCTAATCTCTTTCTGTTTCGTGTGTACGTTAATATTGCACTAAACGAATGTTAAGCATAAATTATGAAACTGTTGTTTTAAGTGATTGTTTTATCGTGTTAATCTATATTACTACAGTAGTTTTGTTAGATTTAAACCCTGATCTACATAACAGAGCCATGTAACTGTTATCACGGTTGTAACGTTTTCACGCTAGCGTTTTTAAACACGTTATTTTAATAATATTTTGACAACTTATATTACATAATTATTTTGACAACTTTATAGTACTTGTTTAGACATTGAATAGGCATTTAATGTACTATGGGGACATTATAAAATATTGTGTAGTATCACAAGCAGAACCAACGATAAAAATCTTAATTTATTGCACCAAAGATTTTTTTTAATTCGACTATAGTACGTTTTACCATTCGTCATTCCGGTTTGGCAAGTGTTGATGGACGAAACTTCAATTTAAATTAATGTACGTACTATGATTCATACAGTAACCGGTGCGAATTAATTCAATGTATCATTTATTTTTAATTTACTACAAACACTCATGGTGTTTTATTTGTTTGTTTTAACGTAAATAATGAGAGCATAATAAACCTCAGGCTGGCACATTCATCATTTCATCCCTTTTATTAAGACAGTGGACCAGCCGACTCGAACTATTAAAGGGATCAATATCGGATACAATGGGCTTGTAAAAGGGGGCTCATATTTTGATATTCACAAAAAAACTAACTCTTCCGCGAGCACCCTCTTACACGTTCATGGCGTACTCATTTTATGTTTTTTTACTTTGTATTAAGAGCGAATATTGTCTAACAGGATATTTTTGTTGTCAGGAAAAAATCATATTTTTTTCTGAATGAGACATTTAACCTTATACCTAGGATGTCAGGGTTTAAATTCGCGCTGTAGGTTCAGAAGGAAGTTTTTACATCATCTAGTAACGTGTATTGATTGAAGAGACTCCCGTTAGGTTTTTACATAATATCTGTCTTGTATAGGGGGTGGCAGTACATAGATGTGAGCTACACTTTATATTTGCAATTTTGTGTCATTTTTATGGGTATTTTGAACTCAGTTTGTTTTTCCGGTTGGAAGGTAAAATGTATCATTTATTTAGTAGTGCTATCCTTTCAAATAAAATATTAATCTGGCTTCAGACTTCTACTAGGTGAAAATTAAAACTCATGAAAAAGCGTAACTTAAGAATAAGTATGGGTGTCGTGCGCTCGTTTAATATGTGTCATTGATTGGATTAACTCGATACTATACACAGGTACCAAGGTGATCATTTACAGCTACTTACAAACTAAAACAATTGAAAATTCAAGTTCATGCAAAAGGCTTCACTTTTCACTTTACGGTCTAGCGTAGTAGAAACATCCCCTCCAAACGCAATGCAACCCACATTCGTCCGGTACTCCGGCCACACGCAGTAATATTTATGAAAACCCATAACATTAATATGAGAATGTTGAAATTTCGCGAGTCCAACACATAAATACCCTCAATGACGTTGATTATGGCAAACGCGAGGGCGCCAGCGGTCCTCCTCACATTTTTTACTGCCCCTTTTATTTATTACTACGAAGATTGAAAGGGGACGCGCTGCGAGATGATTGTGACGGCCCTACAACGTTGCATGCGTGCCGAATGGGTTGAAAAATATTTGTAGATACACACACTACGTATAGAATCAAATACAGTTTGGCACGCACTGCTCAAGAACACTGTAGAAAGAACCGTGAAGTGTCCAAGATGATGTTGAAGTTTTTGAGAGGATTAAGTGGCAATAGACCATGATTATGCGATAATCAACCCCTTGCGAAGTAATATTGGGCTGTTGCTGAGTGCATCAAGTCAAAAAAATTGTAAAAATTCTTTAAAAAACAAAATAAACAACATGGTTTTCTCAGACAAATATCTAAATCAACGCATTGAAGTTTGAGCAAATCAACTGGCTAATTTTTATCCACATGGATAAAGTCGAAGATCGAAGCTAGCTTTTCATATACATAGCTATACATTCTATGCATGCGATGCGTGTGACGCATGTCATGCATGCAATACGTGCTAATATTTTAATACCGCTGCGGTGACTTCGTTAGTGGAAGTTATACGCTTTGATCTATTTAGAGATGAATTACTTCGTGATTGAATCGCTTTTTCTATTATAATTAGGGGTGAGAGGACAGGGGTGCCGGGTGACTCATGCTACATGTATCATTTTTGGTTGTTTTGGCTTGTACTTATATTATTATGGCTGTTATGAATGAAAATAGATTTGCACAATGCAGACACCAGCCAATCAAGGCACAAAAGGGACCTATACTTAGCAGTGAATGATAAAAGATGCAAAGATGATGATGATGATCATATACCATCATGAATGAAAGTTAGGAAGTCAGCAGTAGGATTTGCAGATCTATCTAGAGCTACAAGCTATATTAACAGTGGCACATTTCTTTTGAAAAGCTTCAATGCAAAGGACAGTAATCTTCAGATTAACATTAAAATTTATTAAACCGTGAGAAGATTAGTATTGTTCTACTAAAATTCAGAAACAATGACATTAAAAGACGTTACGACAGTCTTGAACAATCTATCAAGCTGAGAGCCTAAAATAATCATTTCGAAAAGCACCTGTTTTAATTCCACGCAATCCCATCACTGCAAATAAACGACAAAAACACAAATGAACATGTGTAATCAAACTTGTTAATCCGACAATCTGCAAAATCAATACGTTGTATCAAAGTACCTATAAACGGGGTGCACTTTCCCAAATTTATGTACCGAGGGTGAGTCCCCATAAAGTTCACATGTGCAATAACGAGTCGGCCAGTTTAAACCACCGATATTGCTCCTATGAAATATTGATGGTTACACAACGAAGGTACACCATTATCATGTCAACTAACGTACTGGTTGGGATTTATTTTTATGTCTCCATTCAGGGTCGTGATTGGATAGTTTGTTTGTCTAGATTGAATGAAAATCTTAAGATTATGTGGGAAGCTATGGGTAGCTTTGGAGTGCGTTTCGTCTGCTGTTCATTTAAATATTATCTTGGTGCAACTTCTGGTTTCCGGATAATAGTGATGGCCATGGAACTCTGCTGCTCATTCTTTTAGTCTTCTTGAGAGGTCAAATAATTCTCGTTTTCGCGTTCAGTAGGTAGGCATAGCATATTCTTCTCCGCCACCATTCTAGTCTTGAATAAACAGATTGTCTATTGATTTTATGGATTGATTGTGATTCTAGATTGTCCTTAATTTTATCATTACATAGTCATTCCATTTCAACTAATAAAATACATAGACCAGTACTTACTGAACTAGACATTATTTACTACCAGTGCTTACAGCTTCTATGACTAATGTATTTTTAACAACATACAAACACGGAACATTTGTATAAGTTATATTATGTTATTATTCAAAATGAGTTAGTACCCTAAACAAGTTAGCGTGTTTGGTGCGAATACATGTTTCATGCGAAGTGGCTGGGGCGATACAGGTTTCAAATGCCAATACTGCTCTGCCTGAATGAAATATAGAAGCAATGTGCGCATAGATTCGAGCTCCGCAGAAGCGGCACACCGTAGTTTGAACTTACGCATGCAAGAATTGGTAATTAAAACTTTGTCGCTGTTTTGGGTTGGAGTGGAGCATCAAAATAGCTTGATTTTGTGTGGCGGAAACAAGAATGGTTTCATTAGCATGAAATGATGAAGTTAGCAATACGTAGAAATTCTGCTGCTCATCTCTAGTCTTCTTGAGAGTGAAATAAAAAAGGTAGCAATAAATAGACATTCAAGTTCATATGCAGGTGTCTCTAACCCTTGAAATTAATACTTCTAATCGCCATGCATAGCGTGCTAAACAGTAGGATAGAGATAATCTATTGGCCATAATATATGGAGCTACGAGTTTTACACCATCAGTGGCGTCCATCAATTCCTGTAACGAGCGAACAACAAGACACATAGGACACGATACACACACACAGACACTCAAGGGTGGAATCATCAGTGATTTTCAAATCGATGTTTCATCTTTCAGACACCAACTTGGATATTTATGGAAACAATTTTCACTGCAAGTCTCAGTCACCAAATTCCCAATGTTTCATTGCAGGAAGCAACATCTGGTGTGTTTGACATACGTATATATATTTGACATTTACAAAATATCGAATGCCAAAATCGTAGAAGCACGTGCTACTGTGTTACGTTGGTATACACAACTTATTAATAACAAGGCATGTGTCCGGTGTATTTTCCATCGGCAAAATTTACAAATTACCTTGCCTATTTAACTCCTTCCGGGATGAATTTCCAAAAAAATTTCAAAAGTGGCCCCCTATATTGATATTAAGGAATTCTTGTGCAAAAAATCATGCTTCTGGCCTCTCGATTTGAGCTGTGCGTTCAATTATTAATGAGTGAATAAATAATTTATGATTTTTAAAAGATAAGTAGAAAATCTTTTTAATTTGTTTTGTACCGTCTACGTAAACCAACAATGCACCAATAATCTTTGGTATCCATAACTGGATTAGCGTCCGCCGCGCGTATCGGCGTAATATATCGTTTCGATTGAGTTTTGGTGTATCATTCCAAATTCCAACTTGGAAATGATTCGCAGATCTCCCCTCGCCGCGGGTGACATACGCATCTTCGGAACTTTTGTGGCTGTTCATATCCTCATATGAACAGCCTGAGCCTGTTATATCCTCGATATTGGGGTAATAAGGTTCAATAGAATGAATGAAAAGTTGTAAAGAAGAATGTGTAAGTGTTTACAAAGAAATATCTACAGGAATTCCCTCTCATAGAGAGGAGGCCTGTGTCTCAGCAGTGAAAACATTAATAGGCTGATGATGATGATGATCTAAAGGAAATATTTCGCTCCTGTATTTTGATTGAACTTATTCTTGAAATGTTTTAGTTAGTTCTTGTTTCAACTTTTACATAATTTGCACCACTTATCGTAGTGTTTTATAATAAAACGCATACTTTGTTGCGTCTGTTTAAAAAGTTTCGGCAACAGCCGCAATCTGCATCAATCGACGAGA
The DNA here is from genome assembly GCA_905147715.2 of Xestia xanthographa. NCBI lineage: Eukaryota > Metazoa > Arthropoda > Insecta > Lepidoptera > Noctuidae > Xestia > Xestia xanthographa. Next base: position 11,250,239 of record LR990653.1, on the reverse strand, counting down.
ACACCAGAAAACAGACCAATATACGAGATTTATGAAAATCCAACCAGCAGACTGGAAAAGCTTGTTAAAAAAATTGAACGGTCTCATCGAAAAGTTCAATCAAACAACGCAGTAGTTCTTGAAAGTGTGTGATTGTTATTTCACACGTGCACAATAACACATAACGTGTGAATCCGATGCACGTGCGCGCGCAAATCTGTGCACATGCCACGAAAATAGAAAACTAGCGGATGAATTCTCTACGTTTCGATTTTACATACTCGTGTAACTAATGGTTCGTAGTATTATTTCATTCATATTGTCTACTGGTAAATTATGTAGATCAGCTTCTTCAATTTTAGGGGTTATTCGTTATGGTATTCATCACGTTTCGTTTTTTTTTCTTTCTTCACAGAAGGAAAAAAAAAACAACGAAACCGTGATGTTTCACCACAAATCAGTGATCAGAGTGTGAAGCAGCCTCCATATAACTATTTATAACTCCCCAAACCTATGAGATTATCTTTTTTTTACCATAATTCACTCGTCAGCTGTTTAAACCCTCACTAGCAAGCAAAGGGTTGACCTTTTCTTTACTTCGAATTACTCGGAAAATTCTGTAACCATCTGAAATTTTCCACTGAAAAACATTGGCCTTCAGTGAGTCATCGCGTGGAAAGGTCATGTGACTGTGATCTTTTAATTACCACTCTTGGCAGACAGACATATTTGTGGCTGCAGTATGATGTTCTTAGTTTCCATTTTGTACAGACTATTTTATAATTGGTTTGTCAGTTGTTTCCTTGTTTTATCCTTCTTTCAACAGATCTCCTTCTACTAAACTAGGTTTTAATTCTGTTTTTATTAACCTATGATTTTATGATAATTGTTACTGAAAATCCGAAACACGTGCCATTTTATTTGTGTAACTTTGCCCAACTTTTCCAAAAACTGAAACGTGACCGTCTACTCAATAAACTTTACCAATTTTCCCACTGAAACCACTACTTTATTTAAGTAAAAACAAAGTTTTATTAGTATTAAAGCAGATAAAGTATTAGGTGTGGCTAAGCGTTCGTCTGGATGCAGAGACAACGATTTAAAGGGAACAGTCCGTCAATAAGTCTCGCCTCGGATCGGTCAGGGTTAGTAATTGACGGGGGTGGGTGTACCGTGCGTAGGGTTGACATGCGAAGAATTGAGACGGTTTTGTTTATGTGAAAGACGATTACAAAAGACACAAAGTTATGGTAGAAAAACTACGAAGGGTAGTAGAGCGTGCTTGTAGAAAGTAGATGGTAGTTTTAATAAAATGTTTTAAAGTGAATAAGGCGCCACTTTTGCTGTTAAAAACCAACAGAATTTTCTTTTTCTTTTCCACTAGGTACTCATTTAGATGATGGAGAGTTATTAAAAATACTTTCTCATGTTTACACCCATTATTTTCCAAAGCAACAAAGTGCAAATTCGAGTAATAAAAATAATTTACATATCGCGCGAAATGATTTACGCTGTCTCGTCGAGTCGAGTCGTCGGGCTAACCCTACGCTGCTAGGGCAGTTACAACGCCTTCCCCTAAAACATTGTCATCTGAATTTGTGCCCGAAGTAAATAAGAGTCCCGGGGAGTTCTCCACTCTAATGGCGGTAGATTTATAGATTTTCCCTGGATGCCCCGCCGCGCCAGGATTAAATTACGCCTGCCGTATTGGCCGGGCGGAATATTAGCACTTCTATTTGTTTCCGCGCTTTGGTTTCAACTCATTTGAATGGTCACTTCATCTGTGATTTTAGCTTACAGTATCCGAGAATTAAGTGTTTTAATTGATCAATTATTTGGGTGTTTAACGGCGATAGCTACTATTTAGTTTGTGGCGACAAAATTTCATTTATTACGTATTACCCGACTACAGGAAGCATTATGATTTTAGCTGTCCATGCATGTATGCTTGTATTTACTTAAACTCCTCCGTAGCGCCCAAACTATTCATCCGATTGGTGTCAATCGATTCGTTATTATGTTATATTAGCCGGGTAACATAGGCTACATTTTAACCGACTTCAACAATAGGAGGAGTCGATTTTACCTTATAAACCCTGAATTGAGTAGAGTTTAATTCAATAGTCAGATTTTTTAGTTATATTATACTTTTCCATGTTTGTTAAATGTGAATACCTATTGCGGTATTCTTGCATGCATTTAGTAAAGGAAGTGGGCTGAGTACCAAGGATTTAAGTAGTAGGTAATATGCAAGTCACGTTAGACATAAATATGCCGTAAGAGATATTAAAGAAAACAGTTTTCTTGTGTTGGAACTGTTAACAGGAAAATGGTATTTTCGTATTTACGATTTGTTTATTCTACGAATCGTTAAGTACATAAGTACTTATGAGAAATATTTTATTATAATATTTCCATTTGGTAAACCTACTTATTGCTTGAGTTTAAACGTGGGAAAACTAACAAGCCTACTAAGCTACTTTCTTAAGTATGACCTCAAAAACAACGACTAAATCACTGACTTTGATTTTGAACTTAAAATCCAACATTAGATTACGCACAAAAAAAGAACATCAAGTGAACCTTACTAATTAATTCATTCAAATTAGACTCATTATTAAGAAAACTTGTAAATTTATAAAACTGAAGCCTTGTAAGTAATCTCTCGTGTTTTTTAATAACAGTTTTCTTCGGGTTTGTCCCCTGCCCACTCTCCTCCAGGGGGAGACCCGGTCGCAACGGCCCTCTCCTTCTGATTTTTAAAATCGCAGACGGGTTAAGTCGCCGGAGCACGGCGTATAAAAGCTTGCCCCCCCGCCCCGCTTGGTAACCGTTGACTGTGCGTATCATATTTTTCTGTCTCTCCCCCATTAATTGTTCGTATTAAGTACCTATTTTTCAATACTTGAGCACGTTTTTCGAGGAAAATGTGGTTTATTAATTAACAGTATCGTTGCTTCATTGTATTTTGCAATGCCTACTAAATTGGGTTGTTTTTTAGGTTTAATGCGGTAATGACGTCTTTTAAAATTGATTAGATTGTTAAATAAGCAAGGGTGATAAAAACAAACTAATATAATAGTGTTAAATAAGCTAAATGTAAACTTTTTAGCATCAACCCTCTGTTTTTAAAACGCCAAAACACCCAATATTGTCTCCCCTTTTGAGTGTGCTACCCAATTTACATACTATATTCTTGTACACAGCAATTGATATCAGCACACATTTTGTCGAAATGTAGGGACGTCAGATTTTTCCTCATGCGTTTTCCCCGTACGCCAAATACGGGTGTTCTTTTGTTTCTTTCGAAACGTAAAAACCGTCGACGAAATCAAGCATTTGTGAATGGACACCACTTCATTCGGCTTTCTAGATCTCCTTTTTAATATCCTATAGTAACATTCATATTTGAGAAACGGCCCGTAAAATGTTGTGAGGAATGTGTTGAACTGCCAACCGATTGTTTGCAACTTTTTTGTTGTCATCAAAATCAGTAAAATAATTTTTAGTGGTCGTTATAATTATGTTTACGAGTTGCGCCACACGCCACCACATAAAAGTCCTTTGAGCGTGAGTTTTACTGTTTGCAGGTTTTGTTCAGTAGACTTTACGACTTGCTAAATTACGATGCGTTATAACAGCACTCTTTCCTTTTATTTTGATGATAATCAGTCACTATTTCTCTTTACAACACTTAATATGTCGTCAGGAATTACAATTGATCTGGCGCCCGTTGTCATGCCAATAACTGCGTCAGGAGAAAGAGTATGTGAACTGGCTTTGACCTTAGATTACACAGATATCTGTCATTAGTTCGGTGGCTCCGGTCCAATATCAATCAACTCAAATACAAAACGATTGAATTAAAATACCATCTTGATTTAATCTCACTCCGCGTCACTCACAAATGATCAACTAATAGTTATAACCTGAAAAAGAAATCTATAGCTTTTTCTCTTTCTCATTCTCCCCTGTTCCTTTCATCAATTAACTGAAAGATACTCTTTGAGCAAAATAATACTGTAACACCGAAGAATTGCAAAACAGAGGGTATCCAGGGCAACCAACTATGTACTATGGGTATGCTTCCTGCGTGATCCAATCAGAAATGAAGAGATCCGCAGGAGAACTAAGGTAGACGTCAGGGCCTGATAAATTGCCAAAGATGGTGGCCGAAAGAAAAGTTCGGTAGTGGTGACTGTACGGAGGTATTGCCTTCCACAATTTGAGCAGATGACCTTGTACAGGCTGCAGAAATCTGCGTTCGGTTCAAACTTAATGGCAGCTCGGAAGTTAGCTGCAAGTGACGGTCTGCGCATTAGACAGACAAAACGATGCGTCATCTGCGCCCCGTTGATACCTAAAATTGTTGTCTGCGCAGCTTTACATAAGATGTTCCGAATCGCCATAAAGTTTAAAGCATTATTCCAGCGCAGACCGTCACTCGCAGCTAACTTCCGAGCCGCCATTAAGTTTGAACCGAACTATATACATGGTATTTACCCTTACATCATCTGCCTAGCTTTTTCTCAACTATGTTGGGGTGGGTTTCCAGTCTTATCAGATGCAGTTGAATATCAGTTTTTACATCATCCTCCATCCCATCCATCATCATCTGACCTCCACAACCCAGTTAGTATTGGGTAACACGATACCCCTCGGTAAGACTGGTTCTCAGACTTTTGGGACACTGACTACCTGTAACGACTGTCAAAGATCTACAAATGCCAGCCGGGACCAACAGATTAACGTGCTTTCTGAAGCACGTAGGAAACTCGGTATGTAATGGGTGGTCACCCATCTACGGATCAACCTAGGAAAGAGCGGTTTAACCTTAAAGATCGACCCGAGTGGCTGTTATTATATTACCCTTAAGTTGTACAATAAAGAATAATTTATTAAATCTATCTACGAGTATTAGCCTTCCAGTGACGGCTACTACAACACAAGATCATGATACTGGTAACTACTGATTTATTAATAAAAATTATATGGAAAAGCGTTTGAGTCACTGACAATACCATGACCATTGTCCATGAATATTGAACGTCCTTGACAAAAGAACTAGAATACTTGTCTGGTAATCGATTCATGATACAACTGGACTTGAATAAATAATCATCCTTGTGCTATGGTAGTCAGATTTATATTCCATGTCACCGTGTGCTGACACAATTAAGTACTTACATGGTTACATGTTGTGTTTGGGTTTAATATCTGATATAATGGAAAATTAGCTCGAAACATTTCGTCATATTATTTTTTGTAGGCAGTGTTGTCAGTGATTTTCCTTTTCGAAGAATTACCTTAGTTACTCCATCAAATGCGCAAGCCGTGTTAGTTCAACGCTTTTGCAAAGTTTAGACACATACTCCTCTCCGATTGTAAATTCAGCTGAAAAATATACGTCCATAAATAAATTAAGTGGAAGTTTTTGGAAATATTTTACGATAGATTTATTTTGATTAGGTCAAGGAATAATTAAATTAACGTTTTGCCTTTAATAGTATGGATAAGATAACTTTTTTCATTATTTTAGTACCTTAACTTAAAATTACTAAGAATTGTGATGGCCGATTGTGAACAAAATCCTAGATAGACCTTGACTATAGACCAAATTACTTGCCTATTATAAAATATTGTTTCTATAAACTGTAAAACAATTATTGTAACTATAATATAACTATACTAATACTATAATATTATTGTAACCTGACAACTACTTTTTACCATGGTTTGGCTAAACTGGAAAGAACTGGCCAATTATCGCGTGTCAGAGGGCTACATTGCGTTTCGTCCGCTCTTCCAAGCCAAAAGATCAATTTATATTACTTAACAAATATTTTTCCCCCTAAAACTATTTTAAACATTCCGTAGAACCTCTTTGATTACTAAAGTTGGGGTCATAAATCAAAACAAGAGCATCGGTTCCCAATCTCTTGTTGCTATTACATGGAGGTACAGACACATTAATCATTTACAATTACGTTAAACGGCCCAAGGATCCAGTGGAGGAAACTCCGGCCGCATTGTGAATAGGTACTCAACTGACAGTGGACAAATAACAAAACTGGGTTAATCTTTTGCCTCCCGCATCGGCCGGAGGTGGAGGATCACCCCTCGCTCCCTCTCGCTCACCCCGCACCAAATCAGAAAGGGACAAAACACTAACATCCACAGCCAAAAGGCTTTAGACCAACAAACTCTTCGCTTCGCTTGACTCCTATTCACTAACAATCTAAGGTCCTTATTGGAATGCACCTTGAAATTTTTACCTTCGGAATTCAAAAAAGATTTATTCTATCAAAACAATCTGCACTCTGTATAAGGTACAATTGAGTTGGTTTTTCGATACGCACAAATAGATTCTAGATTTTTAGTATTATATTCATTTATTTGTTCCATCACGTCTGTGCTGAGAGATGAAAATGCCATGAAAATTTTGTCTCTCTTTTACTTATCAGATTGGATAGAGAGAGGACGATATTACATTAAGTCACTGTGGAGTGTACGTATTGCTACCATTTACTTTGTTTACTGAGAAGGTCTTAGTACTAGAATTTTCGTATGAATTTAAGTAATTTTTTGTTCACCTTCAGGAGTCCAGACGATTGTCGCTGCAACTGTAACGACTTTCAAACTTATTTTGATACTAAGATACTCGATCGTTATTTCAGATATCAATTTTATCTTTGCTCTTTTGAAATCTTCTTTGTTACAGAAGGTAGATTGCCTCCGTTGCTTACCTGATTTTCCAAATACGCTTATTGGGACCACACGCTTTTTGTACCATCTATAGCTTTTATTGAGTTACGTTATAGGTTACCGTCAACCAGCCGCATCTTCTTCGACTCTACCAAAGCAACAGTCTAACCGGCTCAGTAAAATAACTACAAAAAATGGGAATCACTGTTAATTTTTGATGGAAAAACAAGAACAAGAAGAAAGTCTTTCAAACAAGCCAGTATTCAGGTTTGATTTACCTCCCCATGAGAAATTAAAACAAAGACTCAAGCTTCCAACGATAGCGATTAATTTCGTTTCCAATTTTTTTTTTGGAAACCGCTTTTTAACCCGTCTAGACCCTCTAAATTACGCCGAGACGAAACCGATTCGAACAATAAAAAGCTAAAATTCCACAAACGGTATAGGACGAGATGTATTGAAATATTATAATACGCTTCAACCTATAATTTGATTAAATTCGAGGCGAAAAAGAAAAGGAGTTGAATCCAATGGGTCATTAGAATTCGGGTCGGTAATGATCGGACGCGCACCGCCAGTTTTGTTTGTTATATTAGCGTTCTTAAAACGCTCAGGTATTTTATTAAGTGTTTGGAGGACGTGGCCATCATTTTAGGTCCTATACATAATAAACTATAAAAGTATACAAAATGAAATTCAACTCATCTCAAAACGCAACTGGAGTACATTCCATTGATCCAGTATACATCCACAGGCAATCAAAAGATGAGGTCTAAAAATAGCCTGCGTGAAAATTTATCTGCAGCTCCTAGATTGTTCACCAGCAAAATCAACCAATTACTTCGTTATTAAACGGTTACACAACAATCACGATTATTGAATCGTCGTCGCTACATCTAGTTACGTATCGTACGGCGCCCGCGCAGCTTACGTCAAAATTGTAAAATACAGCAAATATTTTACATAAGCATGCGGAACTGTTATTATTTTGATACTCGTAACTGTTCGGAACTTTCTCAGTAATGTGCTAGAGGAGGAAAAAGATGTTTCTATTACCTTCTAGAACATTGTAATGGACGGTTATTACGAAACGTTGTTGACGAAGGGTTCTACTTATGATGTAAGGTAATAGCAGCAGTTTTAAGTTATACTCAGAACCTACTGCAATTTCAAAATGTGCGTAATGAAGGGATTAAGACAGACCATCCCAACTGGTGAAGAAAAACATCGTAAGGAAACCAGTATCTCTTACAACCTAAACCCTCGAAGACAGGTAACTTCCACCAAACCGCACTGGACCCGTGTGATGTTCTCACAAACACGAAGCCTGTGTTCCAGCAGTATGGACATTACAGACTTATGATGATTATGCTACGCCAAGCTCTGCTCTCCCCAATCAAACAATGACGCTCATCAGATAGTGGAAATACAGCCTCTTGATCGATGCATTCACACTCGAAGCAAGAAACTGGCAACATTTCGATGATGATGTGATCGATGTGCATTAAGAAGATTACAAATCTCTAAAGTGCCAATAACTAATACATACACTCAACACCCTGGACTATATCATTTCCAATTTTACAGTAGTAACAACAATTAGGCAAAAATGTATCCAAACAACAATGGTAGGAACGTTTGCAGATCCAAACGTATTGAATATGTTGGTATTTACGCCTCAAATTTGGGTATCCATGCGCGTATCACGCCCAAGTATTATATGCAGTGCAACGGTATCATTGGTACGGTGTACGGCAAAAGCAATTTCGAGCGGAGACTATTGGCAACTGGCCAGTAGAAATAAGCTTGCTACGACACCCGGAGAGCACCGCTACATGCAGCCTGTGATCTAACCAACTTAATTTATATTTATACCTTTATGATTTCGTTGGTTACTCTTAAGTTATTAACCTTCTTTTATTTTACTTCTTTGTCTTCAAAGATTTATGTTCTTAGACCAACAAAGACGTGTATTTTCATAATTTCTTTGATTATCCCTTCTAATGTTACCAAGTGAATATTGACTCTTCACAGGTGTTTTATTAGTAGATACTATTAACGACAATTTTTATTCAGTGTTGCTAATGCTCACGCGCATTCTTTGGCACCTGGTACTAGGAATGTTAGGGTATCTGAATTCCTAGTTTTAAGTCACCATTAACTACCTTTGGTTTTAGTACTTATCGAGAGGCATTTAGTTCTTATGATTGTTTTGAAAAAGAACTGTAAAACATCCGTAGAAATAAAAATCCGTAGAAATAATTCTGTTAGTAAATTAAACATAATACACTCTATTTGCCTAAGTTAATTTCTGTGCACTTAAAAAAGGAGTGACGTTATTCTCCAAAAGCATGTGAGGGAGAGGGGTGGAAGCAATTTAAACCAAAGTAACCTGGCGAAAAGCCAGCCGTCCAACGGGTCTTAGGTTACGACAATGCTAGGCATCGCAGATAAGTGTTCCAACTATATCATCTCTTACTTAAACATCCGTTTCACTTTGATCTTTGATGATATTCGTCTTTTTGTGAGTCAGAGTTTGCGGTTTATGTATAAAATATTTATTCTATCAAATGTTCGTTACCAATTTCATTTCTACTGCAAGTATTTCTGCATTGGGTGTCGTTTCGAGTTTCCTTGTCTCGATTATTCCTTTTATTTCAAAATCCTTTGCCAAAACCACTTCCAATTCATTTCGTTTCCTTCTCTAAACAAAAGAATCTACTGTGCAGTTTATTTATTAACAGACAGCGCGAAACTACGTACCTTTCCATAAATTCCATATGGCTGTTCATCAGGATCAATGAGCCTGCTCGTGTAGCTATGCAAACAACTCGACATTATTCAATAATTGCCTTGCAACTACTGACCGAAAATTAATTAACACTCCTAATGCATGCAACGGGAGCAAAGAGTTTTGGTACAGCAGCGGCAAAATCAATTTGAGGCCGAAGTATTGGCGAGTGGCCAGGCGGCGTCCGCTGTCCGGCAACCACAAACCTGCATATTATACGTATCTAATACCTACACTACGAACATCAATCACGAAACGTTTAGAGTGCATCTATTTTGATTTATACAGGTGAATCGTTTATAGAGTCCTTGTGAGTTGCGGTTGCGCGAAACAACGCGCGGGATGTGCGTGATCTCTCTTTGTTGGTTTGGACTGATAGCTCGGAAATCTTACATATTTATCTGTTGGCAATAAGCATTCGAATGATCTTTAATTTCTTATTTCATCCACCGAATCTGTTCTCAAAAAACACATTTACATAAGAACTGCAACAGGATCCATCTAAATGTTTGGAAGAACAAATGAGTTTAAAGTGTTACAAGAAACGTTATTTTAAGTCTCGAGTACTCAGTAGTCTGTACAACCTTAATTTATTTTTTTGGAATGTGGGAAAGTTAGCGGTGAATCACGACATTGAGCCACCAGCAAGGAAGCTCAAATAAAGAAAAACTGTCAGCTTACTAATGTGGTCTACGCGAACGAAGTTGCAAACAAAAGCTAGTAATTAATAACGCAAGACAGACTTCCTTCTCACACACAATAAACATTAATAAAACATGTTATTCTGTAGTTACAAAATGGAGTGAAACTCGATATATTATTAGCCGTGACTAAATCGTGTCATTTTGGAGAAACTCGACAAGTTGAAGATATAGTATGCAAATTCTTCAAAAACGTAGAAGATAGAGAGTTAAGATTAAAACTGTTTACATTCATAATAATAATATTGTCGCACATTGAATTAGATACACAATCAACAAACATACAGATGAAACGAAACAGATACTGCGAATTTTATCTAAAAGAAGAAAGACAATTATTCCCTCAAACAGAAATTACAGCACTTTTCTAAAAATATAATGTCAAATTATGTACACAAGAAATTTTAAAATGTAATATTATAATCAAATCAAACATCAGAGATAAATTCAATAAGTAACCACAGTCAATACCTAAGCATGTTAACGATATTATTATAGCATGATCTTGACACTATTGTCTTTTGATTTTATTAAACGTATTGCCTCTTTATTCTACTGCAATCTTTATAAAATACGTAAATAATAGATCATGTCGTGTGTATAATTATAGAAATCATTGAAGGCCTAACTTGACCTTACGGGTAGTTCTTCGAAATTTCATTTTTCGACTGATTCATATGGACAAAATTTAATTTCACTTTCAGCTTCGTAACACATGTTCTTATTCAAATTATACACACATCAAAAAAGTTTGCGATCACTTTGAAAAATCGAAATCTTTTTTGTTACGGTAGATTATATTATGGTTACTTCTTGTTTTTAGATTCTTTATTCAAAAATATAGATTTAGAATCAAACAGGATATTTTTATTTAAAGAAAACACACAAAAAAGAATTATTCTTGATAAAGTTCAATTTAAAAAATTATATCAGCTTATGCTAGTGATCACAAACTTTTTTTGATGTGTGTATGTTATTGGGTATACCAAATAAAATAGTTTTCAATAAAGTAGTTTTCAAGATATCGACGTTCAAATATTTTATGCCCAGATGAATCAGAAAATAAAGTAGGCAGTGTAATCAGAATGCCACCCTGAACCAAGCATGAATAAGATATTTAGCTTCGTAACACCCCGATCTAAGCTAACCAGCCGCACGTCCGCCTTCTAGGTCGTCCGTTGCACGACTGGCGTCCCCGAAGCAAGACTCTCATTATTATTACCCGACCAAGTACGGTCAAGCGCAGCTTACGCCACATTAATCAGTATTATACGCGGGACACTTCTTATTTATAAACACACTAACGTAGTTATAACTAATATTCATTCTTTTTTTGTACGAGGACGATTCATTTCCTTTCGATATAATTATAATTTATATTGATTTATCAAAGGGAAAATGTGACATCGACCATTTTGTTCCGGAAAATGGCAAGCAGACGCGTTAGATGAATCAGAAGAACAAACTTCAAATATTTTTATTCTGTACCTAGACAGCAATTATTTGAAAAATACAATTTGTCCCAGTTATGGGTATAGATAAAATGAACAAAAAAAAAATACATGCCGTTTTGTTAGTTGGTTACAGAAAATATACCCATAGTTATCGAAAATTTGTCTCTGAAGAAACTATCTATTTAAGTTAAATATCTTCTGTTTCTACAACTACGTGTATATCGATAAATGTATACGAGTGTAACCTTCAAAATTTGGAAAATTTCTTTCATTCTTCTTTGAAGTATTTTTTTTCAGATTTTCGTTATTTTTAACCTCTTTATCATTTAATTTTCTAATATTTTTGTTGATTGCTGAAATAACACACCAATCCTAATAATTACGTGAATTACCTCTGTCTTCGTCCTTTTCAAGGCCAAGATTAGTATCATTGGCCTGTTATCGATTTTGTTTTTCTTTACCGTAGATACTAATTTTTCGCAGTTTCCTCTTTCTACCATGCCTTAGTGACCAGTAACTTCTCTGCCTTTATTTCTTCTTTTACGTTCTTTTAATTTTCATCAAATTCGTAATTAATGTTTTAATTTCTGTCAGTTTTTGAAATTTATTGCATCTTATCGTTTATTGTCATAATCAAATAACAGCATTTCTCAAATAATCATCAGTTTTCACTAGAAGTTTTATTTCCAAAGGCAAGCATTTGAATTCGTATTTGTTTTCCTAGAGTTATTAATTTCATTCGATTTGTTTTGCTTACAGAGCTATTGTTCGATATTGCAATAGTTATAAATATGCTGAAAAACAACAATATTTTCGATAATTCTACGCCAAAGCCTGTGGGCTGGAATTCGATAAAACATTACAATAAACGGAATAAAAATGATGCAAATTGAATGAAGGCGAAAGAATTTACATTCCCATAAGGCATGTTTGTCGTATTATTATAATATTCGTGTTTGTGAGTTATGCGTGCATGAATTTGCTTCTTCGGAAGCCATGGGCGAAGATTAGCTAAAATTGGAAGAATATGCAATGATCAATTTCATGGTAAACGTAATGACTGTTAAATTATTTTTACGAATTCCTAATGTGGGAAAGTATTCATGATCGCTATTTTAGAAAAACGATATCAAAAAGAGATGATTTCTTGAGAAACATTTGCTCAGCATATTATAGTATTTGGCCTAGAAAAGTGACATTAGGTTTCAAATTCCCATGTTTGTCATTCATAAATAAATTCAGAATACTTACTCATGTTTGTGAGATATGCGTGCATGAATTTGCTTCTTCGGAAGCCATGGGCGAAGATTAGCTAAAATGGAAGAATATGCAATGATCAATTTCATGGTAGGTAAACGTAATGACTGTTAAAGTATTTTTACATATTCCTAATGTGGGAAAGTATTCATGATCGCTATTTTAGAAAAACGATATCAAAAAGAGATGATTTCTTGAGAAACATTTGCTCAGCATATTAAAGTATTTGGCCTAGAAAAGTGACATTAGCTTTCAAAGGGCTTTGCATTTCTACTACGACTGTCAACCATATAGACATGGACGTTCGGCAGCTTATGTCAGTCTTGACATTTCCACTAGGTATTATTGGGTTTTACATTTCGGTTTTTGTGATGATTTCATCGATTAAATTTCATTGTGGCCATACTATGCAAGTAATATCCGCAACATCATAATTTTACGTGGGTACCAACTCTTAAAATCAATAAATAGCTCCTAAGATAGATAAAAGCAAGCAATTTTTCTCTCAGACTGCCAATGCTCTGTAAATGCTACTTATGTTAAAATACGCGTTCAATCGACTGATTGGTCGTGTCTTAAGTTTTATTTTGATCGTTTCAGTTTTCCATTTAATACTTTACTTACTTAGTTTTAATACTTACTTTTTTCTTTAACCTTAGGGTAAAGTTATTATTATAAATGTTTTTAATAGATTCTTTATTTTTCTTCTTTTTAAATAACGTCGCCCCACACTAAGAATTTCTCCTGTTTCGTGAGATTCATAGTAAGTATTATCCTTTTATCCTATGTTTTGGTTTATTCAGCACAATTTTAGAATTTATATACTATATTCTTTGAACATAGACGAGCAATCCATCCATATATTTTTCATTGTGTTTAATCTTTAGTGTAGCGTTGTGGAAGTCAGTTAGGCAGTCGCTCCATGAGATACTGGTATTCAGCTGCATCCGGGTAGACTGGAAGCCGACCTTGGGGTCGGCTTCCAGTCTACCCATAGTTCGGAAAAGGCTACGAGGGTGATGATTTTCAGTAGGTAGATATTGCTTGGTGCTTGTAACTGAAAAATTATATCGCAATCTGTCCATTTACATTAATTTTTAGAAACAAAATGTAATGGATACTTGGCTCTAGTTACTATGTAAATAATAACAGCTGTGTCCGAGTACCTACTTAAAGGTTTATCAGTTGTTATCTGCCAGCATTATAATGACTCATTTTCTATTGATGACACATGAGATTTCTGAATTATATGTTAAATATTGGTTACATAGCTAGGTATGTTATTATTCTTATCTCAGCGTATATTAAAGACGACGTTTAGTCATCGTTTATATTAGGTGGCGTAAACGGCCTATATTGTTCCCACTGATAGGACATAGGTGTCCTATCTGTAAGAGGGACTGCTCCAAATATTTCCCCGTACATTTCAAATCTCTTCAATAATAATTCTCTATGAGTCGTTACGTCACATGCCACGTGCGCCGCTCAGAAAAAGTCGTACACGCGACCACTATCGCCGATAAAGGCGAAACGTTTTTCTCAATCGGTACTCCATCGATACTTTCTGCGCATTTATAACTCGATATACACCCAGAACATCGATTGAAATCGTTCCGGTACTTTACGACTTTATTTCTGGAGAGCATGTTTTCTTTGACTGCGTCAGTTAGGTTGCGACCGAAGCATTCGGCGTGTATCGGATAAATATTAATAAAGCGCGCCGGCCTCGTTTCTGGGAAGTTGGGAGGATCTTATTATAACCGCAATAGCACCTATAATTAGCAACATCCAAATTACCCGTGGCGTGTACGTGTTGCGCCAGATCGATGTTACGTGTGGCTACTCGATTCCGAGCCATCGTTTTGTTTGCTTGATCGATTCAGCCTTTGTCAGCCGTATTACTATGGACTTTGATCTGGACCTTTGCATAAATTAGTTTTTGAGTAATCGTGGAGATATTGTATTAATAATCTTGGCTTCAAATATAACAACATAAACGCGCAGGGTGTTGGTAACATTGTCTTGGAATATTTCCCATTTTTTGTTTGTCGAAGCAGCTAGAGGCGTCTAATTTATTGTATTAGATTAATCACACACAGAAAGGGCAACGACTTTTAACTGTTTATTTCAGTTAATTAAGGCGAGAAATATGCTGGAACAACTCAAAACTGATTGTGTTTAGTAATGATGGTACCTAATCCGAATTAGATTCTTTATTTGATTTAAATATTTGTTGAGTAGTAAGTAAAACAAAAGAATGAGTCAGAGAAGCCAACGACCCGGTGCTCCAGGGTGATCTTTTGAAATTCCCGAATAATTGTCGACGCGTAAGGTGGCGACGAAAATAACGTGCGAGACGAACAGTGTCGTTCCCCCGCGCTTTCTTACAAATTAATTTTATTTATATATTGATGAATTGGCTTATTTGTTTGGTGTCTTAGAATTCCTCGGTCCTACACATTTATATTTGATTTCATTTGGATCTAGCCCAAAACAACTCTTTCGGGTAAGTATAGCTGGTTTTGGTAAGGCGGCTTTTTTTATTAAATGAGTAGGCAGGTAACTCATTTGTATAAGTCGAATTGTATTGCTAGGTGGTTAAAATACACCATCAAATGTATCAATATTCCTCTTTCCATTTTTTTTTTCTATTAAGAAATCTAGGACTGCAACGAACAGTAACATTGCAGTCTGTTTTGGAAAGTTATTTAGTACACACTGAAGTTTATTAGATTAGAAATAACTTCTGTATGTAAACAGTGAAAATTTAGCAGCAGATTTTTACTGAATTGCGTTTATTCTTTTACAATAGCCGAATCTGCATCTAGGTATTATGTAGAACGAGGCGTTTTAGCAATAAATATGAAAGTATAATGTCGGGGGAGCATGATACCGCTTTGAATGCTAAACCCGTACTGAACTACAAACACAGGCCAATAAGGGGGGCGGGCGATGTGACGGGGCGGGAGGGAGAGGGGTAGCACACACTCAACTAACCGTGGGAAAAGCCTGCGTATACGGTGTGAACTGTATAACATAAAGCATTCATTTGTTATTTTGATGCGAATTCTTTCGCACTTTTGTTCCAGAATTACGTACGTTTTTTTTATCAACCTATTCAAACACTCGAATAAACTATCATCGCAGTTGCCTAATTGTTTGTAAGAAAGTAAACAAAGCCAACGTTGGAAGTTTGGAACCACTAATTGGTTTTTAATACAACTTCTTTCATAAAATCAAATCAAATCACGAATATTGACCGTTCATCTCGACTTGGATATTCATTTGGATAATGATATTCTTCGAGTTTATAACCATAATGCCTCGGATCGTAGTGTGTCCGAATCGAGGTTACACACAAACAAGCGTCCGACCACAGTATGCTCACGTGGCAACAACGAACACATAGTTACAGTGTAACCTGGCCAGACGATGCAGATCTTTGTGGAATCGTATATTTTCTCCGATATGGCGTGGAAAGCGTAGGTTTGCGGGAGGGGTGGGGTTCTTGGGAAACTGGTCGATGAAGCGTGCGGCAGACGTCACTCCACCACATCGACAAGACACGCACACACAGCGGCGTGACCGTGGCATTCCATCGGTATCCACACATACATGTAGACAGCGTACCTTATTAAAACGAGACGCGAATCGACGACTTATCGGGCAATTAGTCGTGGCTCACGTCAAATATAACAACGACGCGAAATCTTATTCGCTGTACATTGACTTGTGTCTCCAAAACTTAATTACCATAATTTTACCTTATCTATCATCGTATAGTGTTATTTATGTGAAACTAGCAATGTATAACGCTACAAAAAATCGACAATAAAAATAAACGAATAAGAACTTATTATTGTCTAACAGCCTTAATCCTGTTAACAATGTGACATAACTAAACTCTATTTAGTATCAACGCGTGATTTGTATGCGTAAATCGTTGGTGAAAATATAAAGCGTCAATGTAAATCACGTCCATCGTTAGTCTTGTTAGTGTGGGTGGTTCGTCCGCGAGTGTGGTAGGCGCGCGGTGGAGCCGGCACGCGCGAACAAGAGAGCGATCACACTGCGCAAGTGCGCCTGATAACAACGCTCGCGTCGCGAATTATTCACGTGCTGTCAACTTATGAATTATTATTCTGTTAACAACACCGGCTTAATGTTGAAACGTCGTATGCTCTGTAATTAGACTTCAGATCATCTTGAGATTATGATTTTTAATTATGCCACAATATTGATTCATTCGTCTCTTTCATGTTTCTTCTAAGAAGTAGGTAACTGATGTTTTTGTCTTGACCGAAGTCAAATAAAAGTCAAAAGAAGCTGCGACAGTGCAATGACAGATTAAATGGCTCATCGAGTCAACGCCTACTTACGATTCAAAAAGTATTGATACCCTTGTCTGTGGGACTGATGGACATTTGCGCGGGAAAATAAACAAGCACTGCAACAAGCAACCTCACAAAGTTAGTTGAAAACTCAAATTTGACATGACAGTTATCGCTTAACTGTTTGTTTTACTAAACTTTAATAGCCCGATTTACGGACATTAAATCAACAATATTCATAATCTTCTCGTATTAATATTAATGAGCATAATAATTTTCGAAGATTAAGATAAATAACATTGAAAAACTTGATATGGTTCTGACAAACGGGTCTATCGGTTAATAGAAACATAAAATTATGCATATGTGCCGTAGCAACACCTTTTAGACGGCCCCCAATGGCGGATAGAGCTAGCTTAATAACAAACGAAGAGAAAATAAAACTGATTCTGACAGTAGGTATATGTATGTCAGTTTTCAAATAAAATTTAGTGACCTTGTAAGGCGGTGACATTCAAGCGAAAATGTCGGGGTAGCCCGCGAATTCAAATTTTCTTACGTTTTTTTGAAATTGCGGATCTGATTCTATGATTTTTATGTTGATCAAAATATCTATGATTCGCAATCGTCACAAATATGTTTTCACGTAGGTACCAATAAATTATTATGGGTCCGTATTGAAACATCCTATTAGTAAATGATCCTATGAGCAAATGGTCCTAAAAACACAGGAATGAATGACAAACACAACTCTCGTACTTCATGACAATTAATTAAGTATTTATTTAAATTAATCACATTATTATATGACTAGGTACTGTTTTCTGAATTTTAAATGTTAATAATCGCACCCACGATATAGGAGAAATTCTAAATGTCGGGCAACGTTAAAAAAACTATTTATTTAGTGAAAAAAAAAAAGATATTTGAAGCCAATTCTAGTATTGATGATTCTAATGATTAAAGCATCCCCCTTATTTCCTACATTAGGTATATAAGAATATTTGCAACGCTAAAGGCTCAGCTTGAGCACGCTCAGATTTGATAACATTGTTATAAATATAATATCATTGCCAGTATAAAAATAACGAGTTAGGTTAGCTATTTCGTAACTCCTACTTTGTCACAAAGAAGAAGAATTATATGGCTTCAAGGATGACGGGTATCAAGCTATGTTTACTTTTTTTACTTGCAATTTAAATAGCTTGCAAATATTATTAAATTAAATAATTAGTACAAAAAATGTTTGAAAGATGTTTGAGGCTTTAGTAGATAAACTATCTGGTGCTTTAAATGTAAATCATGAATAACTACTATTTACTTACCTATTTTGATGAAAAAAACACAAAAGTGAAAATCACTTGTTTATTAAAAAGTCATATTATTTTTACACAACCCTCGTGCGTGGCTTTCATTATAATAATCGTTTAGCTGCATACATTATCTGAAAACACATAAATTATACTACAGTATTTATTTAATAGACAATATGCGTAATTTTATTATCAAAAGAAAAACCATACACGACAAAACAAAGAAAACTTTACATAATAGGTAACAAACAACGTTCGAAACGGACTGAAATATAATGTCAGTGCATTCAATAAAAAATCAAATCAAAAAACTTCATTTCGAACAAGAGTCTATATGGGTTAGTAGCAAGTACTTAGGAGCTATGTTAGTGCGACATTAAGAGAAAAAATCAATTCAAAACCACACAGCAGCCCAATTGAAAAGTCCGAATTAATTAAAAACTACAATTTAACCTTATTAATATACTTAATCCAATTCATACCATCATTACATTTAATATAATTTAATTTACCCTAAACTTAACTACTGCAGAAAAAAAAAGTATATTTAAACGTATTAAAGTAAAACATTTGCTAAATCAACGAAATGTTAAGAGCAATAAATTAAACACTGAATAATCGATGACTTTATTATCCACAATAAATAACGCTTTATTCAAATAGTTGCAAATATAACACATTAATTACACTGACGCTAACAAGAAGTGATCAGCAACGGCTATGTTTCGTAACAAACACCATCTTTTTAAATAATTTATGAGATTATTATAATTTTGTTTGCACAAAAGTAGCGAAAGCGTTGAATTGAATATTTTCGCGCCTTTTCTAAATTCGTTTGTAACATACTGCGGCGGATCTTAATTTTACTTACGTTTTAGTTAGCAAGAAAATCATTTAAATTTAATACTAGAATTACGTCAATTCAAAAAAAAAAATGATACTTTATTTATTTTTATCATGATTTTCATAAAATTACAAAGTCGAGCGTCAGCGACTACTAACGCCATCTATTGACATGATTGTGTAAACTATGAAGCGTTTCACGAGCATTTTCAGGAAAGCTGAAAACTAGTCGTGTAAAGTGTTTTCTGTATTAGGTACAAATGGGTTTTTTATATATTTAATTTACTGCATGATTTTCCTCAATGTTTACTTCAGTACCTACCTACATAAATGATAAAAAAGCGGCCGATAGAACAAAATGATAATTTTTTGATAACAATTATTTCCTTATCGGTGTCAGGTATTTTCCTTAAGTATATTTTTTTAGGTATCTAACTTGCATACCTATCCATGTCCTACCAGAATACAGCTAGGTAACAGTAGGTACCTTAAGTAGGTACCTTAAGTAAGTACCTTAAGTAGGTATCTAGTATGTGTGCTGATATAGGTATCTACTACGTAGTACATATGCAATCGAATAAATTATCTCTCAGACTTAGTCTAAGGTAGCTACCTACTTACATAATAGCGCGTTATTTTTCTGTAAGTTTCACGTTTTGTTATATCGTGTCGCAATGATTACATGACCAAATTGTGACATGAAACCGAAGTTATTTTTAGCTAACATAAAAAAGTGTGTTTTTATAATAAAGCCTTTTAACCCTAAAGATTAATATGGTGTTCTTTGTGATGCCATTAAAGTATTAATACAACCGTATGTTTAACCTTTTTATTTCTAAATAAATTAAAAGAACAAAAATATATAATTCAGTCAGTCCTCTAGTCAGTCAGAGGTAGCAATGAAATAAGTTTACGCTACTCTCCGCTAGGAGCGGTATCTGGTCAGGATTAATACAATGTTAAACGCGCAGGCGCATTCAAACATCTAACATTGTGATAGTTTGATAAATTCATTTGAATGTCATTATGAAACATGACTGATGAGTTATATAAAGTACATACCTGCCTCAGAAAATATAAGGAAAGGAAGGTAGCTTTTCATCTACAGGTACTCCAGGATGCCTGAAGAGGGCGCCTCTTTAGCGGCTGGGCTGGCTCTAGTGACATCTACAGCTCTGATCGATTTTAAAATATACTTCCAAATTCTCTTTCATATCAACCTGTATGTCCCCAGCCGTACCCGATCGGGTACGGTGCATTGTTATTTTAATTGTGTCTGTAATTGCGGGTATGGAAGAACTACAAATAAATTCAGGAAGTGATATTGGTTCAAGTACGTACTTTAAAAAAATAAATAATTAATACCCAACTAACAATATACTTAATTAAATAAGAATCTACATAAAATACTAATCAATTCAAATAAACCAACACCACCAATAAACAAAGCAGCTAATGTGTAATATTTATACGTGCATGAGATAGAAACTATTTTATTAGTACGGAACTCGACGGGCGAGGTATAAAGTAGCCGCTGTAGACTTGGTAGGAAATATCCCAGTGTTTTGAATCTAGAATCTTCGCTGGCTGCGGAGAGCACGATAGGACATCGCTCGTAAACTCACAACGGAGACACAAACACAAATGACTTCGGAGGACTTTCGAGTCTAGTAGAGAGGACGACTGGTTTGGTGAGCTAGTTTCTGGTTAATATAGTTCAGAATTAAGTTGATATTAAAAAAAAAAACATTTTAAAGTGACATATTTTCGCGATAAAAATGGAAAAAAATATGTATGACACATGACATTGACACATGCTACCGAAAAGCCAATTATGTCAATCATCATCATCATCATTTCAGCCACAAGACGTCCACTGCTGGACATGGGCCTCCCCCAAAGAGGGGTTTTTGCCATAATCGCCACGCTTGGCAGGCGGGTTGGCGATCGCAGTATACGGTTGTTACAAAGCACAGAGAACGCTGCTGCCCATTCTCTGGTAAGTCCCTTAGTCGCCTCTTGCGACACCCACGGGAAGATATGGGAATTATGTCAATCATGTTGTTTTAAAAAGACAAAACCGCTTAAAAACGATTGCGGTCCTGTCTAGGCCCTTTGGGTGATTATCGGTGCCTATGCTAGATTTTTTTTTGTTTATTCATTTTACTCCAGTGTAAATATCCTCTGCGTAACATCTGCGGTTTGAAACTTGGGCGGATTGCCCTGGGAAAAACAGAAGAACTCTTGATTCCTATTGGTAGTAGTCAAATCTCTTATATTTATCAAATGAGAGCTAACAAATCATAGGTTAGGGAAGGGATACACTTACAAAAACTCGAGCTTTCTAAAAAATCAGAGTTGTGTTTTCATGATGAATAGTCAATGACTGGAAAATCATAAAAAAGAAACTATTTTTTTTCGGATGGGATATCATCAAATGACTCCTCCCGCTCTTGACGGAGCAGGAGGGAGTGTCAGACTTTAAAGAATCTTATGATTATTATTTTTACTTACTCATTAACTTCTAACACTTCCCTGGATTAGTTTAATTATTCCTAAAATATCGAACACAAACCGTTCATAGTTCTGTGGCATTTTGTAGCACGCTTTGGTCACCTAGACGTAGGCTCTGGCCGGTTCTCAGTTGTTGCACTAAATATATATAGAAAGGCTTTCTGTCTGAATGTAATGTGTACTAGGGCCCGGTTTCTCGACGGAGTTAAACTTAATCAACAGGTACTTACTTCTGTCAAATGATTGTGGAATACCGTACACTGAATTGGGGTTACTTTCGGAGAAAATCTCGTCTTATTTACTTGCGTTCTAGTAGGTATTTAGGACGTGTATATTTTCGCCATTGAAACGGATTGTTAACAATTGGACAGAGACGCAACCTATAGTTGGTGCCAGTTAAGATGAGAATAGCGGTCACTAACCCACCTACGTTTATAAAACTTCTTAACTTTGAAAACCAAAAATATGCCTGTTCAAGTCTTGAATCGTCATCTACTTATCGTGATCTTCAACATTTTTTTCTAATGAAAAACGACACATGGTTTATTTGTTTTGGTTCGTACGAAGAGATATTAGGGTAAGGGCAATGACCGCTATTCTCATCTTAACTGGCACCAACTATAGACAGTAAAGCCTATAGTAGATACATAGACTGACATAATATGTTCACATTGACATATATGTATTGGATTCATTTAAATAATTTACCTAATCCTCCAATTAATATTAAACATGTCTGGCTCGAGAGCTTGAAATATGTTTTAATTTTCAAGTTAGGCGAAATTCAGATGTCTGGAAGCTTACTTTATTTACTGACAATAATAAAAATAAATAAAAAAAATACATTATTTTTTGGTCCGCTGGGCAAAAGCTTCCTCCATGGCTTTCCAATTTTGTTCATCATTTGCCTTCAAAAATGAATGTTTTCATATTTAGAAATTAAGATTTTTTTGGAAGCTCCAAGCACACACGAACAATAATTACCAAGCTGATGTCAGGCTTCAATTCTACTCTCACATTACCGCCTCAACTTATACTACACAAATTAGCAGTAGCTACTAACATCAAAACGGGTTATTCAGTTAGTCGATACTTCGATAGTCTGTACAAGCCTTAAAAGTGTGAAAGGCCGATCAGCTATCGATTCGATGATTCGCCATTGTTTCGGCATGCGGGATCAGACCCGAATATCGGTCACCGGTCCACTACAATATGTAGTGCCATATATCTGACATCATTATTGTTTAACCACAGTAATTCGCTGCCGAATAAGCTTTTATTATTTCATATTTTATTTGAAATGGATTCAGGAATTGTCATTAACAGTGTTCTACTTTGGTGTACTTTTGGTACTTCGTTACAGCATTTGGGCGATAAGAACAATAAATTTAACAAATAAAAATATTCAGATCATTAATGTCCCCAGCCGTGCCCGATCGGGCACGGTGCATTGTTATTTTAATTGTGTCTGTAATCGCGGGTATCGAAGTGCTACAGCTTTTGACACGGCATTTATTTTCTTACTAGTTTTGACAACAAGACATGAGTTTTGTGCTTGAGTAATACCGTAGTGCTTGCATTGACCAATCTGATTGGAGTAAGGGGCCGGCTCCACTAGCGACAGAATCGCGGCGATATTATCGTCCTTGCTACGTTTTTTCTGTACACTCTCCTTTGGGCCGTCTCCACGAGCGAGAGAATAAATGGCGATATTTTCGTATAGAAATACGTTGAATCGCCGCGATTTGCTCGCTCATGGAGGCGCCCCCTTAGCGCAAATGCGCATGCGACCAAAGCGATGCAATGTTCTCATACTGAAGCACCTAAGTACTCACATCGATTTTAAAGGCGACTTTAGCACTTTTTATTTATAACTAGCTACCGTGTGTAGCCGTGTGGTATCCGGTAGAGTAGAATAGAACCAACCCATTACACTCACGGGTGTCGTATAAGGCGACTAATGTCTGAGGCAGAACACCTTGCGCCTCCGTAGACCTGAGAATGGGCAGCAGCGTTTTCTGTTAGTCTTTCATCACTGCGATCTCCAATCCGCCTGCCAAGCGCGGAGATTACGGCAAATTCCTCCCATCATGGGAGAGGCTTATGTCCAGCAGTGGACTTTATGGGCTGTTGTTGTTGTTGTTGTTGTAGCTGTAACCCGCGACCTTCGTCCTCGTAAAATGATTAAAAAAAACTATCATTTCCTTTGAATCGGATTGTGTTAAAATTTTCTGAAAAAAATGTATTTTTGTTATAAGTACCGTATATTTGCTCAAAAAGCCGCTAAGCTGAAGTGGGACTGGACTGGCCACGTCTGCCGCATGCTCAATGAGCTGTGGGTCAAAATAGCCACTTTCTGGAGCCCTGACACAGCCAGAAGGCGTCGCGGCAGACTTCGTAGAAGATGGCGGGACGAGCTGGATAAAACCAACGACCAGTGGTCCACATTAGCCCTGGATAAAAACAACTGGAAGTCATGCGGAGAGGCCTTTGCCCAGCAGTGGGATGAAGCAGGCTAAGTATCAGTATCAGTACCGTATATTACTTTCATAATTATACATTCAGCAAAAAGCTGTTTTGAAAACATCGATTTTGAAATTACAAACAGAACATGGACAGTTCAATTTTATTTATTTGTATACGAGTAGATAGTATGTCTTGTCTTTGCCTGGGGGCCTAAAATGGCTGCTTTATCAGCTTTTTTTTTTCGTTTTTGATCAATACCATAAAGACCATTAAAAGAATATTAAATTTTTAACGTGATTTGTATTAAGATTCTGATAAAGCAGCCATTTAAGGCCCCCTGATCCTTGTCAACATACACCATCACCAAACCATCACTTACACCAGTTTACACCACCACAATCTAAATAACGACATCTCCTTTAAAGCCTGAACTACAGCTTTCAAACACAGTCCTCGCCACTACTGGTTAATTTATTTAACGGACTCCACATTAAATAGATGGATATTACAGTTTCATCATTACAGAATCATGGTCCGGCAGAAACAATAAGGTCCAAAGTACGCCCACAGGCTGGGAGATAAATTTCCTTCTTGTTTCTATGTCTCCTTTTTACATTGAAGCACTTTATACGCAGTAGGCTCTCGGTTAGATGTAGTGTGGTGCAAGTGACAAGCAATCATCGTGCTTATTTATTTATAAGCTCTTTCTTCAGTTTTTTTTTGTGTGATGTTAAAGTATAACTCTTACTTCAGCATGCCTTTTGACAAAGGCCTCTTCTAGCTGTTTCCGATGTTTTCTATCTATCTCGGGCCACTCTCCTCCAGTTAGAGCCCTATCTCGGGTCACTCTCCTCTAGTAAGAGCCCGCTGTAAATCTAATAGTCAAGTAAAAAACTTTTTTTTAGTGAGTTGATGTTTTAGCCCAGTTGCACCACAAATCTGAATATCAACCTGCAGGACCTAAACGAAAAATCACTATATTCCTATCATGGTTTAGGAGTGCACAGTGACTGAATGCCGTTTTTATGAAGTTTAGCTAAATATGATTTGCATTGCAAGTATACCTTAGTGCGTTATGAATTGAGCCATTTACAGGTTACTTTCCTGATTCGGCAAACACAAACAACTTAAGTTTTTAGGGATGATCTCTCACTTCTTCATATTAATCTAACTTTTATTCTGGTCTATAGAGAGAGGTGAGGACAATTCCACTGTTACCATCCATTAGAAGAAAAGGGAACACTGTCATATCTAATAGGTAACGCCTCCATTCAACCCCATTACAAGTCTGTTATCCTGTTATCTAATCACGAGTATGAACGATTACAATTATTGATTTTGATAATAAACCATACCATATGTAATTATATCTAGAGCACAACACTAATAATGCTATTATAGTTATTTATGCAACTGTTGTATAATGAGGGGTATTAAAACACGAATGTGGGTAATAGTAATAGTAATGTGATAATAGTATCACATGAGTGTTTTAATACCTAATTATGTACAGTTGCATACAAGACTTTATCTACATCCATGATATGAATCCTCCATAAAAGGTTCTGAAACCATAGGGTGCTGCAGTGTTCTGGAATGTTTAATTGCTTGTATTTAATACAAACAAACCGTGTACAAGAAGTAATATAATTATTTACATTTTGGATTGTTCAATTATCAAAATTCACAAAGCTTGTATCACTCATTTTTGTAAACAACAAAGTACATAATGCAATACTAATATCCAAATGTCCTATAAGTTTTTTTTTTAATTACGGCGCTGTGGTAGTGAATCGCACGTGCTAGACGTTCGATTCACCACCACATTCGATGTTCTTTTTTTAAAACGAGTTGCATAATGAAATTCAGTACAACATTATAACACCCGTTTGGGTGTTATAATGGTTATTATGACACTGGCTGTTTTAATGTTGGCCATAAGCTAACTGTTTCAGATACCTTTATAGAGGATTTATAGCATGGGTGTAGATAAAACATATAAATGCCTAGCATTTCTTGAATTTACACTCAGTAACTGTCACGGAGTCTGACTGGGCTCGCCCCTATTACATGGGACTTAAACATAACTGGCGAAATGTTATGTATACCTCTGCCTAACTCTGGAAGATTACACGGTGTGGTATTATGTAACATAATCATCATCATCTGCCTAGCCTTTTCCCAAGTTTTATTGGGGTCGGCTACCTGTCTAACCGGATGCAGCTGAATACCAGTATTTTACATGGAGCGACTGCCTATGACTACCCAGTCCCTGAATGGTCTGACCTCCACAACCCAGTTAGCACTTGGTAATACGATACCCCTTGGTAACACTGGTTGTCAGACTTTTTGGGCTACTGACTACCTCTAACGACTGTCAAAGATCACAAATGACAGCTGGGACCAATAGCTTAACGTGCTTTCCGAGGCACGGAGGATACTCGGTATGTAATGGGTGGTCACCAATCCACAGACCAACCTAGGCAAGCATGGCTTAACCTAACGATCGACCCGAGCGGCTATTTAGCCACGAGCTCCTTACTCATTTTTCAAATATATACCGTAATACAATGACATGAGAGTCACATAACGCACTCGTGAATTGCATAATCTATTTTATCTACACCCATGCTATAAATCCTCTATAAAAGTATCTGAAACAGATAGCTTATGGCCAACATTTAAACAGCCAGTGTCATAACAACCTACTAAATTTCATTATGCAACTCGTTTAAAAAAAAGAACATTGTCTAGCACGTGCGGTTCACTACCACAGCGCAAAAATTAAAAAAAAAAACTTATAGGTTAATTCGAATTCACGTCTTAAACCGCCATTTTTGTTCGATATTTGGATATTAGTATTGCACTAAGTATAGTGCAACACAAAAGAGTAGAAATTAAATGAGGGTGCTGCGATCGCTCAGGTGGCAACCCAGTTAGTACGACCTAGCTGATCTTGATTATTATTATTGGTCTAATAGCTATAAATAATGAGAAAATAATTATTTTAAATAAGTATGTTTATTAATTCATTGCTTTCAATAAGTTCCTCATAGATAATAAATAGATTTGGTACGTAATAGTAATAAAACTACAAGTTCACTCAAATATATATTATGAGGGGCGACCTTTTCTGTGTATAGCTGGAGTCGAGAATTTCCCGACGTTTTGCACAATTCTGCGCACTGTGCTTACAGAAACACCTAAAACAAACAAAGCATGTTATTAACATAAGCTTATAGATACAACTTTAAATTAGTGCTCTATCTTCATAAATAATATAACTGCTGTCAGTCCGACGAAAAAAGTCCCGTGCAAATATATTCATAACGTGAAAATATTTTAAAATTGTTTCTTTCCATTAGTCGGTTGCTTCAACAAATATGGTATAGCAAAAAACGTATTTGGTAATACGCAATTAATTACATTAAATGTTGTTGCCTTACTATCAATGTTGTTAAGTCGCGCTATAACTACAAGGGTATTTGTTTATCTTAGCATAACCTCAAAAATGGTAGACAACTAATTTGTAAATACTATTTAGATCGAAAATTTTGCTCCCTGAATGTAATAATCGTTTGTAATTAACGTTTACTGCAACTTTCAATAGTTACTTACCAGTAAAATCTGCTGTGCGATGGCAAACATCTTCGAAGTAGGATAGCAGCTTCCCAGCTTGTAATTCGGTCAAACACCGCATGAAAACTTAAACATTATATCACGGGCACCTCCACGAATTACCTTATTCATGATATGTCGCTGTTTTCCTGTCCACACTCAGAAATAACACACAAAAACCAAAATTCTAATGAATAAAGAAACCGATCGAGAAGAATTGACAGCTCAAGTACTAATTTTAGATGTTGCCAGAAAATGAAAAATTTTAGTTCCCAAATATTTAATTTCTACTCTTTTATGTTGAGCTTTACTTTGTTGTTTACAAAAATGAGTGATACAAGCTTTGTGCATTTTAATAATTGTACAATCCAAAATGTTAATAATTATATTATTACCTATACATGGTTTGTTTGTAATAAATACTCAGCAATTAAACTTTCCATGATTTTACATATACTTCTTACAACACTGCAACATCCTATGGTTTCAGAACCTTTTATGGAGGATTCATATCATGCATGTAGATAAAGTCTTGTATGCAACTGTACATAATTAGGTATTAAAACACTCATGTGATACTATTATCTCACATTCGTGTTTTAATACCCCTCATTATACAACAGTTGCATAAATAACTATTATTATTATTAGTAACAATATTTTTATACATTTTTTGTACTAACTATTTGACGAAAACTAGCCGAGTTTAAGTTTAACAACCACTAAAGTTCAGTCTCTCATATTATGTAACATAATATTGTTTGAAAAATGGGCATTACAAACTTACTAAGCTTTAAAAGCTCCTGAAACATACTCATTTAAAAACTTGCAGAGCTTTAAAAGCTTTTCAAATCCGCCCGCTGTCCGCTCCAAACTTAGATCTCTCTATATGCTAGACATGCGTATGTCTATGCAGGACACAGTCAATGAACTGGCAGAGGTCAGGTGAAATTATCTCGTACGGCGCGTCTTACGCGACATGTGAGTCACAATAGACGGATACAGCTTATCTCGCTACTGATGCCCGAGAATTTGGTGACACCTTGTGGTAGGTTCTGGAAAGTTCTAGAAAAAAAGCTGATAGTAAATGAATCTTAAATGGGTTAAAATTGACGTTAAACGGGAGGTATGGCGTGTTTAAGTCTTCGATTATCGGAAAACTCGAACTGAAGGAAAGTTTTTGAAGTGACTCAAGTTACGGGTTAAATAAGATTTTTTTATAAAATTTTAAATATTGGATTTTTATTTTTAATTAATTATGGTATCCGCATTATGTGACCTTGTTTACTGGTACGTCTGGCTAGGTACACAAGTTGTAGTAGTATGTGTCTATACACTTAGTAAATTAACACCTAGCACCAACAACTACAGTAAAATTTATCGTTTAATCTGCCGAATGAAGTGACACGAAAGTCATTAGGGTGCCCTTAGTCTCACATTGTATTTTGCATTCGTTAAGATTGCAATAAGCCGGTCCACGCCAAGACGTTCAATGACACTCGGTGAGGGGCGGGGGGGATAGGGGGTGGAGGGGGTTAGAGGCTGCGACAGTGCAGCCGACATCTCGCCCGCTATCGCTCTGAGATCTGTTCACATGACTTTGTGTAGAGTTGCACGTAGTGCGACAAGGATCATATTGGTATGTCAATTTTTCGAATCAGCTGGTATTAATTTTAACTTTTCCTTGTTTCGGCAGAATTGTTTATGAAATATGTAGGTAACTAATGTTAATATGTAGGTAGGTATTGTGTTTTTTTGCGTGTAACCGCTATCTAACCTGACGATAAGTGACGATGCGGTTGACAATGAAACACGCTTGCCTAGTGTGCATTTACTCGTATAGGTATTATAAATTATGTACCCATTTTTTGACGAATCGTTTTTTCTCCAAAACTCTTGAGCCCTACTCCTAAACGCTTCGTCCGTATATTTGGATCTCCATCTCTCTCGCGCACGTCTGCAGATGACTGCGAGTGAGAGAGACGGATAGATTTGGAGAAAAAACGATTCCTTTTGCTTTTGGGTAGGTAAGTATGTAGGTAAGTATGTATTGATTGAAATTAATTAAATTGATGACACAATTAATTGTTAATACGATCATAACAAGAGGAGAAAGATACAGTCATATTACGAAAAACTTATAATCCCCTAGATATCAGTCATGAAAAACAAATGTACCTCTATAAGTATTAATATTAGAAGGTACTCAAGCCGGCTTATTCCTAAAATCCCCCTAAAAGTCCCCATAAGGGGGAAAAGTGGAGTCTAAAAAGAAACGTCTAGAATTCCTCACTCATATAATCCCCCTTAGGGGGGGCCACAGCACACTCTATTAGATATTAGTTAATAGGCGCACAGTGAGGCTGTGAGTCTGCGTCGATAGCCGATGCGATCCGATGTCTCATACGCGCTGCTCCTTACACGTCTGTACCTATATCACGGAGATAAGTTCCAAGGATTAGCTCAATACTTAGAAACACTTTGAAGTATTGAACTGTTGAATCTAAGAATTGTTTTCGTGTGAGGGATAAATCATAGAGAAGCTTTCCAGGTCCAAAAAATTTTTGAAAGGCTATGCAGCAATGATGATGAGAATCAATTTTTTTTGCAGTTAATTAAACAATTTAACATTAAATAGGTAACACCAGTTTATACTGCTACCTATCAGTTAACTACGATGTGAATTCTCGAAAGCTAATATTTGCAAATGGACCAACCATTATGTCATCAATACCTATAGCTTACAAACAGGAATAGATTCTGCACTATCTCCCCTGAAATGTTCCAATAATGGGTCCTGAAGTGGCCTCTTACGAAATTGATGACGAGTGTCTTGTTGACCTATCCACAACAATCACATGCGAGGTCAAACGAAACGATTCACAGCAGAAACTGCATTAGCACCCTTTGAAGATAATAAAAGTAAACTGTTGGAGTACTGGGCCTAGAAGAAATTGTTCACAGAAGTTTCTTTTAATCTAATTAAGTAGTCTAGTGGTAGCTTGCACGACTGCCGAGCATGAGGTCCTGGATTTGATTCCCGGGTCGGGCAAAGTGTCACTTAAATATTGGGTTTTCCCATTAGGAATTTCTCAGTAGCAGCCATGGAGTCTGGATTTGTCCGGTTGATGGCAATAGGCTCGCCCCCTATTACATGAGACTTAAATATAATAGATGACGAGTGTCTTGTTGACCTATCCACAACAATCACATGCGAGGTCAAAGGAAACGATTCACAACAGAAACTGCATTGGTACCCTTTGAAGATAATAAAAGTAAACTGTTGGAGTATTGAGTCTAGAAGAAATTGTTCACAGAAGATTCATCATCTGCCTAGCCTTTTCCCAACTATGTTGGGGTCGGCTTCCAGTCTAACCGGATGCAGCTGAGTATCAGTATTTTACATGGAGCGACTGCCTATCTGACTTCCACAACCCAGTTCATACTGGGTAATATGATACCACTTTTGGTAAGACTGGTTGTCAGACTTTCTGGGTCACTGACTACCTGTAACGACTGTCAAAGATGGACAAATGACAGCCGGGACCAACAGCTTAACGTGCTTTCCGAGGCACGTAGGAAACTCGGTATGTAGGTTGGTCACCTATCCACAGACCAACCTAGGCAAGCACAGCTTAACCTAAAGATCGACCCGAGTGGCTGTTATTATTTAGCCACGAGCTCCTGTTCACAGAAGATTATTATCTAATTAAAACAACTGCCTCGTTGGTCTAGTGGTAGCTAGCGCGACTGCCGAGCAATGAGTTCCTGGGTATAATTCCCGGGTCGAGCAAAGTGTTATTGGGTTTTCCCATTAGGAATTTCTCAGTAGGAGCCACGGAGTCTGGATTTGTCCGGTTGATGGCAATAGGCTCGCCCCCTATTACATGAGACTTAAACATAATAGATGACGAGTGTCTTGTTGACCTATCCACAACAATCACATGCGAGGTCAAACGAAACGATTCACAGCAGAAACTGCATTAGTACCCTTTGAAGATAATAAAAGTAAACTGTTGGAGTACTGGGCCTAGAAGAAATTGTTCACAGAAGTTTCTTTTAATCTAATTAAGTAGTCTAGTGGTAGCTTGCACGACTGCCGAGCATGAGGTCCTGGATTTGATTCCCGGGTCGGGCAAAGTGTTACTTAAATATTGGGTTTTCCCATTAGGAATTTCTCAGTAGCAGCCATGGAGTCTGGACTTGTCCGGTTGATGGTAATAGGCTCGCCCCCTATTACATGAGCCTTAAACATAATAGATGACGAGTCTTGTTGACCTATCCACAACAATCACATGCGAGGTCAAAGGAAACGATTCACAGCAGAAACTGCATTAGTACCCTTTGAAGATAATAAAAGTAAACTGTTGGAGTACTGGGCCTAGAAGAAATTGTTCACAGAAGATTATTATCTAATTATAACAACTGCCTCCTTGG
Source organism: Xestia xanthographa (assembly GCA_905147715.2). Taxonomy (NCBI): domain Eukaryota; kingdom Metazoa; phylum Arthropoda; class Insecta; order Lepidoptera; family Noctuidae; genus Xestia; species Xestia xanthographa. Next base: position 11,217,830 of record LR990653.1, on the reverse strand, counting down.
TCTAGTGGTAGCTAGTGCGACTGCCGAGCAATGAGCTCCTGGGTTTGATTCCCGGGTCCAGCAAAGTGTTACTTATTGGGTTTTCCCATTAGGAATTTCTCAGTAGGAGCCACGGAGTCTGGATTTGTCCGGCTGATGGCAATAGGCTCGCCTCCCATTACATGAGACTTAAACATAACTTGTGAAATGTGGATGTACCTACTATGTGAGGTACACTTTTACACATAACCCTTTGGGGATTAGTTCTTTTTTATATTTGTTTTTATATTACAATCTAGCCTAATACCTAAGGCATAAGCAATTTGAATCTAACTTAATTTGCTAAAAGTAAAATTATATCTAAGAGCACGTCCGTTGCGTTTACTTAGCGTCTATTAAGGCGAAGTCACTTTGTTCTTGTGTCCACTTATATAGCTAGGTACTATATTACACTCGCGGTAAAGTCACAATTATATTACACTACACTAACTCAAAAGGTTTAGTCCTTTTGAGCCTTCTCACTATGTCCGTGTTATCGAGGAGCTGGATGGCCTCGACATTAACATGATGATGAAGCCGATGTTCATGAGCTTCTGCATGTTTTTGGATTATATTGTTTACGAACTCTATATTCAGGTCCCGATGGATGTCGTCAATTCTTATATACCAAGGCGCATTCACGATGTTCTTGAGTACTTAATTGTTCTGGAATGTTTGTATAATTTCTATATTGCTTTCTTTGGCGCTACCCCATAGTTGTATACCATAGGTCCATACTTGGCATAAGGACTGATTTGTAGAGCAGGATTTTGTTAGGAACTGACAACGCGGAATGCCTTCCTAGTAACCAGTTCATGCTTCTGTAACGAATTTCTAATTCTTCTCGTATCTTTTTGACATGGGCTTTACAGAGAAGCTTTGCGTCTAAGGTCATACCAAGATATTTGGCAGTGTTTTCGTACGGTACAATTTTGTTGTTTATGTACACTGGGTTGTGTTCTGGTTTCTTGTTAGTGAAGTCAATGTGAATGGATTTTGTTTCATTCAACTTGATCTTCCACTTTTTGATCCAATCATAGAATTGGTTTATCCCTGTTTGTACTTTTACCACAGCTTCCTTGTCACTAGATCCTGTGGACATTATTGCGGTATCATCAGCAAAAGTAGCAATAGTTGCATTTTCTAGTTCTGGTATATCACATGTGTACAATAGGTACAGGACCGGGCCTAGAACACTTCCTTGTGTTACACCAGCTTTTATTTCTTTTAGTTCAGAATAGGCATTTTCTTGCCTTACTCTAAAGACTCTACCAGTTATATATGATTCTAATATATCTGCGAACTGTTTTGGCAACATAGTTCTTAGTTTATAAATCAATCCCTTGTGCCAAACTTTGTCAAAAGCCTGGGCTACATCTAAAAATACAGTAGCACATACTTTCCTATCTTCAAGAGCTTCTTCAATTACTGTTGTAATTCTTTACACCTGATCTATCGTTGAGTGTTTTTCTCTGAATCCAAATTGATAGTCTGGTATAATGTTACTATTTTCTATAATAGGTTTCAATCGTTTTAGAAGTAGTTTTTCGAAAAGCTTTGACATCACTGGCAGAAAGGAGATAGGCCTGTATGATGATGCATCTTGAGGTGGTTTTCCTGATTTGGGGATCATGATCACTTCTGCAACCTTCCATAGGTCTGGAACATGCTTTAGTCTAAAAGAAGCATTGAGTATCTTAGTAAGTTTTACCAAGGCTTTTCTTGGCAGATTCTTTAGGATTTTGGGGATTAGTGGCGTGATATTATGCTATGCAAAAAAAAAACAATATTTAAATTCATTTTTATTTATCAAAGAAAGGGGTTAAATAGGGGGTGCAATTTCATTATAAAAACCCATCGGGTGCAAATACTGAAACAAAATACAGAAAAACAATAGACCATCACGTTGTATAAAAATCATAATCATTTATTCATTTGCGATATAATATAATAAAAATGTATGTATAAATAATAAAAAAATAAAATACTTGACAAACAAACCAACTACTGCAAGAGTAAAAAAAACGAACTTTTCTTCACTTGTTTAGAATGCAGGTCATACCCATAGATCTTATTAAAAAGAGAAGCTTTCTCTTTACATAATGACGGCTGGCATCCATTCGTTGACGAAATCAGTGCAGTGCAGTCTTTCACTTGTGCAACAACTTTGGCAAGCAAACGAGGAGAGTACTAACAAACAGTTACTTATGAAAGCGATGTAATAATCCTCTTTGTGCCGTATATATGTACCTACTTATATAGCGGTAGGTACTCACGTTTCATCATCTGCCCGCTTAGCATGAACGCCGTAGAAACGAAAGATAATCGACAAATCTTTTCTTCATCTGTCATTTTGTCGATTCAGTGACAGATGAACAAAAGATTTGTCGATTCTCTTTCGTTTTTACGGTGTTCATGCTAAGCGGGATGGTTAGCCTTTTCAAAACTTTGTTGGGGTCGGCTTTCTGTCTTACCGGACGCAGCTGAATACCAATATTTTACATAGAGCGACTGCCTATCTGACCTGGCCAAACCAGTTGCTGGGTAACTCGATATCCCTTGGCTACACTGTGATATGGTCCAACTTTCGTTCTCCTGACTACGTCTTAAGAGGTGGCTGGCATCTGCTTACGAGAGGTTTTCTCCATGTAACTCCTCTTTGATGAGTGAATATAAATGTGCAAAAATAATATAATGTTGCTTATTACTCCAAACTTTAATTGGTACAATTGAAATATTTCTAACTTTATTATTACTCTAAGAAAAAAATATTCAAAGTGAAGCATTTTTTCTTTGTAATTTTGTAACTACTCCTAAACGGCACTAAAATTTAGTTTTTTTTTCTCACAAATATTTGTCACTTTTTTCTTCACAAAGTTTACAATTGGCATTTTGATCTAATGATTTATTAGGCTACAATTAAATAATTCTAACAGTATTTCAATCGAAGTTTGAAACACTACAAATAGAGTTATTAATTTAGCAGATACCCCAGCCCAGCCGTAAGAAAATTTGAATTTTGCGAGCTACTCTAGCGCTTCCACCTTCAGAATAATTTTCAAAAATCTAGGGATGACAGCCGGAACTGCTTTTTTTGCTTTACGAGGTATGGAGAACGAATGGAAAAACGGAGCTTCACTCAATCAGTTCACCGCATTTCACATTTATTTTATACTAGCGAGGGTGCCCCAGCTTCGCACGGATGCAACATAATACATTATAACCTTCCTCTTGAATCACTCTATCTATTGCTGAAAACTGAATTAAAATCCGTAGCGTAGTTTGAAAGATCTAAGCGTACAAACAGCGAGAGCGACTTTATTTGATACCATGTAAAGATTATAAAAAAAACATTTAAGTGGTTGAAATCTATAACCTACTCTAATCTAACTAAAGTGTAATTTAAGTAAAAATAAACCGCTCATCCTTCAAACTCATTTCTCTTGATTTGGATGTGAAAGGGTAGTACTAAAATTCCGGGAAAAGTCCTATAAAACAAAAGGTTCAAACTGAAAGCGAAGCAAAAAGAGGAAACGAAATTAAATAAAACAGAAGCGGATTGGATTGGTTCTAACTGACGATAACTAGATCATCAATCAACACCTCGAGTGGACCAAGAATAATGCCCATAAGGATGGTTATTCATAATCGTATTTTACCTAACATACTCGCAGTTATATCCTTACCTATTGTTAACATGCAAACCCCATTATATGTAGGTATCGTATGAATAACACATAAGGTCAAATGACAAACGCCGTACAACTCAGTTGTGGTTGTAAATATAAAGAGATGCGCCAAAAATGTATACAAAAATAAACGGCAAAGGTTTTACGGAGCGAAATCTACGTGGAAATATCAACGCGGCTCTTGCTCTGATGACGAGTGCTAGTGTTGGCACGCGACATGCTGTTCCAAAGTATCGATATTTGGAACCGAACTTAAACATAACTGGCGAAATGTGGGTGTACTACACCCAGCGGTGGCCCACTGGTGGCGGCCCCGACTTACGAACAGTAAGTCGTGGGTTCGAACCTAGACAGGTACTATCAAGGACACTCCCGCCTGACCACCACTAAGCTTATTTTTGCTTGCATTCGCAACATAGAAACGCTCTATAGCCCCGCCCCGTTGACTTTGTATAGAAATAATTAATAAAAAGATACCGAATCGGCCGAGCGCACTGACGACGCACGCCAAACGAGAGCTATTGTTATTTTGCGCGCCAAAGTTGAGGCTTTCCTAATAGGCCCAAACTTTAAGGGGGCATGGCTCGGCGCCTCCGAATGTTTTAAGCGAAACATTTTTAAAAAGGTCAGGCGGAAAAGACCCCGACTGTACATTCCTTTGTGTAATTTATTTCATCTCCACTGCCCTCAAAACGGTGAAAGAAAACATCGTGAGGAAACCGGTATGTCCTAGACCCAAAAAATTCGAAGACATGTGACATTTACCAAACCGCACTGCGCCCGCGTGGTGGATTATAGCCCATTCCCTCTTATAGAGAGGAGGCCTGTGTCCCAGCAGTGGGAACATTAATAGGGTGATGATGGTGATGATGATGCCTTACCCTACGGGGATTAAAGGCGAGATGTAATGTTATGTATAACTAGCGGACGTCCCGCGGTTTCACCCGCGTAGTTCCCGTTCCCGTGGGAGTACGGGAATAAAATATAGCCTAAAGCACTCACGAATAATGTAGCTTTCTACCAGTGAAACAATTTTTTAAATTGGTTCATTACCTCCGGAGATTACCCCCTACATACAAACTTACAAACAAATGTTACCTCTTTATAATATTATTATTTTGGGAAAAACATGTTCTGTTCTTAGCTCCTTATTATTATATTATTATTATTACTATAGATAGAGAAGTACGAAAGAAGAAAACTTGTTGCGCTGACCCCAAATAAATTATGATATCTAAGGTCAGCAGGACAATGACGACGTTTCTGAAAATTCTCTAATGATGGTCGATGAAAAAACTGTCATGAAAATTCTCTTATGATGGTTGATGAAAAAACTATCGTATGATTTACCAAGAACCTTATGATGTGATCACGAACAATGTAAACTATGGATTATGTCATTGTGGTTGCCTTCAATAAAGTTAAGTGCAGCGTTTAATGCACTATTATGTCGTTAGTTGCGACACGTGTAGTGTTGATAATAGCCTGAAAGACTGTGTTATTTATAGGTAGGTTACAGAAGTTCTGTGCCTGTATACCTTGTAACTAACTGAATAATTATGTACTTTATCATTGAATCATGTGCCTAACCTTTTTAGGGTTCCGTACCCAAAGGGTAAAAACGGAACCCTATTACTAAGACTTCGCTGTCTGTCCGTCTGTCCGTCTGTCCGTCTGTCCGTCTGTCTGTCACCAGGCTGTATCTCATGAACCGTGACAGCTAGACAGTTGAAATTTTCACAGATGATGTATTTCTGTTGCCGCTATAACAACAAATACTAAAAACAGAATAAAACTAATATTTAAGGGTGGCTCCCATACAACAAACGTGATTTTTTTGCCCTTTTTTTGATAATAATGGTACGGAACCCTTCGTGCGCGAGTCCGACTCGCACTTGGCCGGTTTTTTCCAACTATGTTGGGGTCGTCTTCCAGTCTAACTAGATGCAACTGAGTACCAGTATTTTACATGGAGCGACTGCCTATCTGACCTCCACAACCCAGTTCATACTGGGTGTTGGCGACAGATCTGGCAACCCTGTTGCTAGGTCTTGTTGTGTGGTAGTTGGCTAGCAACGGGGCGGTTTACCTATATTTTACTTTCTAAATATTGTGATTTAATATTAATTATACCCAATAAACCAAATTTTTTTAAAGATCTGTCAATTTTACATAGTTTAAATTTTAACTCTGACCATGAAATGATTCGTGCTACGTTACGAGGGACACATACAAAGAAAAGTCGAAGGCTGCACACTGAAGCGGTACCCTACATGAACAATAAAAATAACGCAGAGATAAGGAACAGATTAAATGAAATTCTAGAGAGAAGGGAAGAAAAAGAACACAATAAACCAATTGAGGCGACATATTGCGACTTTGTGAATACTCTTAAAACTGAAGCCCGAAAAGTGTCTACAAATAATAAAGTCATACTATCCACCGAAACAATTCAATTACTTAAAGAAAGAAAATTGCTTTTACAAGGCAAGAAAAACAAAGAAACACGAAAAGAGATTGCAGAAATAAGTAAAAATATCCACAAAAATATAAGGAAAGACAGAAAGCAAAAAAGGGCAAACACTTTCCAATATAATATAAAAAAAACAGGCGGAGTAAAGAAAGCGTTCAAAGAATTAGAATCGAAGAAGAATTGGATGCCAAATATGAAGGATAAACACGCAAGATACTGAAACTATACCGCCTATTCTAAAAGAAGAATCAGAAAGAGCTATTACTACGCAGAAGTTAGGAAAAGCAACCGGTCCTGATCAAATTACCAATGAACTTTTAAAAATATCCATGCCGGTAATTGTCCCTAAATTAACCAATTTGTTTAACGAAATAATAACAGCAGAAGTTATCCCAGAAGATTGGACGAAATCAATGATAGTTTTGTTGCACAAAAAAGGAGACAAAGGAGATATTAACAATTATAGGCCAATAAGCTTAATGTCTAACATATATAAGGTCTTTTCTAAAATACTATTGTTTAGACTAACTAACACCCTTGATGAAAACCAGCCGAAAGAGCAAGCTGGATTCAGGAGCAAATTCTCGACTATTGACCACATACACGTCCTACGCCAGATACTTCAGAAATGCAGAGAATACAACAAAATATATTATTTGGCTTTCGTAGATTTCAATAAGGCGTTTGATTCCTTAGAACACCACTACATATGGGAATCATTAGAACAACAAGGAGTCCCTAAAAAGTATATACGCATACTAAAAATCATTTATGGGAAAAGCACAGCACAAATAAAACTAGAAAGGGCAGGTGAAGAGTTCCGAATAGAAAGAGGAGTTCGTCAAGGTGACCCTATTTCGCCGAAGATATTCTCAGCTGTATTGGAGTTGATCTTTAGAAGACTGGGTTGGGATACTTTTGGACTTAACGTGAACGGAGAAAAATTGAGTCATTTAAGATTCGCGGATGATTTAATACTTTTCTCCGAAAGCCCGATAACTTTGGAAAAAATGCTACAGCAATTATCAGATGAAAGTGCAAATGCAGGGCTCACAATGAATTTAACAAAGACAAAAGTAATGAGCAATTCCTCACAAAAGAAGGCTATTACAATTAATAATCACCAGTTAGAATATGTAAGCGAATACATTTATTTAGGACAATTAGTATCACCGACAGAGAGCATGCAGAAAGAAATTGAAAGAAGAATAGCAAACACTTGGAAGAGATTCTGGTCGTTGAGCGAAGTAATGAAAAATAAAGAAATGCCTATGGCGGAGAAACGAAAAGTATTTAATGCTTGCATACTACCATGTCTTACATACGGATGCCAAACTTGGGCCTTAACTGAACAACAACAAAATAAATTAAATATATGTCAGAATGGGATAGAGAGAAGCGTGTTGGGAGTAAGAAGAAGAGATAAAATACAATTAAAAAAGATCAAAGGAAAGACTAAATTTGGAAAAGTACAATCAGTATGCAGAAAATTGAAATGGCGTTGGACAGGACATATGTTGAGGGAAAAGAAAGAGAAATGGACCAGATTGATAACGGAATGGTACCCTAGAGAAAGCAGAAGAAGTAGAGGAAGACAGCCAAAGAGATGGGAAGACGATTTGAAGCAAGTGGCTGGGCCAGAATGGTTACGTACAGCAAAGGACAGAAGCAAGTGGAAATCCTTAGAGGAGGCCTTTGTCGAAAGACAAGCTGTTAAGAGGGGAAATAAGCCGAATGCCGAAAATATGTTTTAGTTTAAGTTAATTTTTAGTTTTCTTACCTCCATTGTAGTAATTTTTTAAGTACAAGTAATGTTTGGTCAATTATGTTAACAGCAATAAAGGCTTATTTTATTTTATTTTTTTTTATTTTTTATTTTTTTATACCCAATTGCGCCTATCTACAAAGACTTTAATTTGGTGCCTAACACTGGGTAAGTAATACGATTCCACTTTGATAAGACTGGTTTTCAGACTTTTTGGGCCACTAACTATAGGTAGTCAGTGGCCCAAAAAGTCTGAAAACCAGTCTCAGTCAGTCGTCACAGGTGTAACGACTGTCAAAGATGGACAAATGACAGCCAGGACCAAAAACTTAACGTGTTTTCCGAGGCACGGAGGAAACTCGGTATCTGAGGGTGGTCACCCATCCATAGACCAACATAGGCAAGCACGGCTTAACCTAAAGGTCGGCCCGAGTGGCTGTTATTATTTAGCCACGAGCTCCTCATCTTCATCATTGAATAAACATCCAAAACATTTTATGATTTAATTAATGATGATCACGAGTCTTAAAATTCAGTATTCATCTTGCGACTCAAGTATAAATTAACACTATAGTTCAAAGTCAGGTGACTAAAAAAGTAATAAAAGCCAGTCCTCAAAAAAACCCAAAACCATGATCATTAACCTCCCATGAATACTAAAACAACTAGAAGATACTATTTTACGACATCAACAAACATTTTGAAGTGTAAAACGATGATTCAATTTAAATAATTTACCTATAGTTTACTTGTTTCCCAGCGCCAAAGACAATGAAGGTGACTACAGCGAAATAATTGCTATTGTATTTCTCACACCCGACGCACTTGACAATATCGTGTCATTGTGTCCGATATAATTCTTACCTCACTACCGTCCTGAGACGGAGCAGACGTGATCCGATTTATTAATCATTATTTTCGTCACGGATCAACCTTCCGTGGCACTCCAACACTTCATTAAGCTAATTATAGCCTGTCCAATGTTCAACCTAAGGTAGATGACTCCCAACCTTCATTAAATGAAGCCATATTTTTAAAGCTCTCATTTAACTCTATGTAAATTAATTGTAGCCACTTTGCACTTTAATTAAGCTAGACTATGCATACATAGTGCTGCAATTACATGCCGATCTACATTAAGTTATGGACTCTTGAAAACGAAGGGTTTAAAAGTACATTAATTTTCTTCCAAAATTATGGAAACGTTTTAGTCGATCCCCTCACTATAGACAGTTGAGTTCTCCGTTGTTGCTTTTTTCCCATTTACGAGTTTCACGGCGACCGTTGCCTGAAACTTACACGTACCCAGAATATAAATGCTAAACACCATCCCTTTTCCACCAGTACATACAGACACGCTCTGTCTCGTTCTTCCCACAAATAAAAATGTGTAGCCACCTCAATGTTCAAATAGAAATTGCAATATCCATTTTTCCAACGTGTTTAAAAGTGAACCTTGTCTGTTAGAACTAAGGCTGTTATTTAAGTATCTTGGGGCAACATTTTAAGGCACTATACATTTGCGAGAGGAAAATGTTGTCTTTTTCGAACCAGTTGCAGTTAAAATCCTCCGTCCCTGTTGCCTACCCGTTGTGGCTGGGGCATATCTAAAATCATCTGGACCAAGTAAAGCGATTACTTCAGCAGCGACTTTTTGAAAATGTGCAAACTTATTAATTCTGGCATTTAAGCGGCAAATTGCGTTCCCAACAAATTACTTTGGAATTAAATAACATCAAACAATTTTGAATAAGATCCTCTGGTTTACGACTTGGTGTAGATATTTATGAACCGAATGAAAAGTGTAGGTAGTGCGCAGTCTCCCATGTTATTCGTCATCCCACACAACACAAGTCGTAACAACCTACTGAGGAAAACTAAGATATTACTCTACCTACGTGCTTTCTGAATGTATTCAACTTAACGAGCTATACATACATGGATAGGTACATCATGTGGGTAAACTTTGAACTTCTTTACTTACTTCGCTCATTGCTATACGAATGACGAGATTCGTTGCAGTTTTCCTCGAAGTGTGTTTACTTCTACTCCACGTTATCCATAATCCGAGATCATAAAACCTGTTTACAAGGTAAGTCCTCCACATCAAAAGTGTCTAGGGATCAAGCATTTTTATGCGGATTTCTTGAGATTGAGATGTGGCTTTGTAATAAATTTATGATTTTATAAATTTATATGGATCCTTTTTGGTGCATTTCATAATTTGAATCAGGAACTCTCAATCAAATTCGAGTAAAAGATGAAAATAAGCTGTCAATATTTTCCCTATAAAAACATACAACGCATTGAAGACATTATTAGTGCTACTGTTTCCCTACTACTGATTAAAACCAACGTTATTATGGAGCGGCGACGTCATTTAAGCAGGGAAGAAATGCTCAGAGCCGTGGGAATGATAGAAGCTGGTTCCCGGCAACGTACTGTAGCTTTAGCTCTGAATACAAATCAGAGTGTTATCAGTCGACTTTGGACACGTTACCGAAGCACTGGTACCGTGGCTGAGCGCCATGGAGGACGGTATCGCTGCACCACACGGAGACAAGACCGATACATTCAAATCTTAACTCGAAGAGCTCCAACAATAACCGCCATGATGTTAGCCGTGAGGCTTCATCACTCTTCAGGGAACTTAATTAGCGACCAAACAGTCAGAAACCGCTTGCATGAAGTGAACCTTCATTCCCGAAGACCGCTACGGGTACCACCTATAGCAATGCACAATCGTAGGATTCGATATCAATGGGCTCTTGAACACAGAAATTGGGCAGAAGAACAATGGCGTTTCGTGTGCTTTTCTGATGAGTCTCGTTTTGGTATGAGACCGGATACAAGACGTATACGACACTGGAGAACCCCTGGACGGCAACAGCGATTAAAATCCTGCCAGGAAGTCCATCCTTATAGTGGTGGAACCATCATGGTATGGGCGGGTATTTGGATCGGCGGAAGAACTGAGTTGATTTGGATCAGAGGCAACCTCAACGCTCAAATTTATGCTGAGACGATTGTATCAGACGTCATCGTTCCTCTACAAGTGCAAATCGGTCCCTTATTTCAGTTAATGCATGATAATGCACGACCGCACACCGCAAGAGTTGTAAGACAGACTCTCGCCGCAGCTAACATCAATGTCCTGCCCTGGCCTGCTCAGTCGCCAGACTTGAACCCGATTGAGCATGCATGGGATATGCTACAGAGAAGAGCTCTGCCGAATATGGAGGGTATCCAGTCGCAAGAAGACCTTTTTTTGTTGTTGCAACGAACATGGGCGGCCATTCCACAGCGTGATTTGGATGAACTCATTTTGAGTATGCCAAACCGATGTTCTTGTGTTGTTAGTGTTCGCGGTAGAAACACGGATTATTAATTGTTTAAGTTACCCAATAAAATTTTAAAGAAAACTGTGTTTTCAGTCATTTTTTCGAACTTTAATGTTAGTGGTTCAAATGTCAAAAATCCCTTTATTAGGAAAATGGCAAATTTCTTTATTAATGCAAAGGTGACTTGGTTTATCGTTACTGTGACAAACGAAAACACTTTATTTGATGAATCCTTAAAGAAAATTTTAATTAATATCAATCAGGAGAAAAGTTATTGCAAAAATATATGTTGATCCCTAGATATTTTTGATGTGTGTATGTTGTAATTATCGTTTCTCCACGGTAGCGCCAAAGCAAATGAAAATGTGGCCCTACGCAGTAAGAACAAAATTTTGGTCGGCTAAATTCGAATTGCCTGCGCATCAAAGATTCAGAAACAGCATAACTGCTGGCAATAAACCACTACCTTAAAAAAGCAATGTCAACGATTTCTAAAGTAAAAACCAGGAACGTTTAATTTGCAAAATTCAAATCTCCCGCGCGTCGAAAAGTCCAAAGCGAAATAGTACAATTGAGTGCGTGCGCGCATCCAGGAATGTCGGGACTCAGGACATCGTCCCGGACCGGTTTCACACTTCACCGCTTGAGCTTACCGTATTGCACATTCAACTAACTGGTGAATATCATAATGATAGGATATTTTCTAATCATTCTGAAGAGAACAAGGATTTCTGAAAAGTTTTGTTTCTGAGGAAACTGATCCCTGTTTTTTTCATGTCAGGAAATCTTCAAATTTGTAGTCCGTTTTTGTAATCTATAAATACATGAATATTCTGAAAGCAAACCAAACAAACAAACGCCTGAATTGAGGTTGACGGGCTTCAGGGTTAACAATATCGGGGTCAGCCGCAGTCAGGATCTACAGCTCCCGACTGCACTGAATCGTCTAAGAACATCTTCTTTGAAACGATCTCCACAACTTATACTCTCCTACTAACTGTCGGTATCATCTACTAGGATCGCACCAACTAGTCTTCATCATCACTGTCGCAAAAATCACCACTGCTGGACATTGGCCTCCCAATGCCTGCCATAAGCCATAGCTATAGGTACGGTCTAATGAACAGCACGACTTCATTCACTTTAATAACTCCTGAAATCGACCCAATTTCCTTCAAAACTTTCAGCTACAAATTGCATTAAAAACCCTCAATTTCTACGTAAACATTAGCGCATAAGTTGCAAGAAATACCAATTTAACCGTTGACATTTGAGTACTAAGTAATGCATTCTAGTGACTAATGAACTAGTATTGATCTTCAGTCGCCATTGTGCAAGCCATGTACGTGATTATATACAGGGTGGCTCGCACATACCTATAATCGAATTAGCCCTGCCTATTACGCTCGTCGGGTGGAACTGGTATTGTTAATTAGTATAACCCTTGATAATCTTGTTGATTTCGGAGTGTAAATGTTTAATTGCTAAGTTGCACGTGGAGGAAAATCTTTGAGAAAATTTGTACCTATCAACAACTTTTCTTATTTTTTTGTTGTTTTAGTGGAGAAATTTTATACTCGTGTTGTGGTGACTGGTGCGTAGGTCTTCAAACCTATCAAGGTCTGAAGACATAATATGGCTTTTGGGCAAACAAAAAAGATTGGGCAGCAGGGCTACTTAATTTTCATGATAGCAACGACAGAAATATTTATATCGTGAAGTACTTATCGTTTAATTTCATGCAGTGGACCACCTTTCAACGCGTAGGTACCTACACGAAGACCACCATCCTGGTCCTCCCATATCACAAGACCACCATACATCAGGCCTCCGACGAAGTATCTCATACAAAAAGCCTGTTCATAATCATCGATCATAACACATGTATGTACATAAATATTTGAGCACAACACGTAAAGTGGTACAAGTAAGCTCGCGGACAAGATTTACGTTTTAGCCTCCCGCTGTTACACTAGCCGCCTCCCTATACATTTATGTTTAGTTTTAATAAATTATTTTGCGTCTTGTAAATAACGCTTTATGGGGATAACGAGGACTGGTAGCTAAGTGTAAACTAGTGTACCGTTCAGATATATTAGACGGACTAACAACTATGCAATTAGTATTATTCCATTCCACCTGCCTTTACGATTAAAGGCCTTATTTTCTTCTGCAGACATTGTAGATATCACGCAATATGTATTGTTGCTCTTCGTGTACACGAAATAAATCTCAAATATTGGCCCAAATATATATCAATTGTTCGCTTTAATTCTCCAGACAAAACTCATAGTAATTTAACCAATCTGCAAATCGAACTCGACGATTCGCAGGTTGAGATGGCAATTAAAGCAAAGGATAAAAGATAAATATTTTTAAAGCAGCTCAATTTCCTTGCTCTATAATTAACAGCAAAGTATTGGAAACTTAAACCTTCCTAAGTTCCTAGAAGTGATGACGGTAGTCGGAGCCAGATATCTATTCTATTTATCTTAGTACTCGAAGTCGAAAATTTTACAGATCACTAAAAGCTTTCCAGAAAAACCACCTTTGAAACTTTGTAAAAATTTATCCAATTATTTGACAAAATTTCTTAAAATTTTCAGCGATCTTGGAACAACCTTTGATATGTCCTGAAAACTTTTTACAAAAAAAAACCGACTTCCAAAAGAACAACATTCAAATGTCCAAAATAACTTTACTTTCGGAAGTCGGTGTCTTTGTTAGTTTCATCGAGTTATTGTCACCGACTTCCAAAATGTAAAGTTATTTTAGACTTTTTTTACGACTATTGTATGTACGTATATGTATTGTATAAAAGATGTTATTTAGTGTTGTTTTTTTGGAAGTCTGTTTTTTTTTTACAAAAGAGATTTTGTTTTGCCCTTTGTAAATGCGTCATGAATGAATGAATAATTTACATTGTAACTAAACGTTATTAGGGAGGCTAACTCTTATACAAAGTTAATAAATGAAATTATATGGGACCACCGAGCGGGCAACCTCTTTCAAATAAAAAAAGAATAAAGTAAATCGGTAAACCTAGTAATTGCGGAGTAATCGGTAAACATACATGAAAAAAGATGCATAAGGAATACATCCTTTTTAAAAGTCGGTTAAAAATTCTTGAAAGTTTGAAAAAAGATCTTAGAAAAGGTATCAAAGTCATTCTCCTATCAATTAAACCGTGGTAATACCAAAGCAAACACAATTCGGCTTCCTCATCATACACAATACACTAGGTGCGTAGTTTATGACTACATTAATTATGCTTAAGCATATCCTAATTACTGTAATGGTATTAGCTCGAAAGGGGAGGCGGTCAGTGGAGGGGGCATTCACGTGCTTCGAAACACTGATGTGAATTCTGTATAATTATGTGTATATAGACATAAATACTTGGCATTATGTCGGAAACAAAGCGATTTAGTAGTGGTGGGGTAATTAGTTAAGATCGCGTTATCGTCAGCTGGTAGTAAGGAAGTTAGTTAATCATGCGACGCACTTTGTGTTCTGAGGTTTTTGGAAATGAGATTTGGTGACGAAAGTTGACAGATGGGTATTTTATTACTGAATTTCTTGCATGGTCTCTAAAGGCTTGAACAGTTAAATGTTCTCATAGTACTAAGAAATGTGTCGGCAATGTCAATATAATTTAATTGTCATCACATTGTTGAAAAATCCTTTCAGTGAAAATTATACTGCAGTTTTCGATTTTTCTGTTATAAATCTAAACAGTTTTATGGTATAACGTAGCAGAAAACTTCATTGTTTCAACACTTAAATTCGCCCTGAACGAAACACGTTACTTAACTAGAAATAGACGAAATTGTATAGCGATTAATTAAATAGGACGGTTCGAATGAGCTTTTGATGGACTTATCAACCAAATGGACTTTTTATGGACACGTTGCCGTAGAATACCTATGTAAAAGTATGTTAAAAGACCTTTAAGTATCAACAGAAGTAATTAATTATCACGTGTCGGATCTGACCTTTTAGATAACTAAATTTGCACCGGCCACTGATCACCTGTAACTACAAATATATCGCCAGCATTACAGTCACTCAATAAACTTTCGGTGAGGACTACTTTGCCGTGCAACCGTTCGGTCCTCACGCTTAAATTTTTAAACAGTTATGGGGTTATGGTGTGAGGAAAATCACACAGTGTGTCGTCTTTGTAATTAAGCAAAGAAGGCGTCAGAAGACGGGGGGTTGTGCCGAGGAGAATGTTCTCGGATCTCATTTCCATGCAAATGAGGGTAGCACTTGTTATACATCAGAAGACGGTAGGCAGACGCGATAACAGCCGTGCCGCGCGTTGACTCGATGTACAACTCGGTCGGGTTATACTTGATCGATAAGTAATACGTTATGATAATGACTTCGACATGCCTCACACTATTTGATACTAGAATACGACTCTTAATAAAAAACAAAAGAAACTCATTCAACATCGAATCTTCACCGACTCACGAACTCTTTTCACGCTAATCGATGAAAAGTAATATAAAATTCAGACCAACTTAATTAGCAAAACGGTGTATAATCTTCGGGCTGGAGTTTACAGCTCCTAGCTCTAATGTTGGGAGGAAGTTTTTCTTTTAAAGTCTTTTGGTTTTTGAAGTGAACCAAAGTCATGCAGCTTTTAAAAACTTTCTTTTGTCGATTTATTGCACAGTAGGGGTTTTCAACAAATGAATTTTATTACGAAAACATAGCATATTTCAGTCATTTATTAAAATAATATGTCTTAAAAGTAAGTACTTAGAACCAAAGCATTTATTATTATTAAAAACGCCTATCTACTAAAACAAACAATCAAAATCTTCTCACGTCTCCTTTTCTTTTTCAATTTCATCAATTAGCTGCAAAATCCCCATTTTGAGTTTCCTCTTCTCCTTAATAGTAAAATTTCTGATATCTGGCAAGATACTTTTGAAAAATGACAAATCTTCACTGTCATCCTCTACATTAAGTCCGTCGAAGGAGAACTTTCTTTTCTTCGGCTTGTCACCGTAGGGATCACTGCTACTACAAGCGGCTTCTGTATCAAGTGTTTTATCATCTAGTCTGTCAGTTACATCTGGCTTTATTTCAATGTGATTCCAATCTTCTGCAGAAAATTCGTTTGCTTCTTCAGTACCATCTACGTTAACGTAGTTTCTAGGTTCGTTCATTGACGTTTCTGATTTGTCTTTGGCAAATCTGGAAGTGGAAATTATTAAGTATTTTTTGTTTATTAGTTTTAGTTTAGTTATTTATAATATTTTCGTACAATCTGTCAGTTGTTATCAGTTTATAAATTATCACATTTTCTCATGTCCTTTCAAGTTATTTACACACGAACAGCTCATTCAGTTTTGGTAAGTTGTATGTCTACCAAGGATGCGCCAGCGTCGGCATCATCTATCATCATGCAAATCATGCTGGTTCTTTTAATTGTAACCACTTTTAACTAGCTCATGGCTTAGAAACCGTATTACCTGAATAAAAAGTACCTTATGTGTTAATCCAGATTATAAACTATCTGTGTGCCAAATTTCATACAAATCAGTTCAGTAGATTTTGCGTGAAACAACAAAACTAAACACACCCTCACAATCTTCCACATTTGTAACAATAGTAGTAATACAAAATGAAATAAGTAGTAATGTTATGATTTGTCAACACAGGTCCTATCCTTAACAAAGATAATGTTTCACTTACCCTTTGTGATTAGATTTTAAAAATGGTTCTAAAAATGCCAAGTGATCATACAGGTAATATTTCTTGCAGAGGCTATCATTTTGAATAAGGTGCATTCTGGATCTGTATCTGTTATATGAGGATCTAACACCTTTCCACTTCACCTTCAGCTCCTCAACTGTAACAAAGTAAAGAATCAAATGTGTTTCTACCTCTAAACATGTTGTAAGTCTTAGTCTTCGATTTTTATAGGAATAGACATGCCGTGTGAAAAGTCACACGGCATGTCTAAAGAGCCAGTCATAAAAGCAGTTGCGGCCATATCGGGTCTGACTGCCCAGGACTCATCTCATTTCGTAGTCAGGCGCCCGTCCAATTCATTACTGAACTTCATACCCTGATAAGCCATACCCTCGCCGTGTGGTATCCGGCAGAGTAGAATAGAACCAACCCATTATACACATTATTTTTATTAACCCGTATGGTGTCGGACGTAAAGAATAGCACCATCCCATATCTTCCCGTGGGTGTCGTAAGAGGCGACTAAGGGACTTGCCAGAGAATGGGCAGCAGCGCAGTGTCTTTTGTAACAACCGCACTGCGATCGCCAACCCGCCTGCCAAGCGTGGCGATTATGGCAAAAACCCCCCCTTGGGGGAGGCCTATGTCCAGCAGTGGACGTCTTTCGGCTGAAATGATGATGATGATGATGATTATACACTCACGGGTGTCGTATAAGGCGACTAATGTCTGAGGAAGAACACCTTGCGCCTCCGTAGAACAGAGAATGGGCAGCAGCGTTTTCTGTTAGTCTGTCATCACTGCGATCTCCAATCCGCCTGCCAAGCGTGGAGATTACGGCAAATTCCTCCCATCATGGGGGAGGCTTATGTCCAGCAGTAGAAGTTATGGGCTTATGTAGTAGTGTAGTATACCCTGATAAGCGCATTCAGCGTCTGGTCCCGGCTGTTATTTGCAGATCTTGGCAGTTGTTAGTGGAAGTCGGAACCCGAAAGTCTTAAGTCTTACTGGTTAGGAGGAGTTCAGGTATATCATCTCGGTATATCAGCATATCAGAATATCGGTACTCAGGTCTGGTTACACTGATATCATACTTGGGAAAAGGCCAGGCCAACGAGTAGTAAAGTAGGCCAAACATTACTTACGGGTGCAGTCCTCATTCAGCTCGCTTTTGACTTCGTTCACTACTTTGACCCAGGCCATCTCCGTAAACCTGGTTCTGTATGTGTCCAAACTGGCATCGTAGATTTCTGGATATTTTTTTATTATATTCACGAACTCTATCATTAAGGTCTGATTGTCTCTCATCATGAGTGCCTGTTGAAAGATTGAAAGCGTTATTAATAATGAATAGGAAACAACCCTTTGCGTGGTTAATGGTTTTTTGTTTTTGTACGGGACAAGCCCGCCACACTATTACCAAACTGCTGCAACTCCTGAAAGCCAGAATGAACTTCTATTGGATCTCACAGCGAAATCGATCAGAAAAGAATAGCTGTAAGGAGTAGGAAAAACATAATTTCCACTTCCCTCTATATCAGCAGGAGACAACAAAACGAGACCATTAGGCACAAAGGGACGTTTACAACTAAGAACTGGCTAACACTAACAAAGAGATACCTATTTTCAGCAGTAGATGAAGACTTTACATATTTTCAGGGTAATTTTCAAGGTGCTCCAGCAATTTAGGAACCTAAAAATTATTATCCTAAGCAATATGAAAACTGTTTTCTTGTTAAAGTGTTGATTCTTTTCTGAAGTCTAACGCTAGGTACAGTCGCCACTCGCCAGAGCATCGAGTTACCACAACTGGCAAATTTTCTCATTCGATTTTGAACATAAGCATCAGCATCTTATGGTTTAAAATCATTTGGACAGTTTGTAGTAATTTTATGTGCTGGCGACTGTACCAAGCATTAGTCAAGCACCGATTTGCGATGTCAAAAACTCAAGTCCTCACGATTTTGACATCCCTAGCGAAAAGTCGGCTGCCAAGGGACCAGTTTGCCCCAGTGTAACCCTTTTAAAAATGGATAGTGGTTAACTGGGCCCAAATGTAGTTTTTAATCTCATCAACGAATCACCGTCCGTCAAATAGCTACATGTGTCGGTGTGCACCATACAAAAATGCAACACAAGTAGGTGCTTACTGTAGCATAGCACGTTGCCTACAGTCAATCTTTATGCATTAATGTCGATACTCGTGAGCCGCCTACACTGCCACGTGCTGAAAGGTCACTCAGAGCAAAATCTGCTTTTATTTTTAAAAGTTAAATGTCAAAGGATTAAAAGATGAAAATCAACCTAACATTTGGACAGATGAAAGGTGCATGCGGTCGATTCATTATTGACCGTCTGTCCAACCCATGCACTATTTGATTGATACCTTTACGGAATTAACTCTCGTAACACAAGCATTTATTTACCGATTTGTTTATATTCGTTGCAGAGTGTAGCCTGGCATCCTAATCAAAGCGATCAAACGTCGTCGCATGTCGCCAATTTTTTTTTTTGGAAAGAAACCTATCGGTTTGGTCGTTGTGCGACAATCGCTTTGGTTGGGATGCAGTTTGGGGCGTTTAAATTACCGCGTGTACGTTTCTATTTAACCGACTTAAAAAAGGAGGAGGTTCTATCTTGGTGAATGTATTTTTTTTTGTGTATTCTACCCGTTTCTCCCCCATTTGTGGACCGATTTTCAAAATTATTTTTTATTTGAAAGATTATACTCCTGAAGTGGTCCCTATTAAATTTGGTGAAGATCTGATGCTGATCTTCGGAGATGTACAGTAAAACGTAAAAGTACGGCAAATCTGTCGTGATTGCTGCAATCGCTTGGATGTTTATACAACATCATGACGTAACATCACGCCTGTATGCTCTGAGGGGGTACGCAGATGTGTAGGTACAATACACCCAGATTTCGACAGTTAGGTATGTTTTAGTTCCATTTATTGGGGATAAGCCTATTACCATGACTTGTATTGTTAATAATGTAAAATAAATTCATGGCGACTTGTTTGGGAACAACTAAAAATAAAAAACTTGTATGCACAAAATAAAACCGACTTCAAAAAAAAAACCCAAACAAAAAAAAATAAAAACGAAAAAGCTAGCTAAGCAAGCTTCGAAGTCGGTGACCTTTGTTTGATTGAGTTGGTGCTTGTGTCACCAGCTTCTGAAGCTAAAGTTATTTTTCACTTTTTTGATTTTTTGTTTGTTTGTTTTGTTTTGACTTCTTCTTTTTTTTTAAGTCGTTTTTATGATACTTCCATAGGTAGGTACTGTGACCTCTATCAAAAACCGTTTTTTGACATTCGTTGGTGATTTTAATGCAATTACTAGAGATGATTCAAATATAACTTTTAATTTTATTTAAAACTTTACAAAAAAAATTAAATAAAAAGTAATTGAATCTTCTCATTTTATTTTAAAAGTAGGTACCTATGTATTAAGTCAATTAATGCATTTTGCAACCCGACAAGACAGTGGTGCGTGTAAGTATCTGAGATCTTTAGATATTTGTGAGCATGCGCAGATTATCAGTTCCGTGTAGAATTGTAGATAGATTCATTAACTGAGACAAACAAACAAACACACAAATAAATACATTTATACAACATAATAAGGTAAACAAAACGAATAAGTACAAACTATCAAATTAATATTAATTAAACGTGAACAATATGATTGGTTGTCGTTATTTTGGTCAACCAATCACAAGTTTCCATGGTTTTGCGCCACTATAGCTACCTAAAGTGACAATATTGACAGTGACAGCCGGTTCGACGCACCATTGTGTTCATTCAACGCGAAAGGGCGCTAACTATGTAACGAAATTACGCCCATTGTCTCAATAAAAGTAATACGGTAACTAAAAACTTACGTTTGCAGTTCCAAAGTTGTTATTAGAGAAAATATTTGTTTACACGATAAAACACTGTGACCTTCCTCTCAACTCGTAGTATACTGACGCGCCACACGGCCACGCAGCGCTCCCTCTATCTTACTTCAATTCACACGCCAGAGAGAGACAGAGCGATGCGGTCGCGCGACGCCACAGCGACGCGATGTTGCCACGCCGCTCTAACGTCACCTACATGCCAGATATTTGTTCAACACACACATTTTTACACTCAATGCAAAGTAGATTCAAGCAGCATACAATAAGATTCAGATTACAATGTAGATTTCCTTAGATAAAGTTTGTTACCGTTCGGCGCGAAACTCTTCGTGACTCACGCTGTATCGCAGCCGACATAGTCACTTGTCAACGAGTATTTTTAGTGTTAATTATACATTCATGGATAATCACGATTAGTGTTGAACAACTACCTACCTACCTACTGAAAATTATACTGTATTATTTAGATTTTTTTAATTGTCAGCTTGTTTTGTCACGCTTTCTGTTCGTGTTAATTTATGGCAGATTTTTTTAATGTTGAAGTTCTTACTTTAAACGTTTTATAGTTTTATTTATGTTCTTTGAGGTCATTATTTGTTTGTTCTTATTTTTATATTGCTGCGTTGATCAGCTGTGTGTAAAAGAAAAACGTGGAATGCACCAGCTGCTTATGCACAGTGTAAAAATCGTCTGAGGGAAAGGTTTTTTTTGCTCTAGCAAGCAGTTAGGCAATCGACTATAAGCCTGTCATTACACCGTACGATTTTATCAACTTTTAGCATCATACTTATGCCGAACGCAATTTTAAGTACTTTTAAGTAATGCTTTGACACTAAATGAAGCTTTTGCTCACCCATTATTAATACCATAATGCGTAAACGTATATTTATTTATTAATCTCTCAATCACACGTGAAGCAAGGGGGTAATTGCAGGTGAAGGGTTAAGAAGTACAATAATAATATGTTTAAATAATGTTAGTTACCTAGGCGCCTCGCAGTTCCCCGTGAAGAATGGGGCCACCCCATCGCTTCTCAGGGGTGTCGTAGAAGTAATAAGGGATTATGCAGGGGTAGACAACACCATCTTACTCCTAACTAATAACTTGACGGTTACTGATAATGTTATTCTCTCTAATCAAGTGGATCTAGTTGGTGTATTTAGGATTTATCATTGAAGTATTTATCATCATAGTCCACAGCCTCATTGGCCCACAGCTGAGTATAGGCCTTTTTTAGTACTTACCAATGAATGTTCCTGGGCCCAGCGTCATCCAGGATTTTTGGAAGGTTTTAAATTAATTAAAGACGTTATTATTTCAGATAGAACATTTACCTCAGATTCATTAAAAACGGTTATCTAAGACATTATTGGTGTCGATTCTGTTGTGCACAAACTAACTTAATTTAGGCTATTGCACCATTATCAATAAAATTAAGAATCTTTTGACGAATATTAACAAAAAAACAAAAGAGATTAAGAGATTTTGGTTTTTTGTTAGATTATTATGTACTAGGGAACTAATATATATATTTTTTTTTGTATCTATCTGTGGAGGCTTGTAATTAGCAATTTAGTTATATATTTTTGTTACTATAATGTTATTAGTCTGTAAGCTTTCCTAAAATAAAATAAATAAATAAATAAAAGCGAGACTGCAAATCGTATTTCACCATCAAATTAGTTGAGCGTGGGGTGAGCAATGAGTATGATGAAGTGTGCGCGTACGCACACACGCAACAATCGCGACATCTGCCGGAGAGGCGCGCACGTGGCTCGCACACCTTTTGTCTACCGTATGCACCCACCTTTTTACCAATGAAACTATTTTTAAACTGACACAGTTCTAAAATTAAAATTTTATTGTGGACTGCGCGTGAGTGGAAAGCCGGTCACAAATAATGCACGTAAAGTCAAAAATTTCATTAAATTACTTGGTGACTCGTTGGAAGATCTCCCACTAGGTGGACCGATGACCCTGGTGAAGGTTGCGGGAATCCGCTGGATGCGAGTCGCACGGGACCGGTCAATGTGGCGACACTTGGTGGAGGCCTATGTCCAGCAGTGGACGTCTTTCGGCTGAAATGATGATGTGCAAAGAATGCATGAATTTCCAAAATGTTTTATGACCTTTTTTGCATAGTGCGCAATAATGTTCCTAAATCCGTTGACTTCTAAGATATTGTAGAATGACGTCTTGTTTGCTTTCCACTGCGAAAGCCGCCTTCTTAAGATTTTACCAAAAAAAAAACAACGAAAATCTACCTATACTATTTTTGCTGTTAACTAGTTTCAATGTTAACTTTTCACTTTCATTATAAAACAAAAAGTATTTCTTTAACTTTTGATCTAATTATTTATTTCTTAGAGATGACCTTCTACATTTAATGTGACAATTTATAAACAACTGCACACTGCAAATTGATTATAATAAAAATATATTGACTGTTGGCTAATTTATCTCTGTGATGTTTGTTTCCATTAACATCCGTCATCTACCATTATCACTGTCCTAGTCCGAGCATAAGTTAAGGTTTCGATATTTATTTATTTAACAATTTATGTAGGTACACACTAAATATAAAAAAGTAGAAAGGAACAGAAAATAGTACGAAGGTGATGCTTATTTCTAAAGAAATCTCTTCCAGCATACCTGCGAAAGGAGATACTAAAAAAGAGATGTAGACATAGTGTGTGTAAAAAAAAAAGAAAATGGAATATGTAGGTACATAAAAAATATAACTTTTTTAAATATAATATACAATACATTCATACCTACTCATAAATACAAAGAAAAACATATAACAATACAACAAATACAATACAATAACTAATAATAAAGACATATGCAATTATGA
The DNA here is from genome assembly GCA_905147715.2 of Xestia xanthographa. Taxonomy (NCBI): domain Eukaryota; kingdom Metazoa; phylum Arthropoda; class Insecta; order Lepidoptera; family Noctuidae; genus Xestia; species Xestia xanthographa. The sequence continues at coordinate 11,194,071 of LR990653.1, read as the reverse complement.
CGAAATGGATAGGTAGTGTTCTTTCACTCTTCTCTTGAAAACTGCAACAGTTTGAATTGGTCCTTCGAATGAGATGAAAATATGTGACAATTTTGAAGGGACAATCGGGTAGCTAGGCTTATATTCGTTCAATACTAATTTGCGGCTTGATTCAAATACTTAATGATGATTTTGAAGTTATTATTACCTGAATATAATCAGGGTAAAATTCAAAACAGTATGTAGTTGAAAACCAGTACAATTATTTACAAATTATGACATGTTTATGGATTAGCTACGCGACTTCTGTCATAATGTTTAAAGAACGTAAACTTACAGAGGCTGTTGGTACCTATAAAGGTTCCATAATTTCAATTAAAACATTGATAATGACTAATCATGACTTGACAACACTAACGTTTAGCCTACCTAGATGGCGACTGCCTTCAGTCTAACCAGATGCAGATGAATAATTAATTACCAGTATTTTACGTTCTATATTTCTTAACTTTCATCGAGGTTACCTTTTATATTAGAAACTAGCGTACGTCACGCGGTTTCACTATAAAATATAGCCTATGTTACTCAGGGATAATGTAGCATTGTAATGGTGAAAGAATTTTTGAAATCGGTCCAGTAGTTTTTGAGTTTATTCATTGCAAACATACAAAAATACAAATCTTTCCTCTTTATAATATTAGTATAGAAGATTTGTTAACCATCTTGTCGAACATCAATTCATAGCCTGCTTTACCCGAAGGCTATGTTACTCTAATCCAAATCGCGTCATCCAATGGAAACGCACAGTTTTCTCGGCGTTTCGTCGGCAGGTGATTAAATGACAGGTGCTCTAAACAAAATGATAACTTGCAGCTATACGCATCGTAATATTTAACGCAATCATCATGGTATTTTTTGCAAACCCTACCTTGTATCATTTGTTTGAAATTGGTAATAAAATAAGCTATTTTAAATAAAATGCTCTCTATTTCGTAAATAGTTATTTTTAACCTAGAACACCTTTCTTAATTTACTTTACAAGTCTTGTAAATAACCACTTGCAAATTAAGTGCCAACGTTTCTAAAAATAACTTTGGAGATAATTCACTACCAAGTCAACACTTGGTAGTGAATTATCTCCAAAGTTATTTTTACTGTTTCATGTAAAGTTCAACAACTTTACATGAAACAGTGTTATGTTATTGAAATTTAAAGATCATTGCCACACTTAAAACGTTGTAAACCGATAAGGTACCTACCTAATACTTAGCCTACAACGTTGTGATGTTAGCGGCCTTCCGACCTTGAAATCCTCGAGGAGAATTTTTTTCGACCCTGTAGCTTAGACACTGGAGCGTTAAAACCATTCTCACCAAAATCCTACCACTATTTTAGTTTAAAGAAAGTTCATACCTACCTCATCAGTAGTTCTACAATAACAACGAACATCAGATAAGTAGGTATCGAGTCTACCGACCTCAGCGCCCCCGATCAATCAACTGACACTCATAACTTAAAACTAATCAATAAACAATTCAAATCGGTTACACTTTGAAAATAGCAGACATATGTTCAACACCTTTCATAAACCGGTCCGACGAAGGACATCCGCTTTTTGGTGGTTTAAAAAAAAATCGAGTTCAACATTCTCACAGGAACCGCTGCGTATCCGGTGCGGTGCGCGGGCGCAGAATAAAAACGATCATTTGTTAATGTCGGAGTATTGGGCCACCAGGTAACCCAGCGTCGACTTTGTGCACGTTTGAATCCGTCAATGTCATACGTGCACAAAACCGATACCTACACGCATCTTGTGCCTTAAACACATTTTTGTTAATCATGCTTGTTCATATTTATTGTTTCATTTTCCTTAAGGTGTAAAAGAGATTTGAAGAGTTTATCCCGAGATCTTGAAAGAGGACTCATGCGCAAGGAAACTTCTGATAACGCAGCCAATGCCAGTTGTTCTGCAGAACTTTTATCATCTAAAGCTACTGTCTAATACACAACGCTGCAAATATGTCAGATTTATATGAATCCTTCGAGTCGAGCTTTATTTAGTCCTAATGTTCTAATCTATTTTTTTGTCATAAGAATGTGGTTAGGTTAGCCTGGCGGTTCGTCAGCGAAGCTTATGTTTTAACACAAAAGTTGGCTACTTATTAATGATACTTACCGTTATAACAAAACAGACTTACGAGTAGCAGCTTTTGACTTTCAAAAGTGGTGCAACTATGTCCATGTGTCAACCGTCTACCAAAAATAATGTAAGAACTCTCTATAGAACGGTATGATGACCTCTAATCTACATACATACAAATGACTTCCACGCATGGACAACAACAATAATTCGAATGCTACACCAACTTAGCACTACATCTAGAGTCTGAAGAACGAACTCTTATCACGAAGAACCCAAGGTTCAAAATTGAAATGCAAATTAATTCGAGACTGGCAGAAGCTATGCCGTTTTTGACGTTTGGTAATAGTTAAGTGAAAGGCTGGATACGTGAGAAAACCGACGCCTATTCGAACAATGCCATATTTTGCCGTCATCTGGGCCAGTGATCGATCTGAGTAAATATTTTATTCCCACTGTTGCATGCAAAGTGATTGTAGATTACTATGTTACCATTTTTTAAGCTTTATATTATTTAAGCGTATATGTACGCAATAGAAATTCACGGTTTTCATTAATTACACGGTGAAAGGAATTCGTAATGGAAAACATTATGGTCGTTCTGTTACCTTCGTGTGTAAAGAGAATGTTTTTATTGAGATGATTTATTAGGGAGATTGGGGTTACAAATTCGTATTTTAGTGCTACATTAAATCAACAACATAAGGGGTAAACAAATTGTACAGCAGGTAGGTTAGTTCTACATTGAGCTGACCTCATCCGTCACACACATTTACGTGGTAGACTAGAAACAATGCAGGGTGGGCTTCCAATAAAACAATGAACGCTAACATTGACGTAAGTATTTAACTAATACCAGGAAGGGCATAAAAACTAAAGCCTGAATTTGATCACAAAACATAACAAGAATAGAGTTAATGCACCCAGGAACACAATAAGTTACCAGAATTCATCAAATAGTTGTACTAAAAGTAAAAACTAAGGGGAAATTGACGAAAGAGTCAACTTTGATTTTATTCGCAAAATGTGTAAGTAATTTGGACCAAAACTACCTTTCCTGAAACTGCAACTTTTTTTTGTTTTCTGATTATCCTTTTTACTACTTATTACCATAATTTTGTGGGCCTAGCTAGACTAACTGATGATAATCGATTCAAAATCATTTAACTTTTCTACATCGAATTTTTACAAGGCATTACCATAATTATTATTATAGTTTTGGTTATTTGTCAATGGGATACATTTTTGAATATTTCATCATTGTTATCACGTATATATCATTTCATCAACAAAGTTCACAACTGGCCTCCTGTCTAGTACAGAGAAAGGCCTACGCAAGCCTAGTGCATTTGCTTGATGTCTCTCAGGGCAGCATTTTAGGCCCTCTGATATTTCGCGTCAAATGTGGAAACAGGATATCAAATCGCTATACATGCTGTGAAAAGAGTAATTTATTGCCATTAGTCAACGCAAATAAGCAAGCTTTCGGTAACGGAAGCTAACTTTGCATTTGTACGTCATTGTTGGTAGTCATGCGATCCTATATTTAACATTTCATTGTGACCTGAACTAACTTGACCTTTTCAAAACAGTTCGAGGACCGAATTGTTCAGTTCGAAGGATTTTTTGAACTTTTTTCACATTTGTTTTGTATGTTATTGGTCCTATGACTTTGAATGTCTCGGTAGTCATTGATATGACAGTGGGAGTGGATTCGTAGCAAGGTAGCTTTATAATAATATGCCAGACACAACCTTCAAGTCATTGCACTTTAATCTTTATCTATGTCATTGAAGGACTAACATTCTAAGCATTAGGCAGATTCAACATTTCACCGACTCCCGGAAGACCAACGATATTCCTTACAATTTTAAAACTTTGTTTTGATTACTATGTCACTTCGATGATAACTTAAAACAAGTGTTATTCCTTTATTAAAAAAACTCCCTTAGGTATTTTTTAACTCAGGGTTCCGTGTGATCTTCGTCATAAAACTATTGGAAATAGAGCCGTAAATTATTATCCTAGAGTAAATTAATTACATAAAAACACGAATAAACTGAAACATAATCCAATGTGAATGTTAAAATTTGTCGTCCGGAAGAAAATAACGTTAGAAAACGATAAGGCAAAACGTACAATTACAGTGTTATGTAATAGTTCATGGGCTAACTATGAAGGTTGTTTGCCATTCGACTCCATTGTTGCGTAATCTGTCACGTTAAGAAGTATTAATGCCTTCTCGTAACAATATACCCAAGTATGTAAATATATTTCTATATCATTACGGACACGTGCTCACAGCTCACACATCTTTTTATCAGTAAGGTATAATAAAATCGTAAGTGAAGATTTAATAATGCTAGGTAGGATTGCTCCGTGCTATGAAGGCTAGGAGATTCTTTGAAGGTTACATTTTGCAATGATATTAAGTAGGTACCTATCCGGAAAAATAATGCTTTCAGAAATAACAAGCCGAAATGGTAGTAACCTTAACATGCCTGTCGAAGGCCCGATGGCTGGAGCAGACGAGTATTTTAGTGGAGACCACAAATCAACGAACATTGTTTGTTACCGCATGAATGAAGAAGAAGTAGAACCAAGTTTTGCGGCTTAATTTGGGAAGGGTCTAAATCCACTACCGAGTACGACAAATTTAGATGACAGATGAGGAGATTCTCGGACAGCGGATCATTCCCACTAGTTCTACCGTAGAACTGTGTAGGAGAACTAGTGGGAATGATCCATTTGTTCTGCCTATCACTCGAAATAGAGTATCGGTACTAGCATAACATTTCGTCTTGTTGGATAACGACGTTCGGGGTCCAAAGGGCTAAGCAGATATATTCCTGATAGTACACCCACATTGTTACCACATGTTTAAATCCCATGTATCTACCGGGTACAAGAATCAAAATATTCCGTGGCTGCTACTGAGAAATTCCTGATGGGAAAACCCTGGGAATCGAACTCAGGACAAGACCAACCACATCATAGAAAAGCACCAATGGCCACTGGAGTATCTTGAGTGGAGTCCATGAATTGGCAATGGGTAGGGAGGACGCCCTCGGGTTAAGTTGAGCCACGATCTTCGCATCCTTATTCAACTGTTTCCCGCGAATTTGACGATATCGTCAACTCAGCGCACTTTTGGACAGCTTTCGTTTCTTTGGCCCAATCTTGGCCATCATTCGGTTAAAGTTTTACTCCATCGGCCATCTGATGTCGTGCCCAACTTTACTTGAGGTTTATCGCTCTGTCTCCGACGTCACCAGATCAGGTAGTACTATGACAAATTGATTGCAAATAAAAAAAACTGATGTAAGCATTATAATTTATTAAGGCGCATGTCAGTACACTCATTAGTAACAAAGAAGTTATTAATCTTACGTATTGATTATGCTCGTAATTACGTACTTCTGCCCGAGGCTTTGCTCGCGTGGCCTTACAGTTACGCAAAATATTTTTATTACTCAATTTTATTTGAGTGAAATGATGACCTACCCTATTAGGCAATGTTGACATCATTCAAGACTCTTTGTTGATGTAATAAATGCGGTTTTCTTAGTAATGTTTGTGGTGTCCGATGTTTGTCAGAAAAGAACGGCAATACGAGTTTCGCATAGTTGACAAGGACCACTGTGGTCAGAAGAGCTTGTTCGCGAGACTTGCAAAGTTTTGTATGGTACAGTTGACCGCACTAAGGTTCTATTTTTCTCTTGACCGGGCCTAGAATGGTAAGTGGTTTTGAATAGACTGAGAGGCTAGCTTATACTAGTGTTGTTTCCACTGTATGCAGCTTACTGTACTGCTAGAACCTTATTCGGTTGTTTCAATAGAAACCTACTTAAATTTAATGGAGTGATTTTCTAAATCAAAGACCTCCTCTACCTACATTTTATTATTCTTTGCCAAGCTCCTGACGCACCTAAGCCGAGGCACGTATGTCCACGCGGGGCGGTACGAAGGAGAACGAAAATAAAAACTCCCCCCGCGAGGAGGGATTCATCCCCAAACATATTACGGCAATGTTGGTAGGTCGAGGTTCCGGGAGATCCCGATTTTTTTGCGATAATCAACCGCCCGTTTCCTGCCGCGGTTTATTGCAAATTGTGGCTAAAACTCAAAATGTGGCCAATTGAATTGTGTTATAAAATCTTATTCTGATTATGGCTATTTTGGAGGCAATCGTTAGCAGCTTTGAATATCATCATGGATATCGTTTTATGCCATTATCTAAAGGCACTTTAGAAATAATACAGCCGCATTGTTTCTGATAGGTATAAAATTACTTCTTTTTTAATTAAAGTATCCCGACCAATAACAATGACCGAATTAAAGTCCATTTAGTAGTGTTTCCATCACCAGTAAACTAATTTTGCATACAACGTACGGTCTTGAAAGTTTTGTAGAACGAAGTGACCCATAACGTTATGAGGAATTTTCACCTGAAATGAACATGTACAGGGAAATCCATCAACGGACGCGGGATTGAAATTCACAGTTAAGGAGAAAAACATATGGTAGATACATGGTAAAAGAAACAAAGGATCACTTGATTCTTACCTTTTAAATCCCTCTCTTTTATAAGCAATCTAAGCAGGTACCCGTTCAACTTTGTTTCACTTCCGATCTTAAAAGCGGAAGCTTAATAAAAATGGGAGCCTGGCAGCCACGTGAACTCCTTAGGGTACGTATATTAAGCTGGTGTTTTAACTTCACTCAGGTAAATAAAATGAAGATAGCCGTGAAAGCGAATGCGAGCCGTATCAACAGAATTCGTTCGCGGCCCCGAAATGGCTTTTCTATTCAATTTTCGATAGAGATTTTTTACCTACCCGCAGTTTTGCGTACGGCGGAACCAATAAATCTCCTCTCGAGGTAAGGGGCGAATTAATCAGTTGACTAGTTCGGCGACCGATCCAACGACGGATCCCTTCCTGCACACAAATGTGAACCGAAATGTGTCACAAAATAGGTTGATGTTCCGTTGTACGTTCCATTTTTATTTACCGCAAGCAAGGTGAAAATAAGAAGTGGGAATAAATAGTAGGGCCTCCACCGATACACTCTGAGGAGATTAAAGTGTTCTGGTGGTTAGGGATCAGCGGTGCAATATAAATTAGGAAAATGTTGATGTTTGTTTTTCTCGAGAAGTAACGGTCACTTGTGTAAGCATAGCACGCGAGCGGGTTCCGCAATGCCCCGATTTAATAAATAATAAAGCTAATTTTACACGCCATAAAATGAAAAAAATCACTTGATTAAATTTTAGGAAAGCCCGAAATTTAAAAGCCGTGTTGTTTCCCGCCCATTAGGGTTAGGCAGGGAGGGTGGCGGGCGCCGAGCGGGTGGACATCGGGCTCGAATTAATAAACAAGCCGGCCAAGGGCACGGGCCACATGACCTTTGGGCCTCTCCTTGTCCTCTTTACCTGTTACTAAGTACTGATTATTTACTTCACATGCCTGATGGTAAATAATATCGAAAAAAAAACAAAGGCAAGCGACTACGTCCTCCTAAAAAAGGGGGAAGCAAGCTAGTAAAAAAAGACACATTAAAGAAGATGATCGTTACAAAGAGCAAATCCTCAATTCGCTATAAAACGTCGCGCTGAGAGTGGGTGCTCCCGCGCGGCCGAGGAAACGTTGTCATTCAAAATCAGACCACGTGTACAATATTTCATCATCAGGATGGGTGGCGGCCCCCCCTCGGGCCGGCTATCCCTTTCCCCCTCCCCCTGCGCCCGACCCAAAAAGTCTATCTGCACTTGACACGGGAGGAAACGGGACAGATTAACCGTAGTGAAGGGAACAAAGCTAAATATGTTTCAAGCTGATACTTACCCTTGCACAGTATATACTTGATTTACAGAACAAGGATTTAAGATGCTCTCAAGTGTGTGGTGAAAAATTGTATGGGTGTTGGCCATTTCCTGTATGTATTTGAGTAAGTAGGTAGGCTTTTACGCATTTTGACTGAATCCATTTTTTTTATAATACTGAATAATCGGTCTATTAAAATTCTGTTGGAAACTTTTCAACCGAAAAATCGTAAAGTATTGCCATTTATAAAAACAAACAACAAAAAATAGCAATATTTACGCACTCGAATCTGCGAATTTCTCTATTTACTCTAGCTCCCCGTATAAACGTAACACAATGCTGAAAAAGGATGGAGGAATGAAATGATGGAACCATTTTCAGGCCACCGTGAGGCGCGCACACACGCAAGCGTATTTACACAGCGTTTCACGCCCACACGGATACAAAACTGGCGTGAAAAGTTGGGCAGTAATTTATATGACGGTTTAAATAATTACTTCGCGTTTTCGCCTCAATTTGTAGATGAGCTTGGGCCGTATCTGTGTTGCTGACATTTATTCGCATTACTTTTGCAGCGCGGTTTGAATATGATGACGTCACATATTTTACTGGTAACTTTATGGCGTGTGGAGGTAGTGTTAATTAATATTGTTGTGGATTTCATGTTTTGGTTTTGTGTACGGATGTTATGATTGTGTACAAATTATTTTTATGTAGTCGTATGAATAAACTGTTAGAATTTTATTAAGATATTAAGCAAATCTTAAATCTAATATTAAAAAAAATTAGAATGTTAATGAAAATGTCTAAAAATTTATTAATGAGGCTTAATACAGTTAGCCTCAGACCAAATAAAAAGGTAAAAATTGAACTCTGCTAACAGCCAAGTGAGGCCCGTCAAATTACGTCTTGGTCTGTTCGTACACGCTCACACGCACACATTTAAATCAAACTACAATTAAACTATGCCTCAATAAATGCACAACATGTTTAAGAAACCGGCCTCACTTCTCTGTTCGCAGAGTTCCATCTTTACCTTTTTTTTTACCTGAGCAGTTAGTGAGATACAATTTTACCCCCAACATGATGTAAGTGCGATGACAAAGCATTTTTACTTTAATATGCTTTCGTGTTTTCCGCTACATAAAAGATTCCTTACTTCCATTGCCATCTGCTTTGAAAATAGATTGCTTGTCAATAAAAATGTAAATTCGCCGCTTCAGCTCTCGGCTAATTCATTTCCCAATGGAAAATCCGGGAGCGAGTCACCGGAGATCGATGGACCGTTCATTTCGACGATATTTTTTGCTCTTTCACATTTCATATTGACGAGACGACCAGTTAGTTTGCATACAACGTTCGGCTATGACAATGTACGTAAACGCTACCGTCCGCACGGCTCCGGACGGCTTCGTATGACTCCGCACCGATCCCGGCCGTTCTCGACTCAAACGACAAGGTCGCGCTTTTTGTACAGAGTTCAGATATTAACGTCTTTTTCGATGATTTATAGAGGTCCTCTCCCATGAAAGAGATGAAGGGGCTTTCAGGGGACTCGATATGAATTCTAATACGGCTTTGCGATAACAACTATTGTGCGTCGACCTCTTTACTCTTGCAACATATTTTTATACAATAAAAAATACGTGTTTGTTAAACAAAATAAAAACAATTTCACGTCAATTTACGGGGGCGGCTGTATAAGCAAAAAATCGAAACACGCAAATTTTATCCAAAACCTCGGGATCCGCGCTCACACTCTCGCGGTGATACGCCTGACACCCTAATCAAATAAGTACCTTTTACCGGGACTGTGTTTTGCGACACTGTAAACTGAGTCTTGGGTTATTGTTTTAGAGGTTGTATTACGTTGAAGAGGCGGAGTCTGACTGGCTTCCGCATAAAACGTATTTGTAGGAAGGACGACCCAGAAAATGGGTATAATATACTCACACTACCGCCGCTTCCTCGCCTTATTCTCCCGGCACGTCCCCCAGGAGTCTGCAGAAATTTATATAACAAGCTATCTCGTCCGGGCTCGGTTATTGTCGAGGAAACACTGCCTCAGACATTATTTTTAATTAAACACAAGTACTGTCCGCTAACGCCCTCGATCCTAACCGCGATTTCCCTCCCCGTCAATTGTAGATATTTTTTCATTTTTGCAGAGACTGTCAACTTGAAGAATGTTGCTTAATTGCCGTATTGTCTGGTAGAAAGAAGTGGAATAATCGGGTACTTTTATTTTAAATGGGGCTGTCCCTCTGAAAATGGCTACAGAATGTCTGTTTGATAACTCACTAACATTTTTTTTTTAGAAAGAACATCCACAAATCTTTAAAACCTAAGTCGACAATTCTACAAAGCCTTAAAAAAAGTAAAGCCTAGTCCATACACCGGTCTATAAAAATAACCCTTAAAAAAATTGTGATCTTTTAACAATTCCTCATTCAATCACGTAAAACGAGTGGGGGGTGGTCACCCCTCCCACCACCCGACATTCGTGTCGGGGGCGACGCGACGTAACCTACCCCTACTACGGGTTCTATGTTCATTTAAAAATACATCCAAGCTGTATTCTATTGTTAGTACTATCGGGTTATAAAAATCTGTAGGTAGGTTCTTTACACGATTACGGTGATTGGGTACACGATTGTGGTTTATGGTTCGTTTAAGGTTAGTTAGTACTATAATACGACTAACATAGCTGTTTATCACTCATAATCTCATTTATAACACGACTCCAGATGACAAAGAACACGAACGAAAAATGGAATGATGAATGAACACGACTTCAGTTTATTCAGTAGCTGTGACAATTTTTAAATTCATCAAAAACTCGGTGTAGATCAAGCGAGCAAAATAACAACCTCGTTCAACATTCTAGCAACATTCTTTGTATCCGTTTGGTCAAGCACTCTTCAAAATATCGAAGCTTTTCCTTGTTTCTTCAACGGCCTCTAGCACACGGCGTATTTTATCGCGCAGACGACGCGCGTTTCAGGAACGCGCGTTTTCTGGGCCGTAGATGCCAATTTTTGCGTTTTTATAGATTCAAACGCGCGTAAAACGCGATACAAACACGCGTGTGAAGCGCGTTCGAAACACGTTGAAGCCCGTACATAGGGCCAAAGCCAGCGTAAGCAGTGTTGTTTCAAATGATGCCATTCTACAACAGACTGACGAGGACGAGTCTCTGACCAAAACGCGGAAGCTACAAGCGACTACAAAGCGTCTGTATCGCTGTATCTGCGCTTATACGCGTAGTAAATGCGCGTTTCACGATCGCTCCGTATGCTTAGGATACAAGGTTGCGTTCAAATCTCGTTTGAAGCGCGTATACGCGCGTCATCTACGCGTCGTCTGCGCGTTTAAAATACGCCGTGTGCTAAGGGCTGTTTTTCAATTTTCTTACATCCAACAAACTTTTACTTATACTAAACCCAATTTTTAAACCATAAATAGAAAGCCTACCAAACAATATTACTTCCTATTTGTTGAACCAATAACGAGACCTCTAAATAGAAACAAATTTTGAGAACGAAAGCTGACGACGGCAACAAATTAACCTAAAGCAAAATTGCCGGAAATAAACTATCCACGAGACAGGAAAGAATGGCATACTTATGAAAACGTCCAACAAGTCTATTAATCATAATAATATGCAAAATGCATTTTTTGTTCGCCGAGATTGACTGGTCAATATCCGTATTGTCAGAAAAACATTGACATGTATGGACAATGTGTTAATGTAACCACAAAATTGATATTAATTATGTTGCGGAACTGTTATTTATGCCACTATATTATAGACCAGGTATGTAGGTATATCATAAAACCGTTAACTGTCTATATTCGGTAAATAATTCACTGTTAATTAAAATGAAGTCATAAGTAGACTCTATACGTGAAAACATGATTAAGAATTTGTTTTTGTTAAGGGCCTATACCCCCTCAAATGGCTTAGCATGATCCTCCGTTACGCCTAAAATACTGCAGCATTAATTTTGAAATAAATATATGGTAAAGTTGAGGATTAATGCTAAGTCCTTTGTGTGACGAAAATACGATTCCATAAACTTTTCTCGATAGAAAAAAAAAACAAAGTTACCTCCAAATCGAACAATAAACTGCTGGTATTCAAAAATCACTTCAAATTAGATCATGAAACTTTGCATACTAACTGAACTAACTATAAAGCAGGTCTTATGTGTTTTATTTTTTTAGTCCAATCAATAGATTTTTTGTAAATCGCAAAAAACCACTCATTTCGCACTATTCGGCCCGCAGTGACTGACGTAACAACCACTTTGTAGTGCAAGCTGATTAGAACCTTGTTCTAACAGTATTTCAAACGAAGTTTGAACCACCACAAATAGAGTTGTTAATTTAGCTCCTGTAATCGCCTTAACTGTCTATATTCGGTAAATAATTCACTGTTAATGAAAATGAAGTCAAAAGTAGACAGTCTACGAGAAAACATGATTAAGAATTTGTTTTTGTTAAGTTCATGCTGGGAGTTCTACTGCCATCGATGTGCTAATGCTTAGGGTTAGGGTAGGCTTATGTGCGGCAGTTGACGTCTTACTGAAAATTTTACAGGACTGTTTAAATATATTTTTAGGCTCCGCCACCTGTCTTCAGAAGCCTTCGAAACTCCTGATATATGTTTTGTTACCAAACCTTAGTTTCAAACAGCTCAAACAATATTTGATTACCTACTGTAAGGGAAGTTCGTAGGCTTCGGAATTGTTACGGTACCGTAAGTTCCGAACCTATAGTTGCAAACAAACACATTTACACTTTGGTTGCGGCGTACCTAATGGTAAAGCAATACTTTACTATAGTAGGGGATAATTTGACAGAAGGCTAGAACTTGACGTCATTTCTAAGCTCTGCTACTAGTGGTATGTAGTACGCTTATATTATGACGCACTATGAATACAAAGGTGTGACCTATACTGCAGCGAGGTTTAATTAATGATTGATTTGCTATGGTTTTGAATAGGAGCATAACTCTGACGCGGCCTGGGTATTGCGGTGACTTTGTGGTCTTTAAATGGGTAGTCATGACAAATTGGAGAGTCAAGAGTTTTGGTGGGGGTATAATAATATGCTTGTGTACTGAAAAAATCTAATTAGTCCGTCAGTTAGATTATCAAAAAATATTGACCCGTATTTTTCTATTGTTACGTAAAACAAAATTGACGAAGATACGACGCTTTTAAAATTTTCAATACGTCATGCCGTGGTAAACTCCCGATAAAACGCATCAAAACTCCCGAGTTTTGATGCGTTTTATCATTGTCAATATTCATTGATTTACAAAAACAAAAAATACGTGTCCATTATTGTCCAACACTCTAACTGACGGACTAAATAGATTTGCAATTTATTGATGGTGGAAACTAGCCTATTCTTCATGCATACAATAATATCCATAAAATTATATTTTTATTCTGTAACCTATATTTATTACACATTAAATATTTATATTTGTTTATTATTATTATTTTGTATTATAAATTTATATTCGTTTATGACTAGAGACCGGATAATATGCATTTGCATATTTGCATATGCATTTGCATATTTAAGCGATTTTCAAGGCTAATAGCATATTTTTACTAATATCTAGTGATGATGCATATTATTGCTATAATTTACAGTAGGTAGGTATTTTTCGAGCGTAGCGCACTCAAATTGATAGCTTTATTAATGGACCGACGGAAGTTTTGCCAGAAAATATAAGCGCTAACATAGCACCCAAGTTCAAATTCTGCCCAGTTACCTCAGTAGATGTGGAGCGATCATTTTCGACCTATAAAAATATTTTGAATGATCGAAGACATAATCTTACCACTGAACATTTGGAACAATACTTGATTGTTAATGTTTACAAAAATATTAAATAATGTCTACTGTATCGATTAACATCTATCAATGGATAGTTTTCTATAAATGTATGCTGATTTTTTAATAAAAAATATAAAACTTAATAGTTTTTTTATTTTATCAAATAACAATAAATTAAAAAGATACATACATAATAAAGTAAAACATAAATAAGACAAGTATTTACTAACAAAATACTTAAATCTAAAGGAATAATATTTACAAAACAAAAAAAACTCATTTAATGTTGCATATTCTGTCAGTTTTCGTGCATATTTTAGGCATTTTTCATGCATATTTGCATGCATATTTCAAGCTTTTTATGTTGCATATTATCCGGTCTCTATTTATGACTGTGGCATCACTCTCTGGGCCCTATCAGAATACCAGTGCTGTGACTTTTTTTTTAAATGTCACTGCACCTTGCTGAGATAGGAGCCTTTTGGCCTTGCACAGGACCATTTTGATTGATTTTTATTTTTATTCTTGTTTACTTTTTATAATTTTGTAATTTCTATTGTATCTTTTTGTTTCTGTTTATCCTGTGTGAGTTCAATAAATACTTTTCTTTCTTTCTTTCTTTTTCTTTATACACACATCTAGTTTTTTTTTTAAAACGGATAAACTAAATTAGGTAGGTACTCTATTCTTGACAAAGCTTAACAAGATTCAATCGCTTTCAAAAGTTTTTGCATTTCTGCAACTACTTTTAACCAGATTGACCCCCGCTTTTCAGTAGCTTATCATTATCATTTGCCTCTCATGTTCCCAATTATGTTGGTGTCAGTTTCCAGTCTAACCGGACGCTGAATACAAGTATTTTATATGGAGCGACTACCTATCTGACCTCCACGACCCAGTTAGTACCGGGTATTACGAAACCCCTTGCTAAGACTACCTGTAACGACTGTCAAAGATCTACAAATGACAGCCGGTACCAATGGTTTAACGTTCTGAAATACAATATATTTTTGACTATTCTATCATCATTATCGGCATTAGGGTCAATAGCAATCATGGTGGACATTGCCGCTCCGGTTGAGGCCGAAATTGACCCTGAAACCGATACCGGAAATGTGCCTTCAGCAAATACTAGTACCCTAAAAGTGCACAATCGTATTTGCTTCCATTATACAAGCTACGAATTAAGTATTTATTTGAAAGCTCAATTTACGTGCCTAGACATTGGAATAGATAATAATTATTGTCCTCTACAGAACTATTGGCTCAATGAAATATCACTACCACTTCACTATCACGATCACGATCACTACTCACTACATATTATAAAACAAAGTGGCCCGCCGCGTCTGTCTCTATGTATGCTTAGATCTTTAAAACCACAAGCCAAGGATGCCAAGGACGGCTAGGTTAACATAATTATAAAACAAAAAGCTAGTTATATTTGAGTTCATGTTATAAAGGGGCGAGCCCATTGCCATCAACCGGGCACAATTTCAGACTCTATGGCTGCTACTGAGAAATTCTTGATGGAAAAACCCAATGACGCTTTGCCCGACCCGGGAATCGAACCCAGGACCTCACGCTCAGCAGTCGTGCTTGCGACCCATAGACCAACGAGGCAGCAATTTGATTTGCAGGGTTATGATTTGAAGAATATGTGTGT
This sequence comes from Xestia xanthographa, assembly GCA_905147715.2. Lineage (NCBI taxonomy): Eukaryota > Metazoa > Arthropoda > Insecta > Lepidoptera > Noctuidae > Xestia > Xestia xanthographa. The sequence continues at coordinate 11,178,605 of LR990653.1, read as the reverse complement.
GGAAAACCTTCGATTAAGGTTTTTTTATGAAGACGGAATCATCATCATCATCATCATTTCAGCCGAAAGACGTCCACTGCTGGACATAGGCCTCCCCAAGTGTCGCCACATTGACCGGTCTCGTGCGATTCGCATCCAGCGGATTCCCGCAACCTTCACCAGATCATCGGTCCACCTAGTGGCAGGCCTTCCAACGCAACATCTTCCGGTTCGCGGTCGCCACTCCAGAACTTTTCGGGCCCATCGGCCATCCGTTCTGCGAGCAATGTGCCTTGTCCACTGCCACTTAAGTTTGGCAATTCTTCGGGCAACGTCGGTAACCTTGGTTCTCTTACTCCGAGCACAGCCCTCTCCATTGCTCTTTGGGTGACTTTAAGCCTTGCGATGAGGGGTCATCATCTGCCTAGCCTTTTCCCAACTATAATGGGGTCGGCTTCCAGTCTAACCGGATGCAGCTGAATACCAGTATTTTATATGGAGCCACTGCCTATCTGACCTCCACAACCCAGTAAGTACTGGGTAATACGATACCCCTTGGTAAGACTGGTTGTCAGACTTTTTGGGCCACTGACTACCTGTAACGACTGTCAAAGATCTTCAAATGACAGCCGGGACCAACAGCTTAACGTGCTTTCCGAGGCACGGAGGTAACTCGATATGTATGGTTCACTCGATATGATATGTATGTATCCACAGACCAACCTAGGCAAGCACGGCTTAACCTAAAGATCGACCCGAGCGGCTGTTATTATTTAGCCCCTAGCCTAGCTCCTCCTTGTGATGATGGGTATTGAAGGTTTTTTATGGAGAAGGAATATCTAATCATAATATAATTATACAAAATATATTTGAATATTAATTAAGCTAGTTATCGACCCGAGCGGCTGTTATTATTTAGCCACGAGCTCCTCCTTGTGATAAGCGGTACTGAAGGTTTTTTATGAAGAAGGAATACCTAATCATAATATAATTATACGAAATATATTTTAATATGAATGAAGCTAGTTATGAAATGAGAGCAACACACCCTTTGCGGCAAGGGTGTGGAGCAATCAAAACGCCTACTCATGGTCTGTCCACAGAGCCCACGCTTTATGAATACTTTAGCAGTATCGAAGACAACAGTAATGAGTTTTAAGGATATAAAGAATATAACATCATGCCTGTGTTCCGGAGAGTTTGTATACCAGTAGGTGTTTTGTATACCCACATTTTGTTACATATCCGAATAAACAGTATAAATATACTCGCAATGTATAAAATTTTGAATTATAAACAATATAAGAAAAGCTTATTACACTTGACTGGGTCAAAATCCAGACCCTCGAACTGTCACTACACTTCGTAATAGAAGAAAACTTGGGGACCCATCATTCAGTTTGCGCGCTTTACTCAAGAAAAAGTCAAATGCAGCTGTATTTTATGTAATTTTTTTTAACTATTATGTAAGTCCCTACCGTAACCTCCGAACACGTAATTTTTTTTACTGCAACTTACTTCGTTACGTAATAAATGGCTCTATGCCGCTTGCAAATTGTTACATATTAAACTCACCTTGTTGGAAAATGAAGGGCAATCAACCTGTTTGGTTTCAGTTCATTTTGTTCACATAGTTTGACACTGCAGGTGGGAAAGTTGTCCTGTAAAAGTTGGCGCTGAAAAACTGTAATCGTTGGTTGGGTCATTTTCATTGGAATTTAAACTTTGACGTAGGTGTGCCTAACTATTCCAATGCTTCATGAATGTTTGGCTTTATGATCTACGGTTCAGTTTTAGTAGCACGTTGCTTTTTTGGTTTATTAAACGGTTACCCGAATGTACAAACATTAGTACCGCAGAAAATTTTAAATGATCAATGTTTTCGTGTTTTCTTTTTGTAGTACCTAAGTGTGGTGTGTTACGCGAATGGATAAAGTAAGAAATGAGTATTTAAGGGGAAGTCTGAAAGTGGCGCCGGTGACTGAAAAGTTGTGTGGCAATCAGTTGTCGTGGTATGGGCATGTGATGTGGAGGGATGAGGAAAATGTCGTGAGGAACGTTTTGAGTATGAATGTGGATGGGTGTAAGGGTAGAGGAAGACCAAAGACACGATGTATGTACTGTGTTAAGAATGATATGGCAAGAAAAGAAGTGTCTGATGAGATGACGAAAAATAGAGAAGTATAAATAAATAAATAAATATTGCTGGACATTACACACAGCGCCATCTAGTGCCACACTAAGCAACGAGACTTGTGTCGTGGACACTAGATAGTTGATATACTACATAGATACTTTTTGTTTGTAAATACATACTTATTATACAAATAAACATCCATGACTCGGAAACAAATGTCCATGCTCATCACACAAACATTTGCTCCAACCGAGATTCGAACCCGGGACCCTAAGAACGTAAGGTAGCCTCACTACCGCTGCGCCAATATGGAGGAAGAAGACATACTGCGCCGACCCCAAATAAATGGATGGGATAAGGGCCCAGCTGTGGGACATTAGAGTAATTATATTGCACGTTTAGTACACACATGGTAAGTATAAGATCAAATACAAATCCTATTTACTTACCAATTTTAGCTAACCATTTAATTATTTAAACATACTTAACCAATATATTCACAAACAATTTTTAAAAACTGAAAAAAAGGTAGGTACACATTTATCGATACTAAATATCGATAGTATGGAAAGCTTTCAAAACTTAATTGCTTTCGTCTTGTTTTCAATAGAAACTAACAGATTTTTTCCAGCAGCCAATAAGCTGGGGTGCCCTTTTGCGACCTGCAGACGTTCTCGGTACGAAATGTCATACAGATTATCGACTGACGGCGACCCTAGTGTGTGTGGAATGTTAAATAATTAGATTGCATTGCCTTCGTTTAAAAACTCTATCTTTTTGTTTATTTTTATTACCTAAATATTTTATGGCTGAACTGTTTTAATGGACATATCTATTTTGTATGACTGCCTCGCTGCTCGTGCGTGCTACAATTGAGATGAGGTTTAAAGTTCGATTGCCAGGTCCAACAAAGATAAGTATACCTACATCATTGAGCTATTACTACTACGTATAGAAAAGACAGCGCAAACAAAATCTGTGCGCAGTGCGGGGCGCGCGGGGGGCGGCTAACCCCGTATATACAGTAATGCTGTGGCGAGCAAGCCACTGAGTAAACTGCAGCCGGCCGACTGCAGTTGAACGGAGAACAGATTTTGTTTGCGCTGTCTTCTCTATACGCAGTAGTATTAGCTCAATGGTATACATCGGGTTTTTCCATTAGGATTTATTCAGCCTAGTTACTTCAAATTGAGCACAAATCCAGACGCCCGGAGTCTGCATTTGTGCTCGATTTGAGGTAACGGCTTGCTGCGTGGGACTTAAACCTACCTTTCAAAATTTGGGTGGCTAGAAATACAGATTTGGGTGGCTGTCTAAGACTCAGGGATAACAGGCGTGATCTTATGTTGTGTTTCTTAAATGTTTTTTAAATGTTTACCTTTTCACCGCCAAAACCAAAGTTGTCGCACATATTCTGCCAATACGAAAACAAATCAGTAGGCGTTAAAGGTCGTCGCGCCATTTTGAACTTCCAACCACGATGTGGCTCAAAGTCCATTGAATTACACCCACTAGGTGATTAGTCAGTCAACCTAGGAAGGAGACTGAAGAATAATTATTCAAAAAAACATATTTAAAACAGGGAGGTTATTGACCTGGATTCGCAGCCATCTAGAAATAGCAAGATAATTATAATTAACCTTCGAAAGTTATTAATAGCACTGAATTTTGGCATAGGTTGCGCCGTTTTCAGTAAATAACTTTTAGACAAATTAATAAACGGTGTTAACATAACTTAAACTTGGCATTTCTGAAGTGGTGGGCAGATAGTATAGAACATTTCGCCAATTTGGTCCGTCAAACTTTAACTTTGTGTTCCATGTAATAATATTTATATTATAGTTTGGACGTATACCGAGTTTCCTCCATGCCTCGGAAAGCACGTTAATCCGTTGGTCCCGGCTGTCATTTGTTGATCTTTGACAATCGTTACAGGTAGTCAGTGACCCAAAAAATCTGACAACCAGTCTAACCAATGAATATCGTATTACCCAGTACTAACTAGGTTGTGGAGGTCAGATAGGCAGTCGTTCCATGTAAAATAGTGGTATTCAGCTGCATCCGGTTAGACTGGAAGCCGACCCCAACATAGTTGGGAAAAGGCTAGGCAGATGATGATGTGGAACAAACTCTAGGCTCCTGAAAATTTCCAAATTATTTTCTCTCAGCAAAGGCTCCAATAGCGTCCTAACGCGATTGGTGCGTGAATACGCCATCGTCGCGTTTTCGTCACTAATTTATTGGAAAACCCTTACGCCTTCCGGTCGGCACGACCACGGGTTCGTGCTAGCCGAAAAAAATGAACGCAGAGGTCTCGTATTCGCGCGACGATCGTTTTGGTTAGGACGTGGCCTAAATAAACGCATTTCACATCGCATTGAAATCTACCCACATGTACCTACCAATCATTGACGTATTTTAAATGATGATAATAATATATTATTGGGCATGTGATGCGGAAGAATGAGGAAAATGTCGTGAAGAAAGTTTTCAGTGTGATTGAATTAATTGAATAAGAGTAGAGGAAGACCAAAGAAACAATGGATGGACTCTGTGAAAGATGATATAGCAAGAAAGGAGGTGTATATGTATGTGATAACAACAACAACAACAGCCCATAACGTCCACTGCTGGACATAAGCCTCTATCATGATGGGAGGAATTTGCCGTAATCTCCACGCTTGGCAGGCGGATTGGAGATCGCAGTGATGAAAGACTAACAGAAAACGCTTCTGCCCATTCTCTGGTCTACGGATGCGCAAGGTGTTCTGCCTCAGACATTAGTCGCCTTATACGAAACCCGTGAGTGTAATGGGTTGGTTCTATTCTACTCTGCCGGATACCATACGGCTAAGATGACGAGTAATAGAGAAATATGGAAGATGCTGCGCCAAACCCAAATGAATTGGCGAGCAATAAAAGCTGGAGAATGATGGTTGACGTATGTGGCCCAGCGCACACCGCTGGAGGCGCGCGCTCTGCTGCGCCTTGCATTTGAAGACAAAAAAATAATATAAACCTTAACTACCTTGATATACGGTCGCGCGCATGCTCTTGTAGTAGCTTGAGGGCGCTCCGAGTACCGCGTACGAATTTATTTTTATATTGACCGTATATCAAGGTAGTTAAGGTTTATATTAAATTGTTGTCTTCAAATGCGCTCCGCTGCGCCTCCAGCAGTGTGCGCTGGGCCTATTAAGTACTAAACCTATCGTCTATAAGCCTATCTGACCTTTAGCTATTTGATTACCGATTATTCAAACTGAAAACTTTATTAACCTGTGCCATTTTCGGTTCTAAGAAGGAAGATGGTTTCTAAGGAAATTAATTTTCATAAGGAAAGGTCATCATAATGCTAATTATTTTTATAAATTAATATAAGTTAAAAAGTACTTATGAGTTAGCGCTAGCGGGCAAAAGGTTGACAACTCCTACGATATTATTGCAGAAAAACGATTTCTGATTTATAATTTTACTTCAAAGACAACTTGATCTTTTTCATTTATTCTGAAAACTGTTATCTGTACGCAGAACATAAGGCATTTAAGGCATGGGTTTTCTCATAATGTTAGAGTTACTCACTACATTTAAAGGGATGTCAACACCAAAATGCGCGCACACTGTCTATTTGTATCGGAGTAAACGAGAGCGAGAGAGCGGCCAGGTTTTAGAAGAAAATAATAAATAAATATTGAAATAAAAAAGAAAGTGTGGATTATTTGTGAAATATGACTCGTTAGCGGTTTAGATAGGAATATGTTGACTTCATGTTTTTAATTGCAGACCCATACGTCAAAAAAATTAAGAAAGAACCGTTTAATGATGATTTTAAGACCTTAGCAATTATTTTCTACCGAGCCGATTTCGTCCAATTATGTATCGAGTCCGTCCACGGTCTTTGAAATATGATGAATAATAACATATAATTTCTTTTTTTGATGTGCTAGAACAAATAGTTTTTCTTAAAAAAACTGCTTAAATAACTTCAAATAAGTGTTGTCAACCCCTTTAGTGACTTTAGCTTATTACACTCTTTCCTACAATTTGAAATTATTTAGAATGTTTAAATTATTAAAAGAGGAAAATTAAAAAAATTAAAAATCCCCCTACACAAAAAAATATTAAAAACTAGCAAATAATATTTTAAACTAATTATAATTATTATCTTCACTACTATGCTTGTAAAATAAAAATATTTGAACTTACATAATTTAAGTGACGATAATAATTAAAATAGGTTTAAAATATTATTTGTTAGTTTTTAATATTTTTTGTGACGGGGCGTTTTTAAATTTTTAATTTTATATACTTTCATTTTGTCCTTTTTAAAGTAGGTATAAATATTAGGAAGATATTTATAGTGATTAGCTAGTTGAGTTAGTAACTTAGTTAGGTGCTAGGTTTCATATTAGTTTTAATTTACTAGATTAATGGAAGGTAGTCAGATCCCCTCATCAACTAGAAAAGAGCTGATGATCTTCAAACAGCTGAACAGATTTTCATGAAACATGGCTAAGAACACTCGGGATAAAATTATCTATGACACAAAAAAAAACGTAACGAAAATCGGTTCATCCGTTCGGGAGCTACGATACCACAGACAGATACACAAATACGTTAAACTTATAACACCCCTCTTTTTTTTGTCGGGGGTTAAAAAATAAAATAAATGAGTAAATACTTGTAAATGGAACTTGGGGAACGCGAGTTCCACATCCACAATTTATTTATAGGTAGGTAGGTATTCCAAATGACAACTTTATTTTTTGACAGTTGTAAGAAATTACAGTTAAGTACTATAAAACACAGATACGAAATTAAATAATTTGATAAACTTATTTCTATAACATGGAGGAGCTCGTGGCTAAATAATAACAGCCACTCGGGTCGATACTTAGGTTAAGCCGTGTTTGCCTAGGTTGGTCTGTGGATGGGTGACCACCCTTACATACCGAGTTTCCTCCGTGCCTCGGAAAGCACGTTAAGCTGTTGGTCCCGGCTGTCATTTGTAGATCTTTGACAGTCGTTACAGGTAGTCAGTGGCCCAAAAAGTCTGACAAGCAGTCTTACCAAGGGGTATCGAATTACCCAGTACTAACTGGGTTGTGGAGGTCAGATAGGTAGTCGCTTCATGTAAAATACTTGTATTCAGCTGCATCCGGTTAGACTGGAAGGACCCCAACATAGTTGGGAAAAGGCTAGGCAAATAATATTTCTATGACATATTTTTTTACACGAAGCTCCCAATGTCTAGTTCCAAAAATCAGTAGTAGGTATGTGTTGTATTTAGTTAATAGGTACACATGCGTATTGCGTATATCTACTGGGCTTGGCCCATACGCAGATTAGCCCACTTTTCGTCCATCGCCGTATTAAAAGCTTTCAAATAAATTAAATAACATTTCAGGCGTGCCTGTGACGTTCAAGTATTCGGATATTGATGTAGACCTAACAATGTACTCGATTTACCTGCTACAAATCTGGTAGGCAATGATATTCTAATAAACAGATATGTTATACACCTACAAAACCACCGAAAAAAGTGTGCCGCGGGGGAGAGCCAGCTCACATACACGCAGTGACGCAGAATAAAGGAAAAATAGGCCAATTGGCCTGTTTTCGAGTCTTCACGATTGCGCGCTCACGACATATCTGTTTAACAACATATCGTTGCTGGTAGGCTAACAAAGCAGATTTTTTTCATAAGTTTTCCTGCTGTTATTCTTGATATTTTTTTCCTGATTTTGATATAATAACTTCCCACTCAATCGATGCCCATATCTAACCTTATCGTAACATAATTTACGTATTCCTTTTAAATCATATTTTGCTTTAGATTTAAACACTGAAAAAGAACCACATTTAGGGTCAGAGAAGGTTTTTGACAAGCTGAATTCAGTACAGTACCAATAGAACCGTGAAGAACCTTTTCTTGTTTCGTCAAATTTTAAAACATACTGTACTTACTCGCTATTTTTCAAAACAATTACGTGTTGATTGAGCTCGTTATAAAGTACGGCGGTTAAGTTTCAGTGGTTGATGTTTTGTTCCAAGTTAGAATAAACGTTTGTATTATTCTGCGAACCTCGTTGTCTTATTTTAAACATCTTCACTTCTGGATGCTTAATGTTTAGATAATATTTACCATTTTATACTTATATAGATTACTGACTATCTATTTACTACTTTATACTTCTGCCTCCGTTCAGAAAATACACATTATATATTTCCTCTATAAATTAAAAAAAAAACTAAACTTTGTTTATGCCCCTTTCTATTTTTAGATCAATCCCATTATTTTTTCGAACAAAATCCTGTCAATCAAACCAGCCAGTACTCTTCCAACATTCGATTTTCAAACGAGCCTCGGCAAACATTACGTTACACGTCAAAACAAAACGACGTATGTACAAACATAATTTGAATATCGTGTTGGCAAACATTTTTTCCGCTTCTACGCCTTTCAAGGTCTACAATTGCAAGGAAAATAATCAGTTAAAGCGTTATTATTGGTTAACAGAATGATAAGCGGGCACGATAACGTTCGCCAGTTATTACGTGCTCGTGGACAATGTGGACATGCTTTTAATTGATTAAAAACAGTTATAGGTGAAAAATTGATATTGTTGTTACATCGTGATGACGAAACAGTCACCTTTATGGAGCCTTATGAGAGCTAAAGTACCTATTTATGGCCCTTTTTAAGAGGACACAAAACGGCCGTTTTCCATACAAACGTAGTCCCCTGTTTCCTCCCTGGATAATGCCTGTAAAGCAATATTTTCTATCTATAACCATCATTGGCATGTTTTCTGTTTTATCATAAATTAAGAGATATGAACCTTCAAAAACCTAAAAAAAATGGCCAGATTTTCCGTTGCGTTCAAACATCCAGAAAACAAATTTGACTAGATTATGTAAAAAAGGACGACATAGGAACACGGCCAAACCTTTCTTTAATTTTTAATTAATAAAGTAGTTAAATCGGTCAAGTTTTGGAGAAGTAATCAGGGGACTACGAAACGTTGCTTTTGTGTACTTTTAATTGATATTTTCTGCTGTTGTCTCTTTCGCGCTCTACACGCGGTCGTATGGGCGCTGCGCGACAGCAATACATTTTACAAATACCTATTTCTCAATTCTCCTGCCCTTTCTGTTTCTTTTTAACGGGCTGTGTAGTATTCAATGATTCAAAATTAACAGTAATGAAACTATTGGGAACCTTTAAAATATACAAAGATCCATTAAAAGAGGGAGCGAAACTTTGTCGACATGATCTAAGTAATAATTATCATCATCATCATCAGCCTATTTATGTTCCCACTGCTGGGACACAGGCCTCCTCTCTATGAAAGGGGATTGGACTATAATTCACGACGCGGGCCCAGTGCGGATTGGTAGATGTCACATGTCTTCGAAGTTTTTGGTTCTAGGACATGCCGGTTTCCTCACGATGTTTTCCTTCACCGTTTTGTATAATCTTCATCGTTCGTAATAATTATATATTTATATAAATTTTCACGAAATAACCATAAATAAGGTATTTTTTTCCATTCAAAAGCAAAGTTGCCATGTAATTTATTTCATTTTATTTTTATTAATTTGGCTCACCAACTATTGAATACACTGCTTCAAAGGTAAAAGATACATTCAATGTAGATTCACAGACAAGTGTAAACAAAGCAGCAGATATTCCAAAAGAAAAAAAAACAACCGATAAACACACACACACGTCCACGACTACCAAATGACACGAAACAGGAAAATGAAACTAATTACAGTCGATAATTATGAGCTAAGTACACCACCGGCCTCAATAACGTCGGAACAGCATCCCGGTCCGAATACGTGATCTGCAATCAAATAACTTATCTTACGGAGAGGGAAACAAAGAAAACCACACACATTTATAACAACTGAACAAAGTAAACTTGACTACCGTATGATGGCGAATAATCTTTCCTATTTATTTCGTAACATATTATACTTATTTGTCTGCTTCGTGGGTTTAGTGGTCTCAAACGCTTATACACATCACCTGTCTAGGCTTTTCCCAACTATGTTGAGGTCGGCTTCCAGTTTTCTATCTGACCTCCACAACCCAGTTAGTACCGGGTAATACGATACCTCTTTGTAAGACTGGTTGTCAGATTTTTTGGGCCTCTGACTGCTTATCGACTGTCAAAGATCTCAAATGACAGCCGGGACCAATGGCTTAACGTGCTTTCCGAGACACGGAGGAAACTCGGTATATAATGGGTGGTCACCCATCCACAGACCAACCTAGGCAAGCACGGCTTAACCTAACAATCGACCCCAGCGGCTGTTATTATTTAGCTACGAGCTCCTCCACGGTCTCAAACGCTACTACTGCGCATAAGTTCCTGAGTTCAATTCACGGGTTGTGTAAAGTGAATAAAGTAGAATTTCTCAGCAGTACCTCGGAGTCAGGGCGTGTGCCCGATTGATGGCAATAGGCTTGCCATCATACGGAACCATAAAGGGTGTAAATAAGCCGAAAGGCACTTATTCTCCCCGTCATGTCATTGCGATATTTTTTTTTGTTCTACACCATACCTGGGAACCTTCTAGTTACGGAGATATTGGGGGTCAAAGTTCCGACATTTTCACAAGTTTTTTTTTTTAATACAAGGTTTTAATGTTGTAACTTTACTTTAAATACTTCCACGGCTTCATTAAATTTTACGTGATTTCTCACCACAAAATATAAAGTCGTTTCCCAGCAATAATTTTTGCGTAGGGTTGCTTAATTTGATGTACAGAATGCTTGGTTAACAATAACGTGCCACCTTGTATAACTGGTCGTCCGTCACGTCGAGAGCTAGGCAGTGCACCTCAAACAGATCTGGACGGGCATCTGGCTAGAGGTGGAGATGGCCGATGGAGCAAGGCTTTGACTGAGTTGTGACCAAGGTTAGGTCAAAGAAACCAGGTCGCAGCCCAGAATCGCGATAAACACCTGGATAAGAGACCCACAGAATAAAGTGTGGCAGAAAAAGGGGAGGCCTACAATTGAGCTATTACTACTGCGTATAGAGAAGACAGCGCGAACCAAATCAGTGCGCAGTGCGGGGCACGTGGGGGGCGGCTAACCCCGTATATGTAATGCTGTGGCGAGCAAGCGACTGAGAGAACTGCAGCCGGCCGATAGCAGTTGAACGGAGCACAGATTTAGTTCGCGCTGTCTTCTCTATACGTAGTAGTAATAGCTCATTGGAGGCTTATTATATACCTAGCGTGAGCGAGTCCGGGCTGATATGATGATATAACTGGGTGTACCCTATTTATGGTGACTGCTAATTAGTGACCAATACTTAAACACGTGATTGCATTGAGCTACTACGTATAAAAAAAGAAAGCGAGAACAAAATCTATGCTCCGTTCAACTGCTGTCGGCCGGCTGCAGTTCACTCTTTCGCTTGCTCGCCACAGCATTAAATACATATTATTGTTTTTGTTCGCGCTGTCTTTTCTATACGTAGTAGCAATAGCTCAATGCGTGATGGTACTCATGATAACAAACAACTTAAAAAAAATCTGCTGTTCAGTAAATTTATGTTCGCTTAACTGGTCAAAATGTACTGAACGCAGTTCCTTTTTTCGCGATTTCAGGTTTGGACCCATAGTAAAAGTTGTTTGTTATCATAAGTACAATCATGTGTTTAGGTATCGGTCACTAATTACCAGTATTAGGTGGTGTGTACTATATGCCGTTTTCAATTTATTTAGAGAATTTATTCTGAAAGGTTTTTTTGCGTAACAACAACAACAACAGCCCATAACGTCCACTGCTGGACATAAGCCTCTCCCATGATGGGAGGAATTTGCCGTAATCTCCACGCTTGGCAGGCGGATTGGAGATCGCAGTGATGAAAGACTAACAGAAAACGCTGCTGCCCATTCTCAGGTCTACGGAGGCGCAAGGTGTTCTGCCTCCACCCGTGACACCCGTGAGTGTAATGGGTTGGTTCTATTCTACTCTGCCTAATACCACACGGCTTCACGGCTTCACGGCTTCCGCTTCTTTTGCGTAACACTTGTTATTAAACTTACATAATGATTACAGCAAAGAAATTTCGTTGTATTGTCCAATTCTCACAACAAGGTTGGGTTTCGTAACAAAATTTCTGAACAGCCAAGGGTTGATGACGTACGTAGACTTTTTGATACTGAAGAGCTATTTATAAATAAGGACAAATATACAGAAATAAGTTCGCAAGTTGTGAAGGGTCAAGTAACGAGATGTAGCTATAAAGATCGCTTTTTAGGGAAATATGGGTAAGTACTTGGAGACATATCTAGTTTGAAGGACTACATCATGACTATGTCGAACTACCTTCTAAGTCCACTTACAAATGGAGTACTGGAAGGTTCAGTAAGAACTTCGATGTTTGAGGCCATTGAACTAAAATAAATTACTTAAACAGGAGCTATTTGCCAATAACACATTCTGATCTTATAAAATCAAATGGAAAATTTTAATAAATATCATAATATTAGGTACTTAAGCAATAAATAACTTTCGATTGAAATTTATTTCGACAAAATAAATAAAACAAACACCAAAGACCATAAACTTATATTGTCACTTACGGGATATCTTCCGTGATTGTTGATTGTTAACTATTAACAATCACGGAAGATATCCCGTAGTTTTAATCCGTGAAAGCTTAAAACAGTGACCAAAGACCATTTTCTTTTTTTCCACACACACAAAATAAACTAAACAAAATTCACAATGATTTCCAACCAATTCCCATTAAGTATACGTACTATTTCATTTAGTAGTTTCTGCTTACCCCCATGGGAAAAAGGCGACAATTTATGTACACCGGCTTCCAAACTTAACTGTGTCCGTATAACACCAGAAACTATCCAATAATTACAGATTAAATGGAAATGCGACACCAATTCCTGTACAAGCTATCCACCATTAGAATTCCATTTTAATGATTGAGCCACGGGGCCCATAAACCTATAGTAAAGGTCAAACGTCAAGCCAAGATGACCTGAATAAACTGCGAACATCGTCGTACCAATTCAATTCAATCCAATTACGAACATACATGGATATAAGGTGCGTGTTTATATGCATGTAAGTGTTCGACCACAACACTGGGCGGGCGGATTGGCAGTGTATTGGTGGAGGCGTCGTTTGCAGCGAATGGTCGAGAACTGGTGGAGGCACCTAATACTTGTTTACGAAAAAAACACGCAAAGAAGTTTTCGTATATCCGACTAGATTTCGCTCGCAGCTTCGCTACCGTTATGTTCGGATAGTCTGAAGATGGTCGTAGACTAATATGCTGTATTTCATGTACCATGTGTTTCATGGTCTTGTGACGCTTGTATAACATTGTTCTGTATGGTGTTGGACGTAAAGAATAGCACCATTCCATATCTTCCCGTGGGTGTCGTAAGAGGCGACTAAGGGACTTACCAGAGAATGGGTAGCAGCGTTCTCTGTGCTATTGTAACAACCGTACTGCGATCGCCAACCCACCTGCCAAGCGTGGCGATTATGGCAAAAATCCCCCTTTGGGGGAGGCCCATCTCCAGCAGTGGACGTCTTTCGGCTGAAATGATGAATGATGACAGTGTTGTTGATAAACATTTCTAAAATTATTTCAGGATATTGAAAAAATAAAATTAAAAAATAAAATAAAATTGACGGAGTTAGTTCTGATTTTGACCATTCGCTTAGTGTGATTACTTAGCGGAAACTTCAGTGAAATAAATCTATATTATATGCGTGAGATTTGGCCTGATATTTTTTTAAATTTTCAAAATAAGTAAGTGGTTATGTCTATTTATACATCTTAATTTTCAAATGGTAAAATAAACTGAAACATATTGACCTCTAAAAGATTTCAGGTCATTCCAAAGCTTAGGTAATTCACATAGGTTACGGTTATGCATAGTTTATATGTAGAGTTATTTTTAAAAAATGGAAAATACGCCCAAATATTTCAGTCATAAAACCTGTTGCTCAATTCATAATCTGCTTATTCACGCCCAAAAAAATATTTGCAACGCAGTTCGCTTCCACCACGACACGCGTACACCTTTAAATGGCTTCCATGTCGCCATGAAAAATAATTAATCAGAGATGAAAGGTTTTTAAACGATTCCAACCGGACGTTGATTCTGTCGTTTAAGCACACAAGTAATTTAAAAATCGTTTACCAATAATATATTTACAAAATTGATTTATTACTCGTTGAGTTGTTGTGGCATTTAAAAGGCTTGCAATTATGATTGAATCATAATTACGTCTTATTATGATGGTGTTGTTGATACTTTTGGTTTTTACTGCTTAATTTTTCTTATAGTTTGATGAATCGAATTAAGAGGTTAAAGCAGCCTGAAACAAAATTACTCGTCAACCTAGGTCACCATGTTTTGTACGTCTTTTGTTTAGTTGTCTAAAGGTGCGTAACGACTATATTAGTTATTTATGCAACTGTTGTATAATGAGGGGTATTAAAACACGATTCGCCTCGTGTGATAATAGTATCACATGAGTGTTTTAATACCTAATTATGTACAGTTGCATACAAGACTTTATCTACATCCATGATATGAATCCTCTATAAAAGGTTCTGAAACCATAGGGTGTTGCAGTGTTCTAAGAAGTCTATGTAAATTCATGGAAAGTTTAATTGCTTGTATTTAATACTAACAAACCGTGTATAGGTAGTAAATATAATTATTTACATTTTGGATTGTTCAATTATCAAAATTCACAAAGCTTGTATCACTCATTTTTGTAAACAACAAAGTACTTAATGCAATACTAATATCCAAATGTCGAACAAAAATGGCGGGATACGACGTGAATTCGAATTAACCTATAAGTTTTTTTTTTAATTACGGCGCTGTGGTAGTGAATCGCACGTGCTAGACGTTCGATTCACTACCACATTCGATGTTCTTTTTTTAAAATGAGTTGCATAATGAAATTCAGTACAACATTATAACACCCGTTTGGGTGTTATAATGGTTATTATGACACTGGCTGTTTTAATGTTGGCCATAAGCTAACTGTTTCAGATACCTTTATAGAGGATTTATAGCATGGGTGTAGATAAAATCTGTTACATAGTCTGAAAGCACCTTAAATGGGACAGTAACGAGATGGGAGCCGTCACGACTACCAGCCACATTTTTTTAACTTAGTTGAGACGGATGGTTTCTTAAGACTTTGCATATACTACAACAGCCCATAACGTCCACTGCTGGACATAATGGGCATGACATAATGCCTCTCCCATGATGGGAAGAATTTGCCGTAATCTCCACGCTTGGCAGGCGGATTGGAGATCGCAGTGATGAAAGACTAACAGAAAACGCTGCTGCCCATTCTCTGGTCTACGGAGGCGCAAGGTGTTCTGCCTCAGACATTAGTCGCCTTATACGACACCCGTGAGTGTAATGGGTTGGTTCTATTCTACTCTGCCGGATACCACACGGCTAACATTGCATACAGAGCAATGTTATACAAACATCTTTATGACGATGTAGGGTATACTAACCTCTAACATTGATGTATGAACAACAGACTTCAATATTGCCATAAAGATCGGGCATACGAATCTAACATAACAAAATGTTACGATCAATCAATCGATCACACGTCTAGAGGCTGGAGAGGCTGTTCCTGAAAAATTCCTGTTGCTCAGCAGTCACCACTAGACTAACGAGGCAGTTACGAACCAACCAACCAACCACTTTACTCAGAAATGCCGAAATATGTGTACATAATAATACGAACGTTCTATTTAAGCCATAATCAATTATATCACAAAATAAATTCAATGGAACCTAATCCACGTATATGAATAACAACATGTAATGATTATTATAGGAAACAGAGCGTTCAGTTACTCCAGCTCTTCAATAACAAGTCTGGAGGTGAAATACACAGGGGTCAACAAACGACGACCTAAATACTCCGACTATAATCCAATTATTACGATGTGAACGTGGCTTATACTTAGGTATAGGCAAAGATTAAGAAAACTGTTTCGAAGCGACGTCTCGTGTTAGTAGTTTTCATTTGTAACCTACGCCGAGAAAATCACCTACCGTGGCCAACTGCGCGGAGAAAACGAAAGGTCAATTTGAACGATTTGAAAAAAATATTTTGGTTCATAATTAATATTTAGTTATTTTAATGACTTTTTTTATTATCTATCGGTAAAACTACTGTTATGACAAACCCCAAACGAGAGATGTCAATATTGTTGGACTTTCGGCGCAAGCGCACTACATATAAAAAACCTACAGCTATGGGACTAACCACGCCAAATTTTTTGCAGTTCAAAGTGGTAGCCTGTTGGTACATGATTCAATGATAATAATGACATGTTACTTTGCAAGACACTCCACACACTAATATAATATTATCGACCTGCAGGCTTCAAGAATGTCCGGGGTTGCGGGACTGTTCGATGGCCCCGGAACACAAAGGGCGATGAAAGAACATGGATGGGTATTAGTCAGTAAAAATCTGACACGACACTCCTTCCTGCTCCGCCCAGAGCGGGAGAAGTCATTTGATGATTTCCCATCCGAAAAAAAAAAGGCTTTACGAATGTGTTCAGAGCGGTGGTGTCGCTTCTATACATTTTCATTCTATGGCGTAGGTTTCTTTCGTGCTAAGAAAGAACGAAGACGCAATTTTTCTTTTTAATGTATTCGAAGATTGAGATTTTAATTAAGGGTGTGAGCTGTTTACATTGAAAGTCATATGAGAATGTAAAAATAAATGCTGTTATTTATGTTTTGACCTGAGTGACCGTTTCTCATTGTACTTTTGCGATTGGAGTTAGGCAGTTCTTTTGCAGTAACAAATTTTCTTTGAAGGGTTGTATCATTACATATGTCGACTTTCCGTCTTCGATGCATTTTCTGCCTGGGAAGACTGGCATGTTTAGAATGTGCTATGTCGGTCAAACAAGCTATTTGGTTTACATTTTACAATGTAATTTGTTGGTTAAACTGTAAAACAAATGGCTTGTTCGACCGTACAGTCGCGAGCACCAATATGTAAATTCTTTACAACTTTTAAAAGAGCTATTCTCCTACTGTTCTGATTAAAATGGCATTTTGTTACATACATTCTGGAACTCATATTTTTATGAAAATGATCCTACGTCCAAGTTACAATCGTAATTTCTCGCAAAAAATGCTTTTAAATTTGGGAAAGTGTATACATATTGGTGCTCGCGACTGTACCCCTGCCCTTTAGAGCAGTGTTTTTCAACCTTTTTCATGACACGACCCCCCATAGTATGAAAACATATTGGCGACCCCCGACCCTTCGCTTTTTTTTTCATTTATTTTATTATGTTACAAATATTAAATCCATATCTAGTTTTTATGCATTTGCATAATTAGGATTCGGATAAATATATGTACATACTTAACACGTTTTTTTTTTAATTTGGAATTCGATTTAATTTTCAAGGTAGCTAAAACGGATCCACAATGGGAGAAATTAATTAATGATAAACAAGCGAAATCTCATTGAGATGGATGAGTACAAGGTAATAGGTTTTTATTTTGTTAATTTGTAAGACCATACAAATGTTTATATCCTTTAGTTAACATTTTCTTATTAAATCTATCTTTCTGGGCTTCATTTTTAGGGTTCCGTACCCAAAGGGTAAAAACGGAACCCTATTACTAAGACTTCGCTGTCTGTCCGTCTGTCTGTCACCAGGCTGTATCTCATGAACCGTGACAGCTAGACAGTTGAAATTTTCACAGATAATGTATTTCTGTTGCCGCTATAACAACAAATACTAATAAAATTAATATTTAAGGGGGGCTCCCATACACCAAACGTGATTTTTTTATAATAATTGGTACGGAACCCTTCGTGCGCGAGTCCGACTCGCACTTAGCCGGTTTTTTTGTTTATTGAGGTAGTTTTCGCGACCTTGCGACCCCCCTGCATAGGCTTCGCGACCGGCAGTTTGAAAAACACTGCTTTAGAGTGTATTCAAAATATGAGGGCAACATCATAATAGGTACTTACTGGTTCAATTTATAAATCTGACAGACTAGATTACTGATGAATTGTATAATAGTGCAATAAATGTAACTCCAACTTATAATAAGTACAGATATTTGGTAACCAACTAGTAAATAGATTCAATCCATTGATAACTTGATGAATTATACGTAGGTATTTGTTTAATAAATTATGGATTTAGCTTGAGAACCAAGTCGATTTACTGTGTTGATTCTGGATTCTTACATAGTTATTGAAAAGTCCGATAATATAAAAGACCTTATCACGAAGCCGTCAACCAAGCATTCTGTACATCAAACTAAGTAACTTTACGCAAAATTTATTGCTGGGAAACGACTTTTTTTTGGGGTGAAAAATCATGTTTTGTGGTAGAACTCAATGTAACGCACTCAAAACATTGTGCTGATGGATGGATTGAATATACGGGGTTCGTAGAGGTGTTAAAAATTAAAATGTTACATTAAATACTTGTATTACCCTTATGTCCCCAGCCGTGCCCGTTGTTATTTTAATTGTGTCTGTAATTGCGGGTATCGAAGAGCTACAAAAAAACTTGTCAAAAAGTTGGAACTTTGACCCTCAATATCTTCGGAACTAGACGATTCCCAGGTATGGAGTAGAACAAAAAAATGATCGTAATGACAAGGAGAACTAGTGCCTTTCGGCTTCGTTAAGAGGTGTTTTTATAATAATTTACCAACCCCTAAAAAAAACACTCCCTCGACTACTGAGCATGAGGTCCTGGGGTCGATTCCCATTATTCCCAGGTCGGGCAAACTGTTATGGGGTTTTCCATCAGGAATTTCTCAGTAACAGCCATGGAGTCTGGATTTGTGCCCGGTTGATGGCAATTGGCTCGCCCGCAAAAAACATCGCCCATGCATGTAATAACATGCGAGTTGCGCATGCGGGTTTACTATTAATACACCTCTGCTTACCCTTAAAATGTAAACCCCTTACATGCGTGATGTTATGTTTAGTTAAAAAAATACTTATAGCGGTAAACATGGTAAATAATTCAATATTCCATCATGTTTACAGAGTCCACTAAATAAAAGTAATATAGTAAAAGTATTTTCCCGTTGATGAAATATTCAATATACGAAAACTAATATACAGAAGGGTTATATGACCTATATAAAGGTGGAAGACAGTTATTCCTAGACCCGTCATAACGAATATGAGACATGTCCACGTAATACATGTTTTATATTTATATCCACTTACGAAAATAGATAGTACATACATAGATGTAGCCTACAGTTTTATTCCTCAAAATGAAATAAATGTAGGTACTGCAGAAGAGAGAAACCAATATAATTTCATTACTATATATACGTATAGTTTTTGGAGAATGGAAACAACTGACTTACAAATACAAATGAATATACATTTTAAAGTACTACAACATAATCGTTGGCAATCGCAAACAAAATCAACGACAACTCAAAGATCTATCTTGGACCACCTTACTTATGCCATATATCTGCTTTACCAAGGATAGAAAGCATCAATATAAGTAAAATATCGAGTCTTCTTATCAATCTATTTCATTATAAATAAAATATAATCATTTAATTCGAGTATCACAGCACAGAGTCATAATAGAAATCATACAAATTCATACAGTCACATTACATACAATATTTTCAATTTGTAACAATTTCATTTACTGAATTCAATAAAATTAAATACACAATAAAAATAAAAACACTGACAAAAATAATTATAATTAACTTAACAAATTTATTTAATAAAATCAGGTCTGTTAGTCGCATCAGCCTGCCATTTGTCGCATGCAACGACGGTATTATAATTGTTTTTATAGTTTTTTTTTTATATTTATAGAAAGATTTTTTTTTTTTTTTTTTTATTTATTGTATTTCGGCTGCATCCAGTTAGACTGAAAGCCGACCCCAAAATAGTTGAGAAAAGGCTAGGCAGATGACGGACGAAGACAATAAAAACCTACCCCAAGGCCTAAATTAAAAACAACATAAGCAATGACAAAACAAAACTTACAAAATATTGATTAAACGTGAAGCTACGTACGTCACACTGAAAACCCACCATATTTGTGAAACAATATTACTGAACTGTAGTGTCGTCATGACCTTGAGGACTTGCGCGACACTCGACCTGCCCTAGACATTTTATTGATTAACATTGATGGAAACGTTGATGGAATGTCATGGAACTGTTTGATGGTGTTTATAAGTTGTAACATGAAAAATAGACATTGAAAAGAAGAATCTCAGTACTCTAATTCTCCTTCTTGTCCGACGGTACTTGTAGCCAAAAACTTTACCTCTTTTACGTCGTTGGTTGTGGAGGCACACTGTGTCTGCATGTTTTGTGGCACAGAGCAGGATAGAAGGTGGAGCTTAGATCTCAGTACTAAATATCCTATTTTTCATGATAAATTTGAATCAGGCTGATGCTCCATGGTAGCCCGCGAAATTCTAATTTTCTTACGTTTTTTGCAATTTGCAGGCCAGTGTACTTTTTCATGAAATAGTCATTCAATCGAGTTACATGAACTTGGAGGGTTGTATTGATGATTTTGATGATTAGAATTCTGTAACTACATACATCTTACAGCGGCAAATCATTCATATCAACATACAACCTAGCACTGGCCTGCAAATTGCAAAAAACGTAAGAATATTTGAATTTCGCGGGCTACCCTGGAGCAGCCACCTTAAACAAAAGAGATTAATGGTATGGTCTTTGTTTCGTAAAGTATTATGACGTACAAGTATTAAACTTTACACCTCAAACCTTAATTACCCAAACTAACCTTCGATGTACAAAAAGGTACACGTAAACAAAAAAAATCCTTGACACGGCGCAGTGGCATTTGATATACACTTACTATTTCACTGGCCTAGCCAGTAACTCTACTCGCTCTGTTGTTAATATGTACATCAACCGACTCTCCTCCATTCACCACAAACCTGTAGAATAGATTCAATTTTAATTTGTTAAAATGCGCTTTAAAATTAATGACTTTATTCGAACTATAAATTTAAATCGAATAAAGATCTTAATCTTAATAAATTAATGCTGATTTGCAAAGTACGTATACGTTGGCTTTAGTGTAAATTATTTGATTAAAGCAGTAAAATGTACAAATCAATGCAATATTTCAACGTTAAACGGTTACTCGTTTGCATAAATAATTTATTATATTCTACACCTCAGTTGAATTTGTTTATATTGATGGTAGCGAGAAAAGATGTTAAATGTTAAATCAACGAGTTCATTTCCAGTTTATCAACTGGCAATATTTGAATAAAAATATTTGATGAAAATAACGTGATTCTACAAAGAAGATTTAATTTAATCACATAAATACATTTTTTTTTGTAGAATCACGTGCGTGTGGTATAAGGGACCAGTCAGTGCTCTTAAACTCAGTTTATAAGTATAAGAATAATTGATATGCTTAAAATACAATTGTTAAAATTTTTGGTTTAGGTACAAATCATATTTTTCCTTTATAAGGCATCCAAATATACATTATTATATAATGCGTATTTATAATATGCATTAACAACTATTTCCATATAAGCTAATTAAAAGTAAAGTATAATAATTATTAAATAAAAATAAATCTTAACACAAATTGCACATGAAACTAATAAATTAATAATACCTATATGTCCTATATCTTAAAATTAAATTTTGTGTCGTAGAAATTCTTGTAAACTTTAAAAACAAATTTTCTGTCAACCATTTCCGCAATTTATTACTAAAATATTTTAAAGGGAGTTCTTTATTATTTCTTGGTAATTTATTCAAAATATAAATACACATATGAAACACGTTGTTTTTAACCAATGTTGTATTGCAAAATGGTATCATATTCTTGTTGGATCTCTTGGCCTCTGTTTTTATGTGAGCTGATCTGATCAGGTGCACAGTAAGCTACTATAAACTGTAAATTTTTCCCAATAAACCTCGATCCTAATGTTTTCAATCTTAAAACAATAAATTCTAGTCTTAGTAAAATAATTAATATACATTTATGTTAAGAAATAAAAATTAAATCAAAATGAATAAAAATAAAAATGCGTCTTTACTTACAATTCCATTGGTGAAATTATTCACTCTCTTAAAATTCAACACATACCTACCCAACTAAAGTATTACCCAAAAGTCAGACAATAGGGTAGATGAAAAAAAAAATATAAATAAGTATAAATTAGTCCGTCAGATAGATTTCCAAAAAATATTGGACTCATATTTTTTTCTTTTTTTATTGAAACAAAAAATGAAGACACATTTGAGTACATTTTTTACTCAAATGTGACGTCACAAGCCCTCACTCCTGATCTTTGACACGTTTTATCTTCGTCAATTTTTATTATTTTGATAAAACAAAAAACACGTAGATATCCATTATTTTTCGATCACCTATCTAACTGACGGACTAAACAGAATCATATATTTTTTAGTCAGTCATCATCCCTATTTAGTTACACTGCATCGCCAGCTCTATACATCCACAAGTCTACCGCGCTTGCAAGGACGGGTCCGCTTCAAATATTCATACTAAGATCGATATGAGTAGGTACGGCTATGCGCCTGCTTGAGACCGAGGTCGAACTATACTGTCTAATCAAAACGTAATTTTGATCTAATATTGTATGCGAGCCAGTATTAGGTGGCGCAAATGTTAAAGGTAAAGTTAAAGAATTTGATCCTTTCCAAATGCAAGTGTTTGAGTGACATTGTGTGGCAGATGTGTGTGTTGTATCGTGAATGTGTGTTTGTGGCCATACATTTTGCTCAAAAAGGTAAGGTTGTGAATTTGTATGTGGCGTATATGGCGGGTTTCAAAACATGCATGATTTTGGACTAAAACGATGGCTTTTTATGAATGACAAAAATGTAGTCTGCATCATTGAAACATACTTTGAAATGGTCAGTTCCACATTTTGCGCTTGAGTCTAAATACACGAAATAATACGAAAAACCAATAGCCTGCTTCAATATGCTCGAATGTTGCATGATAATAACTTTTTTTCTTACATTTCAGCCAAAACTTGAGCGATCGCTTCTGTGTGCGCTTCTTTTCGCATCTAGCGGTTTATTCCTTTACAAAAACAGACAACAGATCAGATTCTACTCCTCCTACACCTTTACACTTGAAAAATCATAAAACTGAACCCACAAATGCACTCTATAAATATGAAATAACCTCTCACCACCCCCACAAAAGGTCGAAGAGTCGTTACTCTCAGCCCACGTGGAAAACCCTCAGAAGAAGCTGGTACTCCATGACATTATCTTCACCTTGCCCTTTACCCTGAAAGGCTGATATCAAGACACCAACGAGTGGGGTGTTTTCGAGGAAACTCTTTCACTCACTCGAGGGAGAAATCGATAGCTAATATCAGGTTTGTAAATTGTTCGAACTTGCATGTTTGTACTTGGAAATATTTTCAATGTGTGTGTTTTGTTAGTTAATTTAAAATGATCGGTTCTTGCAATTGCTATCACGATTCTTTGCATGGAATTGGGTTTTACGAAGTAAGGGGAAGTTCAGGGATTAAACGGTCTTTTTTTTGACAACGTTTTAAAAGGAATAACTATTTATATCAATCAGACTTTCTTACCATATTATTTCTTTCCTATGCTGACATGGAGTGATCCACCACGCGGGCCCAATGCGGGTTTCTGGATGTCTTCGAATTTTTGATTTTAGGACATGTTGGTTTCCCCACGCTGTGTTTTCCCACATGTTTTCCTTCATAATTTTTAAAACAACTTACAGGCACCTGGGTGGGTCAAAACCAAAGTTGTAATAGTCTAAATTACAATACTTTCCTAATAATCCCCCACAAATCCCATAGCCGTGCCGTGCATGTGCCGTGTGGTATCCGGCAGAGTAGAATAAAACCAACCCATTACACTCACGGGTGTCGTATAAGGCGACTAATGTCTGAGGCAGAACACCTTGCGCCTCCGTAGACCAGAGAATGGGCAGCAGCGTTTTCTGTTAGTCTTTCATCACTGCGATCTCCAATCCACCTGCCAAGCGTGGAGATTACGGCAAATTCCTCCCATCATGAAAGAGGCTTATATCCAGCAGTGGACGTTATGGGCTGTAAATCCCATAGAGCGGAATTAGATAAGTAATTTTCTTCCAAATCAAAATGTTTTTACCTAAACCGTAAACCAACTCTAGTGTGTGTGTGTGTGTGTGTGTCTAGTGTCTAGTGTGTGTGTGTTGTGTGTGTGTGTGTGTGGTCATTGGATTCTGAAGATTGAAAACTTGACCTTAAAGAGATTACCACCGCCAATAATACTTGCCAGATTCATTTGCTGTAGCACAAGTTGGTGTACCAGAATCTCTCGACCAACAAATACACACATCAAAAGTATCTAGGGATCAACATATATTTTTGCAATAACTTTTCTCCTGATTGATATTAATTAAAATTTTCTTTAAGGATTCATCAAATAAAGTGTTTTCGTTTGTCACAGTAACGATAAACCAAGTCACCTTTGCATTAATAAAGAAATTTGCCATTTTCCTAATAAAGGGATTTTTGACATTTGAACCACTAACATTAAAGTTCGAAAAAATGACTGAAAACACAGTTTTCTTTAAAATTTTATTGGGTAACTTAAACAATTAATAATACGTGTTTCTACCGCGAACACTAACAATACAAGAACATCGGTTTGGCATACTCAAAATGAGTTCATCCAAATCACGCTGTGGAATGGCCGCCCATGTTCGTTGCAACAACAAAAAAAGGTCTTCTTGCGACTGGATACCCTCCATATTCGGCAGAGCTCTTCTCTGTAGCATATCCCATGCATGCTCAATCGGGTTCAAGTCTGGCGACTGAGCAGGCCAGGGCAGGACATTGATGTTAGCTGCGGCGAGAGTCTGTCTTACAACTCTTGCGGTGTGCGGTCGTGCATTATCATGCATTAACTGAAATAAGGGACCGATTTGCACTTGTAGAGGAACGATGACGTCTGATACAATCGTCTCAGCATAAATTTGAGCGTTGAGGTTGCCTCTGATCCAAATCAACTCAGTTCTTCCGCCGATCCAAATACCCGCCCATACCATGATGGTTCCACCACTATAAGGAAGGACTTCCTGGCAGGATTTTAATCGCTGTTGGCGTCCAGGGGTTCTCCAGTGTCGTATACGTCTTGTATCCGGTCTCATACCAAAACGAGACTCATCAGAAAAGCACACGAAACGCCATTGTTCTTCTGCCCAATTTCTGTGTTCAAGAGCCCATTGATATCGAATCCTACGATTGTGCATTGCTATAGGTGGTACCCGTAGCGGTCTTCGGGAATGAAGGTTCACTTCATGCAAGCGGTTTCTGACTGTTTGGTCGCTAATTAAGTTCCCTGAAGAGTGATGAAGCCTCACGGCTAACATCATGGCGGTTATTGTTGGAGCTCTTCGAGTTAAGATTTGAATGTATCGGTCTTGTCTCCGTGTGGTGCAGCGATACCGTCCTCCATGGCGCTCAGCCACGGTACCAGTGCTTCGGTAACGTGTCCAAAGTCGACTGATAACACTCTGACTTGTATTCAGAGCTAAAGCTACAGTACGTTGCCGGGAACCAGCTTCTATCATTCCCACGGCTCTGAGCATTTCTTCCCTGCTTAAATGACGTCGCCGCTCCATAATAACGTTGGTTTTAATCAGTAGTAGGGAAACAGTAGCACTAATAATGTCTTCAATGCGTTGTATGTTTTTATAGGGAAAATATTGACAGCTTATTTTCATCTTTTACTCGAATTTGATTGAGAGTTCCTGATTCAAATTATGAAATGCACCAAAAAGGATCCATATAAATTTATAAAATCATAAATTTATTACAAAGCCACATCTCAATCTCAAGAAATCCGCATAAAAATGCTTGATCCCTAGACACTTTTGATGTGTGTAATTAACTACTTAGCAAAACCAAGTTAGGAACTCCCCCGCTTTTACTACGTAAGTTACGTAACGTTACAGATTGACTACCAAAAACGTTAAACCGAAATACAAAATATTGATGGTATTTAACCACGTTGGTCTAAAGGTTGCAAACCCAACTGCTGAGCATGAAGTCTTCGGTTCGATTCCCAGGTTGGTCCAGATTTGGAGGTTTTCCATCAAGAATTTATTTCTAATCCAGAGTCGGGATTTATGCACGGTTGATGACAATAGGCTCACCCTCTGTTACTTAAAGGACACTCTGCCTTCTGTTACTTCTGTTACTCTTACTTCTGCCCTCTGTTACTTAAACATAACTGGCTAAATGTGGATATCCGATACCACTCTACCGATGTATTTGTGATACATACAAGCTCATTGTTCTTGTTCTAAAAACTGCTTAGAGTTCAATACCCGGGTCTAGCTTTTTTCCATTAGGAAAGTTCTAGTAGCAGGCAGCCTAAAACTCTGGATTTATGCCCAGTTAATGGAACCTCACCCCTATTAGGTGAGAATGTGGTGGAATGTAAGTGTTAAGCGCACACATTAGGGCGGGCCGCATCGCATTGCAAAAATCCTTCTGACTTCCGTACATTTGTACAAGGTGTAAACGGACCCTACACGAAGCTGTCAACCAAGCATTCTGTATATCGAACTAAGTAACTCTACGAAAAAATTATTGCTAGGAAAGGACTTTTTTTTGGGGTGAAAACACACGTTTTACGGTAAAACTCAATGTAACGCACTCAAAAGACTGTGCTGATTGATAGATTGAATAGTACGGGGGTCGTGGAGGTGTTTAAAGTAAAAATCTTCCATTAAAACATTAAAAAAAAAAAACTTGTGAAAATGTTGGAATCTTGACCCCCAATATCTCCGTAACTAGAAGGTTCCCAGGTATGGTCTAGACTCTAGAACAAAAAAAAATATCGCAATGACGGGGAAAACTAGTGCCCTTCAGCTGCGTTAAGGGTCTATTTACATCCTTTATAGTATCAGAAACTACAGGCGGGTCGTACCGTGCATTTTTGTATTGATATGTGTTTTCGCTGCAGCCCGATGCGCCTGTAATATATTCCAGCATCACCACATATTTTAAGACAAAGTCCCCCACCGCGTCTGTCTGTCCCTATGTATGCTTAGATCTTTAAAACTACGCAACGGCTTTCGATGCGAGTTTTTTTAATAGATAGAGTGATTCAAGAGGAAGGTTTTATTATATAATTTATCAAGCGGGCGAAGCCGCGGTCTTCAGCTAGTCTAAATTATAAGTTTATCTTCCTTTCAAGTTATACAGGTGTGATGTTTTAATATTTTTTATAACACATTTGCTCGTAAAGGGTCTCTTATTTCACCCATTTCAATATCGTAATGTGTCTCATTACGAACTTGTGCAGTAATGTAATGTACAACGCACGGTTTATCAAGATGCTCCGTCAAAAAGGAACGGTACTTTTTTAAATCTTAGCAAAGAGTTTTTATGTCAGAAAAGTGGTCAACATTTTATGAATAAAATTAACTGTTGGAGATGAAATATAATAAATAAACATTTAATTCTTTAATTTAATTAATTTTGACAATAAATTACAACCATTTATCTGTAACAAAAACACAATAGTACATTATGATATAAGTGCGGAAAGTTGAAAATTACAGCTGAGGCGATGTTGCTAGCCCGAGCCGTAGGCGCGGGCTATAACAAAGCAGAGGCTGTAATTATCAAAGCGCACGTATGTCATACGACGTTTTATAACATATTTGCGAGGAAATAAATAAAACTCGGACTTTCTTAAACGAATAAATCTTTTACTTGTTCACAAATTAGCAGTGCGCGCGCATCAGCGTTTTTTTTAAGGCAAAGACACAAAAACAGCCAGTATTACTAATAAAGTAAATTTTTTGTTTTGTGTTTTTGTTACAGATAAATGGTTATAATTTAGTGTCAAAATTAATTAAATTAATTAAATTAAAGAATTAAATGTTTATTTATTATATTTCATTTCACACAGTTAATTTTATTCATAAAATGTTGACCACTTTTCTGACATAAAAACTCTTTGCTAAGATTTAAAAAAATACCGTTCCTTTTTGACGGAGCATCTTGATAAACCGTGCGTTGTACAATACATTACTGCACAAGTACGTAATAAGATACATTACGATATTGAAATGGGTGAAATAAGAGACCCTTTACGAGCAAATGTGTTATAAAAATATTAATTTACTTTATTAGTAATACTGACTGTTTTGTGTCTTTGCCTTAAAAAAAATGCGCTGATGCGCGGGCATCGCTAATTTGTGAACAAGTAAAAGATTTATTCGTTTAAAAAAGTCCGAGTTTTATTTGATTGATTGATTGATTTGATTGATTTATTTATTTCCTCGCAAATATGTTATAAAACGTCGTATGACATACGTGCGCTTTGATAATTACAGCCTCTGCTTTATTATAGCAATATTGCCTCGGCTGTAATTTTCAACTTACCGCACTTATATCATAATGTACTATTACCCGACTGCGCCAGAAGGAGGGTTATGTTTTTCGAGAGTATGTATGTATGTATGTATAATTGTTTGGCACGCTCTGTGGCCTGAACGGCTAGATGGATTTTAGCTTGAGAGGTGTCGTTAGATTCGTATTTACTGTGAGAGTGACACTGGGTATATCAAAATAAAAAAAAAAACAAAATGGCGGATTTTTGGCGCCAAATTCAAATGTTTAGCACGCTTTGCAGCCTGAACGGCTTGATGGATTTTAGCTTGTGAAGTGTCGTTAGATTTGTATTTACTGGGAGAGTGGCACTGGGTATATCAAAATTTAAAAAAATTGCGGATATTTGGCGCCAAATTCAAATGTTTGGCACGTTCTGCAGGGGCTCATTATGAGGATTTTAAATTGGTATACCTAAGTAACTAAAAAGTGTTAAATAAAAAAAATAATTAAAAAAATAAAAAAACCCGACTGCGTAAAAATAACCAATAACTTTAAATAAAAACTGAAAATAATAAAACAAGTTCCGGAGACAGGACTTCTTGACTGCAACAGCCATTAAATAATCTAGACCAAAATCATTACATCCAATATCCCCATTGTTGCAGTCAATAAGTCCTGTCTCCGGAACTTGTTTTATTATTTTCAGTTTTTATTTAAAGTTATTGGTTATTTTTACGCAGTCGGGTTTTTTTAAATTATTTTTTTTATTACGTGTGTTCCTGCAGGTATCACCAAAGGTTGGTGTTAAGAGCAGATAAGCCATCGAGAGAAGATCGAGTGAATTAATGAACTAAGCAGCTTGAATGCGCCGAACAAATGAAGGAAGACAAACATATATAACGTCACGCCTGTAATCACCGAAGGGTTAGGCAGAGGTGTACCTAATAGTCCCATATTCGCCAGTTATGTTTAAGTCCCACGTAATAGGGGGCGACCCTATTGCCATCAACTGGCCACAAATCCAGACTTGATGGCTGCTACTGAGAAATACCTGATTGAAAACCCCAATAACAATTTGCCCGACCCGGGAATCGAACCCAGGACTTCATGTTTAGCAGTCGCGACTGCAACCACTAGACCAACGAGGCAGTCGAGTGAACGTAGACAAGTTATATTTTATGGAGAAACGGTGATTGGTGTCCAACTTATAAACAAAAATGTTCTTTTGTTTCTATGCTAGATGACAAAAAAAAACTAATTAGTCCGTCAGTTAGATTATCAAAAAATATTTGACCCGTATTTTTTCTTTTGTTACGTAAACCAAAATTGACAAAGCTAGGAAGCTTTTAAAATTCTCAATACGTCACGCCGTGGTATATTTTCGGTGCGTTCTGACGTCACGAGCCCCCCCACTCCCGAGTTTTGATGCGTAACAATATTCATTGATTAACAAAAACAAAAAATACGTGTCCATTATTTTCCAATACTCTAACTTACGGACTAAATAGATTTGCAATTTATTGATGGTGGAAACTAGCCTATTCCCCATCATAGCACCTATTATTAGCCTATTATTTGTTCCTTAATAATAAGTCTCTAAGCTTACCTATGCTAAAAGCACTTGAAACTGCTGAAAAACTCATGTAACAATAATGTCTCCTACTTTAGTCTGGCGTTTTGTTGGCATTGGGCCAAGAATACTCTATGTTTAAAGAAACTATCTTAGGTACTAGTTGTATGTGATAGCAATATAATTACGGAGTTCCTAACTTCTGATGGTTAGGGGGAGAAAAATATCATATATATGTCGGCGTCACATTGTAAACAACACGTGTATCAGGCCACGCGGTAGCGCGTTACGTCATTCGAGGTGGAGCTAAGTGAAAGCTACGTCGGCGTCGTAGCATGCTACGTTGTTCTCCCACCTCCTCGCTGCGGGGCGGAGTTAATGCACGCTACGTCGTAGCGCGCTACGCCGTTACCCCACCTCCAAAACTAGCGTATAAAAGGGGCCGCACAGCGGCGAATGGACATTCTGACTTCAGGCGTGGCCCGGTGCACAGGTTGTATTACTCTTAATTATTGTTACTCTGCTTCTCTGTATATTGTTGCTCTTTTGTCTGAATTAATGTGTTACTGTATTATTGGGTGTCATTGCTATTGTGTGAAAGTGTAATGTCAAGTAATTTGTTAGACTCAGTGTATCTGTTTGAAAAGAGTAACCATGGAGTTTCTTGCCGGTTCTTCTCCATGGAAACTACCATACCGAACCGTGCAATGCGAAATAAAATAGTGTATCGCAACCAGTGTGTTTTCATAGACCCAAACCCGTCTTCTGCCCACATAAGCTCGAGCCTAGCGAAATAAAATCCTGACCATTCCGATATATATAATATAATATATAATATAAATATAATATAAATATAATAAAAATATACTATTATTATTTCCTTTATTCATTTATAAACAAATTTGTTACATTTTTAAATATTAATTAAAAAATATATAAAAAACATTTAAAAATATAAAAAATTGTAGCCCACCGGTATCGGGAACAGGGTCCAAGCTACCGGCGGTCAGGGCTCCAGAGAGAGGAACCTCCTAACAATACGAGCCGTGTCCAGGAGTACCGCTTTCTGAATCAAGCCCTTGATCCAGCTGCCTAACGAGAGCCTCCTCAGGTATTGATCGAGGCTCTTGGCAATTAAGCCATGGGCTGATACGACTATCGGCACAATGATTGCTGAGTCCACTTCCCACATGTCAACAACCTCGCGAGCCAAGTCAAGTTATTATTATTATATTATATAAATATATAATATAATATAATATTAAAAATATAAAAAAAATCCCATTAATAAGGGTAAGGAAACAAGTAAAGTATAAAATAACAAATATATTCCATATAGTAGTAGAGAATCTTATTAAATTTCTTACTTTAATATTATAAATGCGAAAGTTTATACTGATGCATATTATTATGTCTGGATGTATAATACTCTTTCACACAAAAACTACTAACCGGATTTGGATGAAATTGGGAACACAGGTAGTTATAACCTGGATTAATACATGGGATACTTAGTACAATCCCGAGGGCATAAGCTAGTCATCAATACGAGTATATTTATCAAATGTGATGATCATGTTTATATTCTGTTGTGGCTGCAAGGCCTGGCTCTTAATTTTTTTTTCCTATGTTTGTAACGTCCTAGGTGAGTCTCAATAATAGTACATTTTGGTACAAGTGGAGAAAGTTTGTTATTGCATCCGAGGCGGAATTAACACCCGAGACGTAGGCGAGGGTGTTTTTGAGCCGAGAACTGCAATAACAAATGACCACGTGTATCAAACGACGTTTTTCAATACACTTTTGAAGAAATAAAATAAAGTAACGAAAAATATTTTTGTCATGAAATAAGAAACTATGATTTTAATTTTATTTTTTTTCCACATTTTGTATTCGCCAGGTTGAAGGAGAGGCAAATGTATGAAGCCGTTAAACAGCCTAATATAAAAAAATGTTTTTTTTTTAAATATATTTTTGAATTCAGAACACAAATAAATTTTAATTTACAAAAAAAGTAAAAATTAGCTTTTAAATAATCATGTTTATCTATGATATTCTATTTATAGACACAATTTGAATAACCGAAAAAAATATTTACGCCGTAAAGACGCATAAGTATTGCTTTGCCGAAATTTAAAAAAAAACATTCACCTCCGACTATAGGCATTGAACCGATTTGAACTTCGTATTAGTAATGAATGAATGTAATTCCACAGATAACTACACAGTTATCTGTTGAATTTTACTTTCCCGCACACGTGCGGGAAAATGAAAAAAAAAAACGTATGTGTGTGAAATACATTGCATGTTGAACTTAATCGTAGTGCGGTAAGAACCCGTTTTCCAGGAAGTGTATTGAAAATAAATTTTCTTTCTCTCGTTGGTCATCAGTAGACATTAACGGATGTCACGTCCAATAATCGTATTGCAGTGTTATAATGAATGTCTTTTTGGTAACTTTAATGATGAAATCTGCAATATTAATCCTTAAGTCGTTAACACTAAAGGCTAAATTGAAACAAAAAAATAACCTGACTTCCCTAATGTATCGGTCACATCATCGGGCGATCAGTTCGTAAAGTGTTTTGGCAAACTCTTATTAATCTGTAAATGAATACGATGTGTGATCAAATCAGAACATGATATTACCCACCAGAATAGCGTTTTTTTCACATAAAAAAATATCTAGTGTTCCATGAATATTGCACTGTTATGTGAAAAAGCTGTTTTTTTTTAACAACCGCCAAAACTCTACGTTGAGGGGTTTGATGTACAGACAGTATGCGTCGATGCTCTCACGGAGTGTATGTTCGAACGATTCGCGCCAAAAAACCCTGACATATCCGCGGAAATGTTGACGAAAACAAACGAAAAAATAGAAAAAGCAAAAAATATAGATATTTTCGTTCATGGCTCGGTAATAATATCAGCAGAACATTAAGTGAGTATAAGGTAAGCCTCCAGTGTTGCAGCAGGGACGTAGGCTGGCGCCTCGCCTCCAGAATTAATAACTTTCTCGGCCCCACAGACGCTCAACCCCTAACTCCGGCCTCACCCCATGGCCCTACCAATGGCACCTCTCTCGATTAACAAAATATCCCTTACACCACAGTTTGCCGTACTAAATGCTCTTTTGACGCTAGATTAGAACCCAATAAAAGAGCAAAATAAATGATTGAACATGTTCGTGTCTTTGTTTATTAGTATAATAACCTGTTTCACAATTAAGGGTTGAAAGAAAGATAGAAACCGAAGCTAGCAAGTCAAACAAAATGATACAGTTTAGAAAAATGTTGATTTGTATATTTTTTTTTACTTTAAAGTAAAATTCCGGTCAATTTATTTGACAACTTATTTCAAATACCAAGGGCGAAAAATCATCAATCAGAGATATTCAGTTACCACATTATTTCGAGTAAAAAGTAGAGTAAAATTCCGCAAAAAGAAAACTTAAATCCTCACATGAAACACACCATCAGTCTAAAAAAACACTACAACTAAACTAACATTTAAATCCCGCCAATAATAATGCCATACCAAATAAAACAAATCTAATCACATGTTCGTAGTAGGGGCTCCCATCTTGCATCTCTCTCTAACGGCCGGAAAGCCTTCGGAAGTTTCAGGAGTGTTCGGTTTGCCTCTTTGACTCTGTTTGGGAGTGTAATGATTTGGCGCGCGTGTAATTTGCTGAAAAAATGTCCTCCCGTCTTTCAGGCAAGACTTGTTACATCGTGTTCATGATACCCTATGTTCTGATTATTGTTATTATTTCTATTATTACCAGTTGGTTGTGTTATTATGGTATTATTTACGTAATATAAGGGTTGTATACAGCTGTTTGTTATTATGTTTTATGTATGTACTGTGTTTTGGTTGTGTAATGTCGATGGTCTTTGAAGATGAAGTATGTTAGTGGCTGAAAATATTTTTTATGATGAAGTTACTTATCCTTAAAGTACTTACGGGATAATATCCGTGATTTTCTTTATTTATGAGCTCCCGATATTTCGACGCTGTTGCAAGCATCATGATCGCGGGAATACAGCGGGGGTTTAAGTGTAGTGAAAAACCGTGAAAGTCTTAAACAGTGAAGTTACTTATTTAAGAAATAATCCTATAACCATACCAAGAACAAAAGATCGGTCAGCAACCCAAGCCAAGATAAAGCACCATCCCGTTTAATCGAGTTCAGTAGACATTTTCTGGTACCTATCACTCTACTAACGAAAATTTGTAAGTTACTAGAAAAAATATAAGGGCTGAGTCATTACAAAGAATGTTTCGATTGACCTGATATTGTAATGAAGTCGTTTAGTTACGCCCCTTTAGTTACGTCTTTTGACGTAACTAAAGGGGCCGTGCGAAGTATCTGTTAGTTAAAAAACGGTTTTTCACACGCCTTTGTTTGTAAAAATAGGTCAACGGATAAAGTACAACCCTGTAACATGAATATAGTATTCACCTTAAAAAAAAATGTTTTAAACCATTCAAAAACAATCTACAAAGCCTAAACAATTACAACAAAAACAAAACCCGATACATCCAAGATTCACTTTATAACATCGGTGGAAAAGTTTCGTTACATCGCGAAGTAACATCGGCCCACCCTGTGAGCCCTGCGACAGTCCCTCACCCTAATAAATCTACCCTGAAGGTTTGCCGCTCGTCCGATATTTGGAAACGCCGGATCAATGCTTTCTACATAGTTATTTTAGGGTAAGTACCGTTATCCACGTCCTAATGCAAGATTTGGGGTGAACTAAACAATTGCTCTTAAGGGTGTTGTAAAAGACGTGTGTGTGAAGCGGTTTCAATTGATAGAAGTTCTGTTTTTAGATCAAATAGTTTGTCACTATATAGAGCTAATTTTAAATAGCATTTAAGTCAACAACCACCAACTAATACTCCCAACAATAATTTTCTCCAGTACATCGAGAAAGGTCTATAGTTGGTGCCAGTTAAGATGAGAATAGCGGTCATTGCCCTTTCCCTAATATCTCTTCGTACGAACCAAAACAAATAAACCATGTACCTATCTTTTTTCATTAGAAAAAATGTTGAAGATCACGATAGATATCGATTCAAGACTTGAACAGGCTTATTTTCGGTTTTCAAAGTTAAGAA
This sequence comes from Xestia xanthographa, assembly GCA_905147715.2. NCBI lineage: Eukaryota > Metazoa > Arthropoda > Insecta > Lepidoptera > Noctuidae > Xestia > Xestia xanthographa. The sequence goes on along the minus strand of LR990653.1, from coordinate 11,143,329 downwards.
GTTTAATAAATGTAGCTGGGTCAATGACCGCTATTCTCATCGTAACTGGCACCAACTATAGAGAGAAAGATGAGGTGGACTTTTCACTTTAACTAAATCCACCACTTAAATTTTATCAAAAAGTAAAAAGAACCTAAGAGTGTTTCTGATATCTCCTGTAGACTTCTACATCATTATTCTAACAGGATTGTATTAGGTCAGCATGTTTTCTTCGCCCATACTACTCTATTCATCATCTCACATTTCCTAGCCATGTATGTCATCATTGACACAGTTCATCTATCGTTAATATAGTATTTGCCTACTCTAAGAGTTATCCACATTCGTACTCAAACCTTCCCTCACGACGTTTCCCTCAATCCCTGCATTACATCTACCTGTCCTCTATAAACTATTCATGACATCTCATCATGTACGTAGGTATATCAGTTCTCCAACATTTTGGTATAAGAAAATCATCACAGCTTTGTACGAAGCATTGATTCCGTTGGACTTTATTAAGTACTCCACTAGTTTTGCGAATCTCGTAGCGTTCGTAGCGTGTGGCGGCGCGTAGCAAACAACATTGTAGCACTGTTCAACATTAATGCCTCTACGCAGTACCAGGAAAAGATTTGCACCTGTGATACCTTTGTATTGGCGAGTAGCTTTTGGTGTAGAGGAAACGCGTTTGTCTTTTTAAAGTTTGATTTTTAATGTCCATTTACCCGTTCAAATGCCTAAGGCAGTTTAATCTACCTAAGAATGTAATTTCTAAAAATGAATAATGATTTATCATCAATCCAGTCAACCTAATATTATCAATTTTAAGGTTACTCTGTCTGTCTGTTGCCTTTTCATGCCTTATAAGCTTAACAGATTTCAATGGAACAGCACGCAAGTAGACCAAGACCTGGATTAGGACGTAAGATCCTCTTTTATCCTGATAGTGCGTTTTATAGCGTAATTTCTGACTAAAACGCGAGCGAAGCCGCGGGCTGATTCTAGTCTTGTTTACAATCTTCTTTCCAAATCCGATGATTGAGGATAAAGTTATGTATCTAATGGAAGTCCAATAAAGGTCAAATCAATCGAGACCCATGTTCAAAAAGAAATTGACGTTTTTCGTGACATTTAGAAGTACCATAAATCCACGAAAAGTTACTAAAAATAGCTTCACGGTCGGAAAATTTCCACTTACCCTTTAGCTGTGGAATATTTTTTATCAAAATCACTGTAGTAAGGGTACCTATATAATACATAACAGACAAGTACATTATGTAACGCGATAACGTAACTGGCTTCGGTAAGCTTAACGCGAGTCTCGAATTCTCTCGCACATACATCGAGATTGATATTAATATATAATAACTAGTGTGGTTTGGGAGTTGCCAGTCGTGTTGAGGAGTAGTCTAGTTAACTGTAGGTATGTGTTGCTGTTTGTGTTATATTTTAAGGTGGTTTTTATATGCTGATTTAGGGCCTGCGCAGACGACGGACTTTTTGTGCGATCGAGTCTGTGGCGCACAAAATGTCTGCATGGCATACAAAAAGTTCGTCGCGGATTTTACGCAGACTCAACGCACACGACGCACATCTTCATAGTACATTACATCCCCCACTAACGAGTGCAGATTGCATCATACTAAAACTGTGCGCCGTCTGCGTTAGCACGTGTTGGAGCAAATGTTCTATTTTTTCGCGCACTTTTTGTGCGGCGCGGCGCAGCGTGATCTGCCAGAATGACACTGAACTTTGGGCTGGTGGACTTTTTGCGCGTCGTATGTGTTACCACATTTGCCAAGGTTCTATTTTCACAGAATAAAAAGTGCGTCACGGATAATCTGTCGTCTGCGCAGGCCCTTAGCCTCTCAGCTTCAGACTCTTGTTTACGTATGACCACAGTAAAAAGATTATCAGTAAACTAATTAGACACTTTTGTGAAGACACTAACTAAACTTTTTCTTATGTTGAACTATACACATAAAACGTAATCATTTTATGTGTATAGGTAATTCTTGTTCAAATGTTATTGCGTCTATTTTTATTCTGCAAACAGATTAGAGTTCTTCAATAAAGGACTTAGCTTTTAAACTTATGATGAAAACAAACAATTCAAGAATGTCAGTTTCACTCATACAAACACAATAAACAACCTAAATAAATGTCCTTGAACATGTTACTAAACAAAAGAAAAACAGGTCAATGTAAACATATATTATGTAAAATAGATGTAAAGCGATAATATAGAGCTATTTAGATAATTATAGCTTATTATCTAAATAGCTATTATTATATATTTTCAATCTCAAAACCACGAGACAAACATTTTAATGTCGGAGTTTATCGTTCTTAATAAAGAATCAATCCTATTTTTCTCGAGGTATTCCATGAAGCACACCCAAACGAAGCACACCCAGACGAAGCACACCTAAAGTATTCTACTTAGCACACCCGTAGGTGGGCTACAAACAAAAATTTAAAATATTTAATTTCCTATTCCACGAAGCACACCTACGAATATCACTCGCATAGTGTGGCCCCACTAAGAAATAAAAATGTCGATAGGAGAAAATATTTATTATTTAAAAGACTAACTTAAATATGTAACATCTTTCAGTTTCACTATAATAATGTGATACAATACTTGTAATTTTCATAGTGTTCATATATAAATCCCATAGATAAGACGTATACATGTTGCGCTAATAGTCAACGCGTGCGCCCTCCACTGAATTCCCGAGCCAACCAGAATTTAGCCGAGCGTTTCCACCGGTCTTGTTATTGTTATTTTTTTCTGTTTTTCGTGCAATTTATTCAAACAAAATAATGGAGCCGATGGCAGGTCCAAGTAGTAGAAATTTTAACCCATCTATTAATTACGTACTTGGCCGGAAGGAGACACAAGTGTTAGTGTATAATAACAAACAATATAGTAAACACAAGATTTATAAAAACGGTAATGCTTTGTGGTGGAGTATTAAAAAAGGGTGTAATGGCTTACTTACATTGAGTGGTTACCCGTGGTCCCGGTGGGTTGACCCATTACCGGGTCCATTGGGTAATTATAATTACCCGTGGTTCCATAGCATTAGGGATTGTTTCCTGGACTTCTGAACGTATCGATAGAAAATACAAATCCATAATAATAGCATAATAATATCATATCCCACCGGTAACAAGTGATTGCATAATTTGACTAGGCACGGGTTTAATGGGTTTTTTTATTTTTTATTTATCTACCAACTACCAGGAGGCCAGAACCATAAAGGAGGTATTCTATATTGTTAATAGGGATCTCATAATCAATCCATATACATTTCGATTATCATGCAGTATGCAATGTAGAAAATACTTCTTCATGATTCTGGGATCCTGGTAGTTTGTCTTTTTCTTCTTCTTAAGGTGTAACTGAACGGGAACAAACGTAAACAAGGATAGAGTCTCACAAACCAGTTAGTCTTTTAAATAATAAATATTTTCTCCTATCGACATTTTTATTTCTTAGTCCCCGCACTATGCGAGTGATATTCGTAGGTGTGCTTCGTGGAATAGCAAATTAATTATTTTAAATTTTTATTTGAAGCCCACCTACGGGTGGGCTAAGTGGAATACTTTAGGTGTGCTTCGTCTGGGTGTGCTTCGTTTGGGTGTGCTTCATGGAATACCTCTTTTTCTCGACAATGCGTTAGTTTTTGGTAATAAGCAGTATCCGATCATATGTCATTACGCTGCGAACTTGCCATCGATCTACAGATTCGTTTCCAAAGAGATTTAGGCTCATCTGTGTTTCTTTTACCGATTTAAGAGATAGTCTAAAGCTTCTGAAAATGCCTCAAAGCATACGTTATCTTTGGGATGATTGCGTTATTTAACCGTCTTGAAGAAACACTTCAACAAGAATAATTTCACGGGTTTTTTTAAACATTTTTCATCCCATGAATCCAGTCGTGCTTGTCAAAAAGCATAATTATCAATGGTTTGTTGTTAACCGACAAAAAAAAATCTAAAACAGAATACTCTCAAGCAATTTCGCAAAATACAAGAAATAAAACAATGAAACGTCTGTTTTTAAAATCTTAAAGGGAAAACTAAGAAACAAAGGGCTTTTAGCTAGTGACGTGTAATCAAGCCTCTTTTGAACAATGTATTACGCGTTCTTTTTTTAATTTCACCGCGGAACAACCAAGGAGTTTTTTAAGATTTTTCCATACTGCTTTGTGTATGTATCCTTTATATTTTCTTTTAAGATTGGTAGTGAATTAGATACGGTCTTTACTTCTTGTTATTTTTCTGTTACTTGCAAATTATGGGCTGTGTTTAGTAATAATGTGGAAAACTGAAAGTCCGAAGAGGAATGTAAAAGCATTGTCAGGATATTTTGAAATTCGATTAGAGAACTAGTGGTTGAAGCGATCGTAAAGAATGTACAGGATGATGGTGCAATACTGAACAACAATTTTCTTATTGTTATGTGTTACCTTCCTGAAAATGTTATCAATTTAAAGAAATTTTAATAGGTATGGTACTTCAGTATATTCACAAATCATTCATAAGCAAATTCAATATTTCAATACACTTTAATATTCACCTGACAATAAAACAAACAAAGCACCCCAACCCATTTGAGACATTATTTTTCGACTACCCTCTACTTCGTTATTTGTAGAAATACATTAGCAAATCATACGAATATGTACGAGAGAAGTAAACATAAATCCTATCTCCCCTGAAATTCTCATCTAACCAAGCTATATTATTACCTGATACATTTTCCCCCGAACAGAAAAACACCCTTTAATTTTACTCACACAACACCTCACCTTGAAGCCAGAATAGCGTAAGCGACAGGCACCTGCATTGAAATAACGAACTTATCTTTAACGCAGTAAGGTTTAGATTCAAATGAAAGGGGGTTGTCGCTTAGGATTTTTTGCAAAAAATAGAAGCGATATTGCTATAGAGATTCAATGCAAACCATAGTGTCTTTTATTCTCTTTCAGATTATAGGGACACGAATAGAATAGTCTTTTAAAGTGAAAAGCTGTTTGCAAAACATCGAACGTTTTTAATCGTTCGAACGTAATTGGTGAATTAACCGAATACGTCGAGTGGTTAATTGATCAATTAAAAATAAGGCAGTTAATGAGTATGTAACAGGCTTTTTAAGTAATTATGTACCGTTTGTACATTACCGAAGTTTCTGATTGATTAAAAACCGGATTGCCTTGATTTTCAATTAAATAGTCTTATTGAGCGTAAAAAAAGATTTATTTGGGAATTGTGAGATAATCAGTTATGCTATATAATTGGAACGCGGGTAATAAAATGCCGCCCCTAATTTTATTAATAGATTGTAAATATATTTCAGTTAATTTATTAATAATGCTAAACTATATTAAATTAATTTTGTGTAACCTTAGATCAATATAACTATTGGATTTAATTGGTTAAACAAAATAAGATCAAACTCAAAAAAACTGAACTAGTACATTGAATCAAAATCCATTTCATGAACGAAAAACTGCAGTCACCATTGCTTCTGTCAAGTAAATTGTGGGAATATTCTTAGTTTAAAATAGGGGTCATAAGAAGGTCATAAAACGTAATAATATACTATAAACAAAACTATGTTATGAGACCTACAAAATATGGCATCAGTAGTCGCGCGTTGAACTCTTTCATTCGGAACCCTGTTCCTGCACTTAAATACTGCTGAAATACTAATTAATTACAAATTAGTAGAAAGATGAGCTTAGTCACATAAACCGTGTGTTTATGATTCTAAAGTCTGCGTGAATCTCAAGGTCATACAAGGTCATGAACTGAAAACACTTGAAACACAACAACATAAACAAAGATTTCTTAGAGGTTTTATTTTCCCTTTTATTTTTCTTGAACATTTAAAATATCGCGTATATTTAATGAAAGGAAATCCAGAAAATAATGACTTAGAAACAACTGAAACACCGTTAAAAGTATTCAGAAAGAAGGCTCTATTTCATAACCAAACATTTCCCCGTAAAACTCAAAACAGGCCATATATTATTAAAATCATCTCTCTAAGTACTAAGACATAAGTTTAGGCAGTAGTCTGCGTACTTTTATATCCCTTTAAGCATAATGAACAAAGACAAAGACGGCAGGTAGCGGTAGGGGGGTGCGCGGTGCGGTGGCGGGAGGAGGGGACACATATGCACCACCATAAGTACAACGATATGCATCACTGCAGTCGCAGAGCTGCATTCCTGGTGCTGGCGAACGGCCGATTAGGGTGGATATACCTTGGACTGACCTTTTTTAGCTTCAGTTGGGTATTTTAAAATCCGCATAGAGACTTCATGGAGTAGCATGTTACCCAGTCTTCAATCTTCTTTCGTTTCGACGGTAAGTTTTGTCAAATTATTTGGGCCCGTTAATCGCGGCGTCAGTAGCTTTTTTAAGTCATGTAAAGTGCAGGTGTTGGGATAGTTTAATAATGCAGCTAGTGGTCAATAAATCGTTGTGGTAGTCTAATAGCCAGCCGCTCCATGTAAAATATTATATTCAGCTTCATCCGGTTAGATAAGAAACCAAGCCCATATAATTGAGAGAAATTGCAAAACTGCTCAATGTAAAGAGTTATCCCTTTCAAAAAAATAGTACATTATTGCAAAGGCCGTGAAATAGGCAATTGCAGGTCGAGTATGAGTTTGAAGGCCGAGTCGTAGGCGAGTACTTCACTAATACGGGGCAGGCAATTGCTATTTCCGCCGAGGCATATAATAGTGCTTTTCTCAAATGAATGCAGGGAAATAAAACACATACTTTCATGTATTCTTTTGATTCTTCGCTGGAAGCAGGTTTTCCATTGCCGATTTGGCTTCTGATCTTAAGTCTGGTGGAGTACAATCAATCTACATTTCACTCTCTAAACCGTTGGAACTCATTTTAATTATTAAATTTACATTTATTATTTAAGTAAATAACAAATCAAGACGAATTTTCAGCTTTGCCGCCAATTTTCTATTTATCATCTGTGCCGAAAGGCAAACGCATTTATGGCTATAAAGCCACGAGAACGCAATTTGGACTAAGCGAAGAGACTTACTTTGGTATGCCAAGAATTATAAAAGCGATCTAATCAAAGAGTATTTATTAACTCCAGCACCCCGTTTCATACAACATTGCTAGAGCGTTGTAATGTTCCAAATTCAAAAACGCTCCTGCAATGGATTTGATTTTCTTTTTCCGTAAATCGATACTTCGCGTGTTCTTTTTCGAAAATACTGACAATATTTACATATTTTCGAAAAAATATTTAGGAGGCTTTCTTTACAGACTAGTTTCCGGACAAAGTTTCTGTTTCTAGTTTCCAGTGTTTCTGCTATTATCCAGAGCGAATCAATTGAAAAAAAAATTACTCATCTCCTCGGAGAAGGTGTTTCATCTTCAAAAGATAGTCCTGAACAGTGGATATCAATAAAATTACTCTAAGGAAATATGTTACAACATAAAACATATCAAGCACACGATCACATCTATTTTATCCATCCTCTCCTATCTTATGGTTTCTCCTGAGGTTTTGCATTGGTTTTCTTCCTATCTTCGGGGGCGTCAGCAGTCGGTTCTTGTGGGAGACTCTTCTTCCAACTGGTTTAATCTTGATGCTGGCGTCCCTGAAGGCGGTATTTTATCTCCACTTTTGTTCTCTATTTTTATAGATCTCATTACTACCGAGTCTCTGTTCTGATGACTTGCAGCTTTACAGTCTGGCAGGTGTTGACAACTTATCTGATGCGATTGTGGAGTTAAACCGGGATCTAGCTGTGGTGAAAAACTGGTCTGATCGCTTCGGGGTAGTCGTTAAACCAACCAAGTGCCAGGCTATCATTGTAGGGAGCCCCCATAGCTTGAGAAGCCTGAATGGTTTAACGGTACCGCCGGTTACCTTTGACGGCAAAGTGATTCCGTTTAGCTCTGACGTCAAGGATCTGGGTTTGTATGTTGACACTTGCCTGGACTGGCGTAAGCAGGTCGCGATTGTCAGCAAGAGAGTCACCGGTACGTTGCGGTCGCTCTATCGATTGAAAAACATTCTCCCATCCCACATAAAGGTGTGTGGTGGTCTATGGTGATGTGTGTTACTACGACCTGAATGCAGATCTCCTCAATAAACTTGACCGACTTCTAAATAACTGCATTCGATTAGTATTTAATCTCCGTAAGTATGATCATGTGTCCGCACATCGGTTACGCTTAAAATGGTTACCCATTAGACAGCGCAGAGAGTTACGAGCTTTGACAACTTTGTTTTCTCTTCTAGACAAACCCACTTCTCCTTCTTATCTTACTTCTCACTTCCAATATTTATGCTTTTTTGTTTTTTTCTATTCTATTCTATTCTGCGCATAGCAAGAATCTTCGTTCTTCCAATAATCGTCTTCTACGATGTCCTACTCACCGCTCTGGCTTTCTTAAATCTTCTTTTCCTGTCCAGGCGGTTTTCCTTTAGAATGCGCTCCCTCTGAATATCAGGATGGCAACCAGTCGGCTCACATTTAAAATAAAAGCTCGGGAATACTTCCATAAGATGTTGGCAGACTTGTCCCACAATTAATTTGTTGGTTTTCTTCATCTACGTTTTTATTTATTTTTTTATTTTTCATCACTTTGTATAATTTGTTGTATCTATGTATGTATATAAGTATTTATTATTATATTTTATTCTTTAAAATTTTCTGTTCTGTTGCACCTACTGTTTTGTCTCTGCATCACCCTAAGGTAGACTGGTAGAGAATGCCCAAGGCATTAAGTCCGCCTTTGTACATTATGTGCTTACAGTATTAATAAATAAAAATAAAATAAATCTATCGGTTCCGATACCAAGTTATGCGGTCATCTCACAGAGGACTATTATTGTATTTTTGGTACCGACTTCACTGATTATTTGACTGCTAAACATCATTTTAAAAAAGAAATTTCATACTCGTCAAAGGCAAAACGTGAGTGTTAACAAGCAGTCTTGATAATTTCAAGAAGAAAATAAAATAAAGTCCACTAATAAAAAGCTTCTGCATCCGATCCCACGGTCGCATCCACGTCACCCTTTCGTGGAGTCGCATCAGTTGAACTCCTCTTAGTTATAGTCCGGTCGCTCTCTAATTTACTTGCCGGCCGCCGTTGGACTCGATGCCACAATAATACCGCCAAGTATTAAACGGCACACTGTGGGCTGAGCAACACGCGGTTTCTAAGAAAAATGGTTAAATGCACTAATTTATTCTGTAATATTAGGAATAAAATGAATACAAAGCATTTTATTCATTACAGCTTGCTCAAAACAGTAACATATCAGCTTGTACTTAAACTTGACAAAGATAGACTAATATGCACTTTTTGTATTAATTAATTTAGAAAAATACTTTCTAAGCTTACAGTTGTTTTACCAAAATTTTGAGTTATTTCTTATATTTTTTCCTAATAAAAAACATTTACCATAAATACGGTTTTTTTTTTAATGGCGCTGTTTGGGGTTGAAACACTAGGGCCATGGGGTCCGAATGCCCACTTAGTATTTTGGGAAATCGCCAAGCGGTTGGTCGACTCTTCAAGTGACCAGAGGGTGGGCCTATTTTTTGGCCAAAGAATCAGCATTGCCATCCAACGTGGCAATACTGCCAGCCTTCTGGGCACTTTTCCTGTTGACAACGATGTGGACGAATTTTTTGACGTCCTGTAATCGTTTTGATACTTGTACATATTTTTATTACTATTTTAGAGGTGTAGTTTGTATTAAATTTTTTTTTTTTTTTGCCAGTTAAAGTAGCTACGAGTACCAACACCACTGTGCATCGCCTGAACTTTTTAAACGTATTGCGTTTGCGCAAGCTTTTTAAAAGCGCAATTACGTTTACGTAAGTTTACAATCTTAAGATCAATTGTTGGGTAATGGGGACTCATTTGTGACAAATGTGCATGTTATAAGGTGAAAGATCTTTTAATTTATTTTTAGCCTTTCAGTAATAAAATAAATACAAGGTGCTACTTCTTTATGAAGGGCCATTGGTGGAATTTTCTAAGTTTTTGATATTGATCAGACAGTGTACCAATACCTAATCGTGACTCAATGCAGCCAATAAGACATGGACTACTTCAAGAGTGAGTTGTAGATGTCGATGATGGATTTTATCGATAAAAAATTACTTATCCTCTTATGGTCGTTTTCTATAACTTACTTACGTATAACTGTCAGTTAATACGCCTACGTCTCGTAGCTGTCAATGTTTCTATAAATAAAGTTAGCTTGAAATATTCTATCCACGTCACCTACCTGTCACTTGATTAATAAAAAAATAAAAAAAAGCTTTTCTATGACGTTTTGTTTCTAACCGTCCCGTAAGCTAAATGTCAAACAGGTTTTGCATACCGATACTTGTTACTTACGAACGTAAGTGATTGAAAATGGTCGTTTGTTGTCGTTGCATATACGTAGCACAGTGTTATGAAATCTTTAACTTAAATCTTACTTTCTTGGTTATAAAGTTCTGCAACCACAATTGGTCCAGATTATCTACATCTACACTAATATTATAATATAAAGAAGAAAGATTTTTATTTTTGTGTTTTGTGTGTGTGTGTGTGTGTGTATGTTTGTAATGAATAAACTCAAAAACTACTGCGCCAATTTCAAAAATTCTTTCACTATTAAAAAGCTATATTCACCCTGAGTAACATAGGCTATATTTTATCCCCGTACTCCCACGGGAACGGGAACAACGCGGGTGAAACCGCGTGACGTTCGCTAGTTTTTTATAAAAGTAATGAGTTTAACAAAAAGAAAAAATGTCTCCCCGAATAAATTGTCTCACTAAACTGACGTATCAGATTAACCCTAACAATGCTTGCTTGCACAATAACCCGGAACCGCGTCTAACTACCTGTGTCCCACACATGACCCTTTGACCGTATGCAGCCGAAAGTACCGATAAACACTCCACATGTCGTTATATTCTGTGTTTATTATATTTTATATTGTGTGGTTATTAAATAAATATACCGCCTTCTCTTTATAAGTGGTGATAGAACGGTGAATAAAGGGCCAACAGGTAAGCAATAGTAGTATATTTGGTAGCGGTGGTTATTTGGCAACTGCAGTATTTTTGGCAACAGCGGTCTTTTTGGCAACTGCAGTCTTTTTTTGGCAACAGCGGTCTTTTTTGGCCACAGCGGTCTTTTTGGCAACAGTGGTCTTTTTGGCAACAGCGGTCTTTTTGGCAACAATGTTATTTTCTTCATCTTGTGGCGTGTCCTGCCGTTTGTGCTGTCCTGATGGACGGCATTGAAGGCGCCAAACTCGTAGCCCAGTTTCTGTACAACTCAATTTAGATCCATCGACACGCTAATTAGTGGAAGTGTTTTTTTTTTGGAAAAGGAGTCTTTTGGTAGCAGTGGCCTTTTGGCAACAGTGGTCTTTTGGCAACCGGGGTGCTTTATATAAACGATGTTCTTTTCAGCAAAATACCGTAATCACCCATGTGATTATCAGGGGTGATGATTATGGCGCACCTGTTCTTGAAAATTCGTCCAAATGATGATGAGATGATGATGAATGAATCAATATATGAAAATCATTAACTATACGTACAAATACTCAATTAATTAACTTGATCTAAGTTAAAAAGACTGTCCAGCTAATCCTAAATCTATAAAAGAAAAAATCAATTCAGTATTGTTGCTATGTTCTCAGCTAAAAAGCCATACCACGGCCCACTCCAAATTGTGATTAAACCAACCTAATACACACAATTACAGGTCATGCTACTACCGACACCCGTTTTTGTGCCAAATAGAAAGATTATAACCCAACTAACAACCCTTATTTGAAAACCAACTTTAGAAGTTAGAAAACAAAGTTGAAATTCCCTTGTTTCGTTACTGACGAAACCCGCTTCGCTTGTGTGCCCTCGTGAAAGCTACACATTTCATTTATAATATTAGGTACAATAGCAGACGTCATACTGTATACACTTCTACTACTGTACTCATAAATGTTTCATATGTGTGAGCACAATCGATGGTGAGATGGTCGTAAGCGACACGCAAGCAAATTTGCACTTTACTGGGAAGAGTCATGAGTGGTTTTCGTTTAGTTCAAGTAACGTATTAAGGCAATAAGTGTATGTTTGCGTATGTGTGCACCACAACGGCTCAAACGGAGTATCGAAGAATGCCAAGCGTGAATTACTGTGTTTAGGGAGTTGTCACTTTGACAATTTGCTCTTGTAAGGATTCGCGCCGCTTGTTCAGATTAATAAAAGATTACAACCGGGTTGGTGATTAACACATTTTAATACTAATTCAATTGTCTTTGTTTGTAGTTAATTGGCGGCTCATTTACGCTAATTATAAATCTAAAGGTGCAATGTTTTTTTTAAATACTTAAATCAGATTTTTTTATTCATTCTATGGTCATGATTTTAGATTGAATAACAAAAATATTTTATTACAGGTACGGTCAAAGAAACGCAGATAATAATAAACAAACATTTTTAATTACAATACAATGAGCATTAGGTGAACGTTGATGAAAAGTGATAAAGTCAACCGACAAACGTATCAATTACTAAATTGAATTAAACGCTATAAACCGCGCGGCGCTCCACAATAAGCGATCACGGCGCATCGCATTAGCTACTGACAGCCCGCGTACGTGTGTATACCACGCTCGTTACGTTTACGTGACGCGCACACACTCAGGCAAACTTATAACTGCCAACAACACAAACAAAAATAAACCTAAACACCCACTGCATAAGTGCTCTCTCACTATACCTCAAACTCACCAGTTTATTACTTGCTCCCGCCACCACACCGGGTGGCGAAGTCCGGCAACGTCGCGCCCAAATTATTGTGACATTTATACCATACTGCTTGCAGAACGGAACCCCTAGCGACATCTATCCACGCTCTCGGAACTAAACACTCGGCTTCTAGAAAGAGACGGATGTACTTGACAATATCACTTTCACGGTCTCGTACTTAAAGCTAAGCGGTTTGCTGTACTGTTTGTTTGTGTCTGTAAACAGCGGCCTGGCGAGGTGTATCGCGCATGAATGAAATGGATGACCGCGCAAGAGAGACAACGCTCTACATTATGTGTGGGTGGGAGCGGGATGCGTGAGGAGCGCGAAGCGTGCAGAATACATCGTTTATCAGATTACATGCGAAGTATCGCGAGCGTGGCGATGTTTTGACACGCGATAATCACAAGATAATGCGGGCGATCTCAGCGGCGTTTAGGTTTATATTGGCTTTTTATAGCGCCGAGTTAAATGTAGTAGTGGAAAATATTAAACATACAATAATATCAACGACTGCTCAGATTATTTTGTTTGAGTTGTGACGTCAGGGATTCTCACGACACTTTAGCGCGCCATTTGCGAATTTTAGTTTTGAATGTTAACTTCAGATTGCTATTTGGTTAGGTAACTGAAATTGTTATAAATAGTGTAGATACCGTATTTATATGCTTTTGAAATATAATCTAGGTTGGAATAAAATAAAGAGAAATATAATGACTACATTTCTTATTGAAATTCGTTTTTTTTTAAAGCCACGTCTTTAAGTAAACAAACAAAAAGTGCATGGAGGTATTCATACATAAACAAATTCCGTGTAGGTAACCATAAACTGTTCTTTCCAGAATCAGTGGGTAAGGACAGCTATAGGCATAAGTTAGAAAAAACCGGCCAAGTGCGAGTCGGACTCACGCACGAAGGGTTCCGTACCATTATTATCAAAAAAGGGCAAAAAAATCACGTTTGTTGTATGGAAGCCCCCCTTAAATATTAATTTTATTCTGTTTTTAGTATTTGTTGTCACGCTGTCACGGTTCATGAGATACAGCCTGGTGACAGACAGACGGACAGACGGACAGACAGCGAAGTCTTAGTAATAGGGTTCCGTTTTTACCCTTTGGGTACGGAACCCTAATAAGGTTAAAATACTAACATATTTGTAGGTACCTACTTACCTACATTTTTGTGTTACTAATACTTACATTATGTTTCTATGTTTTTATTGTTTTATGTTTTGTGATTTATAATGATACAACTTATATGGAGATTTCTCTGAAATAAATAAATAATAATAATAATAAATCTAAGCACAATTACTTACACAAAACCTAAGTAATTTTATAACTCCTTTAATTTATTCAAACTAACAAAAATGACCAATACACAAACCCTCAACACTAAACTACGCAATTAGTACGTCGAAAGTGTAGAGCTTTCGCAGAAAATCCGAGCTTTCCAAACTTGTCGGGGGCAGCTTGCCAAACGAATGTAGTGTGAAAACTTGGTAGCAACTTGTGAAACGGGGGAGGGGCAATGTTGTTACTGAACAGACGACTTGCGCCATCTAGTAGGGAGTAGCGGAAGCTCGTTTTTTCAAATGTACAATATCCTAATGATTTTTGTATATGTTTTGGAATAGAATATTTTAGTAAATATATTATAAGATTTGTTACTTTTGGTAGAAAATTTTAACGTCAAATGATACTAGGTCTGATTAAGAATATTCACAAAATAAACCGAGATATCACACCTAAACAAAATACTGTAATATCAATTTCCAATTTGTACGGTAGAAAACTTAAATAGAAATCGTAGACAAGGTGTATGCATTCTAAATACCTTGACCAAACGTTATTTCTGGAGGGGCAATGTTTATCTTATAGCAAGCGCTAACGCCGCGTGTTATTTCAGTATCGGATTTGTTTTCTTTTATTTCAGTAATTTTATATGACTTCAAGTCTACTAATCGATTTGTAATCGAATCAAAATGAATGTAAAACACCCCCCTGCTGTGTTGCGAACAACATTTGCTGTTTATTTTTATAATGACTGTGGGCGCTTTTAACCTGTAATGAAAGCATTGGTGAAGTATCTAATGCATGAATAATTTAATTGGGACATTAGTATATAGTTTTTCCTTGATTATTCAAGTCTACATTTAAACCATTTACAATGGTTATCTTGTTAAGATATCGATTATTACTTTTAAAATTACGTTTAGATATTTTTTCCTTTTTATTGGGACTTTGTTTATAATACACATGTAAACGGGTATTTATCGCGAATTTTACCTTATAAGCCCGACGTTTTGACCAGATTGCACCAGCCGTGGTCGCGGGAAGACTCTGCGGATGGTGCAATCCGGTCGAAACGTCGGGCTTATATTAAAGGTAAAATTCGCGATAAATACCCGTCTACATAACGTGTATATTTGTTACTTTTTATAAAACAAAACGTACTAAGATATCATGGCACTGATGCTGGTCTAAAAACTCCTCCTCCTCCTAAAAACGCCTCTAGTTTCATATTAATATACTGCTAAGCATAGAACATAGCTTTTAAACTTTAAACTTAAAACTTCCGTCAAAACTCGAGAGAAAAAAAACAGCAGTCTTTGAAATCAGATGTAAGTGCTGGAGTACCACAAGGTAGCAAATGGGTTCACTGTTCATTAATTCCTTACTAGAAAAAAAAACAGAAAGTTGTTAATTTAGAATTAATTTAACCCTTATGTCCCCAGCCGTGCCAGATTGGGCACGGTTCATTGTTATTTTAATTGTGTCTGTAATTGCGGGTATTAAATACAAAGTTATTTAGAAATTGATCTTAATCGAATTAATTCTTCATAATTTCACTACAATTCTAAACTGTATGAAACTTGATTGTTGTCTTATTTTTCCAGTTTCGTTAGATCTTAATGAGTCACAAAAATCCCAATATTCTATTGGTAGATATTTAAAAATAGTCAAACAACAAGGTAACTCTAGTCGTAGTTTTATCGTTAGCTCACACAACGTGGACGTAAATCTTCCCTTGATTTACGGACATATACGTAGGCACTTTAATTTACAGCTAGACCGTTTTAGCCGACTTTCATAAGTAATAAACACTACACAATTGAATATCTTGTAGGTGGGACTTTATTGTACGGCTAACGATCGATCTGGCACTTAAAATGTGACACTTTTGAATGCCGAATCCGCCTATCCTCAAGATCTATAGTGTAATTTATATTACTCACTAGCTAGTCCGCGGCTTCACCCGTGTGGAGTTCGTTAGATGTTATGCAATCGTACTACCGGAATAAAAAAGTACCCTATGTATTAATTCAGGTTTTAAACTATCTGTATGCCAAATTTTATCCAAATCCAGTCAGTAGTTTTTGCGTGAAAGAGTAACAGACAGTCAATACATCCTCACAAACTTTCGCATTTATAATATTAGTAGGATAACATTAAATCGGGCGTTGACCGCGATTTTATATCAAAAAACAATTTGTGAATTGCTGGAAAAAAACATTAAGATCTCCAGTAAACTTTTTCAGAAATCATGATAAACCACAGCAGGGAGAGAAATGAGGAAAATTTTGTGAAGTTTCCTTTCTCCTCTAGTAAAAAACCTTTTGTGAGTTGACCTGCAGATTGTATTATTTGATAGTAAAGTGTCATTGTTGAATGCATTCAGCTTCAGCCGCATACGCTCTCCAGGGTCAAAACTTCAAAAGCAATTTTCATATTAGTCTCCTTAACTGTAAATGCACGGTCTCGTTAATTTTTCAAACATGCATGTCTCAAAATAATTACATTTATGTTTCCCGACAGCTTAATCAAAACTACAATTAGTATCCTAGCACTTGGAATGACGTTGACAGAAGTATTGTTGGTGGAAAGCAGTTGATTGCAATGACTTCTTTATTGCATGACTGTATTTTTGGTTTCATTTCGATTCATCCTTAGGCATTTTAAATACTCACTCTTAAAGTACACCGAGCATCTTAAATTTTGCAAGTAACGTTCAATAATGCTTTGTTTAAAAAATATCAAACCGTCAATAAATTATTTCTATTTTATATTCATATAGCGCAAATTGTTAAACATTCCTGGTATACATTCCTATCGTGACCATTAAACTCCTACACATCGCTTTTCCGAAAAATAATCCAGAAAGCTGTAAAAGAATTGAGGTGAAAACCAATGCGATGTGCTGAATAAGTGAGCCGACCTACTTCGACACTTCGTTAGTGTTTCTCGATATTCCACTGTGATTTATTATAGATATAAAATCAACCAGATGCCAGATCACACCGACCACATATTGGGATTACGCGGCCGTGTCTTGGGTGGTCTATTTGGATCATTGTTTACGAAACGAGACGAGATGCGTTACTTGTGTGACGTTTAAAGTTTTATTGCGAAAAACATATGTGTCTGTGTGAAAGAATAAGTGCGAGCAAACACAGTCTAGCGGTCACATGGAGCAAACTACGAATGTGAGAAATACATGAAGGTCGGCGCGTGAAGATTTGTGGCTGTTCACGATATAACGTATTTGCTTAGGCCTGCCCAATAATATTAAGAGTTAATCGGTTCAAATGTTAACTCAACTACTTTCCTTCGGGTTAAACTAAGTATTCAAAAAAGGTGGTTAAAGCGTATCTGTATAATTATGTCATCAAGACGCAGGTTTTTTAAAAAAAAAAGTATGTTTGTTTAATTTAGCTCTAATATTCGTCGGTAACCGTGTTTCGCTGTGACCTCTTCGCTCGAAATATTCGTTACCATTCCCAAATACGTTAACAGGTACAACCTCCGGGGTCGGACCGCGGTAGGGGAATTGAAAAATTGTAAAACACACCTCAGGCATTGTGGTGTGAATAAATTATAAGCGAGCACAAGTTATCCGCGCCCAGCGCCACTTGACCTCCCGTGTCTCTTTCACCTGTGGAAATCACTTCAGTTGCTTGGAAATGGTGAATTTACGTGAGACCTACATACACCGGTCATTGCGCGACCCACTTCCGCTTGGTAGTCTCAATATTGTTGTACCAGATCTGTACGAGGTAAGCGGAAGCCTAGTTCTAGGATTATTAACTTGACTTATTGAAAATTCATTCCGGGTAAATGTGGCCCTATGCCATGTATCTAGTTTATTGTAATGTTTTGTTTCTCTTAGTTTAAAATTATATGATTTCAGTTATAGTTGAACATAGGTAAAGATTTTCTTACATACCTATAAGAGAGACGGCAAATTTTTACGATTCAAGTTCTTTTGGCAACGGTTTCCTCTGAAAATTGCAGCCAAATGTCGTCGTAGAGATGCGACTATCTTTTTCTAAAATATAATTTCAAAAAGTAAGATTTCGCTCATTCAAAAAATATTTTAAATTTTAACTGGGTATGTCCAAATCGTCACCACGCAATGGGTTATTTCTATGTCACAATGCATATTGCCTTTATCATTTACCTTATTTGTTGAAGATAACACACTCACGTTTATAATGTTGCAAAATATTGTGAAAATAGTTTCAGTCTTTGAAAAACTCAACACCGTCATGATTTGCATGAAAACCTACCTACAATAATGTACCATCATGATATTCATGATCCTCAGACTCCTTATCTTATCACATAAAACGTGTGATGTCATCATGTGCGTAAAAACACCCGACCTTTATACGAGGGATTTGTAATCTTCACGAATTATTGGACTGATAACATGGGACGTTTCTGGAGAAATTATTTTGAAAGATCAATTCACAGGAGATTTTTTCGGTTGTCACGGAACATTTTTATTGGGTCCTTACAAATCTTTGGCTCCATTATCAGACCGGTACAGCTATTCAGCAGAGACTTGTTTTTTTATAGATGACTACAAACAAAGACTTTAATATCATTTATCATCTGATTGCAGTACCTACTGTAACTTTGAATCCTGTCAACTACCGCAAGCTAGGAGATTTCCAGACATAAACAAAGTGTTACCTACCCTCAATCAAATGACACTCACGATAGAAAAAGGTGTGTTCTTCATTTAGCAACACACCACACAGTCAGTTTATTTCAATTATCAGTGTCTTCTGTCTTCACACGTATTTCAGAGGCTTCAGTCGACCTAGAAAGAATCTTCTATAAGTAAAATAAACGGACATCGATTTTATTTTAAGATTGCGAAAAAATTAAGAAAGGTTTTCGAAATATTTCGGTAAAATGAAGTGAATTTCAAAATGACAGTAGGTACAGCAAAATTTTGAATTCTGAATCTTTCGCTTACTAGAACTGCTAACGCCATCTAGTAATGCTGAAACAAATTAAACCTACGAACATCAGGACGTGTTTGACTTGAAAAGTCGCGTGAATAATTGGTTGTTTGTTTTAATAATTCATTCGAATTGTTATGTAGTTTATGTATAATATTCAACACAATAGAATATCGTACCTACCAACCTATCTACCCAACTTGATACACAATACTACCCCTAAGGGCACATCCCTTAAATAGGACAAACTTGGTGATCCCTCCGCCCTTCCATCGCACTCCGGGGTCCCGGGGCAGAGGAATATCTAAGACGAATCCATTTGTATGTAATATTTAACATAATACCACCATCGCCGATAAAACAAAACTGTATCCTAGTTGTGGTACTTAACTGCCCATAATAAAAGTAATCTGTTTATTAATTGTAAGAATAGAAGCATAGCTACTTAGATGGTTTTTCTTTCGTATAACTATAAATAGACATAAATTTCGTCTGTTAGGTACCTTTATCTCTCACACTTTTAAAACAAGCCTTGTAGGTAATTAACCACATTAAATCAAACGCAACCTAATTCCGTATACAAAAATAAAACAAAGATAAAAATCAACGTACTAATTCACTATTATTTTGTAACATGAACTCGTGTCATACCTACATGGCGTGAATAGTATACATCATCGCATTAAACTTTCAGGGAGTTTACCTACAACGCTATACCTACGTGACAGCCGAAATTGGGTCCGAAATTACTCGACAGTAGAATAATGGCGTCTGTTACTAATATACGGTTATCCGGAAGTGGTCTGAGCGGCGGAATTCGTACCACAATATGTATGTAATTTATTCAGGCGATACCATCGTGCGCTGTCGCCACTCGTCAATAGATGGCGCTGTACTCAATTAACGTTACACGTAATATTAATCTAGTGCAATCCGGTACGTTTATGTACAAATGCATTAGTGATTTCACTGCAGCGATGTTATTGTAGTGATGATGTATTCATTAATGTTCTACTAACGATATAGGGGTGTGAAATAATTAATAGCTTAGAGTGTAGGTACAATGAGCGCTTCCAACTTACTTTTTGGAGCTTTAATAATTTTCTTTACCGATATGATATGGTACTGCCTATGTTGTATTGTATGATACTAAAAAATGATTCCTTCATTATAATTCCAGTGATAATATTGGCAGAGGTATTTTCATTTGTGTAAGTAGTTAACCAAAATATATTTTACTTCACTCTCTATAAACACTGAGCAGTTTAAAATATCGCAGGAAAAGCTATTGATTCCACGGTGCGCCAGTTTTCTACTTCCTAGATTTCTGCATAAAACCCATTGTGCGCATTTCCTGTGAAATACAGCGGCCGTACCTTTCTCTCTAACAAAGTTACAGTCTAAAGTTAGTTTTACCTCCTGATTCCTGAACACTCACACAATAGAGCATAAGTAGGTCATCAAATATAACTTGCTAAATTATTTCTCGTTAAGCCGTTGGTGCCGGCTGTCATTTGCCGATTTTTGACAGCAGTCGTTACATGTAGTCAGTGGCCCAATAAGTCTGACAACCAGTCTTACCAAGGGGTATCGTATTACCCATTACTAACTGGGTTATGGAGGGCAGATAGGCAGTCGCTCCGTTAAAATACAGGTAATTAGCTGCATTTGTTTAAACTGGAAGCCGACCCCAATATAGTTGGGAAAAGGCTAGGCAGGTGATGACTTATTTCTGTAACAACAAAATAAAATACTTACGAAATGAATAAGTAAAGTATTCGAAGTTAATCCTACAAAGGAGTAATTTGGAAATGATCCAGTGAATGTAACCAAGGTACCTAATGCTGAAGAGATACAGGACACCAAAAATATCACCAAAACATCTAGTTAAGGTAAAGAAGATCCCTGTTATTTATAAGGCACTTAACCTCTTTGTTTATGACGAAGCTAATTCCGTATTGAGACAACGCGCCCGGAATTAGGATGTTGAAAATAAACACCACCGCAGAAGAGGAAATTTTAATTATCTTAATGTTACTATAACAAACATTGTAAACGGATTCTTTGATACCTCTTGGATACTAAGCTTAGCTTAAACTAGGATATTTTGTGATGTCAGGGGTCATACTGAAATTACAATAATTCAGGCAATGTTCAATCGTGCAAAAGAAGAATATGAATATTAAAACTAAAATTTCCACGAACAGTGCTTATATTTTCTCAATGCGGGAATCGATCCTCAGGCGAAATATACCAAGAGATTTTCTATTGCTACACATCTTTCAGACGTTTTCTTTTTGGAAGCCGACTAGTTGAGGAGTAGCCAATTCTTTGTCGGTAACAATTTTACCAACTACCACCGCTCTCGACAGAGATAACGACAAAATCGCTAACTTTCGATTGCTAATTACTAACGAATAAATTCGGTTGCAATAATGGAACTTGAGTAGAGACTTGCGTTACTCGCAAACATCATTATTGCTACCGAATTTATTCGTAAGTAATTGACGGCATAGTAGCGTCAAGGAGAAGAAAAACATATCGACTAAGATACAATAAAACTGCACATGTTTTCTTTTCTAAGTAAGTCCAGCGTCCAAACTTTTGTACATTTTTACAAAATTTTGTATTACATATATCCTTGCAGAACTATCAGGTAAACTTTTCCACAGTGTTTATAGGCTGCGTGGTTAACTTCGTCATGTCATCATCTGCCTAGCCTTTTCCCAACTATGTTGGGGTCGGCTTCCAGTTTTACCGGATGCAGCTGAATACCAGTATTTTACATGGAGCGACTGCCTATCTGACCTCCACAACCCAGTTAGTACCGGGTAATAAGATACCCCTTGGTAAGACTGGTTGTCAGACTTTTCGGGCCTCTGACTACCTAACGACTGTCAAAGATCTACAAATGACAGCCGGGACCAACGGCTTAACGTGCTTTCCGAGGCACGGAGGAAACTCGGTATGTAATGGGCGGTCACCCATCCACAGACCAACCTAGGCAAGCACGGCTTAACCTAACGATCGACCCGAGCGGCTATTATTATTTAGCCACGAGCTTCTCAACTCGGAGGAGGAGCTCGGTTAACTTCGTCATGTAATAGTGGAAAATATTTAAATTGATATCTATTGACTGGTGCCTGTCTGCTTCTGAAGATGTTATCATTCCCCTAAACATAAACTTGGGTAAGTTACTAAAATATTACGCTACAAAATACAGTGAGGTCTATTAATATTTTAGGTAAAACTCTCGCGCCAAAATTAAACGCTCCTTCCAGGCACAGATCTTGTGGATCCAAGTGTCCTTGTATAGTAGGTATGGACTCTTGTTGTTAATAATTATAGTGTCTTTAAAACGTAGTTGTTGAAAGACTCACTTCATTAACTAACGTTTGACACGATTTTTCCAACAACATAGGTTCCGAAGGGTTAAAATCAATTAGTACACAAACAAGGTACACAAAGAGCCACGTATCTAGTGTAATGACGTCATCGGTACCACGCTGCGCCGGCCCGCACCCTCGCGTCATCTCTAATCGAAAATACTGTTCAGTAACTATTCTTTATTTATATCTCCGTCAGTTTCTGGAAATGTATGGAGCGGAGCAAATTACCGATTGTCTATCTATAGACGCAGTGTTTTCATCATACCATGCTCTTTTAAGAATTGTTTGGGATAACACGCGGAGGAAGACACGATTTCTTAAAGTTTCCCATTCATTCTATCTTGTTTCTTTAATCTTATCAATACCTTTTACACCTTCAGTGACCTCTGAAACAGTTAGATTTATATCTCCCAAAACTTTGTGAACTCAATAAAATATCAAAACAGAAACAAAGTGGTATTTTTCTCCTTCCTGGCGTTGTTCCAACTTATTGGTATGGGCCAATGCATCTTTGTCTTCTAAACTCTTCCGAGTTTCGTACGCAGGTGCATCTCGGGTCGTTGGAACTGAAACAAAGACAACGAATTCACAATCATCATCGGTTATTAAACTTCCCTTACCAGTAAATTCTACACAACAATATTACATTTCAATTACTCTACTTTATTTGCTGATATAACAATTTGTTGCCGGCACTGCGTCTATGTATGCAAATCGGTTGCTTATGCCACATTCACACTGCAGGGGCGTCTGCTCTTTTAACAATTAAAATATGCAAATGGGAGATATTACCCACTACTTTTCATTCCGGCTCGATGGAGTAGGTATCAATGGGGTTGCGAGCCACCCCTAGCTGTGATGACGATGTCAAAAAATATGGATTGAACAGAATTCTCATGGGGTGAGCGCTGAGACTGTTTGTTTATATTATCACTTACATAGACACCTGTAGTTAACGAGGGACCAGGGAGTTTAAAGTATAATACTATTAGGTGTGTCTGATTTTGTTTTGTTTTTAGAAAGATTATCTATGTGTCTTGTTGGATTTGTTGTCGGTCCCTTTATTTTATATCGTCTCTTGTTGAATTCTATGAGATTGATTGGCAACATTGAAGAAGGTTTAGTGAATGTCTTATTAAAATAAACATCGTTACAGCTATTTTAAAGATTACGTTAACTGAATCAATCATACATGTTTGCATTTTTTTCGTCCTATTCTTGTTCAGCTTTTTGTTTTTCAAGAGATCCCATAAAGTTACTATAGTTGGTGCAAGTTAAGATGAGAATAGCGGTCATTACCCTTTTCTTATCTCTTCGTACGAACCAAAACAAATAAACCATGTATCGTTTTTCATTACAAAAAAAAATGTTGTTGAAGATCACGATAGATGACGATTCCAGACTTGAACAGGCTTATTTATGGTTTTCAAACTTAAGAAGTTAAATAAAATGAAATGAAATGAAATTATTCATTTTGCAAATATTACACGTCAATATTTTGTTTTAAGAGAACGTTGGCGCCCGCGCCGGCATTTCCTAACTGACTAGCCCTGAGAAGAAATACCGAAACAAACTCAGGGATCGTGGTCTCTTTTAATGTCCAGGCACTATTATTTGAAATGATATCAATGTGAGTGTGATCATGTAGGCATTGTCTGGTATAATAAAAAATAAATGAAGATGGTTCAATGACCGCTATTCTCATTTTATCTGGCACCAACTATACTACTTTATATGTGATAGGTGAGAAAAAATCAAGGCCAGTTCCTACTTTTACACCCTTACTCATAATGCGGCATATTACTATTGATCCCAATGTAGTTGACACGATAACGGTGTCACCAAATGGAGTGATTACTGTAGGTCGGTTAGCTGCGAGACAACGGCAACACAGCCAAACATCCAAATTACACAGATTTTACACCGTCGGGGTTACGTTGCTATGTAAATTAATAATATGTAAATTTCCGCGCCCGCCGAACAGTTAGGGCTAAGCTGACGTTTACACGGCACTCCTAAGCGATACATACAGCCTATAGATTAATTTCAGCGACGCCTTTTTAATTGAGTTCTTTTATTGGCAGTTTTGGAGGACCCTCTTGTCTGTGGAACAAAAGGGAATAAGTTTTTGCGCAAAACCTTTAGATATTCCTATGTATCTATTTGGAGTGGAGATCAGTTAAGATACAACATGACATGACATCACATCACACCGGTGTTTCCCCGAGGGGTGAGCACAGTCAACTTTCCGTTAGTTGTTAATTCCCATGTACTTATTTCAATAACTGGTGTAAAAACAATTGCCGGAATCCCTGGAAAAACCCAGTCACATTTTGCCCGACTTGGGAATCAAACCCAGGAATCTGGACCGTAGCGCTTGCAACCACTAGACCAACGAGTCAAAAGAAACAAATGAATTAATAAAGTTAACTTTAAATTTCTTTCTTCCCGCTATCAATTTCTTTCCTCAAATCTTTAACGCTTTCTGTCTGGCGTTATATTCCGCCTACTTGTTCATCTTCTTAAAATTTCCGGTTACAAATGTTGATCAGTTTCTACGATTAATGTGTATCGTGTAGCAAAATATATCATAAATATTTAACTAAATATCTCTTGAAATCAATACATAACGATTTCAAACCGCTCGGGCTTAGCTGTAATAGTTTATACCACTCATAACAGATGGCGCTGCGCGTATTTGAATCACGAAATGCTAGAGTTAGGAAGCTAAAATATATTTTCATTGTGTTGGTCTTAAGTTAATCTTTATGCTACTAAACACAACGATAAATTGTAGGTACAATGAAATCCATAGTTATTTGGATAGACTTTAAAAAAATAGATCTAACAACACGAATTTAAAAGAAAATACCTACATACGTTTGAAGCTTTAAATATCTAATCACAAAAAGTTGGATAATTTTGAAATATACCTAGGCAAGTTATACTGGATATCCTGTGATTATTCATTATTTTGAGCTCCCGATGTTTCCCGTAAGTGACTGTTGGTATAAATTTAGTTTTTAACCGTGAAAACTTAAAAGAGTGTTTGATAGGTTTAAAGGTTGGTTATGTAGGTAAGTAGGTAATCGAAAAAGTCTGTTAATTTATAACCTAAATGTCATGAGTAATAGGGAATTTTCCAGTCCCTTTATGAATGAACTAGATGGCGCTGATCAACCTTGGGAATAATAAAGAAACTACTGGTAAGTATTATAGTTTTCTTTTAAAAACAAAAAAAAAACTAATGAAATGAAACTATCAAAACGGTCACAGAGTACATACCTTTATTATTTAAGGTTTACCAATCACTACATATGTTTAGCAAGGCTTAGGTAAAGTTATTAATTCTGTGCTAATGCGAATACGATAAAACAAAATTAAGACTTGTCTCTGAAATGACTCGTTTTTTACGTCCTCAAAGCCGCGACTGAAATACGGATGAACCAATAATACAAGAGTCCTGTCTCTGAAATGGCTCATTTTTATGTCCACAAAGCCTTAACTGAAGTACGGAGGAACTTATGCTCGACTCGACGCACCAGGAGTTTAGACGTAACGCAAAAATCCTCAGTAGAACAATAACCATGTAAAAACTTTTAGTTCAGTTCAGTGATGCAAGAGAACAGTAGACTTGTAAGGTTAAAAATGTTTGACAGAAAAACCGGCCAAGGGCGAGTCGGACTCGCACACGAAGGGTTCCGTACCATTGACTATATTTAGTATTTGTTGTTATAGCGGCAACAGAAATACATCGTCTGTGAAAATTTCAACTGTCTAGCTGTCAAGGTTTATAAGATACAGCCTGGTGACAGACAGACGGACAGACAGCGAAGTCTTAGTAATAGGGTTCCGTTTTTACCCTTTGGGTACGGAACCCTAAAAAAGGTTCTTTATAGTTCTCACTTTATATACAACAATGAATAATAATAAAAAAATACTATACAATGAGTTTGACATGTGTCTAGGAGAGTTTTTTTTGCCCTGCTAAAAGATTTTACCATAGGCCTATAATATAATACGTAGTAAATTCTTTTTTCATTGGATTTTAACAGAACGCCGCTTAAAAAAATATTCCCAAAGTTGATCAGCGCCATCTATTGATATAATATACTGAAGCGTTATGTGACAAACGTCACCGGAAAATTCCTCATTATAACACCAATAAAAGTAAATTTCCAACACTGCTACCTAAACGTAGTTACATTTATTTAAATAATCGTTTAATCCAAACGCCGTACTAGTGCCGTCAACGCTCCCCGAGGCGATCAATTACTGCGAATCAACTTTCATGCGCCTCCCCTAGCATTGACATTGCGCACTTGTATGCGAATCGCTACCCCCAGTCAGTAACTGCATGTAAATCTAGTGTAAATTATTCCGAATCATAATGTGAAGACTTTAATGTATTGAAACGGGATTTTTACGCTTATTTTCGTTTAGGAGATGAGCCGTTTATAAATTTTCTTTAAAAAAAAATAAACAATAAAAAATTTGTTAGCTTAGAAGACAGTCGTTCCTTGAAAAGTATTGGCATTCAGCTGCATCTGGTTATACTGAAAGCCGGCTCTAATACAGGTGACTTTTTTATCACTTTCCAAAAAAAAAATGGGTATTTTTAGGTTAATGGAGTAGAAGCTTATGGCATACTTAGTTTCTTTTTTTTTTAATGCGAATAAAAAAATTAAAAAAGAAAACCGGCCAAGTGCGAGTCGGACTCGCGCACGTAGCGTTCCGTACCATTATTATCAAAAAAAGGGCAAAAAAATCACGTTTGTTGTATGGGAGGCCCCCCTTAAATATAGTTTTTATTCTGTTTTTAGTATTTGTTGTTATAGCGGCAACAGAAATACATCATCTGTGAAAATTTCAACTGTCTAGCTGTCACGGTTCATGAGATACAGCCTGGTGACAGACAGACGGACAGACGGACAGACAGACGGACAGACAGCGAAGTCTTAGTAATAGGGTTCCGTTTTTACCCTTTGGGTACGGAACCCTAAAAATCGAAGTTCAAATCATACGCGTATTACTTAGGATTTGAAATTCAATATTTTTCTTTTTTTTTTACAAAATTTCTCTTTCTTTTTATATGAAAAGTTTACTTGAAATTTGTAGCGTTTTTTGATGATGGATCAATTTTTTTCTAAGCTGTGGATAAAAGAAAAAAAACTAGGTATGCCATAAGCTTCTACTCCGTTTATCTAATATACCCATTATTTTGGAAAGTGATAAAAAAGTCATCCGGTATATTTGGGAACTGACTGGGTAAATTGTGATGATGAACGCGAAAAAGTATTGTGTTATGTAATTCCTTATTGTCGTAAGGAAAAATTAATTAAGATTAGAGTACCTACGACTCATTGCAAATATGTGAGCTTAATAAAAAAAGCCACAAGATAAATTAATCATCGGTTTGATCAAGTATTATCCTTGACCTCAACAAGTATCGAATCCGCCACCCTAAGTACAGGAAGCAAGCCAGCCACCCTTGAGCCATTGGGGTTGATTCGGCGTCCCGACGCCCTCTGTCTTTGTTCAGGGTTGCGCTTTCAGTTCCCGCATTGGAACAAATATTTATGAAGCAGATAACTGTACATTTTGTGTAATAAAATTTCAAATTTGCGAGATTTTGCGAGAGTGGATGTTCCAAAGAGTGATAAATAACATCCAAATTATACAGGGTGTAAAAGACCTCATCACGAAGCCGTTAACCAAGCATTCTGTACATCAAACTAAGTAACTTTACGAAAAGAATATTGCTGGGAAACGACTTTTTTTTGGGGTTAAAAATCATGTTTTGTGGTAGAACTCAATGTAACGCACTCAAAACATTGTGCTGATGGATGGATTGAACAGTACGGGGGTCGTGGAGATGTTTAAAGTAAAAATCTTAAATTAAAAACTTGTATTAAAAAAAAAAACTTGTCAAAAAGTTGGAACTTTGACCCCCAATATCTCTGTTACTAGAAGGTTCCCAGTTATGGTGTAGAACAAAATGATCGCAATGGCGAGGAGAACAAGTACCTTTCGGCTTCGTTAAGAGTACACCCTTTATATACACTTTCAAGTAAATCGAAAGGATTTTTTTCTGGCACTCTATAGAATAACAACGCAGTAGAAAGGACTCTTTTCCATCAATATCATAGATACTGAATAATTAGTAAAATCACTAATTAAATCCAAATGACTCCGTCATAGACGAAGAAAAAACAATGAAAGACACAAAACCAAATGAACAAGACACAACACTGATACAGAAGGAAAGTATTAACCTAACAAACATAAACAAATGAGCGCGTTCCCAATTTCAGCAGGAGACAACGCTTAATTACGTTCGCCTGATTCAGACAGGAAAGGGTTAGCAGTTATTATAAATAATTTAGCAAATAGGCCACCCGGGTCGCACGCTCATGATTACACGAGAAATCTATGTATTATAACACTCAATTTTTGGCTGTGGTAACGAAAATTGCTTGTAGTTCTGACCTTTTTCTGGCTCAGACCTGTTGCCATGCCAGGGTTATGCTTTGATTAGCTGTCTTTTCTGTAGTAGGTAATAATATACTGTACTAACGTTAGTAATACTTAAGGGGGAAGCAGCAGAGTAGCCCGCGAAATTCAAATTTTCTTACGGTTTTTGTAATTTGCAGGCTTGAATGGGATGACTCATTAAATGACTATGCGTATTTCATGAAAAAGTCATTCAATGGGATTAATTGCACTAAGTGGATTGTATTGATGATTTTAATGATAATAACTCTGTAAAGCCACATTTGTTAAGGTCGGGAAAGAAAATATCATTCACTGATCTGCAAATTGCAAAAAACGCTTGAAATTTGAATTTCACGGTTTAAATCTCGCATGCGACTGGCGCTTCCACCTAATGGTCAAGTGGCAAAAGATCCTGAACAACTATAGTCTCCTGACTTCTACACTCTTGTTTGTCTTTGGTTACCCTCTAAAGGTAAACGATCAAAATAATTTACTTTACTGACACCTTTGGTAGCGTCAGTGGCGTGCCACTAACGCCAAGGTCATGTATTGTTTCACAGAAAACGTTTCATGACAACGTTGCATGTGTCTACTCCTATCCTTGACTTTAAATAGAATTCACCTTTAAAGGTGACATTTTGATTTGCCGAAAAGTCTTCACATTTATTTACGTCAGTAAGTTCAGCTTTAAAAGCATTGAGATTTGAAAGCCCATTTGATTCACCGCTCATATTATTAATACTTTTTGATCAAAATAGATACTATTCACAATGCAAGGCTTTCAAAGATGTGTCGCGTGTATTCATAAATTGATCCGTTGCGAGGTCAGTACTCGGAGGGTTGGATGCAATATGTCTGGGGACGCTCACGTGTCGAAGGGTCATAATCCGACGGAAAATATAGTGTGTCGTGTGTCCGTTTTAATTGAAAAAGTTAAATACATTGGTATTATACGCAGTAAGTGTATTGCTTTGATTAATTGTGGAGTAACGCTTTTGTTTGTTTTAAGAATCAATTTAGGGCCATCTGTTTATGTGGGGTCTGCATTAATAAACTTGAAGACTAACATTTTTACTGTCTAATTGTGCCGAAGTATCTATAACCCAGTGAATGGTTTCTAACGTCAGTTCAGCTTGCTTTTCTACGTCTACCACAGTCTACTGCAGCCAGCAGTAAGCAGTGATAGCATAGTGGTATGACCATCGGACTTTTTGCCAAGTCACAGGTCTCAAGTTCGAACCCAAGACGGTTTTTTTTCGGATTCATGTGCGTATTGCATAATTGTCATTTGCTTCAGTAAAGGAAAACATCGTGAGGAAACCAACATGCCTGAGAGATACCTATTTCTCGACGATATTTAAAGCCAAGTCAGAGGCAAAGGGGTGGCATAAAAAAATTGACACCAGGTTACGTGCTAACAACACGATAAAGAAGAAGACAACAGTATCAACCCTTTCATTAATATTGTCGCATTCTCCCGCAATAA
This sequence comes from Xestia xanthographa, assembly GCA_905147715.2. Lineage (NCBI taxonomy): Eukaryota > Metazoa > Arthropoda > Insecta > Lepidoptera > Noctuidae > Xestia > Xestia xanthographa. The sequence goes on along the minus strand of LR990653.1, from coordinate 11,112,885 downwards.
GAGTTCAGTAACAAAATTAAAAATGATTTTAATTTCATAAAACTTATTTTAAATAAACTCAATTTATGTTTCGAATGTCTACAACCCTCTTAAGGGCTGACTGGAGCCCTATAGGGCTCAAGCGTCTAGACGTAGATTGCACGACGCACTTAGCATATTAACATACTAATTACATTTATCCTATCCGCATGTTCTTCTGACGGTTACCGCAAGGGGCACCCTTGCGACGTAAATCTCGCAAGCAGGTTATTTACCGGAGACGAGGATCATAGCTATGAATAGGACGATGGGGTCAATTTGATTCTGCACTCAAATTGAACTTGAATTCTATTTGAATTTGGGATATTGAACAAATAGAGGGCGTTTCGGAATTTGAAGTATACAGAAGAGAGAGTAGAGTAGAGTATTTTTACACTAAACCAGAACATAATTCCTATATCCAAACATAATCCATTTACGAACACACACAAGCGTAAAATGACTGCATTAACCCGATGAGGTTCGATTGCAGACATTAATTACCATTATTAATATCTGTAATTCACGTTCGATGCGTACGTGCAATTAAGTGGGACTATGTAGTGCCTACAGGCTAGTAGGTAATCCGCAAACAATATTAGGGAAATCACCAGTGACCTGCGCCGTATGAATGGTAATGGCCGCATGTCATTGGATAGACAGTTTTGGTATGCCGTTTACGTAATCAAGCTAGAGATGAATGGGATAAGCGACGTTTGTCAGAGTTAAAGGAGTAGTTATACTAGTTATAGCAATGATTGTAGTTAGTGTATTGTGTGCGTCATTAACAGTGAAGATTGCAACAGTCGATGAAACCTCTTCCATCTTTACAATGTGTGCGATATCATGTCTAGATTTGTTAAGAGTATTCAAATTAATCCTCAAATTCATCCAAGTGCTATTTTGTCCTTCATCTTGATCAACATCTCTTTATTTCATCATCATTATCCACAGCCCGAATTCACCCACTGCCTCGCCACGGCCTCTCTTTGCTTGTGCTAAGCTCCACGTTCTTGCGCCAACCTAGCGCATCCAGGATATTTCTGCGATGGGAAAAATGTTGTCTCTTCTTTATTTTGTTCAATTTTATTTTTCTCCATTTCTACATTTCTTCATTTTTTTTGTACTCTTGCCTTATATCACCTCTTAGTTTAGTCGTAAATCGGATGTGTCATTAATTAATTTCTATTTAAGATGTTTTAGCCATCATATCCAATTAAGTTAGAATTTACCATAACGGCATTGCTTAGTGTTTCGTTTAACTATTTATCGAACTTCCGTACTTCCAAATGGATATTGCTATCAATTTATCTGTGCATAGGTAGTATCTAATCTGCTTCAATTGAAATATGTCGGTTCACAGATATAAAGATAATCATGGAAGTGTCCATTGAGCTTTTAATAATATAATTTTATTATAGCCTTCTCCTTCTTTGCGTGTCGATAGACTTAAATAATACCCGACCAGTATGTTGCCACCTGCATAGCTTTTTTGTTGGCTTCGTTTAAATCCTGGAAGGTGAAGGTGGCTGTGCAGGATGGGCAAGAAAGAAGGTGGGGCATATCCGACAGGGCTTCACACTGACATTGTATATATGGGACGGATCTGTGATACTCCAGTTGGCCAGATTATTTCTACAGCGGCCAACCTGAGCGCGCAAACGGTTAAGAGATTTACAAATTAGCCACCGCAGTTATTATATTTATTTTATATATAGATATTCGGCTGCCACGTTGATCCAGTTTTCATTAGCGGTAACACTTGCGACCAATTGACTAACGAGCTAGCTGAGCTTGCAGGCCCTGGGTTCGATTTTTCTGTTTGCATGGTTTAAAGTAACCTAACACTAAGGATATTGAAGGATGGTGGTTTTAGTACGCTCACTTCGCTCGCTCACTAGACCCCGCTATCCCCTTCGAACGTAACCTATCCGAGTCGGGGTGCCACAAGTCCCTAGCTCCCTTCGCTCGCTCTTGATTATTACGTCCTCCTTGCCACAATGACCGGATAAATAGTAACTTAATTGGTATAACAGTCGCCTATTCAGTATATTAGTCGCCCATCCAGTATTCACCATTATTTTCCATAAACTCGATCATCGAACTCGGAACGATTGGGACAGTTTTTTATATATATTTTTTTTTGTGTTGTCCCAATGAGGGATTTTCTTTTTAGATTTTCCCTAGTCGCTGGATAGATGGCGCTAGGAGTTAGTATGGTAATGCAAGGAATGGAACTAAAAAAAACAGATTTTAACAAAGCGCGAGAAAACTAGATTATATTCGAAAGGTTAAGCAAATAAAAGTGTCAGTCAACGAGAGTATGTGACGTGACGCAATTTTTTTTTTTTTCAAGCGTTTTGGCACCAAATATCATAGTAAGTTCAACGCCATCTATAGAGTTCTTGGAAACTAAGTTTTTTTAATACCTCAAAAAGAAAACCTCTCATTGCTTTGAATTCGATGATCCAGTTTATGGCTTTCGGTTCCAGAACGACCTAAAATTAACCGTATATTATTCCCCGATTAATAATTTCCCATTAATAATGAACTAAATATTGTCCTAAACAAGCGCCCAACGTGGGACAAGGTTGGTAACTAAACCATAATACAAAAAATATACTGCAAGTTCGTCCAAATAGTCCGGGACACATCCAGTTCGTTCACACATCGACGTATTATCCAATCCGTCGACAGACGGGGGCCAATCGAATTATGTTCCCATTATTATTTGGGGACGCTTTGCACCGTCATAACAGGGGTGACATGTGTAGTCAAATCTGCGACCAGTTTGTGTATTAATTAGGAAACCAATTTATGCATTGGCTATAGTTGTACCTATAACTATGAATAAGTCATGTTCAGTGGAGATTTTGATAGGGTTAGTCTTGTATTTCCATCTTTTGATCGGTTATTTTATTACTAACTTAACATCACGCCTTTACTAGGTACCCATATTTAGCCAGCTATGTTTAGTTATGTCCCATGTAATAGGGGGCGACCCTGTTGCCATCAAACGGGCGCAAATTCAGACTCCGTTTACAGAGAAATTACTGATGGAAAAACCCTTTGTCCGACCCGGGAATCGAACGCAGGACCGTATTTTCAGCAGTCGCGTTGCAACCCCTAGACCAATGAGCCTGCAGCCAGTTATGTTCATGTCCCATGTAATAGGAAGGCGAGCCTATTGCCATCAACCAGGCACAAATCCAGACTCCGGTCTGCAACTAAGAATTTTCTAATCGAAAACCCAATAACACTTCACCAACATGAGAAACGTATGCCACATTGGGCACCCGCTTTCACGGCACCTGAGGTATTCCACATACGGCACCTGCCAATATTTCACAGGTGCCATTAGTAGAATAGTTTATTATGGACGAGATCCCAGATGTCGTGCTCATCAGAACGCTACTTTATTTAATAATAATAATATTTTGCCTTTTTATATTACAGGAATAGATAAGTCCTTGAATGGAGTCAGCAAATTGGCAGACGTTGCGTGGGATGGCAGAACCAACGACCGGAGAAGGCATCGCGCGTCATGGCTAGACTATGGAAGCGGAAGACGGGACTGATAGTATGCCTGCCCCATTGCCTACCCCTATATTATTAGGTATGACTCATAGAATGAAACTGCACAAAGGAGATAGCGGGACGACTTAAAACCAGAACAATAAAGATAATAATAGAGAATGTAATCAGATTGAAGACGTACAGCATTTGCTGATGGATTGTGTCCGCAACAGACGCGAGAGAGAGTCACTTTTGAGAGAATTTGACTTAAATAGGCTTAACATAGGATTAATACAATCAATTCTATCCCAACCAACTTCAGAAGGTGCCAAAAAGTTGTGTCATTTAATAACAGTCCTTCATCGGTGACTGCTGTCTTTACCCCAAGTGTTTTATATAATATTGTTTAACTGGTTCGTATAGTTTATATGTTATTTATATGGTTTAATATAACAACTGTAAAAGGTACGATGGGGTTGACATATCTGTTTAGATAAAACCCCAAAACAAACAAAGAGAAAATAATAATAATAATAATATAAGTTGAAAGTTGTAATTGGCTTTCTTCTACTTATTACTTCTGACTACTCGAATGTATTAGCTGTATGTTTTCCTAAAATTAATAAAATAAAATAAAACAAACTAATGTAAAATGGAAGCAGGTCTTTAACCAGCAGTGAGACCCCACAGGTTAGCTGTATTAATGATTATAACTCTGTCTCTTTCCCGCTCGAAGCTAGGTTATTAATTAGACGACAGAAAGTACAAAACAAACCTTTTCTTTCCCTCTTCTAAACACGACCTACGTAAATCATACGAATGCTTGAATCTTGCAAATGTAACTAGCATACAATCGATTTTCATTCCACTAGATTGTTATTTGCCTACTACGTTTCAGGTTGAAATTTTATTATCCACAGAAATATTATTAGTTAGGTACTTACACAGAAGACTAGCTTCTACCCGCTTTTGCCGCGCGGAGATAGGGAATCATCCCACAAAAACGTACTGCCGAGACGTTTCCCACATCCTAACCTATGCCATGGTATACCAGTGTGAGTAAAAATGTAACATACCGACAGAGCTACATTCGCATTTATAATATTAGTATGGATTAATCCCCAGTCACCATGCGCAACAGACAAACAGTACTGCTCACTCTGCAGTCTCTGCACTGATTTACTCCGTGGTGGCCACAGAGCAAAAATGTAGTCAGAGAGCCAAGTGAACCCGTGGATGCCGCTACGCAATGTTCCTGCCGCCACCCGGCTGGAAGATGGTCCCCACCCCTACGTATCCTGAGCCGGCGACCATACACCCCTGTGAAACAAGGAGAGGACCATGGGACAGTAAAATGCGTCATTTTTTGTAGGTAAGTCTGTTTTATTTTTCTTTGTCTGGATCTCTTACGTTCAAGGAGACTGATGTTCGGTGTTACTTGTTTAGTTACGTTAGTTGATCATTTTGTATAAGGGTGTTGGAAGTTAAAAATCGAAGGAATTGTAAATACATTCCCTTTTAGCTAGGTTTTTTTTATTTAACGAAGTATAAGTTTTCTGTTCAAATGAAAGCAGGCGAAGGAAAACTCAGCAGCAAAAGAACCGTAATAGTATACTATCTACGTCAAAAACTCAGTCACAACGCAAAGCTACAACGCAAGCGACATAAATCACTGTTCTACATAACTAAAACTCGCCCAAAGCGCCCTCAATTAGATTAGTCAATCGAGTAACGCGTAGTCGGCGTAGTTGAGCGACTCGCGCCGAAGTAATGAAGAAGTAAACCCCGCATCGCGTGCCCTCCAACACCACGGATACCGACGTCAATAAAAACAAATATATCACGAAACACACCAACAACCCCCTACCACCCACCACATATCGCCACTACGCCCTAAATACCTTATATAATTACATATCACGCTTCATTGTCGTGATAAATACTTTCTCACAGTTATCATTTACCAAATCTACGCCACTGTCCATTTTAGATAATGGTGCGAGAGGGACGCAGCATACGCAGCCACCGGGAGTAAGAATGGGGTGGATATAAAATAACATATATTATTATAGTGTCCACAAGCCAAGCGGATATTGATTATCTGCCACAGCTGAGAGCCACGGAGCCCCCCGCTTGCCCCTACCGGCTTGAGCGGCCACAAAACTTATGTTGCCGCCACCTAAAGTAAATTTTCCACCCTAAATCGGTTCGCAGATGGTGCATTTTCCTTCTGCTTCGCTCGCGAACATAACCCGTTTTCGCAATCTGCGCGATATTCAATATTTGATCTCTGTCTAACCGACTGAACTGCGTGTGACTGCAATATCCCCGTCTCGTTCGAACACATTCCATAATAATTTTCGATGCATTCCCTTGCCATGATTTTCCAGCGAAACTTGGAAGTGCGATTTTACTAGTAAAGCGCGGTTAGATTTATAGGAATTTTGTAAATATATTTTAGTATTATATCTACGCTGTTATATTTGCACTTAATTATGTAACTGCTATTTGAAGTATTCATTCCATTAAATATATTTTCGTTGTTTACTCACATAAACCACAACTAAATAAACAAGCGATAACAAAGCACCCAACGACACGAAAATGCCATTTTGTTAATTGTGGTTTTTGTGAAAATAATTTAATTAATTGTCCGTATGCCCCATTCTAAGTTGTGTGCTAATCAAACATAAACAAAACAGCTTTTCCTTCTAAATTCGAAAGATTCGATTTAATTTAAAAAATCAATGAAAATTCGATATTTATTTGTTTTAAGCGCATAAAAGTCTGGAAGGATTCACCTTTAACTTAAAAGCATGGCATGTCTAGACACTACTAGTGAACAAATTTTGTACTACAAAACTTTTCGTGGGGCAAGGGACTCACTACATTCGTCTTGTTGCGCGTGTGTGCGTCAGTGTAACCTGTGAAAAATTGCTTTTATCTATGTGTGCAGTCCACACAGACGTAATAGTGGGTGAAGGGGGAGGGTGCTGTCTATGTGTGCCGTGGGGACCCGGGCGGGAAAGGGGCCGACTCGTGAACTAAATAGCTTAGTGTTAACACATATTGACATCAAATTTACCGCGATGTTATCATTTATTCAGGTAGCAATACACTCATTGTTCTTTTCAGTTTGAATACTTTTGCGTGGTCACCAACTTTTTTGTTGGTTGTGCTTTTTTACGCGAGCATGTCAACGATTAATTATTTTTGCCGCTTTGTTTAACTTTCGTTGACTTTGGAATTATTATGAATTTAAATTGCTCGTTGGAGCTTCCAATTTAGACTGGCATTTTTATGACCCGAAAAATGGCGGAGCCTGCTTTTAACTGGTTAGAAATTTTAAGAAATCAAATACATAATGTTTTCATTTTCTTTACAATTTTAAGGAAGTACCTAATTATAGGATACTTAACATTTAACTGACATTACTTATTTGACCCTAACGATGACCTGATTAAACCAACCTAATTATACGTGGATCAACATAATATACGTATACCTATATGAAAATAAAAAAGTCATAGAAAATGCTGTAGTTACGTCAACATAACTCAAAGTTACTGCAGAAACTGAAGCTAAAAGCATAAAAGATGCAGACTGCGCACTTGATAGTAACTCTCGTCGCGTGGATACAGTGTTATCGACTATGGGATACTGCGTGTTTATAGATACCAAAATATAGCGTCGAATGGTGTGACACCCCATAGTTAGGAACACGGAGAAAAATGGAGTTATAAATCTACCACAATTAGGAAATTTAACTGTAATCAGTAGAGTTAATTCTTAATTTATCGATCTTTTTTATTATCTCATAGGATCTCGCAAGAATAAAAAGATTATCAGCAGAATTAACATAAAAACTTTTAAACAGATTATGGTAATTCTATACATTTTTTTACTTGTCCTAGATAGGCCCTCTGCTTGACATTGACTAAAACACTGCGAATATCTCCACGAAACCGAAGTTAACCAATCAAAACTATAGCTTATTACGCGCCAAAAGCTTCCCTCCAATGACAGACGCTCTTTTATCCCGCTCTACCCGCAAGTGAGTAGAATTTAATGGAGCAATAAGCGAGTTAGCACTCCATTCGTTTACTACTCTGTGTCGTAATGGCTCATTTACATGAGTCGATAACTCGGTTTCAGCAAGCTGCTAGTCTATGCATTTAGGACATTTGGGCTGTTTCATGTCCCTACATGCGAGTGTTACAGCTAAAGCTTTTAACGCCATCGTTGTGACTATTTTCACTAACGCATACAGAATTATACTTTATACAAAATAACCACTGGTCCAAAGTCTCCCTACAATGAGTGGGAAAATAGACGGTGCCACCGGGGTCGGCCCAGGAAGGGTGGCGTAACGACCTGGACGCGGATCACAAGAGCTGGTCCGACCTGAAGCAAAGGATTCCTCGAAAGACTTGAGGGTCTTTGCACCTAAAATGAAACAGTCCAGACTAATTTGAATATAGCTGGATATTTGCTGGAAGGGTGGCGAGACGACCTAGACGCGGACCACAAGAGCTGGTACGACGTGAAAGAAAAGGTTTCCTCGAAAGACTGGAGGGTAAACAAATATTTGCCATGAAAATATTTTACATTGTCAACAATACAAATAAATGGAACTAAACATACCTAACCGTCGAAATCTGGGTGTATTGTACACATCTGCATACCCCCTCAGAGCATACAGGCGTGATGTTACGTCATGATGTTGTGTAAACAATAAACATCCAAGCGATTTCAGCAATCACGGCAAATTTGCCGTCTATTTTTGAAGAGTTCCATTGTATATCTCCGAAGATCAGCATATTAGCATATTAAATGGGACCACACGGGAAGCACCAGCTTTCAAATAAAAAAAGAATTATCAAAGGTCGAAAGTTCTGAGGTAACAAACACAAAAAAAAACGTACAGTCGATCAATTCGACTGTTTTTTTTTTTGTGACCTCCTCTTTTTGGAAGTCGGTTGATAAACTCAGGGAGAGAGAGCGGCGGTGGCCCAGTGGTGGCGGCCCCGACTTATGAACAGTAAGTCGTGGGTTCGAACCCAGGCAGGCACATTACTTTGTGTAATTTATTTCATCACCACTTCTGTCAAAACGGTGAAGGAAAACATCGTGAGGAAACCGGCATGTCCTAGAACTAAAAAATTCGAAGACATGTGACCTCGACCAATCCGATGGGCCCGCGTGGTTGATTATAGCCCATTCCCTCTCATAGAGAGGAGGCCTGTATACCAGCAGTAGGAATATTAATAGGCTGATGATGACATAAACTCACGTCTTTTCTCCTTGAAGGTAGGCAGAAACCACAGAACGCCATCTACGATCCATAAATACTCCCTTCACCTCGTTCACGTTCATACATCAGGTCATAAACGCACGCCGGTTGCGAGTACTACGCACATGACCTATCTGAAGAACCTCACCAATAAGGTCAGTGTCCTTCTAGGGCGTCCCCTCCCGGCGTTGCCACTCACACCTGTCTTGTAAATACCTTTGTTAGTCGCCTTTGTTTTTTTTTTTTCGGATGGGAAATCATCAAATGACTCCTCCCGCTCTGGGTGGAGCAGGAGGGAGTGTCAGACTTTTACTGACTAAAACCCAAAATGTTCCTTCATCGCCCTTTGTGTTCCGGAGCCACAGTATCTCTTTCGAACAGTCCCGCAACCCCGGCAGGCATCGGTCTTTGCGGACCCCTTCCTTTTGCTGACCCCGTTTGAGGCGCGCGTGGATCACGAACGCACCCTCGACACGGCGTGTCGTCATGAGACGGACGGACGGCGAGCTAGCCCATAGCCCACCATCCACAGGCCTACGGTGGCCCCCGACGCCCGGGACGTCTCCCGCGGCAACTGCGACGTGAGGTTCTCTCCCTCTCACGTTCAGCCACCCCCTTCTCTAGCATGACTGCTTCGCAGAAGGAGGTGACAGCGTCCTATTCCATCTCGCTCCGGACCATGGCTTGAACCAGGGCCGGACGCGAGAGATCGCCGCCGCCAATCGCCGCTTCGAGCACACGGCGGTGCTCCGCCCACGCGGGGCACACCTCTACCGTGTGCTCCACCGTGTCCTCCGGTCGATCCTCGCAATGGAAACACCCGCGCGTTTCCTCCCGCCCGATTCGGTGTAGGTACCTCCCGAAACAGCCGCGTCCGGTAAGGACCTGCGTCAGGCGGAAGGTGAGGACGCCGTGGCGTCTCTCAAGCCACTCCTCAAAGAGGGGACTTATCGCCACTATCGTGGCGTGCCTTGCACGGGGTTGCGACAGTCGCTCTCTCCATGTCGCCATGAGATCCCGCCGGAAGACTTGAGGGTCTTTGCACCTGAAATGAAACAGTCCAGACTAATTTAAAAAAATATGAGAGATTATTAGACCTATTGCCAAAAAGGCTTGTTTTTAGAATGTCTTCAAGCGAGCCAGAGCCATGGCAGTGTTTAGAAAGGAATTTCAATTGATTTACCTTTGAAATAAACCAACATGTTTAAGAGATAATAAATTAGAAAAACTATGGACAATTTGCAAATACTCACCCATTTTAAACTTCCCGTCTGTGACTTCAAACTTGCTGTCATAATCTCCCCTAAAATACCATCAAGCAACTTGGTTGACAACACTACTGCAACCCACCATGCAAATATAAACCTCAACTGTGTTGTTACAGAGCTGAAATTTTCTCTTAAATATGCACTTGGAAGTGTATTAGTCTGTCTGACATAAATAGGAGCAAAGTAGTGACAACAAGAAAAAATTTTGATCTGAGAGATTTCTTTAAAGTTGGAAATCCTTCAGTTCAATAAACATGTTAACTGGATACAGAAAAATAGCTTTTTCATCGCGCGAATTAAATAGTAACTGTATACAAGTATTAAGGGCTATATATCGCTCAAATGGCTTATCATGGTCCTCCGTTACGCCTAAAATACTGCAGTATTCATTTTGAAATAGTGAAGTGTGACGAAAACACGATTCCATATAGGTACTTTTCTCGATAGAAAAAAAAACCAAAATTACCTCCAAATCGAACAACAAACCGCTGCTATTCAAAAAGTACTTCAAATTAGATCATGAAACTTTGCATACTAACTGAACTAACTATAAAGCAGGTCTTATGTGTTTTATTTTTTTAGTCCAATCAATAGGATTTTTTGTAAATCGCAAAAAAACCACTCATTTCGCACTATTCGGCCGCAGTGACTGACGTAACAACCGCTTTGTAGTGCAAGCTAATTAGAACTTTATTCTAACAGTATTTCAAACGAAGTTTGAACCACCACAAATAGAGTTTCTAATTTTAGGGTTAGAAGGGCGCGCGTCTTAACTGGATCCGGAACAGAAAAAGAACTTTTTTTGTAGTTCGAAATAAATAGAAACGAGAAGGTATACAAGTGGCGAAGTAGACAAAGTGAGCAGGGAAGTTACTGCATCTGCATTATAAGTAAGTTTGTGTGTGTCCGTGTGTTTTACAATGATCGCAGTGTTGGTAAGGGGTGCTATACACATTTTCGGGTCGGCAAGATACCAGCCGCTAGCCGGGCGGTGAAATCAAATATTTATGTAGACTTTGGAGATACAGCAGCTAGGCTTAGCCACAATTGTGCCGAGCAGATTCCCACAAAGCTTACCGATCGTCAGGAGCCGAATCATCGATGTATAGTCACCGATGTAACAATTTTCGCAGAATAGTATTTCGATCTCACATCACCCGCCCTAGACTTTCCCTATGTTGGGGTCGGCTTCCAGTCGAACCGGATGCAGCTGAATACCAGTCTTTTACATGGAGCGACTGCCTATCTCTTACTGGGTAACGCGATATCCCTAGGGAAGACTGGTTGTCAGACTTTGGGGCTTCTGACGATCCGTAACAACCTGTCAAAGATCCAAGAGTGACAGCAGGGACCAACGGCTTAACGTCGGGATCGAGTTCAGTATGTTTAGATGGTCACCCACCCACGGATTGACCTCGGCAACCGTAGCTTAACCTGATCGATAGATCCGTGCGGCTGACTTAGCCACTTGGGCTGTTTTTTTGCTGTTTTTTGCTTGGGTTGTTTTGCTTTATTGGCTGTTTTTTTTAACAAACACCGCTGAGTTGAATGTGCCGGACACAAAAAGTGTCTAGCATCTCTTAGTGCGTATACACGTAGGACGCTGGCTACCGGCGCCGATAAGCACCGAACGTCGCCGACAAGGGGCCCTACTCTCACCTGCAGATGTGCGCGAGAGAGACGGATAGAGACGGACGGACGGACGTTAGAGAGTAGGACCTAAGTTCCGACCTGCTTACGCCGTCAGAAATTGTTGGCGCTTATCGGAGCTTATCGGCGCTGGGTCGGCACAAAGTATAGAGACTGCCTGCGCCGACTACCTGCGCAGACCGGTGCCGATAAGCGCTGGTTGGCGCCGGCAGCCAGCGTTCTACGTGCATTCGCCCTTAGGCGTCTCCGCACACATCTTCTATGAGTCAAAAGGACCATGGGAGATTTTGTATGGACCCCGTCCCAACCCTCCAACCATCACGACACATATCAATATGCCAATAATCCAGAAAAAGCTTACTGCCTTTCTCAATTGCAAAATCGATGAGTTTGTTTTAATTTTAAAGTTTGGTTAGAACTAGAAGTTAGGTTAGGTTACGAATATTCCCGATACTTCCCACATGTAAAGAATGTTACCATAGTAAAAAATATCTTAGCTACCAGACACTTCAAATGACACTGGTGTTGTCTAACTTTTTGTGACATTTAAGAAAAGTTTAAAATGTTTATTTGTATAAACAATTCATAGGTCATCAGAGATAAAAGCACGGTCAGGTAAAAAAACATTTTGCGGAAGACAGCTTCCTAAAAGTGTGCACAGATGGCGCTGTCTTGCCCACCAAACCAAAAATATACTTTTTTTCTGTTACCTTAATTAATAAATAGTGCTACATAAACCAAAAAAAACTTTGGTAGTAATCGTAAATAACTAAAGTTACATGTTTCCAGGTTTTTCATACTCAGAACACATACTGGTTTATTTTCTTTGTTTACACGTTGACCCAAATAGGCCGAGAGCCAGCCAGGGCGACTGCCTAAATTGTTTTGATGTATCAGTGACGCAACCGCCCTTTCAGGTTGGACAGTCATTCCATGGAGTCGACTATTCAATGGTATGTATAAAAAAAAGAATTAGGCTGAGCTTATTTTGCGATCAAGTTACGAAACACGACTACTGACTTCTGGGTTCGATTCCCAAGTCAGGCAAACTATTTTTGGGGTTTTTCAGAGTAGAAGCCCAGAGTCTAGATTTGTGAGCGGTCAATGGCAATAGGCTCGCCCCCGTGTAATAGGAGGCGATCCTATTGCCACTTAAACGTAATTGTCTAAATGTGTAGCTACTATTAGGTACTTACTTACACCTTTGCCAAATCCCTCGGAAAGTACAGGCTTGATGTTATATAGTTACGTAAACAACAGTAGGCAGTACCTACACAATCAATGAGGCCTTCAGAGATCTATAAAACAAAACGTAGTACTTACTACATACCCAAACATATCAAAAGGAATCTTTAATCAATGTTTTACCGATAATACTAAGATAAAACTTACGGCTTTCATAAAACTTTACTAGCGAACGTTAAAAATCTAAGTAGGTGTATGTACTGATGCTTCAGCAACTTTTAGCAAACACTATTGTTTTTTGTAAGCAAATGCTCGTTCACTATCACATCTGAAGGTAAAGGATAATGCGGTTGACGTTGATGCACTAAGACTTGCCAAGGAGTATCTTCGAATCATTCACGCTGTAGCATTTTCAACCCTAAGCTCCTGTTTAAGTTTAAAATCCTTCAGCTTTGTTTAATTTAGGGATTCATTTAGGTCTACTTGTGTTAGTGAAAACGAACTTCCAGGTTCATCATCATCTACTTAGCCTTTTCCCAACTATGTTGGGATCGGCTTCTAACCGGATGCAGCTGAATACCAGTATTTTACATGGAGCGACTGCCTATCTGACCTCCACAACCCAGGTAGAACTGGGTAATACGATACCACTTGGTAACACCGCTTGTCAGACTTTTTGGGCCACTGGCCACCTGTAACGACTGTCAAAGATCTACAAATGACAGCCGGGACCAACGGCTTAATGTGCTTTCCGAGGCACGGAGGAAACTAGGTATGTAATGGGTGGTCACCCATCCACAGACCAACCTAGGCAAGTGCGGCTTAACCTAAAGATCGCCCCGAGCGGCAGTTATTGTTTAGCCACGAGCTCCTCAAAAGACTTCCAGGTTATGTTTCGAATATTATATCGAGACACCAAGACTGGCTAAAAGTCCCCTCTCCACACTCCATATTATGTTGCCAAGTTTCATTACCCACTAAAAATGTTGCCAAACATTACTTAAATATATTTTTTTATTGAAGATTCACATCCACAAATAAATACATGTGAAATGGTAAGTTGACGGCCGCTTCAGGGTCTTAATGAACTTGTAATAAAATTATTGGCCACACACAGGGCAGCTCAGGCAACGCCCCAGGACGAGTTAACCTGTTTAGTGATGTGACACGTGAATGTCGCGACCTACTTGCGTTTATCGATAGTTTTAATTGAGTCTTTTAAGAGTATTCGCATTATTATATTGAAATTATCGACAATGTTGATAAAACATGTCATTGTCATGTTAAGAGAATCTCAAAACATAGTCCCGGAAAGATGTAGATACGTACTTTTTTTTTTTTTTTTTTTTAAGGGACAAGCCCGCCACACTGTTCCCAACCACTGTAACTCCTGAAAGCCAGAATCAACAGTGGCGACCACCAGAAAAGCGCCGAGACAATGAAGCTCGACGAAGTCCCAGAGAATGAATTTAACTGTCTTGGATCCCGCAACGAAATTAATCAGAAAAGTATAGCGGAGGAGTAGGAAAATCTGTAATTTCCACTTCCCTCCATATCAGCAGGAGACACAAAGAAACAAGGCCAATAGGCGCAAAGGGACGTTCACAACTGGGATAGGCCCAGTTGCCTAGCACCACGGATAAAATATTAACATTAATGGGTCCTAAGTTGTGAGCAGTTATATTTGATTCCAATAATAGGTATGGCAAAAGCGCTTGAACGCACGTAAATTTGTTCTAGTTTCTACAAGGTCTGTGTAGTAAATAACTCCGGATGTAACCTGTACACTATCCAACATAATATTGCGTTCATTCTGCCAAAGACTGCACTCCCATAAAATATGATGTGCTGATTGTTCATATTCGCAGTCAGATGTGGAACATTGACAAAGCGGCGAGTCAACAAGCTTGAAGGAAAATAATTTACTCTTAAAGTTACCATGACCGGTGAGAAATTGAGCAACACAGTGATCAACCTCCAGCCATGTCCTGGCCAGCCGTTCACGAACGGATGGAAAGAACTGGTGGAGGTGTCGGCCCTTGATGGAATTATCCCACCTACATTGCCATTCAGACAAAAGTTCCTCCCAGACGTCGGTCTGTGGTTTGAATAATCTAGAAATCTTATCACGGTCACGTAGGGTTAAAAAGTCTGCGTCCGTGGTCTCACGCGCGTTATAGTACATTGCAGCCCGTCGCTGCACTTCAAGATCGACTGGAAGTACACCTGCAAGTACCGGTAAGGCTTCAGTACTAACCGTCCTATACGCTTTGCATAAGAATATCAAAGCCAAACGCTGGCTTTGAAGCAATTTACGTCGTACCGCTCCTATGGTGGCCCTATCGGCCCAAACAGGTGCCCCGTAGCACATACACCCCAAATAGGTAGCCCCATAAATGGTCTTTAAAGTTAGAAATGACAGACCCCACGTAGATTTGGATATTCTAGTTAAGGCATAAAAGTTCTTTTTAGCTTTTTCACCGACAGTTTTTATATGATCTATGAATGAAAAATTCTTCTCTAAGACCAAACCAAGGTAGCACACGGACTGCTTTCTTTTCACGGGAACGTTATTAAATTTAATACTAGGCCACGATTTAAGATTACCTTTTAAAATTAGTTGATAAGTTTTTTGCGGTGCAAAGGTCAGACGGTTTCGATCGCCCCACTGAGATATTAATCGTAGGCAAGTGTCAGCTAAATTCTCGAGTCCAGCCCGAGTACTCGACTGAATGAGCAGCAGGCCGTCGTCCGCGTAACCGGTTAATGAACAGCCGGGTGGGAGAGGAATCGCGAGAAAATCATCGAAACCTAAATTCCACAGATACGGAGCGATTACCGAGCCCTGAGGACATCCCATGGTAAGGGACTTTGACATAGAATGATGTCCGAGTTTGAGTTTCGCGGAACCATTTAAAAAATATGAATAAACAAGATTATATATGTTTTTATAGCAGCCGCGATTCTTCATTTTAAGTAGTAGCATCGGCCACCATGCGTTATCAAAAGCCCCGGAAATATCTAAAAAGATTCCAACCACGTACTTGTGTTCCGAGTTATTAACAATTTTTCTAACAGAAAGTGCCGCGTCTACGGTAGATTTTCCCACGGTGAAACCGAATTGGTTGTTATGAAACTTTGGCCCGTCTGGCAGCAAACGTGGAACGATAAGGCGCTCCAGGAGTTTTCCCAAAGATGGCAGTAGGGTTAAGGGCCTGTACGACTTAGGGTCATCTGGTGGCTTATCACCACTTTTTGGAATTATTCGTATAAAGCCACGTCGCCATACACGAGGAAAAACGCCGTCCGCAATACATCGGTTGAAAACAGATAAAATGGCGTCACCCGCTGTTTTACAAGCTTCTATTATCATCCGATTAGATATTTTATCTTCACCTGATGATTTGTTAAGAGGCAGTTTCCTGACAAGATTAATGAATTCGTCAATGGATGGAAGGTCTGACGTTGGTGATTCAGGTGGCACAGATGCCCACGCTCTGATCTGCTGATGGTAGTCATTGTCATTTACTGGCGAATCATCAGGTATCAAACTATTTAATAGAACTTCGGTTGTTTCCTCAATACCGGTCGTGTGTCTATTATTTACTTTAATGTTCTGGACAAACGTAGATACGTACTGCTTGAGCGTAAAATTTATGGTACGTAAAACCCAAAATTGTTATGCAACAGTGATAAAAATAACATCTTTTAAAGAGAGTTTAACCCCATTCCGTTCAACGATTTTATACAAAAATTTATACGACGCTTTAAAATCCGTATTTACATTAAAAGTGTTCAATTTCAAAGCTTTATTTAAACCCAAACTTAAACTGTAAACATTTGCTATTAAACTGGCCATCGAATCCGGGCGCAGTACCAACACACAACAGGAAAAATAACAGCGTCATTTACTACGTTTATATCGACATCGATAAACCGACTCCACTCATAGTCAGTAGTATCTAGAGAGGCAAGCTACAATAAAATGTACCAAGCTAGCTACAAGCCTGAGCAGTTACTCGGGTATACCCCACTGCCCCCTCCCCCCACCCCTTCCCGCCATATGCGCAGTTTACCCACACATATACATCACACGCAAACACATCACCTGCAAATCGCGTCCACACATTTGATTATCAATAGTGACGTTTGCACGTGACATTCTGTCGATAGATGCTAATAGTGTCCGTCTCTCGGCGATTATGCAGATAATTGATTTCGATATTTTTTATTTTTGGAAACTGCGACGATTCGTAATGAATTCCAAAACTGATACTTTAATGATGGCATTTTTATAACTGAATTTGTCGGATTAAATGCGATATATTTTATTTGCAATTTTATGTCGAGATTTGGACTTGTACAGTAACTTATGAAGCAAACACTAAGCCCATTTCCAAATAATCAGAAATTCTTTAAAACACTTCATTCTATTTTCAGTTTTACTTTGTTCTAAGCTTTTTAATTAAATATTATGCAAAAACCTACATTTATCATGACCCTCTTCTCGACTAACTAATTATTTAAATGCCAGGTTTCGGCACCTGTGGTGCCATAAACTAAAAGTAATCGGGTTCAGTAAACTTTAACAACGAAAAGTATGATAGGTATAAGTAAGTTTCATAATGACGTGCTGAAAAGCTGAGATCGAAGTTCAATAACCTTTAATCGAGCTAAAACAACAATAGAATAGTTTTACTCTAAATATAGACTAAGTTCTCTACTACTGGTAAATTCACCCTCTTCTCGCACAATTGGAAGTGGTTGCTATTTCGCCATATTATCATTAACCTGATTAATCTTCACAAACAATAAAATTTGAAATATGACTTGATTTCTGAATCTTGTGTCTGTAGAAGCCAATATAATTTCAATCATAATTTGCAATCTGCTTCAAATGCTGGTTAAAACTTAAAAGATTACAAAATTAAGAAGTCTGTTGGCTAATGGTTGGGGACCTTGAGAGTGTTTGGACGGTTAATTATTCCAGGATATTGAAACAGGAATAATAGAATAGGTTCATATACTACACTCACTACACTACATATTACACTTGGTGAATAAGAATATACAGATAGTTAGTGGCCCGAAAGTCGGGACAACCAGTCTTACCACACGACGATATTTATTTATTAACTTGATTTGACTAGACTTAAGTTCAATTAAAAACATGAAACATAAGATGTTTTTAAGTTATAATAAGTATGTATTTACAAACAAAAAAGTATCTATGTAGTATATCAACTATCTGGTGTCCACGACACAAGCCTCGTTGCTTAGTGTGGCGCTGTGTGAATGTCCAGCGATATTCATTTATCTTGATTTGACTAGACTTACTCGTAAGTTCAATTAAAAACATGAAAAACCTTAAACAGAAAATGAGCGGAAGATAACTAAGTAAGGCAAAGTTTAAGCGGAACCACGTAATGTTGTTGGGAACTACGAACAACAGTAACGTATTGAGTTTGAGATCGCGGTGGAGTAACGGCAAGATGTCGCCTAATTACTTGAGAGTATCAAATTAATTTGTTTAGAAGTTACCTTGGTGCTTGAAGTAAAACCCAGGTCTTATACGCGTATAGTTCGGTTTGGGAGGACCGCCCATGCCCTGAAAATCTTAACGGTCCCCTGAACGTGCCGAAAACTGTGACCATGAAGTTTACAACGCTCCAAGATCATTGGAAAAGGAAAAAGTTTTAGTTCATTTGACTTCCTATCCGGACACAAGTGCTTTTGAGGTCAAATTCTAATTTCCAAACTACAGGGTGTAAAAGACCTCATCACGAAGCCATCAACCAAGCATTCTGTACATCAAACTAAGTAACTTTACGCAAAAATTATTGCTGGGAAACGACATTTTTTTTTGGGCTGAAAAATCATGTTTTGTCGTAGAACTCAATGTAACGCACTCAAAACATTATGCTGATGGATGGATTGAATAGTACGGGAGTCGTGGAGGTGTTTAAAGTAAAAATCTTACATCAAAAACTTGTATTTAAAAAAAAAATTGCCAAAAAGTTGGAACTTTGACCCCCAATATCTCCGTAACTAGAAGGTTACCAGGTATGGTGTAGAACAAAAAAAATATCGCAATGACGAGGAGAACAAGTGCATTTCGGCTTCGTTAAGAGGTGTTTTACACCCTTTATTTATAACATTAGAAATGCGAAAGTAGATTTGTTACCTTTTCACATCTAAACCACTGAATCGATCATTCTAAAATTTTGCATATACGTTGTCAGGTATATATAAACGGACCGAAGGTACCTTTCATCCCGAAAAGAAGTACTGTTCCCGAGGAAAACAACAATAACGTTCACGAGATAATAGATGGCGCCACGTGTCTTTCGAATCATGATTGAATTATATTATTACAAGCAGAGTACAAACCGAATTCATTATCAAATTCTAAATTAACGCGAGCGGAGCCGCGGGCAAAAACTAATCTACACTAATGTTGTCAAGAGGAAAGATTTGTATTTTTGTGTGTGTGTATGTTTGTAATGAATAAACTCAAAAGCTCCTGCGCCGATTTCAAACATTCTTTCACCATTAGAAAGCTACATTCACCGTGAGTAGCATAGATTATATTTTATCCCCGTACGGGAACGGGAACTACGCGGGTGAAACCGCGTGACGTCCGCTAGTTCTCTATAAATTCCGAACTAAATTCTAGCTTCGCCTTTTGCAGGACATTGATGAATACTCCTTCTTTAATTGCGCCGCATACTTCTGTTCCTTGCTTATACCAGCCGCAGCCAGTCGTTTCCATAGGAACTAAAGCCCGTTCTACCATCTTCATCTTGGTCTTCCACAGTCTTCAACATTCTTTTTTTATATTTCTGGTCTAAATGCAGGGGGCATTTAGACCAGAATCCCAAGAGACAATTAATCCTTTCTTCAACACCACCTAAGAATATTTTGGCAGCCCTGCTGTCTAATCAAGGTTCATGGTAAATCGATACGAGATAACAGAATTTACGAGCACCTACATCTTTTCTTATTAAGATTGAATGGACGTCAATAATCCCAAGTAAAGAAATTGCGACAATTTATTGACCACTTATTATCTACAAAAGAAAGGTCGCGCCTTTAGTTTATTTTCTATGTGGTGTGGGTGGCACCACTGGGTGACGTCACTGAGACGTGCCTGTACGGTTTATTGAGGAAGGTAGTGATGTTTTTAATGTGATGTTGGTATTAGCTGTGAAAATCAATATTTTCACTATTACGTCAATCTACGAAAACCTACCTGTTCCACCTGTACCTGTTTTTCTTTTCTTTTTCAGATGGGAAATCATCAAACAAATGACTCCTCCTGCTCTGGGCGGAGCAGGAGGGAGTGACAGACTTTTACTGACTAAAACCCTGCATCCATGTTCCTTCATCGCCCTTTGTGTTCCGGGGCCAAGGTATCTCATTCGAACAGTCCCGCAGCCCTGGTA
The DNA here is from genome assembly GCA_905147715.2 of Xestia xanthographa. Lineage (NCBI taxonomy): Eukaryota > Metazoa > Arthropoda > Insecta > Lepidoptera > Noctuidae > Xestia > Xestia xanthographa. Next base: position 11,092,510 of record LR990653.1, on the reverse strand, counting down.
GGCATCGGCTCTTGCGGATCCCTTCCTTTTGCTGACTCTCTTTGAGGCACGCGTGGAACACAAACGCGCCGTCGACACGCTTCGGTCACATCACATCAGTTATGTTTAAGTCTTGTATAAGGGGCGAGCCTATTGCCATCAACCGGGCACAAATGCTGACTCCATGGCTGCTACTGAAAACTGAAATCCCTGTGAAAAAAAAACACAATAACTCGTTGCCTGACCCGGGATTCGAATCTAGAACCTCAAGCTCAGAAATCGCGCCTCGTTTAAGAAATGGGTCTGTTTTTATGAACATAGGTTCTGCTTACAATATTTAGGCAAAGTTGCAATGCTGTATAAGTGTACATCAATCAACGCAGCCTATCGTGGACATAGGCCCAAGGCTCCAAGCTGTGCCACAGCACCCTACCCAGCTTTCCGCATCCAGTCTGTCCCAGCCACCTTAGATGGCTCTGCCTAGCCACTTCCCAATTATGTTGGGGTCAGTTTTCAGTTTGACCGGATGCAGCCGAATACCAGTATTTTACATGGAGCGACTGCCTATCTGACCTCCACAACTTAGTTAGCACTGGGTAATGTGATACCCTTTAGTAAGGCTGCATGTTCTCAGACTTTCGGCCACTGACTATCTGTTACGACTGTCGAAGATCTACAAATGACAACCGAGACCAACGGCTTAACATGATTTCCGAGGCTCAGAGGAAACTCGGTATGTAATAGTTGGTCACCCATCCACAGACCAACCTAGGCAACGTTTAGAAAAAACATCGGATGCAAAAAGAAAAGTGTTACAAAAATAAATCCTACATTCTTGTTTATTTTTATACAAAAACTTTCCTTTGTTCTTTCTAAGAATGAATCCTGATAAACTCATGACTAACTGATTTAGAGATGAACTCAATAACCGCACCCCCGGATACACTTAATTACTTACTATTCTTCTAATAAACAAGACCATGTTTGTAAACAATGCTAATTTGCTAAGTGTGCATGGGCTAGGGTTGGCAATGTTGCCTTCATGTGTACAGCGCTGCAAGAATCTTCTGGCATTTCAGTGACATTGACAGAGAAGCTCTCGGTTGTTGCTGTATGTTACGTAGAATTGTTATCAAAAAACAATATCGTAGCGTTTGACAAGATTTTAGCCACGCGCCAAAATATCCTTGTACATTTATAAAAGGAAGAAATCAACGACAAAAGTTGAGTTTTTAGCCTTTGTTTGAATACAACATAATCAAATAACATAATTAGCACTTAGAGTCGAATAAAACCAGAAATCATCATCATTCTCTTGCCCTTATCCCAATTCATTTGGGGTCGGCGCAGCATGTATTCTTCTTCCATACTTCTCTATTTTTCGTCATCTCATCAGACACTTCTTTTCTTGCCATATCATTCTTTACACAGTCCATCCATCGTTTCTTTAAAAAATAAAACCAGAAATATCCTTTGGAAAATATACTGGTCAATGAAGAAAGTCAAAAAGCAATAAGCAAAATACCCGGTAGTAAGTTATAAATAGGTAAGGTTATGTAAATAATTTTAGGCTTTCATTTTGCTTTTGAATCTGATTATCCATAGCCCACAATTACTTTAATTATATTATATTAAAAAGGTTGCTTTCCAAGAATAGAATCAGTATCTACTTATTCTTAGAATAATCGTTCATTCACAAGGTTGTTCAAATGTCAATCACTATCAACTACTCTATTAATTAATACATGTATCAAAGTTATGACATTTAAATGCGTAAGTATTCATTGATCACTTCAATGCTTTCACAATTTTCAATTTAAGCGACTTCTCTTCAAACGAAATCACTCATTTCAATCATTTTGATAATATTAATAAACGAATAGGTAAGTGCTTATCTCATTTACTTACTAAAATATAAAACACTAGCATTTGGCCGTGGTTTCGCTCGCGATATGGTCAGAAATTATCCCACGGGGACGTTTTAAATATAGCTTATGACTAGTGTTGCCAGGTGTCCCGATTTGCGCGGAACGTCCCGATTTTCAGGAGTCTGAGGACGCGTCCCGATTTGCACCTGATCGGGACGCTAAATGTCCCGATAAATCAACTAATAAAAAATAAAAAATGTATCCAAAAATAATATGTAATTAGGTATTACATCACTAAAGGCAGCAAAATGTAAAGAAAAATATAATTCTAATAAAAAATAAGTTTTTTAAACTTTCAAAACTTTTTATATTGTAGTAAGTATTTTGTTTATTCGCCCAGCAAGTTATTGTACAATTTAAATAAGATTGACTAAATTAATAGTAATATTATTATAGTTGCTGCCAGTTAAGATGACAATAGCGGTCATTGTTCTTTCCCTAATATCTCTTCATAGAAACCAAAACAAATGAACCATGTATCGTTTTTCATTTAAAAAATGTTGAAGATTACGATAGATGCCATTTCAAGACTTGAACAGGCTTATTTTTGGTTTTCAAATTTAAAAACTTTATTAAATGTAGGTGGGTCAATGAACGCAATTGTCATCCTAACTGGCAGCAACTATAGTACCTAATAATAGTAGAAAAGCTATAAATTAAGACTGTTATTTGAAAAAAAAAAATGTTTTTTTGTTTGTCCCGATTTAAAACCCTAAATCCCGATTTCTTTTACCTTCTGCCCAATTTTAATCCAATCGGACCTGGCAACACTACTTATGACACTCAAGTAAAATGAACCTAGCTTCTCATTAGTGAAACATTTTTCAGAATCGGATTAGTAGTTCCGAAATTCCCCCTTACATCCAAACATACAGACTCAACTTTACCTCTTCATGATTAGTGAAGAAGTACAGACAAATCCAAATCTCAAATTCAAGATTCCAAATATCTCATCATAAAAACTTTTAACCGAACATTTACCAAATGAAGAGTTTCTCGTCTTAATATTATTCGTTCGCGCAGTCTGCGAGTACCTCTCTGACTTTAATCTGCAGCAAATAATATACAATGACATTGGTTGGTCGTCGCATTCTTTCTGTCTCGGGGTATGAACAGGGTACAGCCACCCCTGCGCAGACGGTTCGCCGGCCGCCCGACGGATGCCAACGAGCTAGAAAACGTTGTAGGTGACAAAAAACATTCTGGATTGAGAAAATAAAATGTTTTAGATTGAAATTATTTCAAACGCAGTTTATTCTTATGGATGGGAATATTTATATCATTTTGAAAGCTACATTTCGTCAACGACCGCCCTTGATTTGGCTTTCAATTTGGAGAAGCCCTATTTTGACCGAAGATAAAAGTAACAAATCTTTTTTTTTAATGGTACTGGTTGTTTTCTCGCATTAATTATAAAAGTACTAGCTGATGCTCGCGATTTCGCCCGCCCGCAAATTATATTACTAAAACCTTGCTCTTGAATCACTCTATCTAAAAAAAACCCGCATCAAAATCCGTTGCGGAGTTTTAAAGATCTAAGCATATATAGGGACAGACAGACGCGGGCGACTTTGTTTTATAATATGTAGTGTTGATGACATAAGCATTAAATATTATCGAGCAAGTTTGGCCTTCAGTGGTAACTTCTAGGATACATCAAACGTCGTAAATTCAAGTAGGTAGCTGCATACCACTGCCTATGCTATTGATAACTAATGCATTTTGAACTATGAGGTGTTTAGTGACATTTTCAGGTCGGCCTGATTAGGTATTCACGGCACAAGAAGGGTTACAAAATCGAATGTCGCAAAATCTTGCCGCTCAGGTCTGTTCGATATGGCATCGTGAAGCCATACATCGCATTTGTGCGTAGATCGCCTTCGACATCAATACCGCATCCACGATTCTGACGAAAGCTATTCACAAGTCTGCAAGTGGTCAGCCCAAGGTGACATTATTAAAATACAAGATGTTATTCACATAGAGGTGAACGAATACATTCATTCATTCATCATGCGATTGAAGATTCAACTTTTGCTAAATTATTAAGATCTGCATACATTCAAATACTTAAGTAAGTGTTGGTTAACCTTTCTTTGTCCTAACGAATTTTTGGTTTTACCTTTTTTGAAGACTAGGTTTTTTTACTAGTTTTTGTGGTTGTTGGACTGTTTCTTTACAGTTCATCTTTTGTTTTATCGTGTGGTTAGTGCTTAACCTGTTGACCTCTAACTTGGCTTTACATACCGTCGAGTAATATCTCTCAGGCATGCTGGATTCCCCACGATGTTTTCTGTCACCGAAGCAAGTGATAATTATACAATACGCACATGAATCCGAAAAATCAGAGGTGCGTGATTTTGGGTTCAAACTCGAGACCTATGACTTGGTCGAAGTTCACACCACTTAGGATATCACTGTTTATTACTACAGTGAAATAACTAACGTAGTACGTTACATTACAGGTACAGCATAACATTCTTCGTATTAACCAGTACTAACTGGGTTGTGGAGGTCAGATAAGCAGTCGCTCCATGTAAAATACAGCTACATTTGGGTAGACTGGAAGCCGACCCACACATAGTTGGGAAATGGCTGAGCTGAGCTGGTGATGACAACAGTAAAAATCTTGATCACTATTTGATCTTTGAATGTTGTCAATTTTCCTCATCATCATCTGGCCTAGCCATTTCCCAACCCTGTTGGGGTCGGCTTCAGTCTAACCGGATGCAGCTGAATACCAATATTTTAGATGGAGAGACTACCTATCTGACCTCCACAACCCAGTTACAACTGGGTAATACGATACCCATTGTTAAGACTGGTTGTCAGACTTTTTGGGCCACTGACTACCTGTAACGACTGTCAAAGATCTACAAATGACAGCCGGGACCAACAGCTTAACGTGCTTTCCGAGGTACGGAGGAAACCCGGTATGAAAGAGTGGTCACCCATCCACAGACCAACCTAGGCAAGCACGGCTTAACCTAAAGATCGACCAGAGCGGCTGTTATTATTTAGCCACGAGCTCCTCGTTGTCACTTTTCCTCATTAGATATTTTTATTGGCACATGGTTTCGGCACAAGGTCCCATCGCGAACAACGAGGAGAGAGCGAGAGGGGGGCAGTTGGCACGTGTCACCCAGCAACAGACAGCGACGTCCTGTCTCAAGGTATGTCTGCTGAATTATCGGAACACCAACAAACAATAAAATAGGCCATATACCTAAGTAGGATGATCCAAAGCAAATGAGGAAACAAGCGTCTAATGTATACGTCTTTGAGAAACTTACCAAGTTTAGTATCGAAATATTACAAAATTCGTTGTTTAAAAATGAATTCGTTAAAACAGTCACATCTAATCAATGATGTTATTCTCATTGCATCTAATAGGTTTTTAAATCAAACAGATATTTATTTATTTACAACAATAACAGCTTAACAAGTGTTTCGAATTACGAAGCACCGTCTTTTTTTTTTCAATATTTTATTTTTACAATAAATTTACATAAATCAACTATTTTACAAATATTTACCAACAGCGCTCCCCTGTCACCGTCAATCGAACACCAAAGGCTTCTTCTCCTTGTAGCTCTTTAGTTTACGCACCCAGATTTCTTGTCACATCATCGTATAAAGCTCCACTTAAATTCTGCGCTCCTAGTACCTACAGAGTACCGCGAAACTATAAAGGGTTAAAGCAGTGTTTTTCAACCTTTTTCATGACACGACCCCCTTAGTATGAAAAAATATTTGGCGACCCCCTTCGCTTTTTTTTTGTCATGTATTATTATGTTACAAATATTAATACTATACAAATTTATATTTATAAATGTTTTTAACACATTTTTGGAATTCGATTTATTTCTCAAATTCTCAATGTAGCAAAAACGGATCCACGATGAGAGAAATTAGTTAATGACAAACAAGCGAAACCTCAATGGATGGCAAAACCTCAGTGGATGAGTACTAATTGGTTTTTATTTTGTTTATTTGTATGAACATACAAATGTTTGTATGCTATAATTAACATTTTCTTATTAAATCATATTTTCTAGGCTTTATTGTTTTGTTTATTGAGGTAGTTTTCGCGACCTCTTGCGACCCCCTAGAGGCTTCACGACCCCCAGGTTGAAAAACATTGGGTTAAAGCATTCAATACGCGGAACCCACAGAGCAACGACACGTGAGCATCGCTTTCACACCACTGACCCACAAGTGATACATACAATCAAAACGACACGTATTTTTGACTCAAATTCTTCAATCCCCAGTTCCCCTTTCATCGCACGTTCTAACCATCATTTTGCGTACATCACTCGAAAGTACCAAAAGATGAAAGAGAGAGAAAACTTCAAGAGCTCTTGTTCAGGCCACGTTCTTGGGAGAAAGGGGAAAGGGGAATCATCGCCGGAATCCGTCCCGGAAAAATAACTCGAAACTGAACGGGGAGGGGTGGGTCGCCGCTTAATGATCAAAACGCCTTCAATATTGCGAAGGCATGAGACTTATCATTATAATTTATTCACGGCAAGCAGCTGAGAAACGTCTTCCGTCCCACCTCCCTGAAGGACAGAATTAATTTTCTTTTTCAGGAGTTTGATGTAAATAACGTTGTCGTGTTCCTTTTCAAAGTTACGGTGGAAGATTATACTTTAGCTGTAGCCAATGTTAAAATATAACATAATTTTCAGTAATATCTAGTTAGTATCTATATAGTATAATTTCTAAAATTACTACAGGAAGTTCTCTAGAAGAATCTTACTTTGAGTATCATCGTGCTTTATTTCAGTCATGCATTATCTGAAATTTATCTGAGGCCTATGTCCAGCAGTGGACGTCTTTCGGCTGAAATGATGATGATGATGATGATTATCTGAAAATGTTTTCAATATTTTCATTCAAAACTACGACATAGCGTATGCATATCAAACCTATTTCTACAAATCTCACACCTGCCTCTCTCAAAATTAAGACGAAAATCGACTGGCAGGTATCACCGTATCTGTATTCCATACATCACAAAGTTAACGTCAATAAATCAGTTGACTAGCACACACTCCCGGAGGCTTCCCTCTAATAAAGCCTCTGCCGGTCTATAGGTAGCTGCTTTGTCTACATCCTCATCGGTCGCAACTTTCCTCAGTCAAACTTAGATCAGGCCTGAATCTTGGAGGGGATCTATATTGGAGGCGTGGGCAAGGTGTGTGGTATAATTTTGGTGTGACAGTTTTTTAAAGTAGGATGTGGAATTTTACAATATTTAATAAAAGAAAATAAAATACGTATCTTTAATAATAATAAATAAATTTTGTTAAAAAATATAAGGTAAACGTTTACAGTTTTTCTTAAATCTATGTCAAGGTCACCCATGCAAAGCCTGAACTAGGTAATCCTGTGTTTCAGGCGATTTGAGGTAACATTAATTGATTAAATAATCATATATCATATTATTATTATTGTTACCAAAGTAAAATGGTATATATAATTATACCTACTATTTAAACTTAGCTAACTAATTTTAAAAATAACAATAATATGGACAAAATTTACTTTAGCTTTAACTTCTCTGTATCTTCATAGGTCATAGTTTGAAGAGCTTTATAGTTTAAAGTTATTAAGAAGAATTGTAGATAATTGAACCAATATTCCTGTAAAAAAAAAACAAAGTAAAAGCAAAATTATTTTATTTCGCCGAAAATATCGCAAGTGTGAGTAAAATTCATAGGCAAATTCATCATCTGCCTAGCCTTTTGCCAAGTATGTTGGGGTCGGCTGCCAGTCTAACCGGATGCAGCTGAATACCAGTATTTTACATAGAGCGACTGCCTATCTGACCTCCACAACCCAGTTAGCACTGGGTAATACGATACCTCTTGGTAAGACTGGTTGTCAGACTTTTTGGGCCACTGACTAGCTGTAACGACTGTCAAAGATCTACAAATGACAGGCATAGGCATATTCATGGGCAAATTAAAGTAAAAAATCTCTTCCCAAAGTAAAACAGTCAACAGCTAATCACCACAAATAAAAAGGCCAGCTTCCACTAATCTTGTTTAACAAACAAAATCTAAATTACACTGAATTATTCCATTCTCATAAACAATGCACGCGAACAGAACGGCGAGGCGTCTTAATTAAACTTATATACTTGCTCTATATACTTATGTACTTCGCACTTGTGGAAGTTAAGAAAGGTTAAAAGGGGGGTCCCCTCCCACCGCCCCGACATTCCCGAATTTTCCCAAAGTATCGTTTAATGCAAGTTTATTATCTACCCATCTTTGAGCGTTAATTAATTCTTATTTTTAGGCGATGTTTTTTTATTGTTTGATTTTATTATGGATTCATAATTAAATGAGAATTCACGAAAATATTACCTTTTTGTTTTTATTTGATTTTTTGGAAGTCTAAAACATTTTTTTTAACGTTTTTACAAGCTATAATTTCACTTTCCCTGTCAGTTATTTACTTTATATTCTCCGCCAGATAAGGAAGAATTAAAGGTCATTGCTCTTTCCCTTATTTCTCTGCGTAGCTACCTCGACAATACATTATGAATCTTTTTTTATTACTAGAAAAAGTCAAGGATCACGATAAAGGTAGTTTCGGGACAAAGTTATGTCATTATTTCTGTTTTCGGAATTATGTATTTGAATATAATGACCTTTAATTCTTACTTATCTGGCGGAGACTATAGGTAAGTATGTATTGATCAAATCTTCCAACTGAATTTCAAACTAGTTCACCCCAACCGATTGAGATTCAAATATGTATTACAAAGATCAGCAGCACACTTAGGAGCCTACACTTAGAGCCCTGGAGCCTGGAGCCCTGGGGCCTGGAGCCTCTTCCATCTTATCGATAAACGTCAGATTTGTCTATGAATCTCAAAATTACTGTGCGTAATCCATAAGTATTGATGTTTATGTGGAAGTAAATAAATGTCTGTCTGTATCATAGATGTAATCATCATAAAGGTATCATACATGTGTATGTACGAATTGAACGATACCTTTCCAGGTCTAAATAACTGAACCGATCTTTATTACTCGTACTTTATACTCTATATCTTTACTACTCGTATTCTAGGTCCCAAACGAGTCGTAGCCAAGACCTAGGTATCTCATAAGCCTCCTGCTACGCTTCTCAGTTTAATTATGGCATCATACCTTTAAAAAAATAAACTAAATTAATAGGTTAGTGAAAAGCGATCATACACTCGACTGTCATTATCAACATTCCAATTTCACTTACAGAACAATGCTAATTTAATTTATTCACTTTACTCTAAACCATTCAGCTAAACATTTGCCTATTAATGTTGATTACATAATATTCGATTGTATTGTCCCAAAAGGTAAACAGCAATGACGTAAGTGATGAGCTCAAAGCTACCATTTCAAAATCGCTACTCGCTTGTAACTAGAGGATACGCTAGCTCCACGAATTTTGAAGAATAGGTAATTGACGGAACTATAGCTTTCGCGGTTCCTCAAACCCACCTAAAAAGAGTGCGAGAGAGACAGACGCTTGAAGAAAAACCGCTTTTATTACAATATTTTCAGTGTCAAGTTGCCAACTTCAGGAAAAGACCCAATAACACCTCTACAATTTTTTTGTTCTCTTGCTCTACTCGCGGTCAATGAGTGTTGCGTCATTTCTATTCATTTTATTCCATAAGCTAAGTATATTTATCGAACGCCATAGATCTGGTAATTAATAAATCCATTGTAGCATTGTTAACTTCATTTTTATATTAATCTATGGCTGTATGAGACGTGTGTATTATCTGTGGTTAGTCGCCTCTATGGTCGATAATAAACTCTTTACTGAAAATAGAAAGCAAGCATTTTTGTGATTTTTAAATCAAGTTTCCCGTACACAATAACATTAAAGGTGCAAAATCTAAGTCAACAGAAACTACATAAACATATGGTCGACATCGAGCCGGATCATTTACCAGCTGCCTGAAGAGAACGGCCGCCCGGCCGCCTCGCGAGAACAAAGAACACGCATTCCTAACCTAAGCGATAAGGATTTGTAAAGATGACTACTACGAGGGAATTATTAAATATATTGGAAGATACTGCTTCGTTATTGCAAAAAACTCAAGTTAATCTCAAGAAATGTCCGAAATCACGATTAACTAAAGGCTACATTGAAACCCGTATCAAGGCGATAGAAGATTATTGGTCTACTTTCAAAAACGCTCATCATTCACTAATCAAAATTACGCCGAAAGAACAAAAGGCATTATTACCATATTTTGCTAATGAAGAATTTTATATATATGAAGACTTATATCTTATTCTGTTGGGTGATTTACGTGACATGTTGAACGAACAAAATACAATAACGCAGGCGACGTCATCGCAAAATAATACAAGTATCGCGTCGAATCCTGATCAACAAAGTGCGCTCGTGAGGTTACCTAGAATACAGCTGCCATCCTTTAGTGGAAAATATGAAGAATGGCCTACATTTCAAGATTTGTTTACATCGTTAGTGCATACGAACACAACTATTAGTGATGTACAAAAGTTACATTATTTAAAGTGTAGTGTTACTGGAGAAGCAGAGACCTTATTGAAACATATCCAGGTAACACAGAAAAATTATGAACAAGCTTGGAACATTTTAAAAACTAGATATGGAAATAAACGTTTAATTGTGAATGCAGTGTTAAAACAGTTAGTCTACCAAAAGAAAATGAGTTCTCAGTCACCTAATCTAATTAAAGGTTTATTGGACACCACTACAGATTGTGTAAATAACCTTCAAAATTTAAATATTTGCTTAGATTCATGGGATCCTATAATCATTTTTCTGGTGGTTCAGAAATTGGACCCTGAGTCACACAAGGATTGGGAACAACATTCATACAAAGAAGATGATGATGACTTACCCAAATGGAATGACCTGAAAAGCTTTCTTCAGTCCACATACCGAACACTTGAGCTTGTCACACCAGGAACCCAAAATAAAACAACAAACCAACGTGCTGTTCATGTTACAAGTACATCATCGCCACCGTCGGGAAAAAAATGTGTTCTATGCAGTGAAAACCACACATTATGCCACTGTAAAGAGTTCACAAAACTGCAACCTACTGAACGAGTTACATATGTCAAAACGAACAACCTATGCTACAATTGTTTAGTACCAGGACATTCATCAAGAAAATGTAGACTACAAATGTCCTGTCGTATATGCAAAAGGCGTCACCATAGTCTTCTACATCTCAACAAAGAACCTGAGACTTCGGCACAAGAGACCTCCACGCAACCGAAGACTGCTCAAGCAAATGAAGAAGAACAAAGGGAAGTTACTGTCAATACAACGGTCGCCTCACACCACAGTACTAGACAAGGCACAGCACTATTAGCTACGGCAACAGTGACAGTACGAAACGAGCAAAACCACACTGTTGTACTACGCGCATTGGTAGACCAAGGTTCGCAGATAGCACTTATTAGTGAGAAAGCGACTCAAATGCTCAATTTAACCAAACAATCAACGAGAGGAAGTATCATTGGAGTGGGTTCAACGAAAACAAATGTAAACCACGTGGTACAGCTGCAAATCGGTTCTCGCTGGAACACAAACTTCAAGATAGATGTCGAAGCATTCGTCATGTCCAAACAACTTACCACTAAACTCCCTCCTAAAACAATTACTGCTGATAACTGGCCACATCTAGAAGGACTCAAGCTGGCTGACTCGAACTACAACACACCAGGTCCTATAGACTTACTTCTAGGTGTCAAACAATACTCTCAAATCGTACAAGAAAAGCTTATCAAAGGTCCACCGGGTACACCGTGTGCACAAAAAACATACCTGGGATGGATTCTCTTCGGTGAAATAAACACAAGGTCACAAGACGATTCTGCTCTTGTTCTTCATCACCAAGTAGATATGGATGTCATGCTTAAATCTCTGTGGGAAATAGACACAGAAAACAAAAGAAACCTAACAAAAGAAGAAAAATTGTGTGAAACAATTTATGAAGAATCACACACACGGACAGAAGAGGGAAGATATATGGTCAAGTTACCTTTGAAAACACCACAACCAACATGTCTAGAAGGAAATACAAAGGAAATAGCTAAAAAAAGACTGCTACAATTGGAAAGAAAATTTAGAAAAACACCCCACCTGAAAGAAAACTACAAGAAAGTAATGAAAGAATACTTAGAAAACTACATGGAAGCAATACCTGAAAAAGAAATAATTGATGAAAAGGTTGTATACTTACCTCATCATGCCGTCGTCCGAGAAGATAAGGAAACATCGAAGACTCGTGTGGTCTTTGACGCATCGGCGAAGGGTTCAAATCAGGTCTCGCTCAACGATGAATTGATGGTTGGTCCTCAGCTTCAGGAAGATCTCAGAAATATAATTATGAGATGGAGAATGAAACGTGTTTGTTACACCAGCGATATAACAAAAATGTACCTGCAAATATATGTGTACCCAGAAGACGCCAATAAGTATCAGCGTATTCTGTGGCGAGAAGAAGAACATGACAGCATAAAGGAATATCGCTTGCTTCGAGTTACATTTGGAACAGCATCAGCACCCTATCTAGCGGTGAAAACACTCCATCAAGTTGCTGATGATGAAGGACAAAATTACCCAAATGCAGTTAAAATCATCAAAGAAAATTTCCTTGTTGACGATCTGTTAGCGGGTGAAGATACCACAGACCAAGCCATAACATCTGCCAAGGAAGTATCTCACATATTGAAGAAGGGTGGATTCACACTATCAAAGTGGTCATCTAATTGTCCGCATTTTATGAAATCCATTGACATAAACAAACGAAGTTCTGTTGCACACTTAGAGATAAACAAAATGGATGGCACTGTAAAAGCACTAGGCTTGATTTGGAACGTGGGAACAGACCAATTTCAATACCAATTGAAACTACCAACAACTTCTGTCAACATAACAAAAAGGACAATCTTGTCAGACGTTCAAAGATTATTCGACCCCTTGGGATGGATTGCCCCGAGTGTAGTGATAGCTAAGATGTTAATACAAAGGCTGTGGCTAGAAAAAGTCGATTGGGATGACATATTAAGCCCTGAACTACAAGAAGAATGGATGACTTTTTGTGAAGAATTCAAAAATCTAAACAATATTTTCATTGATCGATGGATTGGAACTTATAGCACAGATATAAAAAACATACAAATTCATGGCTTCAGCGATGCATCCATAAAGGCTTATGCAGCCGTTGCATACATAAGAATAGAATCTCAAGATGGCCACATTACAACAAAACTAATAGCAGCAAGGACAAGACTCGCGCCACTCAAAACTGTATCGTTACCACGTTTGGAGCTTTCTGGATCACTACTTCTTTCACGATTGTTGAATCAAATAGGCATAGCTATGTGAATATCGACAGCACAAATGTTTGCATGGACCGATTCTACGATCGTCATCGCATGGCTATCCGGAGAACCACATAGATGGAAAACATTTGTAGCCAATCGAGTCGCAGAAATCACTGAAAATCTCAATAACAACCAATGGTACCACGTTGCATCAGAAGATAATCCTGCAGACATCGCGTCGAGAGGCATGTTAATCACTGAACTGAAACGATCCGAGTTATGGTGGAAGGGTCCAAAATGGTTATCTGAAAAGAAAATTATATTAAAACAGCCTGATGTAGTCGTCACTGACCTGGAACAGAAGAAAGATAAAATACAAGTAAATATTAAAGTACAAGATGAAGAAGAAAATTTCACAGCAAACTTTAAGCAATTTGACACTTTGCAAGAATTATTGAAGGCAATAATATACTGTCGAAGATTTCTTAATTACAAAAGAGAATTAGGTACTAACAACCATTGCAAGGGTATAACAACAGAAGAATTACATACATCTTTGATAAAATGCATTAAGCTAGTACAAAGGAAAGAATTCACAGATGAGATTAACAGATTAAAAATAAATAAAAATGTGAAGAAAAATAGTAACATTAAAACACTCACCCCATACTTAGACCAAGATGGTATCCTCAGGGTGGGCGGTCGTCTTCGACATGAAATTTAGACGAGAAAAGCAAACATCCTATAATATTAGGACATGACAACAATTTAATTCCTTTACTCATAGCAGACGCTCATGCTCAAACACTACACGGTGGTGTTCAGTTAATGTTGTGCCTTTTACGCTCTAAGTATTGGATTATTCGAGCAAAGGGATTAGTCAAAAATTACAACCGAAAATGTTTAGTATGTGCAAAACAAAGAGCTAGTGCACGAACTCAGATCATGGGAGATCTGCCTAAGGAAAGAGTAACTCCTACTAGAGCTTTTTTGCACAGCGGCGTGGATTATGCTGGTCCATTCCAAATATTAATGTCAAGGGGAAGAGGCATGAAAACTCAAAAGGCGTACATTGCTTTATTTGTTTGTATGTCTACAAAGGCTATACATCTCGAGTTGGTAGGAGATCTCACTTCAGATGGTTTTATTGCTGCATATAAGAGGTTTGTGTCAAGAAGAGGCAAATGCAGCCACATGTGGAGCGACCAAGGAAGAAATTTTATTGGGGCAGAGAAGGAATTAGCTGTGGCATGGCAAGAAGCCAACTTAGAATTTGAGAAGGACATTGCGCACAAGTTGGCTTTAGAAGGCACACAGTGGCATTTTATACCAGCCTACAGTCCTAACTTTGGGGGCCTGTGGGAGGCTGGTGTAAAATCCCTGAAGACTCACCTAAAACGTATATTAACAACAAATCTCACGTTCGAAGAAATGACAACAATACTGTGCCAAATCGAAGCGTGCCTTAATTCAAGACCTCTATGTCCGATTGATGCCTCAGACGCAGATTCTATAGAACCACTCACACCTGGTCATTTCTTGATACATGAAGCCCCAATCGTCGTGCCCTCTCCAGATTTTAAGGACACCAAAATTCACAACCTTACAAGATGGCAATACACTCAAAAGCTTGTAGGCGACATCTGGCGACGATGGCAAGACGAATATTTAACTAGTCTACAACAGCGTCCTGTCTGGCAAAAGAAGAAACAAGAATTCTCTGTTGGTGATATACCTAGTACTCATCAAAACAGATGGAATACCAGCAGGAAAATGGTTACTAGGTCGAATTGTAGACAAGCATCCCGGTCACGATGGACTCACACGAGTGTATAGCGTTAAATCTGGCAATAGCATTGTGAAGAGATCTATAACAAAACTATGTCCCCTACCTGTTGATACTACTGATTGTTAACAATTATTATTATGTTAATTATTATTTTATTATTATTGTAATAATCATTTCAATTTTGCATGCAGGCAATAGGTAAAGCTATTGTATTGTCATTGTTTAATCTCTGCAAATTACATTGTAGTTAAAATAATGTACTTATTGTGAATATTTGTAAACGTTGCATACTGCTTATCAATTTTAATCTTTCAACATGTGTATACAGTCCACTATCATTATTTAAAGGGCCTTGTTGTCCCTTTGGTGGGCGGTATGTTGCGTCATTTCTATTCATTTTATTCCATAAGCTAAGTATATTTATCGAACGCCATAGATCTGGTAATTAATAAATCCATTGTAGCATTGTTAACTTCATTTTTATATTAATCTATGGCTGTATGAGACGTGTGTATTATCTGTGGTTAGTCGCCTCTATGGTCGATAATAAACTCTTTACTGAAAATAGAAAGCAAGCATTTTTGTGATTTTTAAATCAAGTTTCCCGTACACAATAACATTAAAGGTGCAAAATCTAAGTCAACAGAAACTACATAAACAATGAGGCTTAATATCGTGTCATGCGTGTCCTGTTGTTTGTTCACTACAGGAATAGGGAATATACATGAAATACACTCTTTTTATTTATTAAAAATGCCTTTTACAATTTTCTGTTTTATGTAGCATGTTTTTGGTGAAACAGAAAGCACTCTCAAAACGCGTCTTCCTCGATAACGCCGGTAGTGACGTCATAGTCTATGTGTCAAAAAAAACACTTTTATTTTAAAAAGTGCATAAAGTTTCACTAAGATATTATTTTAATATTGGTATTGCAATTTTTACTTGACTAGAGCATATACAATTTGTAAAATTATTCTATTAAGGGCAAAAAAAAATGTAAACGAGTCAATTTCAACAACTCGATTTTTTACCTAATTTCCATGGACATTTTCATTTTCAGGTTTTTTGAAAAACTTTAATAACAAAGCGCAACATATCCACATTATATGTATATACATTTTCTGAAAGGGGATATTATAATTAAATTACTTAGAGAGTTATTTGGGCCACCAAAATTGGCGAGCCACAGAAATTTTATTATTGCCACCGAAATTGTATTGGTGACACAGAAATTCTGCGTTTGCACCGAAATTGTGAATTATTATATAAACATTGCTTTTTTTTAAAATATGTCAAGAAAGATAAGGTTTAATGAAAAAACTGATTTAAACGAATTTCGTCGTTAATATATATATATTATCGTTATAATTATGTAATGAACACATGCATGTAACCCATGTATCACAAATAAACGATTTGATCATTTTAATAAGCATTTCTAAAAATACAACGTGGTGTACTATTGGATTTAATCAGTCTTACAAAATTAGCAATCAAGGAACTGATTATGTTTTTTACTTCTATGAAGAGGATGGGAAATCATCAAATGACTTCTCCCGCTCTGGGCGAAGCAGGAGGGGCTTTCAGACTTTTACTGACTAAAACCCATTCATGTTCCTTCATCGCCCTTTGTGTTCCGGGGCCACGGTATCTCTTTCGAACAGTCTCGCAACCCCGGCAGGCATCGGTTCTTGCAGACCCTTTCCTATTGCTGACTCTCTTTGAGGCGCACGTGGAACACGAACGCGCCATCGACACGGTCTGTCGTCATGAGACGGACAGACGGCGAGCTAGCCCATGCCCACCGTCCACAGGCCCACCACGTGGCCCCCGGCCACGACTGCATGTGCATGGGACGCACGACTCCCGCGTAGAGCCTCCGGCAGGAGGCGTTTGCCCCCCCCAGGTTGGGCAGGAGCCGCCTGAAGGCAGCGCCGGTCCGTTCCAGTTTGGGGGCCAAATGTCGGAAGTGCTCCACGAAGTTCCACTGGCTGTCGAAGACGAGTCCTAGGTACTTCAAAGTCGACTCGACCACACGACGAAGGTAGGTCGGCACCCGGTGATACCGGAGTGCCTCCATAATGCAGCTCCAGGGCATGGTGTTGAAGGCGAGAAGGAAGGAGGAGGAGGAGAGACACCACCAAGACAGCCCCACCCCGGGAAACCGCATACCCCGTCGTGAGGGCTCTCACGCGCATGATGGCGTCCACCGTAGAGCGCCCCTTGCGGAAACCAAACTGGTGTTCCGCAAGAACCGGCCTCGACCCCGCAAGTTGCTCGGCGAGGTGGTTTGCAATTACTCTTTCAAAGAGCTTTCCCACCTCGCCGAGCAGCACCACGGGCCGGTATGTGGACGGAGATTCCGCAGGGAAATTTCGTTCCGAGTAAACTGAAATCACGTACTTACATTTTTGGCGGACAGACCTGGCGATATGGTGCACTACCATTCTTACTGCACGTAAGAGCAGGACTATCTCTTACCGAGCAGGGATTTATTGTTCGTTTGAACTCATTGGTGGAAGCTCAGGACGGTGAAACAAAATGACCATAGAAATTAGTCATTTCGCTTGGACAAACCTACCGTTGATATGTACTCATTAACTATGAGTCTAAACATTCAAAACTAATTAACGTCTTGTAGGTCAATCATTACTTAATGCAATCAAAATACTTTTTCCTATATATGTTGGACATTATCTTCCTGAGAAGGTAAATGCTGTGAATGAAAGTGATTGTGGACAAGACACAGAAATTGATAATTCATCATGTACCGATTTTTTTCATAAAAAGTAATAGTCTTTTGTATATTATTTAAGTGGCTTCATTTAGATTCATGTCACTTTAATTCTGAGAAAAAAAATCGTTGCATTATCTGTAAAGCAGCACTGCGATTTCAGCCTAAACGCGTAAATTTTTCGTCTGAGAAATTCACTCAAACAAGGCAGATTGTGGTAAATGACGCCACATAATGGTGGCGACAGCTACGGACGTTTGAGTTTAATATTATTTTTAAGCGACAAGCAGTAGTCGAACTTAACTTTTAATACTTTTCTTGGGTTGATATTACTGTATTTTATTGATATAAGTAAAGAAAAAATTACGTGCATATTCCCTATTGATGGACGCTACCGAAAGCGCCAAACTAGTAGCTCAGTTCTGGGCCGACTCAATTTGATTTTTATATTTGATTGCCATCGACACGCTAAGAAGAAGAATCGCGGTAACTCATAACTTGTGCCAAACGCATCACCGACCCCTATTAATAACGGACGTCGATCCTAATTATTATTAATACATCTATCGATGTCTGCGATCAGCTCAATTTGTATTTACGAAAACTATTGTTAACTTTTCGGTGAGAGAACAAATAGATTGTGATTACAAAAAAGTGTTGCAGTTTTTACTTCTTGTTCGTAAAATCGTAACAATCTTGTAAGAGCGGTCGTGGTCAACGTCCCTTGTTCAGAGGCTCATTTTTTTGCGTTCATTGGTTATACCACAGGCTAAGAAAAAAAAACAATTAATAGAATAATAAAAAAATAAAAATAATGGAAAAAATAAAAAATAACAAAAACTAATTTTAAAAAATAATTCTATATTCTAATAATTTTAAAATTAATAGAATAATATTTATTTTGAAAATTGGTTATACATTACACACGTTTTGTCTACGTACAGATGAGGTCTGTGTTTCCTCGCCGACTACTCAGCGGAAAAAACGGTTGGCGCAGTGGCTGAGAAATTGGCTGCTGCACTGCTTGTCGCGGGTTCGATATCGCACGGTACAAATATTTGTATGGTCTACGAGTAGTTGTTGCAGGTCTGACTGTTGTGTGATGTGAGATTCTATGTTTTTTTTCAAGAAAAAAAAAAACAAAACATTCTCAGAGACTAAGGTAAGGCAACACTTGCAGAGTGCTATGTCGATGGCAGGAAAATAATCTAAAGCGGCCCATTCACAATCCTTCTTGCCCGCCAATTATGTTGGGTTGCGAATGGAAAGTTAGTCGCGTAACAGACGAAAAAGAACTTCATGCAAAAAAGATTGTAAAGTAAATCTGTTCTCCCGGTCCTGGTCGGTGCTATATATGAATTACGGTCACGCTGATGGTCGGTCGCGGTCGTACGCGACCGACCGTACGCGACCAACCGTCAGCGCGACACTAATTCAGACCTTAGTGTTACCATTAAAGTATTTTTAATATTGTTTAAAGTTGTACTTCCTTTTTCTGCTTTCGTGTCCAGCAGTAATTGACTGTGAAGAGCTGTTATTAAAGTTGACTTATTACACACAGAAGTTCCCTATTTAGAAGATCCATCAATAACACATTATTAAAGTCTCCAATTGTGACCTTATCTACAGCATCCAAAGGGTTATTATTAGCTTAAAATGATTTAAATTTATTATGTGAAGGTTACACGTGCGAAAAGGCACGTGTCGTTCTAATTATACGTGTATTCTGCCTACTGTGTATTTATTAGGTAATCAGACTATTTAAATAGATACCAACTTCAAGATCCACTTTGACGTAGATCACAATATTCTAAGTGGCGCCCAACATGTGCCATTTCCCTGGCTGGGCCTAATATGGCCCATGTTGGGCGCCAACAGGAAATGTTGGCTCAAACATTCTTGCTGCTAAATCCCACCAAAAGATCATCATATTGAACGCAAATGTCCACTTCTACACGAGTCTCCCCCAAATACTGTTACAGCGGGCGATCCCAGGGGAAACACTACAACCGCCCCGCTTCGCAAGCGGACCCGGGGACTCAATATAATGTTATTAGTAAGTATGCTGGTTTTGATTCTATTGCCCCTTGGTATATATCCCTTGTAAGTGTCATAACGTGTTTTGGCCACCACGATAATTTCGTATTATTTTCATGACAAGTTGAGGGTAGGTAATAATCAAATTACAACGCAGTAATTTAAAATTTTATAATATCCAGCAATGCTTCAGTATTTCCAAAAAAAAAATGCATGAAATAAGTTTGACAATTCTTTTGCTGGCCGATCCTAATCTCTGCAATACACTCCTGAAACAAATTAATGTAGCAAAAACATTTTCCATTGATTTATTTTCAACACTATGATTCATCAAGCTTGTTATTTATCCTTACTCATTTTTGACCCCAGAATACTTGCGTACTTCGACTCACACTAAAAATTCTGTTAGTTCGACTTTTTTTTCGTTTTTATTGTCTTTTTACATTCACTGTCACCACAATTTCAACACAAAAAGGTAGATAACCATCAATACTGTTACATTTATCCCCAAACACAAATCAGAACTAATCAAATTAATCGGAAGGCGGACCGATATCAACATTATTAATGCAAAACTCTGCTCCCCCCCTCGCCCCCTTTCCACCCGCCACCGCCGCCGGTCCATGCCACCTTCTTCTATCTTTTAAGAAAGACGACTGCCCTTAAAACTCTTGTGTTGGGAGAGCGGCTTAGTATCACGGCTTTTTTGTGATCTTGGCTAAAGTTTTTATGGATTTAAGAAAGTCAAATAACTGGTGGTATCTGTGTCTTGTGATATTTGTCTGTAGAATGGTATGTGTATCTTATTTCGTTGCTCTTTGCACTACTGGAAAACTATTTGCAGAAAAGGGAGCTTCTATATCTAGAATAATCAAAACAAGATGATTTCCTTAAATCAAATGTTGCCAAGTATTTAGTATTTAAATAAAAATTGAGGCATCATCTGTAAAAGCTCCTATATCCAGTTTTTCCTTAAACATTTTCCTTCCCTTCCCGGAACAATATCATTTTACATAATATTAATTATATGAAGCGAAAGTAACATTGTAATTAACTACGACAAATCATCTAAAAACTTAAACATTAAGATTAACAAACCGTGACAAAAGTTTACTCTGCTCCTGTTGCGTGAGCGACGAAATCCATTCTTACCATATTACCGTTGTCGATTGTGCCAATTAACTCCATCTGCTTTTTTCCCAACATATTAGGGGTGTTTATTGTGAAGAAGTGTGTTTTCAAACTGCAAATCTAACGTTGGCTGGATGCCATGGATACCATTATCAACGTTCTCTCCTCCATTTACTGTTGTATCCTTATTGTTAAGTCCGAAGGTTGGTATTCGGTTGTCTTTTCTTTTATCCACGGCATGTTTACGTGGTTCCCCAAGCGGGGACTGGCCGCCCGCGCCCCTCACCCCAAACTCCACATGTTATTTACGTGTGAACACAACGCCGTGGAGGGTTCAATTTATCTGACCTACTGGGCCTCCCACTAATATAACGCTCGGAATTGCTTGTACCCCTTTTCGGTGGTCATTTTTTTCTATTTTGTTTATATATTTTGACAAAGAATCCTTTTTATGCTATTATAGGTACTGTATTGTTTTTCTGATTTATTGTAAAAAAAAGCATTCATTTATAAAATGCTTGACAGAGAAATCTATTAGGTACCTGAAAAAAAATGCGGATTTTTCCAAATAATTACTGATTATTACTATAAAACCGACAGGATTTACAACCATACCTTGTGCAATGTAATGCGACGAAAAACTTTAGGTTTGGTATTAAAATATTTTTTCTGTAACATAAAAGTAAAATAAATACACATTTTGATAAAATACTGTTTCTTGACCTATCCAATCGACTTTACTCACGACAACAAACTGAAAACTGAAACAAAGTAGCAACGAAATGAAAATTCCATTATGCATAACAAAGAAATAAACCCTACACAAAAATATTGAGTTGACATCGAAAGTGAAGGGGGCAACGCGACACCTCCATCCATAGTACAGCGTCCAAGTGCCGGGGCAGATTCACGATTACAGCCATTTGAGGGGACGCGCCCCGAACTGTATGATGGACTGGAAATATTCCATAATATCTAAAGCGTCGTTACAATGCCTTAGCAGAATATTTTTCTTGGGCAGAAAGCCGATATTCCCCCAAGAGTTACGACATTTCAATTTGCCAAGGCGGGCGGAAAATGGAATTACGATTGAAGCGAGAACGCCCGAATGTCGACGAGGGCGTCCCGCTCTTCGCCGATCTCGCCCGAACAGCGCCGAAGCGAAACGAGTGAACAACGCGCCCGTCGCGCCGCACCAAGCCGTGTATTGATTAGATGCGGGACGTCCGATGCCATATAAATTAGGCCGCACAGAAAAACAGACTTAGTAAGTACATATTAACGTAAATACTAACCTTTAGCCAAAACTATACAAGCCGGAGCTTCATTTTGTTGTTTATTTTAAAGATTTTTATTGTAATTTTAAACGACTGAGCCTAATCTATTAAGTTACCAACTTAAAATATGCATGCGTTGATTTTAGTTCCGAAAGTTTTGACGGAAGCTGATTTTCAGCTGCGCTCTGTGAAAAGCGCGCCAAAAATTTTAAAGTTGTAACTATCAGGAAACTTATAATTATTAAATTGTCGTTGACATATTAAACTTAATTATTATTTTGAGGCACCCTTTTATGTACACAATGGAATTTATAAACTCATTACGAAGTGTCAGTTAAAAAGGACAATAATAATGGTTTCATTTTCAGCCGTAATTAATATAAAAGCGATCCTATTTGATGCAAGCCGACATCGAGGCCAAAATAATGTAGACGAATAAATATACATTACATTATTAACGAATGTTGGCCTCGTTTCTCGCTCTCTTTGTTCGTTTCACGATTTTCCGTGAGAATTAATTGAAAATAAGTTTTCCTCATTGCGGTTTCAAGGTTCAAAATAATTTGTTGGGTAGAACATTTTGTTCCCGGCGATCGAGCGTGAATGTTTACCAGATAATCGACCTTAGTGAACGGAACATTAAGTAGAGTATTGTATGTAGCATATGCGATGGCGCTTTTCATGATTTGTGAGTTTATAGCAACGGTGAAGTGTCGGTGGTTAATGGTGGCAGCGCGTGGCTCTCGCCGGCCGCCATATTGAAAAAGTTTGGCGCGAAAAAAGGGCGGTAAAAATATAAATCGATGATGACAATATGAAGTTGGATTCTTCGGATTGTTATCGTTTATTCACTTCCATAGTTATGATTTCTTCATATCAATGTAGTCTGTGAGTATATGGAAAATATATAGGTACTTATAAGCTGTTATATTGTTTTAAAAATCTTCTAGAATGTTTTATTTACTTACTGCGTAGCTTACAAATAATAACAGTGTACAAATACATTTGGGAAAACATGGAAGAGTTTGTCTCGTCCCAAACATCTTTTCGGTAATTCACCTCAGAATCCCTCGTTCGGGAGATTTAGATGGAATACCGCCGCCCTCCTCTCCCCAGGGTGACCCAGAGGTAAACCCGTTGTTTCTTGGAGAAGTTCCACTTGAGCCAACATTTTCCCTGGTTAGCAACATTCTGTAATAATAAGAAACACGGCTCTAATTGAACGGCGTAAGGTTTATTTTGCTGTAGGTTTTATTGGCGCTTAGTATCTTTTTCAGTTTATTATTTATTGGCACCTTTTCAGGTACTTAAGGTCGGATCGCCGCGTAGGGTTCGCTGAAGATTCGGTCTCGCATATTCGTCAACAGAACCTCTACTATGTGTTTGATACACTTGGGAACTTGTTAAAACGACTTTTCAATAAGAAATTGGGACCCAAATTGACTCTCCAGTAACTTGAGTTTTAGGACTAAAAAAAGAAATAAAATTCTTATGAAATAAATGGAAATGAAATGTTCTGAGATAAATTAAGCTGGTAAACGAAGGAGATCAAAGGTCAATTAATTAAACTGACCTCTAACTGTATGATCTTGCGTAAACAGCTAGCGCTGTTCACGCTGATTCTTCTGCAGCATTTGAGACTGTTGAAAGCAACAACCATGTTTAAATTGAATCAGCAACAGTAATAATTTAATGCAGATAACAGGTATGTTGAACACATACTCTATAAGGTCAGGCCTTCTAACACAATTGTCAATCTTAACGTCACAGTGATCTTAGAAAAATGGAATGCCACAAGGAAACGTATTGAGTCCCATTTTGCTAACTTCTACAAACATAACCAATCATTTATCATCTTGAAAAGTTTCTAAATGAAGAGAGAAATTCCCTAGTCATATAATTTATGAAATACTTTTATTAGAAACAATCCCTGTTTTAATCCAGTTAGCATAATTAAAGAACAAGGCAGAAATAATACCTATTTTTCCGTTGAGCTGTTTGTATTGTATTTCATTCAACCTTACATTGATGTTTAGGGGTTGCGCATATTTTCTGCACGCCCTTTGGCCCGCGCTCGCATTCCTTTTGTAGTTGAACCCTAACAAACTTTTTAACCTTGATCAACTTTGCAAATATGCCACTCAAGTTTGAATAAGAAAGATAACAATTTCGACTACTTAAATAATATTTTCAAGTACAGCACCCCTAGCCAAGTTGACAATCTACAATCGTTAACGCTAGTAGAAAACTATTCAAATGAATGGGAATGACATCTCAACGTTAAATCACGTGATCAACACAAACGAATAGAAAATTCGTAGACAAGTTTACATCGTTCAAAATGATAGAATAGAATGTTATCGTTTCTACAATGTTGATCGCTAAACTCTTTGGTAGGAACTAGGAACGCTCACCACAGACTAAAGTCTAAGTTTTTTCTACAGACATTAGAGAACGAGCGATCGACTCAGTCGTGTCAACTTGGCTACCAATTTAGCGCTTTCTACAATCGCTTACGCCGAGGCGTTTACGACTGTAGAAAGAGAATCGATACGAAACGTTTGTAACTTGGCTAGGCCTGCAGATTTGAGAAACCAGAAATAATAAACCATTTAATTAGCTTTCTGTTGATAAAAGAGGATTAGGTAAAAGTTACGAAGAAACATCAAATAATTGGTTTTATTATGTCTGTTTATCTTCGGACCATTCTAGTGAGTTCGCTTATGACTTCCACCAATGGTAGGGGAGAGAGTCGATTGAGCACTGAAGGAATTGTTCGTGTGATAAGTTAACGAAACCGACTATGAGTCTACTGGAACTGTGATGGCAAGCCTTACCCCTGCAATGGAATTGTTATTATTAATTAGATAGCCCGCTTGAGACAGGCCATAATTTATTAGGTAAGGAGCTTTTGGATGCGTAGACAAAATAAAGTCATTCGTGTATTGTGATGCACATACCTAATCATGGGCTAAAAACAACATACCTAACTCTTCAATTATCAATTTATTGACTATACTAAACATAAATATGTAGTTGAGGAGCTCACAATAGTTCAAAACACGGAAGATATCTCGTAAATGACTGTGTAAGTTTAAACAATTCATATTTAAGGTTAAACATTTTTCAATTAACAAATACAAACTTGTAAAGAAGCTTTTCTATCTGAAAAATCTTTCTCCGGTCCTACAATTGTGAAGAAAGTATTAGGTATTAAAAGAAGGAAAAACTTATTATTAATAATTATTACTGCTCCCTACAAATCATAAAAACACACTATTCAATAGAAGACACCCTAATACATTTTATAAACAAAGGCTCATACCAAATTGGCCTACATTCATTCGAGCCTTTTTCAGGGAATTAGTTCACAACAACAGTGCCGCCATCTGTGTGTTGACACCGGAGTTACATGTAATGGGCGGGCGGCGCCACACAACAGCGTCGATAAAACGAACCAGTGTGTTTACTTTACTTTGTGCCAGTAGTCGGCCGAGCTAAAGGTGCGTACACCATGGTGAAAGCTCTGAACGTGAACGCAGTTTTGTTGATGCGATGAGTTTGCGAAACTGCGTAGCTTTTGGACGTTCGCTGTTGTATACGCACCCTTAGCGTGGGGAGATACAAAATGTAGTAATAATAATAAGTTAAAGGGATTTATACCTAAAGTATTCGTTTGTCGCGTGGTTTCGAAATTCGAATTGTTGTGAAAAGAACCTAGTTATACATCAGCATCAGCAATCAAAGATGACTACGGTAACAGAAGTATGAATAAGTGAGTCAATAACATATTCGTAGCCTTTTGCACACAAGCCTATACTTAGAAATAGAACGGTTGCTGGAAATCCAATTAACACAGTTTTTATGATATTAAATTAAAGGTTGGCGTCTACGCGTCGGAGTTTGAAAAAAAATCCCGCCTACGGCGCGTCGGGCGACGCGGCAAGTTGACTAGAGTAGCACCAGTTCAACGCTCGTCAGGTGAAGATTTGTAGTAAATAGAGTAGAGGGAAGTGGCGGAAATGGGGAGAGGTCTTTTTGACCAGGAGTGGGACAGTACAGGCCTACGAAGAATGCACTTGGGTAGAGCTGAAGTTGAGTGGCCTTCAATAAAGAAAAAGAAATTAGAGGTATGTTTACCTCTGATTCTTTTTTTTTAATTTTAAATTGTTGAATATAGAATGTTATGTTTAACATTATATATTCAACAATTTAAAGTTATAATTATTTAAGTCCAATTTCTCTACATAAGCCATTGTTTTTTTCATATTCAAATCCCTCAATGTCGTATTAACCAAATTACGCACCGCATAATAACAAACAAACACCTAAACATCGCAATATTGCGTCGAAAAAACACACGGATGTTGGTCGTTATAAAAATGTAGGATCTAGGGAAAGATCATCCTTACCGTAGAGTGGGGGTGGGGGTGGAGAGACCCCTTCTGATTTATGGCAACATGTCGCGAGGAGCAACCGCGCGCGTACGCGAAACTCGCTTTTTGTCATTAACTGATTTTTATTCTATTCCCTCTTTTTTCTGTTTATCTTGTTACATTTGTAGAGGAACTATTGAGGTCAAATACAAAGCTTCTTGAAAAAAACGTCTACCAACCTACCCACTTACAATTCTATTTGCGTCAAAGCCTCGGTACTGTCTTTATTACGCAAGCCAATACGTAACTTTATGTTTTTTCATCAAAGGTACACGTAATATGTACCACATACAACAAACACATAAGTTTAGGCTGTTATGTAAACTGTAGCACAAAACTTTTCGAAGTTCACTTTACAGTGAAAGATACATGTAGCGCCATCTGTTATCGAGTAGCACAAACTGCAGAAATATAAACTGGAAATAAT
The DNA here is from genome assembly GCA_905147715.2 of Xestia xanthographa. Classification (NCBI taxonomy): domain Eukaryota; kingdom Metazoa; phylum Arthropoda; class Insecta; order Lepidoptera; family Noctuidae; genus Xestia; species Xestia xanthographa. The sequence goes on along the minus strand of LR990653.1, from coordinate 11,065,424 downwards.
AAAAGGAAACTTCCAAAAAATAAGAAGTTGGTATTATTAGGAATAAAAAGCAAAGTGCGAAATATTATTAAAAGAATATTGAATATTATTATTATCAGTGTAAACTCGATAATGCTGCCATCTTGTGAACTTTTTTGTGACTAATAAGAAAAGTTAGTCTTGAAGCTGTTGTTGATATCTATCGGTAGATGGCAATCAGGAAACCATTGATAGTAGAAAATGTAAGTAAAGCTTTCTATTATACGATTTTTAAGTACCTATTTGCACATGATTAAACACTTAGGTACCTACCCTATTTTTGCTTAAAACTGAGGAATTTGATAACTAGTGTTATGTAAGTACTACTTAGAGGCCTATACCCAGCAGTGGGTGAGCTCGGGCTGTGGATGATGATGACTTTCCTTGTGAGCTTATTAGTGATTAGGGTAGGTACCTACTTGCCTACTTACTTATTAGTTCGAAGATGGTGTAGGTATCTAAAGTCACCCGTTCGTCAGTAAACCGTTTATTCACACTTATGTACTATAACAGTCAGAAGTCGACTGCCAATCTCGCAACACAATGGCAAAGCAATATTAGTTGTACTTATGACCTTCTTCTATAAGAACGTTTGACAACACTTACACATTAGCAACTTGTTGCCCGCTTAAGATTGTTATTACAAATTTCGAGTCCCTATAATGCACGTCACAGCAATGCACACACCAGCAATGCACACACCAGCAATGCACGACACAACAATGTACGACCTATGTCTCCAATTGCTGGGGTGTACAATCATCGGCACGATTCTTGAGCGCTGACCTTCACCTGCGCAAAAGTGAGTTATTGGGTCCCTTTGGTGGTATGAAGTGGGGCGCGTATAGGTGCACGATGCGCAAAGCGATCCCCACTCTTCCGCCGAGCGCTCAAGAACCGTGCCGGTATCTGTACCTTGCTTGTCCGGACCAAGAATGTACAGCATGATAATTGGCGACATCACGTGACTCGAAATTTTTGGACATGGATACTAGGTAATTGAGCCAGGTAGTGCTGTTCCGAAAGACGTTAGACGATTGATTGCGTGATTGAAAAGTTGATAGGGACTCGATCAGCCATTGACTGTTAGAACACGTTCCATTTTAAGTTCACCAGCAAAGTAAAAAGGCGAATAAAAATTCTGTGGAAATTGCATGTAAAAACACGACAGTCTCGCGCCAGTGTCATTTTGGCTCCGATAAGTTGAGGTTGAATGATGGGTTTAAAAAGCGTAGTCGACGCTCTACAGATAGTCGAAATGGGCAAAAAAAAAAGCTGCCACCCTATACCCCGTCAGCCATGTCGTCGGATTTCTGCCGGCCTTTGGCCTACGCTTATGTCCCAAAGTATGACCTTCGGGGACCAAATTTTAAATGCATGAAAAAAACAAAAACAATTACTCGATTCACAAAAAGACCTTTAGCTGGGATCGAACTCAAGGCTCATGATTGTAAAACAGCACTGTACCCCGACACCAGCTGGCTTATTGTAAACCGTGGCGAATATGTAATCATACGGTGCTTCTACAGGTCGGTAATGTTCGGGATGGCGAGAGCCAAAATGATACTGGCGCGAGTTGGTCCTGGAAAAACAACTACCTATTGGCGACGCAAAGATTCTATAGGCTGCTTTACGCCGCCGCCGGGGCAACACTGTGCGACATTGCTGCATGCCAAAACCGCATGCTACAAAAATTTAAAATGTTGCACATCGTGGCAAAAATCGTGCGGCATGGCAACAACTTGCGTCATGTGGAAGACTGTCGCAGCCAGTCGCAGTCGCAGCTTCTATTCAAACTAATGATATTCTAGTAAAAACTAAACAGATATGTTGTGAGCGCGCAATCGTGAAGTCTCGAAAACGGGCCAATTGGCCTGTTTTGCCTTTATTCTGCGTCACTGCGTGTATGTGAGCTGGCGCTGCCCGCGGACCACTTTTTTCGGTGGTTTTGTAGGTGTATAACATATCTGTTTATTAGAATATCATTGATCCAGACACAATGGATTCCATGCCACTTTTTTGGTGCGTCATACAGTTTATAGGTTATGTTTTACGATGCTTTGAAAATTATATAAGCACGATATGTTGCATCCGCATAAAATAGGCTGCAGCATCGCATACATTGGTTATTTGTAGCACACCACAAGATGACGCTCGCCACAGTATGTAGCATGCTGCAATGCCGCAGTGTTGCCCCGGCGTAAAGCAGCCTTTACAGGTTGCGCACCACAGAGTACTTTTATTATAATACACACATCAACACCGTATACGGATATTTCGTATAAAATTCTTAACTAAAAAAATACTGGCCAGTTTTAAATTCTTTTGAAGAAAGCTTATTTCATAAACCTTAGATGCCCGATCCAGACTCTCGCGAGGTGCCTCCTAGAGGCTCTCGGCACGAGTCTTGGCGAGTGGAGGCTGCACGAGTGCTAGCAATCCACACTCTCGATTTATTCACTTGCCCGCTACGTCTACTACAAGATGGATGTGATTGAAGCATGATTGAAGTGACTGCATTAGCTCTATACTCTATGTGCCTAATAATATTATCTATTTAATTATTTGCTAACATGTAAAACACTGGTTATTGGGCATGCATTAAAATTTCATGGACATGCACTCTGTAAGGGCACTGCAAATATTTTAAATATCAAATTATACTTACTTAGATTACTTAATAAAATATTGATTCTAATTATTACAATTATATTGCATTAAAATTGTTTACATTACAAATATTAAATTAAAATTATTTACCTACATGACAAATATTACATTAATTAGACAAAACATTAATCAATCATTTATTTATTATTTTAAAATTAATCATTATTATCAGTTTGTTCAATCATTTTTGTCAAGTAAGTATAGGTAATGTAGCATCTAATATTATTTTACATTTACGTCAAGTTAATATTATTACAGGATTGATCGATTTACAATAATTTGTCAGTTTTAAATTTATCAACGGTATAGGTAGTAAGTAGCCTTTCTTGATTTAACAAAGATTTCAACTATATAGAGCAAATTGAGTCATTTGGCCTTATTCAGCAGCAGTTACAACGAAGTGAGGGAGCGCGAGAGTGTGGATGATTCCCTCGCCTCACCCCTCGCGTCCTTTGACTCGCGTCCGAAAAACCGACACAAAACGGAGCGACAGCGCGGCGAGGCGAGGGAAGACGAGAGGACACGAGCGCACCGTCCACACTCTCGTACTCGCGTTCCCTCGTGTAGCCTCGTGGAGAGTCTGGATCGGGCATTACATTTAAGTAGGTAATCTGATATTTTGTAATAACCTTTTTTTAAAAATGTAAAATAATATTAGTTGCTACATTACCTATACCTATGACAAAAATGATTGAACGAACTGATAATAATGATTAATTATAAAATAATAAATAAATTATTGAATAATGTTTTGTATAATTAATGTAATATAATATTTGTAATGTAAACAATATAATGCAATTAATTGTAATAATTAGAATCAATATTTTAAGTAATCTAATAATTTGATATATAAAATATTTGCAATGCCCTTACAGGGTGCATGTCTTAATACTGTGTCATGAAATTTTAATGCGTGCCTAATAACCAGTGTTTTACATGTTAGCAAATAAATAAATAATATTGGTAGGCACATAAAGTAACTAACGCAGTCACTTCAATCACATCCATTTTGTAGAAGACGTAGCGGGCAAGTGAATAAATCGAGAGTGTGGATTGCTAGCACTCGTGCAGCCTCCACTCTGCAGGAGGCGCCTCGCGAGAGTCTGGATCGGGCATTAAACACGCTTGAGAATGAAGTGCTCGCTTAGCCTGTGAATCCTGTGATATCTTATTTTATGCCTCTGGATGTTATACTACATTTATTTTCATATTAATTTTATTTTTGACACTGAATTAATTGCCTCAAATATTGTACTAATATTAATTTTTCGTATTTTTTTTGGTTGATGACCAATGAGATTTTACCAAATATATAACATCATTGTTGATGACATAGTTCATTGACATGATGACATAACTCATTGACATGATAATAATATTAATTCAGTCAAATGTAACTTTGTTTGTGAATGTGAGTATCATCTATGCTAACGACTCAATATCTAATACGTGACACCAGACTGTCTGACGGGTTTGAGTATTTTGTAAGTGGCCTAGGTACTCAAATATTCTGCAGCTCTGGTAGTGTCGTGTGACAGGTCGTTGAGCTCCATAAAAAGTGGTTCAGCTACACGATGACTGATGCATGCGTGCTGTCTCTCGGGACAGGTCAACTCAAACCTGCTATGGCTCTTTCCTCAAAAGACCATAACAGACAATGCCTACATGATCACACTCACATTAATATCGCTACAAATAATAGTGTCTGGACTATAAAAGAGACCACGATCCCTGAGTTTTTTTCGGTATTTCTTCTCTGGGGTAGTCAGTTAAGAAATGCCGGTGCCTTCGTTCTCTTACAACAAAATACTGACGTTTCTATGTGATTTATATCCTATTTGCAAATAAATAATTTCATTTCATTTCTTTTTGAACGATTCTAAATTTGAATTTAAAAAAAATAATTATAAACAAAAGATTTACAGAATCAAGATTTACGCGGCTTATTGGTAGCGAAGTCCGAAGGTTTCATTTACCTACAGAGGGAGTCGTTACCCGTGGTCCCGGTGATTATTTTAATTACCCGTGGTTCCATGGCAATAGGGATTGTTTCCTGGACTTCTGAATATATCGATAGAAAATACAAATCCATAATAACAGCATACTATGTACGTTATTTACGAGTACGAGCGGTGTCCTTCGTCCTACTAAATAATATGATCGGTTCCCAGCGAGTCACACCCAATCGTGTCACATTGTGGCTCAGTGGATTTTTTTTCCAACATGTCACGGTTACACTGGGTGTGTGTGACACGTTGGGAACCCTCCTGGAAAAAGGTTGCAACGGGTCACACAGTGTGACTCGATGGGAACCTACCTCTGAAAGTCTGAAGTTGTTTTGTTGATTCTATGATAATCTAGCAAAAGCACTACTTAGCATAATTTCAAGGTGGTACCTATGTATTTTAATTCTGGGTAATAGCCACTCGTCTGTTATTCAAATGGCGCGACCCCACAACCAGACCCCACAGACGCGCGCTAGCGCGGATCATGACCACAAATGAAGGGATATGTACGTGATACTAGAATACTACTAGTGCGTGATTCTATGATCGAATTTCCTTTTTTAAATTTTTGTTAGCTTAGTACTTTTTCCAGGCGAAAAAAAAAGCGGACTCTGGCTAATCTGGCTTAGACAAACATGACACTCCAGCTTTCTCTCTGTTCAACCGTTTTCATTAAAGATAGTTACTTAGGCGGACAAGAGAAGTGTAACTATCGAAATTCTATTTGTGGGCTAAAACACCTTTTTTTTCGGATGGGAAATCTTCAAATGACGGGTCCCGTTCTAGGCGAAGTGTCAGACTTTTGCTGATTATAACCCATCCATGTTCCTCCTTGGCCCTTTGTGTTGGCCATGGTATATCTTCGTCTTTGCGGACCCCTTTTTGCTGACATCTTTTTGAGGCGCGCGTGGAACACAAACGTGCGTGTGTATAGAATAGCCCTCCTCCTAATTTTTATGTTGTTATGCCCGACAGGCCCCACAATGCTCCAAAACGAATGTGTCTTTATATACCTACCACCTAAGTTCACATTGTGGAATGCAATAAACGTATTGAGTATTGCCGTCAACATTGCCTGTCGTAAGACGGACGGACGGCGAGCTAGCCCTTATCTCACCGCCCACAAGGGGGGAAAGAAAATACGATATAATTACAAAATCTCTAATATTTACAAGATATAACAACTGAATCTAAAATCTTATTTGATATAATGATCAATTAATTTAATAAACGTATATGTAAATATAAAGTAACTATTTTTTTTTGTGCAACATACTTACATTGAATATTCGTCGTCATGTTTACCTTTGCCAAAAAAAAAGTTTGTTGTGGACACTTTGACAGTTGACAATGACATACAGTGATGCCAGATCTACTGATTTAGCAGTAGATCTACCTGATTTAAAAAAAAATCTACTGATCTACTGCCTTGATTGGAAATCTACCTGCTTTTTTCAAATCAGATCGTATCATCTAGGTATTGACGACGTGTCGCGTCATCTGGCCTATAGGCCTAGATAACATGACATTTGCTCAACAACCGTAGTAAGTATCGAAAAATATTGGATACGTGTTCTTTGTTTTATCAAATTAATAAAAATTGTCGAAGATAAAACGTGTCAAAGCTCATGAGTTTGGCTTGTGACGTCACATTTGAGTAAAAAATGTACTCAATTATGACGTTACACGAGTTTTCGACGCAATGTATCGTCTTCATTTTAAGTTTACGTTGTAACGTTGTAGAAACTCAGAATAGTTTCTACCGTTACTTTGTAAACATAACCTATTCAACACTAATTAAGTTAAATGTCAAAACAAACGCCACAGAGTATACATACTCATTGGGCCGTGCAGTTACTATACGACTAAAATTAGCTGTTTTACCAGTGCTGTGCGCGCGTTACGTGTATCTGATCGAATGAGTGAAGACTTGTCTATGCGTAAACACGCCAGTATAAATGTCACGGACTCGCGATGACGAGTCCTAGAACGACTCCGTGCCAACAGAGGCACCACCAGCGCCGGCCCAGCTGCCGGCTCAGAAGCCGAAAAGAAGGAGTTTACAGCCCGCGCCATCCAGCTGTTGATGGACCTGATCGGGGCCATCAGACAGGGCCGCGACGTGGAACTGGTCGTCCTTGACGGCCTAGCTGCGTTACTCTCCTTGTATAGTGGATAGACCGTCAAGGATGACTCAGGAGCGTCCGCGACCGGCATCGCATGGTCGCCCCCCCTCCGCCGCCTTTATCACCGGATTTGACCCAGGTAAGCTGTTCCTCGTTACACGCAGCTTACCTGCACAATATGACTCCACACACATCACTCACGCCCAGCTGTGCGACCTGTTCTAAGTTAATATAGGCAGGGCGCGCAGCTATAACCACACATGCACTCCTCTACAAGCACGTAGACACACGCGTGGACGCGGCCCTCGGGCCCGCGGAAAACGCACACATGGGCGGTGTTACACATACAATACCGCCCACACACACACGTCGTTTCCGCAGCCCGTACCACTGCCGGCTAGCTCTGGTTAGTGGGGCGGGCGGGAATCACACATCCACTGTAGGTGCGCTGTAAGTCGGTGCCTCTGTCGCTGGTTGTCTCCCGCTGGGCTTCCCTCGGGTAACCGGGGGTCTCACCTGGCGGAGACGGACCGCCGGGGCACTGTGAAGAAAGCAGCGCTGTGCAACAGCGCTGTGGCGCGCCTACAGTCACAATACAGCAACCACACACATGGGCGCATGTCATGCGCTCACCAAGTTTTGGACAATGTCCAATCCAAAGACGGGTCCGTTTTTACGGGCCGAGGTATGGCCTCCGCGGTCAGGGGGCACAGCCCCGATACCGCCTACCGCGCCCCCTTGCGGGGGCGCTGTGAATACTAGTCGATCGACGAGTCCTTTTTGGAAGTATTCTGCTCCCAGTGACTAGACGCGTTTTTTCATCGGATATTAAATTTTTAGAAGTATTCGTGATCTAGAATATTCGGGCTTAAAGCAGGCAGCTTTAATTTTTGTTAGTAACCTAACTCTTTCCATTTTGTGTCTGCGTAAACCCCATACTGGGTAAGTGTTGAACAGCAATTCACGTTTTCATATTTTGTGTATCACTAGCTACGTGGTCTCAAGATGTGAGCCACTTTCTATCACCGTTTTTGCTATGCACATTCAAATGCTTAAATCTTGTAGCCTTCAGCCGAGTGTATTTGACATTGTTACAATAACCCTCATGACACTCATAATGTGCAAATCATGTCGTGCTTACCACCACCATCATGTAAACTCCGTACTGATTGTGACTACCACTTATCACTTTCATTAGCGCACGGGTATTTCTCGCTTTGCTTTTGCCTTGGTGTCTCAATCAGCGGGGATGACTGCTAGCCATTCCGTGACACGCTGGACGTTATTTTCCAGGGTTCAAGATTCCGGCTGACATCAAGATTCCGGCTGACATTCAAGATTCCGGCTGACATTCAAGATTTCGGCTGACAACCGTTTTACCGGCATCCAATTTACCGCGGGCTCCGCAGCGGGTAACTTTTACCTGCGTGGCCGCGTCGGAATTAAACGGGTCGGCGCGATCATCTGCCGTCCGTCACCCTACCTGGCGTCTGCAGCGTGGCACACCGCTACGGTCATCGTGACGCCGGGCTAAGCCAGGAGAGTACCGTGCAAACCCCGGGCTGACTTGGAGAAACTTGTGACCATAAACCTACCCACACCCGTTTATTTTATTAATATATTTTTATGTTGACCTGGGTCCGTGGTTTTCTTTTATTTACCCCCACGGACACCCTTTCTGTCACAACGTGAAAAAAGAAAAAATACGAGTCCAATATTTTTTGAAAATCTATCTGACAGAATAATTAGATTTTTTTGTCATGTACCCTATTCAAGCTCAATTCCTTTTTACCTCATGTGGGTATGACTTTTTTAATCTACAGATTTTTCCTTCGATCTACTGCTAAAACTTTAATTTTTCTACTGATTTCTTCAGATTCCATCTGGCAACACTGACATAAGACAAGACATTACTTTCGTGCTTGCTTTCTTTTGAGGTTTGAGAAAAAAACTTGTTTTGTGTTTCACTAATTTAATTTTAATATCAAATAAATAGTCACACTCACACAGTCAATGTTTCGTCTTTGCAGTAACAGGAATGTTTCACTTTTCAACGTTCTCGGAGATAGCTGAATGAGCAAGGTACGTATTTTTATATTGGAACAGTATAAAATAGTTCTAAAGTTTCATACTTACATAGGATTCTATAGAACATTCAAATCTTGGGTTCTTGGGACTACTCTCTAGTTCAGTAATAAACAGTCCTAAGTCAGTTATTTTGGCCGAAAAAGCAGCAAATAGCTGTAACGAGCAAACAAGGATTCAAGTGCTCTAATCAATTCAATACAACCAACTTTTACAATCTTTGTCATCATCTTATAGCTTTTCACATCACAGTGGCATGTTCACTACTGGAAATTGGTTTCTAACAACAGAGTGAATACACTATTAGCTTTTTCTAAATAAAAAGGCTGCTGGATGTCATTTTATATCATTTGTTTATAATTTTTTCAACTTTAGTTTCAAATGATTTTTTTTGTTTGATCATAATAATGATCACAACATTATATTGTCACAACATGAATCCCTGAAGGGGTGTCAGAGTTGTTCCCATGTGTCACAGTCGACACCTGGTACACCTTCTTTTCACCGATGATTATTACATCCGAAGATTGGTGGAGGGAGAGTCCTATCACAATATTTACTATGGAGATTGAACCCACAACCTCTGAGTTAGCAGTCCACTACCCGAGTAGTAGACTGACTTATCACAGAGGTAGTCATAATAATTACTGGGATTAAGGTTATAATGCTGTTAATGCTTTACTTACAGACATGGAGGGGTCTCAAATCAAGGGCCAAGAGTGCGAATGCAAAGAGGGCTTGAGCTCGACCCTGGGAATTGTGCATTTACATTTAAAAGCCTGCAGTTAACATCGCACTCCTAAAACAGTTTAGGAAAAATAATTAGCATACTTGTATAAGTAGCTATAAATTGATTGTGGATGTTGTTGGGTACCTAGATACTGGGAGGGGATAAATATATCCTCTGAATGAGTTATTAAAATGTTCTGAAACACTACTGCACCTAAATGTACACTTTTGTAATACTTTTTAATAAATTATTCTAATTCCTATTTAACTTGAAAGAAATATTGGAAGATTTAATTATGGCTTTTCTGTGATTATAGATTGTTAAATAAATAAAAGTCAATACACTGTAAATTGGAAAATAAATAAGTACTAACAAACTGTGTGTTATTGCTGTAGTACCCTTTTTATACCCATATGAGGGCTCATCGGGATTGGTGTTGTAGGGTGTGACTATTGTAACATGGGTGCAATCGACACAACCAAGGCAATCTCGCTTTCCAGTGCTGGAATCCTTCCACGATGGCTCTCCTTTAGCTGCAGTTCCTGGGAGCTTCACGTAGGTAGGTGTGGAAGAGGCGGCGAACTGTTGCCCTCGATACTTCTTGCACAACCTTTCTCACAGTTTTGTGGCCAAGGGCAAGATTGTACTCCTGCCCAATGCACCTTTGGTAGATCCAAAATGTCGTTTCGTACTTGCATTTTCGTTGGAAATCGTTAAAATTTTAGTTACCTACAGTTGAAATAGTACTTACGTACTTGCGACATCGATTCGATTCGATGTAGCTGTTCGATACCCGCAATTAGACACAATTCTATCTATCTATCATGGGGTTTTGGTTTACCCACTTAGTCCTTAAAGTGGACGACAATTAAATTAACAATGCACCGTACCCGATCCGGCTGGGGACATAGGTACAGACATACTCAATTTGTCGAGATTAGCTGTAAGATTTTATCGAATCGATTCCTACGTACTTTCACTGCAGGACCTACAGAAACGTGCCCTCCGAATCCGAAGCACGGAATCATCTTAGGTACTTTGTAATCAATCAGGCAGGCGCGGATACAGGGGGGGGGCAATGGGTGCAATTGCCCCCCCCTGAACCGGACCAAATACGTCACTAGCCAAGCTTGAACTAGTTTGACGGAATTGAAACTAAATATTCTAGTTGTATATCTTGTCATGGGCGTCGCCAGGAGGAGGCAGGCAGCTGCCCCTAGAGGCTCACTTTTTCCTGCCTGATGCCATAGAATGGTATTATAGCATAATTATCTGAGGCAATGTAAAAAATTTCGAGCTCGCTTCGCTTGCTCTTGAAGCCTAGTTTTTCATGAGTGTTAACCTGGGCCACTTATAGACAAATCTATAAGTGGCCCAGGTAACTCCAGTAGGTCGGTAGGAAAAGTGTTACAATTTTCGAGCTCTACAGACTACTTTGTCTTGAATTTATCTTAAATTCGACCAAGTAACTCCTATAAGATCGTTCGAAACCATTATAACCTGTCCAAGGCAAGGTGTCGTAAAGAATTTCTCGCTGCGCTCCCCCTGGCCCAAAAGCTGGCGCTCTCTTGTAACTTGCATATCATGGATTTCTGTAAAGTAACGCCTATTTAGGTACTATCAAAAGTTTATCAATTTTTTTTAATGAATTTTCCAAAAATTGTCCCCCCTTGAAGGAAATCCTGTATCCGCGCCTGCAATCAGGTGATTTTAACCTGCAATGCCTTACCTAAACTTGGAACAGTCCCTTAAAGAAATTTTTGTGAGACAGTGTCCCCACCGGTAATCCAACCCAGAACCTCGGATCGCGAGCCAAATACTCTGATCACAGTGGAGGCTTTTACTTTGTTGATGATCTAATAAAAATAGCTAATGGTTCATCATCATCATAACTGCAGTCCACTGCTTGACATAGGCCTCCACCAAGGTGCACCACAAGGTCTAGTGGTTAAATTGGTATTTCTTACTTATTTAATAAGTATAGATTATTATATTATGAGGCCCATGTTCAATAGTGGACTTTCTATGGCTGATGATGATGATAATATTTATACTGCAGTTTTGTTTAGGTATTTAATTTTACTTATAAGGTATCATGGAAAGAAGCAAGCTACGAATAGAGATCAAGAGATGATTTATGTATGGTCGCGGGATCTGTGGAGAACAAGGGAAAGGACTATCCTGCAGGACGTACCTAATACGGACGAGGAAGAGTGAAAAAAAGACAATGAAATTCAATATATAATTAATTTAATTAAATGTTAAGTTTATATTAAAACAATGATCATCATATAAATTACCTATTTCTTAATTTTAATTACAAATAAAAATATGTAACAAACAATTAGTAGGTGGTACCTACTATTATAAAGGCTATTTATTGTTATGGATCAAAAATAAAAGTATTACCTAGTTGGTGTTTTAGATTATTTTAGATAGAGAGATAAGCTTTAGCATTGATAGAGCAGTAACTATAATGCTATCCTGATAATAATTTACTTTGCCACTTTCATACTAACTGTCTCCACACTTAATCTTAACTCTGGTTGCGCCCATAATTTTGTTTATCCAATTACTATTTTGGTACTGTTCGCTGATCTTATTCTTGAATTTATTTCATAGTAGGTATTTCTTTCGCCTTAGCAGCTAGGTATGCAATTCAGGGCAGCTTTGACTAGGTATAACCAATGAACTTTTTACTAAAGTGTTTTTTCTTTTGCGATGAAACCATAATATAATGGAATTCTATGCCAGGCTTGCGGTCCTCTTGAGCAGCAAGCAGCAACACAATAGTGATATGGACTATGTTTGGGGCAAATATTTAATTGCTTTTATAATTATCTCCATCAAGTGTGAGTCACACACATCTTCGATCACAGTGAAAATCTAAAATAAATAAGATTAATTAGAAAGTTATTATGATGGCAGCTACAGGTACTTACCTTCTACAAAATTCCTAGTTTTAATAATATAAACACTGATGAATTTTTTTCATAGCTAGACTTTGCTAGCATGGTATAGTGTTATAGTATGTGCCTACTTATGTATTAATATTTTTTATTCTGTATTAAAGCTACATGTTATGTTGAGATCTTGTCACTGTCTCCACAGCTGCCAGCTGGTGTTAGTAGGTAATAATTATGTAGGAATGTTTTGTGGATAGGTATTTATTTATCAGATAATATGGACCTACATACATAATATAGAGTACCTACCTACAAGGATTGACTAATAAATCACAAAGCCAAAGGGACCAAACTAACAGCCCCCAGCTACAGAGCTCATCATGGTATCACAAATTGAGACGATTTGTAAGAGCTCGTAGTAAGAGCCCTGGTTGCTCATGGAGAAATTGTTGTAATGCTGATACCTATTCAAACTTCCGTATTATGTAAGTACTTATGTACACCAATGATGTTGTAATTTGTAACAGTTTATGTTCTTACTTGCCAAACATGTTTCAACATCTCAAAGATCACCAATGAAATATCTGTTCTTGTTGAAAACGCTTGCACGTTGCTGATGTTATTAAAAACTACCTATTTCATTAGCTTTTGTTTTCTTCCAGGACCATTTTCGCTTCCTAATTTAGCTGTAGGAGGGTGCCTTACAACCAGAACTCAACAAGAAAACCCAAACTGCGTTTTTATAGTTCCAAACAAACCAAACATAACATCACGATTATTTCATTCACAGATTACTTCAATATAATTGATTGAACGTCAACCATACCACAGAATAATAACTAACCATACGTCAAATGAAACAAAATCAATCCATATTCAATCAAAATCAATAAAATCTGTGTATCACCCGTCCCTAGTGTCACATGGCTTTTTACTTTTTAAATGTGACGTCACTGTTTGTTTTGATTCCAATTGGCGTGCTGTACATTGTCATGCCGGGCATTCTTGGTCCGGGCCGAGAATGGCCGACATGATAATGTACGTCATTGGAATTCAAAACACGTACATTCCAATGTCGTGCATTCTCGTGTTGTGCATTGTCATGTTGTGCATTGTTGATTCCCCAAATTTCAATGAGTTGTGTAAGTGATACGGTGGCCAAATTGGTAAGCACTGCGCCTCGCTTGACGAGTGTTCGGGTTCGAGTCTCACATCAAACATGAAAAACATTTTTTAAGTATTACATGTGAAATATAAATGCCGAGTTGTTAACAAAATATAATCTATATACATATAATAAAACAGTTACGAAAGAAAAACTGTACATTGAGAATTTTCGAGAAAAAATAAGTGGCTTTTGTTAGAAAAACGTAGCTGATGACAAAAAGTGACTTTTTAGAATTTTTGTCTGTTTGTCTGTTTGTCTGTGTGTATGGTACGGCTTCACGCCTAAACTATTGGATAGATTGAATTGAAATTCAGCAAAAATGTTCTTTGTAAACCAAGGAAGGCTTTAGGCTACATATTATCACGCCGTATGTTATGGGAGGTAAGCAATATTGATTTTAAAAGGTTTTTGTTCGTATGAGATACATACATGCAGCGATGTCGCAGCAAAAATGTTCTTTGTAAACCAAGGAAGGCTTTAGGCTACATATTATCACGCCGTATGTTATGGGAGGTAAGCAAAATTTATTTTAAAAGGTTTTTGTTCGTAAGATACATACATGCAGCGACATCTGTTGAACTAAAATGGTACCAATGACTAAAAATGTGCTCACCACATAAATTTTAAATCGACTAACCGCTGATCGGCTTTAAAAAAATATATTAGGTCGTTACATATGAAATTAGCGTTTTGTCGTACTGACCACTTTGATCTATATATTATATTTAAATAAAAACAAAAGGCCTGAATGACTGACTGACTGACTCATCAACGCGCAGCCCAAAACCTTGGACCTAGAAAGCTGAAATTTTGCACAGAGGTTCCCTTTATAATGTAGACAAGGAATAAAAAAGGAATTTTAGAAATTCAACCCCTAATGGAGTTAAATCGGGGATGGATGTTTGTATTAAAGTCCGTCAGTTTTAAAGTTAGGATCTTCAAATGTTGTGTTTAGGCTGACAATTAAAAATTAATTTATACGTGTCTCAGCGTTTTTCATAATACAACCCCCGAAGGGTTAAAAAGGAGAATGAAGTTGTTTATGGAAAATCGTCAGTTTTAAAGTTAGGATCTTCAAATTTTGAGTTTAGGCTGATTAATAAAAATTAATTGTTCACGTGTCTCAGCGTTTTCCATAATACCACCCCCGAAGGGTTAAAAAGGAGAATGAAGTTGTTTATGGAAAGTCCTTAATTTTCGAAGTAGAACTCACTTAATTTATTATCTAGGCTTATGGTTGGAAGCTAACGCAACGTTGTTTTTAAAAATGTCAACCCCTAAGGGGGTGAAAGATGAAAAGGGGGCTTTATCTGTACAAATAAATAAAATTGAAGTGTCTGTTTGTAATATTAAAACAACCGCATTTTACTACATGCATACGAATGTATACTTATATAGGGTACATATACCAAAACAACATTTTTTTCAATTTTTGTCTGTTGTCTGTTTGTTCCGGCTAATCTCTGGAACGGCGGGACCGATTTTGTCGGAACTTTCACTGGCAGATAGCTGATGAAATAAGGAGTAACTTAGGTTACTTCTATTTTACATAAATCTATTTAATAACCCTTCTTCTGGCGCAGTCGGGTATAAATATATAAAAGAAGAAGAAACTGACTGACTGACTGTGACACACAGCCCAGACCGCTGGGTCTAGTGATTCCAAATTTGGCAAGTAGGTTCCTTATGTGGTCAAGGAGTGCTAAGAAAGGATTTTTCAAAATTTATTTACTCCCTAAGGGGATGAAAAGGGCTCCAAAGTTTGAATGGGGAAACAAGATTAGTTATACTGTTTTATTCGAAACTTAACAGGAGTACTCCTCTCGATAATTGAGTTAACATTTGTGTTTCAGGTTTTTTCAGAATTAAACCCCAAAGAGCCCTCTCTTTGGGGGTTAATTCTGAAAAAACCTGAGTGGGGTGACAAAGTATAAAAATCAAAATATAAAAATCAGCCCAAACCGCTGAGTCTACAGATTCCAAATTAGGTTCCTTATGAGGTTTAAGGGTGCACTAAGAAAGGATTTTTCAAAATACACCCCCTTTGGGCCTGAAACGGGGGTCCAAAATGTACATGGGGAAATAACATTAGTTAGATTATTTTATTCGAAACTTAACAGGAGTACTCCTATCGATAAATGGGTAGAAATATGGGTTTCAGGTTTTTTCAGAATTCAACCCCTAAAGGGGGAAATGGGTTTGGTATTGTTTGTATGGTGTATCGGGTCGGGTGTATTACAAAAACAGCGTTTTTAAGATTTAATGTGGCGGACCTGAAATACCATCATCCCCTGTTGGAGTGCGCTGGGGTTGAAATGTCTCAAAATCAATATGGGTGTCGATTCCGAGATTATCATTGGTGCTGATTACGAATATGGCATTTATTTTTAGATCCAAAAGATGGCGGATACGACTTCTATACAGGATTATTGTTGATTTATTGTGATGATTTTGATAACGATGATGGTAATTGTGATAATGATTGTGATAGTGATTGTGATTGGGGTAGTGATGGTGATGGTTGTTGTGATAACGATGATGGTGATGGTGATTGCGATTGTGACAGTGATAATGATGGTGATAGTGATGGTGATTGTGATAGCGATTGTGATGATTATAATTGTGATGATTATGAAATTTGGCACATAGATAGTTTATAACCTGGATTAACATGAAGGATACTATTTATCCCTTTATTATGATCCCGTGGGACAGTTACCGAACTTCACGCGGGCGAAGCCGCGGGCAACAGCTAGTGTTAAAATATATTCCACAACTAAACGAAGATTCTTTCGTTTTACAATAATTTTCAATCTTAGCGTCGTTATTAAAATATGAGGGTAGATTTGAAACAAAGTGATAAGTTCACTTTGTTTCAAATCTACCTGCATATTTTAACTACTTTACTAGTTCACATAAATTATTCCACTATTCGCTGTTCTTGGTTGGTGAACATAGTTACGAGCGTTTGTGTTATCTTGCTGTTGCTATTTTAGTATTCTTCTGAATTCAATATGCAGGCTAATATTAGAATTGAAGCTAAGGCAAATATTGTGGCCCTATATTCGAATGGCCTTAATATATCTCAAATATCGAATGAAACCAGTTTATGCGTAAGTTTATTTTTTTAAAATTTTATGTGATGATACCTACAAAATATAATGGTAGACCTAAATCGCTTGTTGCAATTGTGTAATATAGACTTTTTTTTTAGAGAGAGACTGTTAGGCGCTGGGTGAAGAGATTTGAGGAAGAAGGTAGCCTGAAGAGTCGTGAGAGGAGCGGAAGACCACCTCTTATTAGCCAGCCTCAGCGACGTTATATGGTAGCTGAATATGAGACGAATGGTTTCAAGACCAAATACGGAATCAGGCAGAATCAGTGTGAATATGTGGGGGTGGATAAGTGCTCAAGGGCCCGGTGAATTAAGTTTTATATCGACGCGAGCCAACAGTGCCAACTATGTGGAAGTGCTGAATGATGTAATGTTGCCTACGGTGCGTAATATCTACCCCGCAGAAGACTTAGAAGAGATAAGTTTTGTGCAAGACAATTGTCCTATTCACCGTGCCAGCATTGTTCGCGAATGGTTTAGCAATCATCCAGAAATTAAAGTTATTCCTTGGCCAGCTCGGTCCCCTGACTTAAACCCTATAGAAAATGTATGTAAATCCTAAACAGGCAGGGTAATTTTATGTCAGGGGACATAGTGACCGTAACTTAAACAAATTAGTATTTATATTATTGTAAAATTGAGGTTAAGTTTCAATCCTCTTTTCATTGAGAAAATGAATAGTTAAATTTAACCTCAATGATGTCAGAATTTTCATAATATCTATATTATGTAACCTTAAATATGTTTTTTAACATTCTATACTACAATAATAACATAAGTAAGTGTAAAGGACTTCTTTTATAAAAAAAATAATAATATTACTTGTTTGTTTCATTTATTATCATTATTGTAATAATAAATTATCTTTATAATATATTTATTATAATATCTATTTGTTCAAAATAACTTACAAAAATAAATTATTAAACATAATTAAATAAAACATAAAAAACCGGTCCATCTTGGATTCGAACTCACATCTATCCCGATCACACTAGCCTCGTTACCGATCTAGCTATTGTTAACTTACGCAAACTTGTCAAAATTTTGCATTACTATGAAAAAAATAATCAGACGGTGATAAAAAGAAGTTACTGATATTGTCATCCTTGTCTAACATTGACCACATCAATATTATTACTCGTAGCGATGCTACACGACATGTTAATTTGTTAGCGTTGGAACATCACTCACACGGATAAATATGCGTATGTGTGTATAGGCGCCGCCGCCCGTATAGCGCAAACGATAATGTGCGTTGCGGTGGAAGTGGAATTTTGACCTTTGACTGTACATACCTATAACGCTATACACAAAGAGATAAGTAAATGATTACTACCTACTAGCAAAGTTTGAAATTTGGCTCTCAAAAGATAGTACCTACCTACCTACTACTAAAGAAATAAAAAGAAAATAGAACCGAGTTGTGACCGAGTTCACTGACGGTCTGCCACTTTGCACCCTAATGCCCTATGTAATTAGATCTAAAACTGGTCGACCGTCAGTGGACTCGGTAGTAGGTACCTAGGTATCTATTTTTGAAAAAATCAAACTAAGTAGGTCAAACACATGGTAATTGTACATGATTTGTATTTTATTTTATTTTTTATTTGCTTTTAATTTATTTTTTTGGTAATATCTTATTTTGTGTTTGATTTTGGATTTTATTTTATTGTTAAATTTCTAACTTATGTAATGTTAACGTAAACTGGAAGAGCGGAAGTACCTAATACAAGTATTTTTTTGCTCAAAAGGTACTTCCTATCATGTGATTGTTAAGTTATAAGTTTAAGAAATAAAAACCTTTTTTATTTTTTAAATTAAGTAATTAAAATTATTTTATAGAAAATATTGTTAGAAAAACCAGTTTTTATTCAATCCTAGATCTCCTACCTCCGCTATTTACAGCAGCAAACCGCTTTACCGCTTTAACTGTCGACATCCAATCATCGAGGCCGTACGCAATTTACACATCGAGCATTAAAATACATGCAGGGATCGTGAATATCGTGATCATGCATTTGTCCTGTGAAAGGCACTTCAGAAACTACGTGGACAGGCCGTATTCAAAATCTGTTTTAATAATAATAATAATTTATTTGCATTAGACATAACGATCCATAACTTAGTTATTAAACATAATTAGGTACTCAAAAAAAAAAAAAACATCTTGGTAATCAAATATTCAGAGACAAAGACACACCACCCAATTCCATTATAACTAGACAAAATAAAATTTAAATGAATTATGGTTTTGTTTAGTTTTTATTTATTTGAGAAATGGTCACGAATAAAATTCCCCAGATTTCGGGTCCTGCCTGGGTGAAAATAAATTCTGCTGTCTGTATGGTAAAAGTGTTTTTTTTTCAGTATGAATGACCTACCAAAAAAACATGTTTAACAAAAATCTCATGTGTAAAATCACAGAAACAAACACAACGTAGGTAGACTAGGTAGGTACTACAAGCTAAAAATAATAGGTACCTACCACCCGTTTTCGCAGTTCTAGGTTACACCCTAATAAATGCCGTAACCAAAGCACTATAACGACTATTCATCGCTCGGCTCGAAATCGAGTTATTTAATTTCAACAGTGCAATAATATTTAGAACTTATATATCGCTTACCGTTAGTGGAAAAGGGCATATATATAAGCACCAGCGCATACGCAATTACTAACTTCGTCGTCGCCATTGCCAATGACAAGTACTTAGATACCTACTTACTGAGCCCAGTCTTGAGAGAAAATCTGTATGAAGCTTTCATACTTGGCCTCATTTGTAAGTTTCGCCTAGCGCACATTATAGATAGGTAAGTACACATTATAGACACTTCGCTATTAGAAAGACGTAGGGACCTCAGTATCTTACTGAGTAGAATGACTTTCAATAATTTGTATTGTACTAATAAATATTTTCTGAAGACGTAGGTATGTATGTATGTATGTACCTACATACAGTATTAGTAAATACTCACATTTTGCTATATTCATGAGATGCTGTGTCGGAATCTTTCGTCCCCCCCCCCCATTTGGAGAGGCCAATGACCTGCAATGGACTAAGTTTGTAGATAGCACTGAAAGAAAGTAAGAAAGTACAAAAAGATGGCTGTTACTCAGATGTTAAAACGTTTTTATGACTGACTTAATTATTGTATAAGAACTTTATAAAAGCAAAATAGGACAGCAAAAATATAGAAATATTAAATCAAATCAAATCAAAATATTTATTTGCTAGAATATGGTCATTAGGGTACATTATGGGTGATGCAGTAAATTGTAGTTTCATCATATCCTGTCATAACATGACGTGCAAATACATTCACAATAACCGATGTTAAAGACTGCGAAAGGGAACCTATCTAAAATGTATTCCCTGAATCCCTGAACGCTTGTCATCATTTTTCAGTAACCAAGAATTACAGTTATGACTTTCCAGGGAAATGGGAAATGTAAATTAAAAATTACCAAGAATTTCCCTAATGTAGCATTTCAGAGAATATGTAAAATTCCTATCCCACACATCATAATTTACGGCTTTCGCACACTATAGTCACGACTGTCTTGAGACAGACTATTTCCCTACTAGTGCGAAAGAGACAGACTATTAATTCCCTTCAGCAATAGTGTGAGACAGTCGTGACTATAGTGTGCGAAATACCTTATTCTTCTGTGAAATTTCTACTACAGAAAAACTTAACTCAATTTTTTCCATTTTCGGAATCGAACCAAAGACATTGAATTAACAGCGATAGTTACAAGACTAGTGAGGAAGGTACCGAAAAACACGACTCATTTTCACAGAAGTCTTGTTCCGATTGCAAACTTTCACAAGTAATATTACAAACTAAACTATTTAAAGTTTGACAAGGTTGGCCAATAGCTGGGTAATTCTTTTGACAATTAGTTGAGCTAACCATGCAATAGGTGCAAGAGTTTGGGTCAGTTATGGAAAAGTGCTAAAGCAGTGGTATCTGCCTCGGGTTATGAGCTGTAGGGATGTGGGTTCGAACCCAAGCAGGCACGTTATTTCGTGTAATTCATTTCTTTACCTCTCAAAACCGTTTGTTGCCCGTGGCACAGAACCACAGGCTTTTCAATGTTGGGATTATGATTTATGTACCAATCCCGAGTCTAACGGGGGTAAAAAAACCTTCCCGTGGCACTACTGGATCGCTTGGTAGTTCTACGGTTTTTTTTTACCCGTGTTACTACTGGTTGTAATACTGGTAACACGGGCAACAAACGCTCAAAACTGAGCACGCGGCATCGTGAACAGACTGGCATCATATCGTATAATCTAAAAATTGTAATTCACGTGGCATCTACCAACCGGCACTTTAGTAAGTTTCGGTCTTCTCTCTCTCATAGAGAGCTGGTCAGTATGGTTGCAGTGTACGCATTGAGAAAAAAAAACCGACTTCAAAAAACACAAAAAAGTGAAAAATAACTTTAGCTTCAGAAGACGGTGACCTTTGTTTGATTGATTTAGTGTTTTTGTCACCGACTTCTGAAGCTAAAGTTATTTTTCACTTTTTTGTGTTTTTTGAAGTCGGTTTTATTTTTTGCAAAAAAGTTTTTTATTTTTCCATTTTTAGTTGTTCCCAAACAAATACTTGCCATGAATTTCTTTGACATTGTTAAAAATACATGTCATGGTATATGCGTAATAGGCGTATCCCCAATATATGGAACAACATACCATGTTTTTTTTTTCGGATGGGAAATCAAATTACGGGTCCCGCTCTGGGCGGAGCGGAAGGGAGTGTCAGACTTTTACTGACTAACCATGTTCCTTCTTAGCCCTTTGTGTTCCAGGGCCGTAGTATCTCTTTACAACAGTCCCTTTTGCTGACATCTCTTTGAGGCGTGCGCGGAACACGAACGCGCTAACTTAACATACCTAACTGTCGAAATCTGGGTGTATTGTACACATCTGTGTACCCCCTCAGAGCATAGGGGCGTGATGTTACGACATGATATTGGATAAACAATAAACATCCAATCGATTGCAACATTCACGGCAGATTTGCCGTCTATTTTTGAAGAGTTCCATTGTATATCTCCGAAGATCAGCACCAGATGTTAATAAAATTTAAATGGGACCACACGGGAAGCACTAGCTTTCAAATAAAAAAAGAATTATCAAAATCAGTTTACCCAGTCGAAAGTTCTGAGGTAACAAACACAAAAAAAAAAAAAAAAAAATACAGACGAATTGAGAACCTCCTCTTTTTGGAAGTCGGTTGAAAAGAGAAAAAAATAGCAAAAAAAGTGTAGGCCGTTTGTCCACCGCCGCCGTCACCGGACTGTCACCGAGAACGAGATTATTTCGGGCCGAGTTTATATGGATATATAGGATGACGGTACTCGGGTGACGGACTTGCGGTGGACACGCGGCTATAGTAGTCTACTACGTTCCGGTGACGGCGGCGGTGGACAAACGGCCTTTTCGCAAATCGGGGCGACAAAAAAAGAGAAAAATTTAGTAAAAAAGTGTTATTTTCGCAAATCGTTTATTTTCTCGATTCTATAGTGTAAAACATCTAAATATAAAGCTAAAAGTGTCTTGGTGTTTTTTGTCTCCGACTAACCGTTTGTCGTAAAAACGATGTCGAAGGGATTCCGTTCACTCCGATCACCTATATGTTAGGTTAGGTTAGAAGTTCTCACGAGTGAGAGTGCCGCGGCAGCGGCCGGGGAGCGCTACCTCAAAATTGGTCGTAGTAAAAAAACCGGCCAAGTGCGAGTCGGACTCGCGTACGAAGGGTTCCGTACCAATTATTATAAAAAAATCACGTTTGTTGTATGGGAGCCCCCCTTAAATATTAATTTTATTCTGTTTTTTGTATTTGTTGTTATAGCGGCAACAGAAATACATCATCTGTGAAAATTTCAACTGTCTAGCTGTCACGGTTCATGAGACTGGTGACAGACAGACGGACAGATGGACAGACAGCGAAGTCTTAGTAATAGGGTTCCGTTTTTACCCTTTGGGTACGGAACCCTAAAAATAGTGCCCCGTTTCGTATCCTCTGACCATCAGGCCCCAGCCATAGAAAGAGGCTAACTGATTGTCATTAAAATAAGTACCTTCTATTGTATCAATCCTTGCACTTATGCTGTTCAATACAGCAGCGAAAAAAAAAAGGAAGATTATGGAGGGCTTATACCTCCATAATTTTCCTCTAGCTTTTTAGTTACCTACCAAGCTATTGGTAGGTAACGGTAAGGTAAAGGTTAAATGACGTAAATAGCAAAAAATAAACTAGGTATTTTATGTTATAAAAGGATACTTAATTAAAAAGATCGGAAATAATTATATTTAATTGTTCTAAACTCTGATATCCACACGATACGTACCTACACGTGACACCAAAGCACATTAAGAGATTTTAAAAAATTGTGTAAAAAATAAGTGTGAATAAATATTTTTGTTAGATTTTTTTTATGAAAAGTTATTAATTTATATTAGTTATTTAATACTCCTCACGTTTTACAGGCAGTACAGTGTTTTCTTTTATCAATAATTATTTCTTGAAGATGGTTTTCCTTACTATTTTTTTCTTAACTCACACAGTCCATTCACAGTTGCTGTAATTTTATATCTTATAGGTACTTTAATTTAGTAAAGTTCTAAAGCCTTCAAGCCACCAAAAAGAAGCACAAATCGTATTGAGATTCCGCAGGGGTCAAGTGTCAAAAGGGCAGAGCAGTCACAAATAAGATGGCTGACCGTGACCTAAACATCTTATTGACAAGCACGGAACTCGGAACCATGCGAAAGGTGGCCTAGCCGTGAAAGGTGATCATTTATTTTGATAGCTCATTTGTAAGCTGTAGGCATCGTATTATCTTATAAAATACTTGCAGGGTTTCAGTAAGTACCTAAAGGATGATTAAAAACTTCAACAATGTTTTAATTAGTATTGAAAACAATATACAAACTTAATAAACTGATTTATCGATCTTCATAAAAAAAATCATATCACGTTATTTTAATTTATGAAAACATAATGAAAACAAGAAGTTTTTGTATGAAAACATTTCCCTCATCATATACACACAACCGCATCAAAAGAACCCCCATCATCATATTTTGAACAATGACTTCACGATTGAAACAAAAAATAAAACACCTCCAAAATCGTTCCCAAAAATATGAGATTGAATTCTCATCCGCATAATTATAGGTGCTGACATCTGTTCGATGTTCCACACAAGGTCTCGTTTACCATTTATCAACTTAACGGTTAATGCATCGGAAGCGGCATTTCTTCCCCGATGCAGGTAAATGTTGGGGACAATAGCTTAACAGGTCTACTTACCAACTTTCTGCGTACGCGCAGCAGTGTTGTTCGAGACTCGAGAGTCGGTAGCGCGCGCCACAACCGTGCGCACGCGGATAACGATTCATCGACGAATAAAACTTCACTGTGCATTCTATTCTACAGTTTATTACAACTTGAATTAAATTGACGTGATATTTTAAAATGTAAGTATTTGTGATGGGACTGTATTATTTGTTTAATTCTGTATGTTTATTTAGAACACGCGTGTTTCATAGATCCGCGTATAGATTGCAGTTTTCACTTGTAACTAACGATCAGTCGATCTCACTTAGGAATAAGATTGAGTACACTTTAACTTTTGAAGTTATTTTTTTAATGAATAGAAGAGAAAATATTAATACACACATACAATAAAACCGTGAATTTAACTAACCGCAACATTGTGTTAGTTTCTCTTTACACACTAAGAATTAATATTTGCGTAAAACTGATTATAAAATTATGTATTAAAAAAATACTAGATGATTTGTGTGTCAAATATTAAATAAAGAAAAAATCCTACTAATTGATAATTTGAACCGATTAACAATGATTTCGACATCACATTAGGTACGGCGGTGCATTCTTAATTGATAGTTCAATATAACTTATAACGATCTTTGACACCTTTTAGGAGCGCTTGCGCATATGATTGCTTCACTGCTACATTCTGATGCAGTTAATGTTTATCGATCGATAACTATAATTCCCTTTTTATTAATATTGTTTGTTGGTATATATTTTCTGTATATTAACCAACAAATAATATAGGCTTTAATATATATAACATAGGCAAATAATTATATATTATAATTATAGGCAAATATATAATATAGGCAAATAATATATAAGCTTTTAGTTATTAACTTGCCTTGTCAATTGGTCAAATCTTGCAACTGAATTTCAAACCAGTCCAACCGATTATCATCCCCAACCGATTGAGCTAAAATTTTGCACACATCTTTGGCATAAAAATGTATTATCACCAGAAGGTGACTTATTGGTGACTTATATATAACTTGATTCTGCCAGGATCGTCTACTCACACGCCTACGTTTTCTTGTATCGTTCAATTCAATTTTCATAGCTAAACCTAACTATCTTCTTTTCATTATATTATATTTTATTATAAGTTTAATTTATTATTATAACTTCTGGGACACAAGTCTCATCTATGTGGAAGGGGGTATTTTTGCAACGCGTCACTAAGTTCTAGTAACTCTTAAGTCCTAGGTATACGTATATATATACAGCCGGGCAAAGGGTTCGTTTAATTTCTTCTAATTCCAATGAACTCCAGGGTATTTATGACGAAAGTCAACCAAATCACAACAAATAAAAACTTACGGAATTCTCAATTTTAATATATTTGTAGGTAAATCATATTTTATAATTGATTATTTATGTAGTTTAGGTTGGTACCTATTGAATTAAGCAAGCAATGGCTTAGATCGCCTATCAAAAATCTGATAAATTAGATAATCCCTGATATTTAATGCTCTGATAGTGGCACTTTAGCCTTTACTGTTGGAACTTTATTTCAATTTTTATATTGTTAGAGATGAGTCTCTTCTTATTCTAACCAGTACCGTAAAATGGGGCTATTTGGGAGGACCCTTCGATAACTCCGTTGGTGTATAGTAGAAGTTATTTTACAAACTCTAGCAACACTTTGATTGGCTGCTACTGAGAAATTCCTGGAAAAACCCAATAACATGACGAGAGGTGTTTTACACCCTTTATATACCAAAGTATATAAAATACACCTCTTAACGAAGCCGAAAGGCACTTGTTCTCCTCGTCATTGCGATCATTTTTTTTTTCTGTTCTTCACCATACCTGGGAACCTCCTAGTTACGGAGATATTGGGGGTCAAAGTTCCAACTTTTTGACAAGTTTTTTTTTAAATACCATTTACACAGTTTTGAATGTAAGATTTTTATTTTAAACACCTCCACGACCCCCGAACTATTCAATCCATCCATCAGCACAATCCCAATTTATTTGGTGTCAAAAATTTAAATCTTTTTTGTTACGGTAGATTATATTATGTTTTCTGCTTCTTTTTAAATTATTTATTTAAAAATATAAATTTAGAATATAAGACAATAATAGTTCAATTGTTTTAAAGTACAATTTAAAAAAATAAACCAGCTTATGCTAGTGATCACAAACTTTTTTTGATGTGTGTAAGTACATAATACAAAAAAAGGTTATATAAGGTTATAAAGGGTGTAAAACACCTCTTAACGACGCCGAAAGAAACTTGTTCTCCTCGTCATTGCGATCATTTTTTTGTTCTACACCATACCTGGGAACCTTCTAGTTACGGAGATATTGGGGGTCAAAGTTCCAACTTTTTCACGAGTTTTTTTTTAATACAAGTTTTTAATGTAAGATTTTTACTTAAAACACCTCCACGACCTCTGTACTATTCAATCCATCCATCAATCAGCACACTGTTTTGAGTGCGTTACATTGAGTTCTACCACAAAACATGATTTTTCACACCAAAAAAAAAGTCGTTTCCCAGCAATAATTTTTGCGTAAAGTTACTTAGTTTGATGTACAGAATGTTTGGTCGACGGCTTCGTGATGAGGTCTTTTACACCCTGTATGATACCAAATACCTAGCCCCAAAAACCCAATTAGCCCCGTTTTACAGTACCTTATGTACATTCAATTAAATAATTAATTAAATACGCAGCATCGTCAGCATTCTTCTGTCCTTATTCAAATTTATTTGGTGTCGGCGCAGCATATATTCTTCTAGACTTCTCTATTACCATTCCATTCTTCAAGTTCACGCACTCCATCCATCGTTTCTTTGGTCGTCGTACTCTTATACCCATCTACATTCTTACTCATAAATATGCAGGATACGATGAAATAGAATATAAATATAATCAAATTATCAGTCAAATGCAGAACTTCCTTCTACTAGATCAAAATGGTCCATTGACATGACCTTGAGCTATCAATACATAGTGACTGGGAAGTGTTACGCATACCGAGCTACAGTTTAGAAAGTCTAGTCAGTGCGCCGACTTATTGTTCTGTTCCTTCCGTTGATTACTTCACTAGTTCGGCGAGCCGTTAAAAATTGGTATACTGAATTGAATCTAGGACAGGCTGTGACAAGGACCACTTATAGATGTACAAAGACGTTTGTGGATGTTGGGAACTTGAAGTTGATGTCTTTAAGTATTGTCAATAACCACGGTTGCGGGACAGTTCGAAAGAGATACCGTGGCCCCGGAACACAAAGAGCGATGAAGGAACATGGATGAGTTTTAGTCAGTAAAAGTCTGACACTCCCTCCTGCTCAGATTTGATGATTTCCCATCCGAAAAAAAAAAGGTATCGACAATAATCTATATTTATTTTTTACCTTAGAATGACTGTCTCGTTAAAAAAAGCAATATCTGCCTAGCCTTTTCCCATGTTGGGGTCAGATTCCAGTCTAACCGGATGCACCAGTATTAGTATTTTACTTGGAGAGACTGCCTATCTGACCTCCACAACCCAATTAGTATCTACTGTGTACTACGCACATCCCCTGGTAAGACTGGTTGTCTGACTTTCGGGCCACTGACTACCTTACGACTGTCAAAGATCAACAATTGACAGTCGGGACCTACGGCTTAACGTGCTTTCCGAGGCACGAAGGAAACTCCAAACCCATCCACGGACTAACCTAGGCAAGCTCGGTGGCGGTCCAACTTATAACATCAACTATTTGCAAGTCAAGATCGGTCCAGCCGTTTCGGAGATTAGCCGAAACAAACAAACAGACAGACAAACATGGGCGTGCGCCACGAAGAGGCAATTAGGCAAAGCCTACCCTACGAACTGGGGCAATATTATTATAACTAATGAATTATGTAATAAAATAACACTTTGTACAAAATATTAAAAACTCCTGTTCGAATACTTATAGCAATTTTTCGCGCCCGTGTTACGTAACTAACACTGTACTGGAAGTTGCCACGAAGCTCGACGCTCACCCGTCGGACGCATCTTATAGGCAAACCCTCCACTAGCCTAGAACCCATTGATAAATTTACGCACACAGCGGCACGTTGGTGCATATTTTCGTGTGTATGAACCGCACACATGTATAGACTGCAGCCATTTTTGGGCGGTAACTCCTTCGAGTGTAGCTGGGCTGTGATTGGCTGCTAGCTACAACACAAGGCCAGGATTCAAGGTGGATGTTCTTTAGCCCGCGAAATTCAAATTTCCTTACGTTTTTTGCAATTTGCAGGCCAGTGCTAGGTTGTACGTTGATTAAAATAATGATTACTGGGCATTATTGGCGCGTACCTATTATTATTATAATAATTAATAATATTATTGTGATTATATTTTTCTTCATGGGTGTCGTTTTTGTGGTTTTTGGGGTTGGTGATAATGAAAATGAGATCAAAATGAAAATCCAAGATGGCGCCGACGAAAACTTTCAGTTTTTTCTTCATGAGTGTCGTTTTCGAAGTTTTTGGTGTAGTTAATAATGAAAATGAGGTCAAAATGAAAATCCAAGATGGCGCTGACGAATTTTTTTTTTGCTGTTATTATTTCGTGGCCTACCCACCGTGGAAGACACCTGCACGCCACTGCAGACAAAAATTTAAAAAAAAAAGTGGTTTTGTTTTAAGTGTCATACTTATACATTTTCATAAAACATTTAGTAAAAAGCTGTTATTTTTATATTACAAACAGATAATTCAATTTTATTTATTTGTATAGATTAAATCAGAATTCGCCTAACGTTATAAACAACTTGTGTTCATTATTTAACCTAAGATTTATGGCTGTAATTTTTTAGATTTATCAAGCTTTGTTCTGAACATTTTTGTCACAATATACTTGTAGACATGGATTTACATGAATAAGTTAGTACAAGAGAGGTCAATTGGCTTTTGTGTCATACCCGATTTTGTAAAATTGCCGTTGTCATAAATGATAAATTATGTAGTAATTACAAAACATAACACTCCTTTTTTTTTAAATAGTTGATATCACAAAAACACGCCTGTAATCCTGTACCTAATAAGTAGGTAGTATATACCCACATTTCGCCAGTTATGTTAAAGTCCCATGTAATGTCCATGCCTAGCCTAAATAAAAATTATTAACCAAGTATTGCCCGCGGCTTCGCCCACTAGTCGCGCCCGTGGTGATCGAAAAAGATTTTCTCACGTGGACGTTCTACCGCGATGAAAAGTACCCTACGTCCTAAAGATCCTTCATTGTCACTAGTACCCATTAACAGTTCCGTGATGGAACTAGTGTTGTTTTTTATAATCACTAGTTCCATTTTGAAAGAATCTGATAATAATGTTGATTTTTTTTAATAACTTTTTCCACTAGTAAGATTAACAGTTCCATGATGGAACTACTATTGTTTTGGGGGCCTAAAATGGCTGCTTTCGCAGAATCATAATAGGAAAGTAATATGACAAATTGACAATTCATAATATTGTCTGTGTCTATGACCATAAAGGCCATTTTAAGATTTTTAACGTGATTCATATTTTGATTCTGATAAAGCAGCCATTTTAGGCCCCAGAGTGCCCGACTGCTGGTTGTCTGCAGACACCGGACTGATATTTCAGTACATTATCTGAGGCCTAAAAAATAACAACCGCTCGGAGCAATCCTCAGGTTAAGCCGTGCTTGGCTAGATTGGCCTGTGGATGGGTTTTTTTTCCTCTGTGCCCCGGAAACCACGCCAAGCGGTTTGTCCCGGCTATAATTTGTAGATCTTTGACAGTCGTTACAGCAGGTAGTCAGTGGCCAGAAAACCCGCCTGTTACCAGTGCCAACTGGATTTTGAAGGTCATATATGCCTCTAAGACCTTCAAAACCCAGTCGCTCCATGTAAAATACTGGTATTTCAGCTGCATTCGGTTAGACTGGAAGCCGATCCCAACATATGTAGTTGGGCAAATGATGATCTGTCAAAAGTCCGCTGTCGCCTGTCTTCGGTTCCGTAAGCACTCCGGTACGATCAGTTTGACCAAAACCAGTTCATCATCTATCCCTGCGTCAAATTTCATCCAAATCCGTGCAGCCGAAAACAAATACCTACCTAGTTACCTTTTTTTTTGAGTGGGAATATCCTCATGACTATGTCAGACCCTAACCGACTAAAAACCCACAGTTTCTAATAATTACGTACAGTTAGTGTGGAAGTAGGTATGTATGGATTAAGACGAGGGCCTAGAAGAAGACAGATTCCAAGTTCTCTCACGTTTTTACCAGGGACGCAATTAAAATAAATTGATATTAAGTTTTTGGATTATCATATTAATGATTTTTATCTCGCGTAGCTTAGGCTCGGTGCAAACGGGCCACCAACCACAGCCACCGGTGACTGTCGCGCGCTACCGCGAGTCGCCGACACTGCTGTAGCGAGTGGCCGCCACCGACCACACGTGTGCGGCGTTCCTACAAAATCTATGAAACAGCGTGTGAACTGCTTGTCGCTGTCTACCGGTGGCTGTGGTTGGTGGCCCGTTTGTACCGAGCCTTAGATAAAAAACTTTGACGCATCAGCAAATAGACAAAGCTAGGAAGTATATAAAAGTCACACATAAATTAAATGCTGTGTTATATAAACTCAAACATGAATACTAATTATGCATAAGTAGGTACCGAATGGTCAATATTAAAGATGGAAGAACGAATTCTCGGCTGGATTATTCTATAACTGTAACAGAATGAAACTATTTTGAAAATATCTATTATTTAAATGCTTGTCATGGTTTTCTTAAATCCCAATCAAAGTGAAGCTAAATATCTACTTCGGGTTAACCTAATCCCAACTGATCGTCTTAGCGAAGCTAGGGCTAGGTATATAGGCAGAACTATATAGAACAGGCAGAAATATATAGGCCTCTACTATAAAGGGTGTAAAACACCTCTTAACGAAGCCGAAAGGTACTTGTTCTCCTCGTCATTGCGATATTTTTTTTGTTCTACACCATACCTGGGAACCTTCTAGTTATATTGGGCGTCAAAGTTCCAACTTATTGACAAGTTTTTTTTTTAAATACAAGTTTTTAATGTAAGATTTTTTTACTTTAAACACCTCCACGACCCCCATACTATTCAATCCATCCATCAGCACAATGTTTTGAGTGCGTTACATTGAGTTCTACCACACAAAAAGTCGTTTCCCAGCAATATTTTTTGCGTAGGGTTACTTAGTTTAATATACAGAATGCTTGGTTGACGGCTTCGTGATGAGGTCTTTTACACCCTGTATAGGCAGAACTCGGAAGTACAACCAGAAAATAGAGAAAAAAAAGATTAATCTGAACTGAAACTAATCTCCAGGTTACAACATTCAAAGCTGATCTCCCTCTTCCTCTATCGTTTCAATACAAATTCAGTTACATAATTCTGCTTGATACCTCATGTAAGAAAATAGAATTATGTTAGCAATTTGGTAAATTCGGCAGGGATATTTGTTCTGGATGTTGTGTATGCACGTGTACCTAACACGTGGCAGCTATTTAAAAACTAACATCGAATCATGTTGATGCCCCATAACCATATAAACATTTGATAATAAGTAATCAAATATTCTAATACCTGCCTGCGCTCAGTAGCACTTCTTTCTCAGTAGCAGCCCGCATTAGAGGTTTGTGCCCAGTTGATGGCATTAGGCCCGCTTTCATGGGACGTAAACACAACTGGAAAGTGAAAAGTGAAGTGAGTGTTTGTGAAGTGGAAGTGTTGGTTCCTAATCCTTCGAGGATACCTAGGTTTTAGTTGAATACTATTCAAACCACACATAGCTACACACATATAAGTAGCATACTTTGGGTTTATCACCCAAAGTGGGAAATTCTAAACAATGCATATCTTCAAACCAAATCAGATGTTTCTTAGTACCTCCGCTTCTTCAAATGTCGCACGAAATGACGCAAAACCGTCATCAACAAACAATCCTTCTGTTGGTCTACCATCCGGTATGTAGTTGAGAAAACACTGGCGGGTTTCGCAAGGAGCCTAGCCTTACTAGCTTGACCAACTTGCTAAGCAATTCGATTGCTTCACGGTCCCTATACTATATCTACTGTACCGTACCGTAGTAAACTTGCTTCACTTGCAATTTATCTCCTTCCAAATGTGTTGAGGTATGTGACTTAGAAGTTTATTGCGTTAAAATGTTTGGTACATTTACTTACGTACATTTTTCATGTAGCTTAGAGCAGATAGACAGTATAGTCGCCCCATTTGTTAAAGAACGGGTAGGTAAGCTGTTGGACCGGAAACCGTTGAAGTCAGCTTCTAGTCTGGGTTCTGCATCCATAATCGGGAAAAGGCTAGGCAGATGATGATTTGTCCCTTGTTGTTACTTTTCAGTTCAGCACAGATCAGAATCGATAGAAAATATCTTAATGTTTGGCCTGATGATCAATGGTGTCGATTCTGTTGTGCACAAACTAAACTTAATTTAGGCTATTGCTATCTTTTACCAAAAGGCAATGCGAGTAAAGGACGGCTATAGCTATGAACTAAGTTAGAAATGTCAAACTAGTTTATGCCTTGCGCTTCACAGTGTTTTTAGTCAACATGATTTTACGTGCACCCTTCATTTGTATGGAAATATGTAGTGTAGTGTAGTATATGTATAGTGTCAACTAAATTTGACAGCTCTAAATTACGTCCGTCTCTTTCTCGTTTGATTAGAGAGAAAAAGATAGCAATAGCCTAAATTAAGTTTAGTTTGTGCACAACAGAATCGACACCAATGACTGTTTCTTCAATTAAAACGCGTAGTCAGAGGTAATCTGCCTTAAATCTCGAGCAGTGACTAGTCAGCAAGTATCGTGATCAAATGCTCATTAATTTCTTCTCTGTCATAGACCTTTGCCCCTACAATCGCACATTCACAGGCAGGATAGTAAGTACAATTCTAAGTACCTTGGTCTTTGAACAGCACTCGCGCGTAGAAGGTATTAGTAAATATTGCGTTAGCCCTCAATGCCACTACCTTTAACAGTAGGTAAATGGCGATAAATAAATATCTATATACTTACCTAAATACCTATTTACGTGTGCATCCTTCTGTAAGCTTCAAGGCTTTACTTTACGAAATCATTGAATTATCTTTAAAATCAACGTTCATTACAATAGACGAAAAACAGGCGTACTTTGACGCCAGTACATCAAGCCACCCAAAATTGACAAATTTTCCCAACCAACCTTTAACCTAAATGCTTTAGCGTTAAGTTGAAAATCTATTAAAGCAAGACAGCTTGATTTGCTGGTGTCTGCTGTACCTATGTGCCACCAACCAGGCTCAAATTCTGACACCGGCTGCTGAGAAATTCCTGATGAAAAACCCGATAACACTGCCCCACCCGAGAATTTAATCCAGGAACATTATGCTTACCAGTACCGCTTACGATCACTAAACCAACGAGCCAGTCTTTATAATCAAGTAGTTTAGTCCATGGAAATCGTACCCTCTATGGGGGGTTGCCATGCATCAAATAAGTTAGTTCTGATTTTTTTATGTTGGCTTAGATGTAATGGGGGCTATCGCGTGTGAATTTGCCACTAGAGGCGCTTGTGTAGACTGAGGTCCTCCAAAATGTCAGATGTCATAGAGTGTTCGCGCATTGCGTGCTTTTATATCACCTAATTATACTAATACTCACGATTGTGTTCTAGATTGAGCCCATTCCTGATTAATTACGACTTGAAGATTTTAAGTCAACATAAGATCTTAATATTGTTAGTACTTGGAGGTAGAATGATTTTTAAATGTTTCATGCTTGCTAATTTTAGGAAGAATATTGTAAATATATATCTAAAGCTTACACAGTGTTGTTATACGTAATAAAATAAACTTTTTTACGAAGTTATTGGTGCTTTAAAGTATTAAACAGAATTATTGACAGGACCTTACTCGACAGTGCGCCATCTGGTGAGCTCAAAAACGATACCCCCCATTAAGTAGTTAAGTCAAATCCAATTTTTTGACCTCCGAAACCCTCCGTATCATTATTAAATTTTTGAAAAATTATTAATTTTTCGTACTTTTTTTTGGTTTTTGACATTTTTTTCCACAAAGGACCTTTACTACGGTAAAAGTCATTAAGAAAGTTTTTAAGAAGACTAAATTTGCAACAAAATGAAAGCAATTTGGTTATGTTAGACCAAATAGCTTCTAAGATACAGCTGCTTTGGGAGGCTTTTGGAGGTCGAAAAATAGGATTTGATATAACTACTTCATCACATAGCATAGGTGCAACATATAAAAATCAAAACTACGAGTACCTTATTTCATGTAAGGCAAAATGTACCAATTCCATGGACTAGCTAAGTTATTGCTAGGTATAGAGAAAAGTGGTTAAGTAATTTGAATAAATAAATAGTGAAAAGTTATTGGTTCGTCGCCCAACTGTAACTTAGTTTTCTATTTTCAATTAGCATTCTTACGTGTGCGTTAGAATAGGAAAATGCTACGCCCTTGCATTTCTAAGGCTTATTGCCATCTTTACTTTCATTATCTAGTCACTAGTCGCTATGCGTTATTGCTAACCATTCTCTGACTGCTTCGTTGGTCTTTTGGTTCTGAGAAAAGTACTTATACGTAGATTCCATTCTTGATTGATTGATTCGAGCAGTATTATTGCATATTTAACACACATACATTAACAATGACATTTTTTGACAATAACATTTTTATTTTGCATGAATAACTTACCTTTAGATAAGGAGCTCATGGCTAAATAATAACAGCCGCTCAGGTCGATCTTTAGATTAAGTCGTGCTTACTTATGCTGGTCTGTGGATGGGTGACCTGCACCCTTACATACCGAGTTTCCTCCGTGCCTCGGAATGCACGTTAAGCTGTTGGTCCCGGCTGTCATTTGTAGATCTTTGAAAGTCGTTACAGGTAGTCATGGAGTGGCCCAAAAAATCTGACAACCAGTTTTACCAGTGGTATCGTATAGTACATAACTGGGTTGTGGAGATCAGATAGGCAGTCGCTCTATGTAAAATACTGGTATTAAGCTGCATCCGGTTAGACTGGAAGCCGACCCCAGCATACTTGGGAAAGGCTGGACAGTTGATGATAAACTTACCTTTAGTTAGGCTCTCGTTTCCGCTTAAGAGCGTAAACCATGTTATTTACTTTCCAAATTACCATGATTATATTAAGGTGAATGGTCTGGGTGTCGCATAAGGCGACTAATGTCTGAGGCAGAATACCTTGCGCCTCCGTAGACCAGAGAATGGGCAGCAGCGTTTTCTGTTAGTCTTTCATCACTGCGATCTCCAATCCGCCTGCCAAGCGTGGAGATTACGGCAAATTCCTCCCACCATGGGAGAGGCTTATGTCCAGCAGTGGACGTTATGGGCTGTTGTTGTTGTTGTTGAATGCTCCAGGGTAGCCCACGAAATTTAAATTTTCTTACGATTATTGCAATTTGCAGGCCAGTGTAGAATTATAATCATGAAAACCATCAATACAACCCTCCAAGTTCATAAAGGTGTAGAAATGACTTTTTCTGTTTTTTGGTTCCTACACCTTTATGAACTTGGAGGGTTGTGTTGATGATTATAATTCTGTAATTACATACATCATAAAGCCGCGAATAAAGTTTTAATCAATAGGTATACAACCTAGCACTGGCCTCCAAATTGCAAAAAACGTAAAAACAAATAATTTCGCGGGCTACCTACCCTGACGCTTTCACCTTAATGTTCATCATTAGAGCTTTTATCTTGTCTCACCCTTCAGGAATTTTCTAATGATTTCTCATTAGCAACAACATGTAGTTTTAAGACCATTATACAGTCAAAATTTAAAGTAAAGGTGCCTGCTTATTTAGAATCTTAGACCCCTTTTTTTCTTGGGGAAGAATTTCCTTCATTTCTTCGTACGGTACCTACAAAAATACAGTATACCATATACTAACCTAACTAAATATATAAATTGTATACATGTACTGAAAGAGTAATGCCTTGCGTACATACGTCGGCCTTGAAAATTTGGTTCAACGGAGGACATAATATTGTAAAAAAAAATCTGTAATTCGCAAGGAAAAATAGTATGCACTTATTACAAGCAGGTATATTTAGTAGTACGTATATTACTAAAATAAAAACTACATAATGAGTGCACATAAACCCACTATAGAGTTCTTTGGGGTCACCTCCACGAGCGAGAGAATCGCGGCGATTCAACGTATTTCTATACGAAAATATCGCCGCGATTCTCTCGCTCTTGCAGACGGCCCAAAAGACAGTGTATAGAAAAACGTGGCAAGGACGATAATATCGCCGCGATTCTCTCGCTCGTGGAGGCGACCACTTAGAAATAGCTAACAAGTACTTAAATAATAATTATGCTTAGGTATTTTGCCACGGATCATGAGTATCTTGCCCATCACTTCCCTGCTGTCGTAAAAGACTTACAAATTACCTATTAGAAAAGTATGCAATTATCAATTACCTACCTATCTACTATAATAGGTAAAGTCGCCCGTCGTTATAATTGCTTTATCATTTTTAACAGCACCAATATCATGATTGTGACTGCCTCGTTAGTCCAGTGGTCGCAACTCGCAAGCGTGACTGCTGAGCATAAGGACCTGGGTTCGATTCCCAGGTCGGCCAAAGTGTTATTGGGTTTTTCTTTCAGTTATTTCTCAGTAGCAGCCACGGAGTCTGGAATTGCGCCCGGTTGATGGCAGTAGGCTCGTACCCTATTACGTGGGACCTAAAGATAAATTTACTGTGACGATATCGAGGGGATGTCAACACCAAAATGCGCGCACACTGTCTATTTGTACCTATCGGAGTAAACGAGAGCGCGAGAGTTAGGAATGCTTCGACCAGCCCGCGAAATTCAAATTTTCTTACGTTTTTGGCAAATTGCAAGCCAGTGCAAGGTTGTTATACCTATGTTGATTAAAATATTGGACGCGATTGTAAGACGTATGTAGTTACAGAATTATAATCATCAAAACCATCAATACAACCCTCCAAGTTCATAAAGGTCTAGCAATGACTTTGACCTTGAAAAAATCGTTTCTCGACCTTTATGAACTTGGAGGGTTGTATTGATGGTTTTTATGATTATAATTCTGTAACTACATACGTCTTACAATCGCGTCCAATATTTTAATCAACATACAACCTAGCACTGGCCTGCAATTTGCCAAAAACGTAAGAAAATTTGAATTTCGCGGGCTACCCTGGAGCATCAGCCTTAAGGGACACACAATAGAGAAGAGTGTAGAGTGGCAGAAGAAAGAGAAGACCTATACCCAACAGTGGGCGATTCCAGGCTGAAAAGAGACCTTGCCGTTTTTATGACTTGCAAAAGACTTTCAACCTTAGGGTGATATAACTATAAGGGCGAATTTACATATTTAAATAGATTCACATCGTGCATCTCACGTGCATTTCAAACGCATGAATGAGAGAACATGATTATCTAAGTACTCAATCTAGTTAAGTATCACTTAGTAGGTAGCTCGATAGGGGCCAATATGTTTCGATATTAATTTGCTCATACTAACAGCTGATAGAGATTAATCAATAAAATGTGAATCATTAATGTAGCTTTGTGTACATACCTATGTATTTACACAATGTTTATATTATGATAACATCTGCACACGTGTAGGAATGCTCTTTGTTTGAAATATATTAAAAACCGATTATTGGCTATCCAAAGTGCAATCGCATTTTTTTGTCATTTTTAACAACGGTAGAATTTCTATCCGCTATCCGTCTGATACCTGCCAAAGCCCTGTAGTTATGCAGGTAATTTTTCAAATTCGTGATAGGAACTATTGTAGTTGTTCCGAGTAGTAATTTTAAACTACTATTAATACTATGACGATTGCGTTCAATGTTCACAGGTTAAATTATTGTGGCATTATTTTGCATCCATAACAAGAATTATCGCAAGCTGTGCCATATAAATTATTTCATAGATATGAAGACTATATAGCGTAAAAAACATATTGCCATTTTTTTTTTGTTTTTGGTAACGCTAAAGCAAAATATCCTTCTGCATTGTTAAACATAACCAACATCACAACTTTGTTAATTTCGAGAAAAACTGTCAGCGGTTACTAGATTACGAAGGAGGAGCTCGTGGCTAAATAATAACAGCCGCTCGGGTCGATCTTTAGGTTAAGCCGTGGTTGCCTAGGTTGGTCTGTGGATGGGTAACCACCCATTACATACTGAGTTTCCTCCGTACCTCGAAAAGCACGTTGAACCGTTGGTCCCGGCTGTCATTTGTAGATCTTTGATAATCGTTACAGGTAGTCATGCAGTGACCCAAAAAGTCTGACAACCAAGTCTTACCAAGGCATACAGTATTACCCAGTGCTAACTGGGTTGTGGAGGTCAGATGGGCAGTCGCTCCATGTAAAATACTGGTATTCAGCTGCATCCGATAAAACTGGAAGCCGACCCCAACATATTTAGGAAAAGGCTCGGCAGATGATGGTGACTAGATTACAAAGTTTATTTACCACAATTGAAAAAAAAAATGTGATTAGTTTTATTTTGTATCTATCTTATCTGTAACATGACATAGTAACAATTATCTTCAGTGCTACAATCTTCCACCTGTAATTACTATGACAGGTATAAATACAATATTAATGCGGATCATCTAAGTAATAGATCAGATATGTTTTTCTAGAACATTTTGCATAATACAAGTATCCTAGGGGTTTTCCCGCTACTTTAGTCACGTGGCGATTGGAAAATTAATACTCAAACTTTAACATAGTACAAATAGTGTTACATAACATAACATAACATCACTTCTGTAATCCCCGAAGTGTTAGGTGGAGGTGTTAGTACCTAATAGTACACACCCTCATTTTGCCAATTAATTTATGTTTGTTTCGCCATAATAATAGGGAGCGAGCCTAGTGCCAAAAATCGAGCACAAATACAGACTCCGTGGCTGCTACTGAGAAATTCCTGATGGAAAAACCCAATAACACTTTGCCCGACCTGGGAATCGAACCCAGGACCTCACGCTTAGCAGTCTCACTTGCGTCCACCAGACCAACGACGCTTTATAGTCTACTTGTGTGGTTGGTGACACGGTAATAGAAGACACTAATCTATAAAAAAAAAAAAACACTATATTTTAGGTAACCTTGGTTCTCTTGCGGATGTCTTCATTTCTGATTCGATCGCGCAAGGAAACTCCGAGCATAGCCCTCTCCATTGCCCTTTGGGTGACTTTAAGCCTTCTGATGAGGCCCATTGTAAGCGACCACGTTTCGGTCCCGTATGTAATCACTGGCAACACACACTGGTCATAGACTTTCGTCTTGAGACACTGCGGTAGGTTGGACGAGAAGATACCGCGCAACTTCCCGAACGACGTAGCCCGAAGAATTGCCAAACTTAAGTGGCAGTGGGCAGGGCACATTGCTCGCAGAACGGATGGCCGATGGGGCCGAAAAGTTCTGGAGTGGCGACCGCGAACCGGAAGACGTTGCGTTGGAAGGCCTCCCACTAGGTGGACCGATGACCTGGTGAAGGCTGCGGGAATCCGCTGGATGCGAGTCGCACGTGACCGTTCAATGTGGCGACACTTGGGGGAGGCCTATGTCCAGCAGTGGACGTCATTCGGCTGAAATGATGATGATGATGATGATGATGATGATATTTTAGGCCCGAAAAGCCGATTTTTTTTTTAATTAA
Organism: Xestia xanthographa; assembly: GCA_905147715.2. Classification (NCBI taxonomy): domain Eukaryota; kingdom Metazoa; phylum Arthropoda; class Insecta; order Lepidoptera; family Noctuidae; genus Xestia; species Xestia xanthographa. The sequence continues at coordinate 11,025,545 of LR990653.1, read as the reverse complement.
TTGCCAAATTCGATTTTTAGTTGCATTGAAATCAATAAATAGTTAAGTAATTGAGTTGAATAAACAGTGACGTCGCAGTTGGCTTTTGCAATACAAAATCTATGATCTTTTTTTATCACTCTAAACAAAGCCTATTAACATCAGAAATAGCAAACTCTAATATTTTTTTTGATATCTATAAAAAATACTAAGTTATAAGCATTTGAAACTGCTGGTTAGACAGAGAGATCCGATACAACGAATGACGTCATTCGCTATATCGACCTACAAAATCCATACAAAATTCCGTTTATCTAGAAAGAGATAGAAACAAAAGTTTAAATGGTTATTACTTTTGTGTTGTTTGGCCGATTTATGTCTTATTTTCGCTTTTTGTCATTATTTTGATAGTAATTTAACATTCCGTATCGAAATAAAAAAAAAGAAAATGTATGCATATTCCCTATTGATTGGTGTCTCATCTACCTCATTGTAGGTACAATTTTGCTTGAAGTTCATGCCAGAGGTACGTACTACAGGCCACCGACAATGATGTAAACTGTAATTAATATCAGTACAGTTAATCGTAAGGAAATCCGAACCTTGAGGTTGCGCGTCCGTTGTGGGTAGATCGTAGCTTCATTATGTATAGTATTTACACATAGGTATATGTGAAGACATTGTATTTACTCAGTAATTAATTATGATTGTGTGATTAATAAATAGGTGTGCTTACCTGCTCATACTTCAAACCCTGATGTGGTTTATGTAAATCTACTAGTAACGTAGGCTGAAGAATGGAATGGCATACGCATGTATGGCATAATAGAATACCATTCCATTCTGGATGCATATCCAGCATCAGGAATTCTGGATTTTACTATTCATATATTTCATTAATGATATAAAAATAAGTAGACAACTATACTAATATTATAAAGAGGAAAGATTTGTATGTAACGAATGAACTTAAAAATTACTGGACCGATTTGAAAAATTCTTTCAGCAATGGATAGCTACATTATCAGCGAGTAACATAGGCTTATAAAGCATATTTTATCCCCGTAGTCTCACGGGAACGGGAACCACGCAGGTGAAATCGCGTGACGTTCGCTAGTGTAATTTAATTTATAACACATTTGCTCGTAAAGGGTCTCTTATTTCACCCATTTCAATATCGTAATGTATCTCATTACGTACTTGTGCAGAAATGTAATGTACAACGCACGGTTTATCAAGATGCTCCGTCAAAAAGGAACGGTACTTTTTTAAATCTTAGCAAAGAGTTTTTATGTCAGAAAAGTGGTCAACATTTTATGAATAAAATTATCTGTGGGAGATGAAATATAATAAACTAGCTGACGTCTCGCGGTTTCACCCGCGTAGTTCCCGTTCCCGTGGGAGTAGGGGAATAAAATATAGCCTATAGCACTCACGAATAATGTAGCTTTCTACCAGTGAAACAATTTTTAAAATTGGTTCATTACTTCCGGAGATTACCCCCTACATACAAACTTACAAACTTACAAACATACAAACTTACAAACAAATGTTACCTCTTTATAATATTAGTATAGATAAACATTTAATTATTTAATTTAATTAATCTTGACAATAAATTACAACCATTTAGCTGTAACAAAAACACAAAAATATTAATTTACTTTATTAGTAATAGTGGCTGTTTTTTTTTGTCTTTGCCTTAAAAAAAAAGCTAATTTGTGAACAAGTAAAAGATTTATTCGCTTAAGAAAGTCCGAGTTTTATTTATTTCCTCGCAAATATGTTATAAAACGTCGTATGACATACGTACGCTTTGATAATTACAGCCTCTGCTTCATTACAGCCCTCGCCTACGGCTCGAGCTAGCAATATCGCCTGAGCTGTAATTTTCAACTTACCGCACTTATATCATAATGTACTATTAAGGGCCGATTTTTCAATGGTCAGTTAATTCGCCAGATAGCTAACAGTTCATTAAATTTAACTGAGATTTTAACGAACGACTAGAGAGTTTCAATTTTTCAAAGCTTTGCTAACGTCCAGTTAGTTAGCTGACCGATTTTTGTGACTAGCTTCACACTACATCTGCGAGAGCGAGACGCGCTTATGTACGTTTACAGATTTTAGAAAGAGATGCACAACTTTCAATGTAATGGCAGCGGTTGTCATAATAACACGGGAATCATAACCTTAAACCTTGTCGGCTTGTCTCCGTGTTAATATTTTCTACCTTTTTCGTGTTACCTTGTTAATATTTCTTACCTGTTTATGGTATTGGTGATTTAACTTCCAATGATCGCTAATAAAACTTGCACAGTACTTTTTTTCGAGACGAAATCTCCTGTGAAATTTCTTATCGTCCCCTATAAACATAATATTATCGGGTCTCTTACAAATGTTTGACAGAAAAAAGGTTCTTTACAGTTCTCACTTTATAAACAACAATGCATAATAAAGAAATTTGACTATACAATGAGTTTGATATGTGTCTAGTTTTTCATTGGATTTTACTAGAATGCCGCTTAAAAAAATATTCTCATAAACTGATCAGCGCCATATATTGAAATATATACTAAAGCGTCGTGACAAACGTCAGTGGAAAATTCTTCATCGTTTCATCGTCAATAGAATCAAAAATATCCGTATGATCCATAATACCACATATATAACCTACAAACACTGACTCGCGTTATGACGATACGTCAAATATCTCGTCAGTTAACGTGCTAACTGAGCTGTAAAGGGCCAGTTAAGTTACATCGCTAGTTAGAGAGCTTAACTGGCCGTTAGACCCTATCTGTCAATTGAAAAATTGAGAATCTTGGTAACTGTGGAATTAATCCTATCTCGTCGTTTAACTGACCATTGAAAAATCGGCCCTAAATATTACATGGAGGAGCTAGCTTCTAAATAATAACAACCGCACGGGTCGAATACGTGTGTCGAGGTCGGTCTGTCCATTTCATATCTTATCATGCTTCAGGATCTTCCAATCGACCTGTTTTTGGTTGAGAATTAAGGTATGAAATAGTCGTTGTTTTAACCCAGAAAAAATAAATGATGATTTTTAAAATAAGTGTGTATTCTTTTTATTATAATAAATTAAAAACCACTCATTTCGTACTATTCGGGCCGCATTGGCCGACGTAACAACCACTTTGTAGTGCAAGCTGATTAGAACTTTATTCTAACAGAATTTCAAACGAAGTTTGAACCACCACAAATAGAGTTGCTAATTTTAGGGTTAGAAGGGCCTTAAGCCGTTGGTTCCAGTTTCCAGTTCAGCTGTCAATTGAAGCCAAGTGCAGTTGCTCTATGGTTAGACGGGAAGCCGGCCCCAAAATATTTGGGAAAAGCAAGGCGAACAATGATGTTTATCTGAGGCATGTTATCTTATACACGTTTACAGGCCACGCACCATCTCTTTCCGTTGATATTGTATTGTAAGAGACAACAAACTGAATTCGGCAAAACACAAACTAGCTACTTACTTACTCAATAAAAAAAACAGGCCAATTGCGAGTCGGATTTGCGCATGAAGGGTTCCCCGTACCATCTTAGTATCTCGCTTTAATTTTTTTTAACAATGTTTGTTATAGCGGCAACAGAAATACACATTCTGTGAAAATTTTAGCTGTCTGCCTATTACGCATGATGAGATACAGCCCTCTGACAAACAGACGGACGGACGGACAGCGAAGGCTTAGATAATAGGGTCCCATTGGTTACGCTTCGGGTACGGAACCCTAAAAATCAGTAGGTTACTTATAAGATGATTTTAGAAAGTTATTTATAGCTGTTGGCTAAATAATAACAGCCGCTCGGATCGATCGTTAGGTTAAGCGGTGCTTGCCTAGGTTGGTGTGTGGATGGGTGACCACCCATTACATACCGAATTTCCTCCGTGCCTCGTTACAGCACGTTAAGCCGTTGGTCCCGGCTGTCATTTGTAGATCTTTGACAGTCGTTAGGTAGTCAGAGGCCCACAAAAGTCTGACGAGTCTTACCAAGGGGTATCGTATTACCCGGTACTAACTGGGTTGTGGAGGTCAGATAGGCAGTCGCTCCATGTAAAATACTAGTATTCAGCTGCATCCGGTTAGACTGGAAGCCGACCCCAACATAGTTGGGGCATTCTAGGCAGATGATGATTTATAGCTGTTAGAAATGTTAGAATTGTTTTAAGAATAATTAGTAATGGGTATTTCACAAGATAATTATTACGAAACAGACAGAAAACGATCGATAACAGATAATTCCACCTAAATGTTTACTAAGCAGTGTTATCAAAATGACTCGTTTTATCGTTAGGTGAGATTTATCATCACGTATGTATATTGCACAAAGACTTTATTAATAATGTTAATAATTACATCTAATTAGCTGATATTAATGTGCAAGAAATGTAAATATTCCATCGAATGATTATCAGCACAAGAAAATATTAGTGAAAACTTTGACTTCTTTCATTATAGTATAATATTCAATAAAAAAAGTCAATAAAACAAACAAGTCACCGACTTCCAAAAGTTAAGGTATTTTAGACCTAGTGTTTTTTTGGAAGCCGGTTTTTTTTTTTCAAAAAAGTTTTTAACTTTAAAATACAAATATTTGTGTAATCATAATAAAGTTAAAAAAATACAAACGAATTAAGAACCTCCTCCTGTTTTTGTAGGATGATGAAAAATAAAAAAACCGAGTCTGCATTCATTGTTTTAGGGAATGGACGTCGAACACCCATACTAAGTAAAATGATTTCAATGAAGTATAAAATACTAAATTAATATTAATAAGACTTGTATAAGGCACGAACTGCTTGCATCGGAACACGCACGTGCACTTTCTTCTAAGAGAAAGTCCGTACTTTTTCGATAGTCGATATCAAACAACAGTTGAACTTTGAGCATGCCGGCCGACGCTCGATACTTCGTAACAAAGTACCAAACGCGTGTAGTATCTTTTATTTGATAATGGTACTATCTGAAACTAACGTTAGCGTAACTCAGTATGTTATCGAATGCACGTAAAGTAACATTATAAAATGATTGGATCTATTATTGCTCTATACATTTCGTGTTTCAATGCGACAGTGAATTTTTTCACCCGTTTGGTTTTGATTTTGCTGACGGCGTGGGTGTATCATGCCTTCGTTTTCGCTGAAGTTTTCTTAAATAGTTATAAATTAGTTTATCCGCCGTATTTAGCTAAGCCTTTGGCAAATATACTAAGTGTAGTTTCCAGTGTAGTGAGTTATTTCATAAGGATTTCTGTTATACAGGTAAGCATGACCTAATGATTATTATGTTCGAACGAACGAGTTTGCAAACGCATTTTCCACACGCTATGGACCGAATGTATTTTTATATTAGCGTTTGTCTTTTGTCGTATAAATAAGTTTACATCTAAGCACAAAATAATTGATCATACCAATGTAAAAAATGTGGAAAATACAAAACTGAGGCTAAATACACACTTTTAATTAGGTAAATTATTATTAATTTAAATAAGCTTATAGCTAAATAAAACCGGTGATGGAATAAAAACAGCTGATGTGTATCAGTCTAAGAAATGTTCACAGAATTGTTATAAATTAAACAGGTGTTAATTACTGGCCATTTTTAGGGTTCCGTAGTCAACTAGGAACCCTTATAGTTTCGCCATGTCTGTCCGTCCGTCCTCGCTTAATCTCTGTGACCGTTAGCACTAGAAAGCTGAAATTTGGTACCAATATGTATATCAATCACGCCGACAAAGTGGTAAAATAAAAATTGGAAAAAAATGTTTTATTAGGGTAGCCCCCCTATATGTAAAGTGGGAAGTGATTTTTTTTTATTTCAGCCCTAACGTGTGATATATTGTTGGAAAGGTATTTAAAAATGAATAAGGGTTTCCTAAAATCATATTTTGATAATGTTAATAATTTCGGAAATAATCGCTCCAAAAGTAAAAAACAATGTGTCCCCCCCCCTCTAACTTTTGGACCATAAGTTTAGAAAATATGAAAAAAATCTGAAAAGTAGAACTTCATAAGGACTTTCTAGGAAAATCATTTTGAACTTGATGGAAATAACAGTTTTTGTACAAAAAAGACAAAAAATTGTACTTACAAAATAATTTCTGGACTAAGTTTGTAGTATATTCGTATATGCACAATGACGTATTATATATAGACACGTCATGAACCAACATCGCGGCGCTTAAAAACGGCGAAAATACTAGAACTACTTATAAGCGTGAAGAAAGAGAAAGAAAATATGACACCGAACGGCGGGATGCCTGTTGCGAGAGGGAGATAAATATACATCTTCAGTCACGTCACAGGATTTATTAAATTATAAACAAACGTAGCGTCGCGCGACAGGTTGGTACGTAACTAAGCGCGATGTGGCCAATTGGCTTCATTTCATGTTGTCATTTTAGAGTGCGGACAACGTATCTATAGTTTATATATCATTGTATATGCAAGCATTTTACATAATGGATACCCACCTTTAAACTCATAAGTGGGAACACTTATTGTGACGGACGGGAAACTACGGAACCCTACACTGAGCGTGGCCCGACACGCTCTTGGCCGGTTTTTATATACTTAAAAGCTTATAATATTGCAACTGGTTTTGGTTGATGGAAATAACAACTTAGGTATTTAGATGTAAGCATATAAAAAATAAATTAATGAAATAATAAAGGGTGTAAAAACTCTACGAAGCCGAAAGGCACTTGTTTTTCACGTCATTACGATCTTTTTTTTTTCAATACACTTCCTCGAAAACGGCTTCATAACGCACTACGATTAGGTTCAACATGCAATGTATTTCACACACGTGCGTTTTCTTAATTTTCCCGCACGTGTGTGGAAAAAAAATCAACAGGTAACGTACACTTAAACGAAGTTCAAATCGGTTCAATGCCCAGTCGGAGGTGAATGTTTATTTTTTTACACGAACACGAATTAAAATTATTATTGCGCCACACCCTGTATAGATGATCGCGACTGACTTCCCCGGAAGGGTACTGCAGTGTATCTATTAATAGATATGGTAACACTGTCTCCCAGCCACAAGTAGTCAGGTAGCTGTCACTAATGACAACTGTCAGTCACCACAAATGGCGGGAAGTTGGAAGGTGAAGGTACCCTGGACTGGGGCTTGGTGGGAGCTTGTGATATAGTTAGTGATTTTTTTAAGTAACAACCAGTTAGCTCTGCTACAAGTGAATACTACATGTATGCAGACGATAGCTATAATATAGTAGGAATACCACCTTCGCTGCTACTCCTATGTAACACCAAACACGAACCAGCCAACACAATGGTTGAATAGGCCGATGGGACATTTTACGATGTAACTTGTTCTGAACCTACACTTCTTTTGGGTTGGGTTTAGAAACAGTCACCTGAATTTGAAGATTCTATCACTGTGGGGGAGTCAAGGGGGTTGATCTGAAGCGCCCCCAGGTGATTAAAGCTGTCGGAGGAAAAAAAAAATTACGTACGTAACGAGGCACTGAGAAAAAAACAAAAATTTAGCAAAAAAGTGTAATTTACGCAAATTGTTTATTTTATCGATTCTATCGTCTAAATTCTAAAACACCTAAATATAAGGCTAAAAGTGGCTTGGTGTAATTTGTCTCCGACTAACCGTTTGTCGTAAAAACGATGTCGAAGGGATTCCGTTCACTCCGATCATATAAGTTAGGTTAGGTTAGAACTGTGACCAACTACGCGCGAGCCGAGTGAGCGGAGCGAGCGGTGCCGGTGACTATACATCCCCCCCCATCCCCCCACCCTCCATCCCCTATTTAGGCGACTCGTTTCTAAACCTTTTTTTTTTTTTGATGGGAAATCACCGATTTCTAAACCTTACCCCTTCTTTTGTTTCCAGACAATCATGATGAACGGGTTCATGCGAAGATTCCTCCGGTTCCTAGTGTCACTGCTGGCCATCATAGTCCTGCCTTTGACCTATCTCCTGAACATCAGGAGGAACAAGAAATGTCCGCCTGCCATGAATCCCTTGCTGTTTAAGTCCGCTACTTCGTTAGCTGCGATGATCAGGACTAGACAGGTAGGATACGTTTTTTTGTATCTTTTAATCTTTTGAATGTCATTGTCACATCTACGTGACAAGCAAGCGCGTGCCCTGAACGCCAACGATACAAATATGTGACAAAAAATGCGGTGCACTATATCGCGAAATAAACAATTGAATCGTTTTGGAGTACCTATTTTTTTTGTGGGTATTTGCGGGGAAATTGTGTCTGGGCACGCGCGTGCGTTCAAAAGTTTAAACAGGTTGGTAAACGGGCTGATGGCCTGCTTTGTAGAAACTGGTTACCTATTGCTAGTACCTAATCTACTTGCATCTCAAACTTGGCAATGCTATGTGAAGTGACACGCTGCAGAGACGTTACGCAAACTCCCAATCAAAGCGAAGTTGTTTGAAAATACAAAAATTGAAACTTGTAAAGTAGAATAGGTATTATAAACAAATTATTGTAAATTATCATTCACAAGTTAAACCGAAAATAACTTCTGAATGCAATAACTCACAGGAAGCTTAAAATGTCACGATAAAAACTTCGTTCTTCCGTCGATAAAGTTTAAAAGCCTATTAAAAAGAAAGGTTTTAACATTGAAACGAAAAGGTTAATTTGAACTTCGGAGTAGCCGTGACCCTCTCATCTTACGGCTTTATCTGGGGGCTTACCACAACCTCTTAAAGCAGTATTATCTAATCTTTTAGAGGTTCATCAATCAAAATCACGTATCGCTATGTTCATACACACTAATTTCCGAAACCATCCAACCGATTTCAATGAAATTTTGTGAATGTGTATGGTTGGTTCTAGCTTGAAAGATAGGATTTGCGAAGCAAAGACACTCGCTAACTACGTACAGATTGTTTTTCATTGAGTTTTTGCCACCAACTTCCGAAAATAAAGTTAATTAATTTTGTTTTTTAAGAAGTCTGGTTTTTTGCAAAAATGTTTTTTTTTTTACACTTTTTAGTTGTTGTTTCCGACACAAATTCTTGTCATGCATTAGTTTTACATTGTAACTAGAAGTTATTATGGGATCATCACTGTCATCAACATAGACCAAGGACAAAACATCCTATATGTCATAAACTTCATAAGCCAAGTTAATGAAATTCATATGGGATCACCGCGCGGGCCCAGTAATTACGGAGTAATCGTACAGTCACGAGTGCCAATATGTAAACACTTAACAACTTTCAAAAGTGTTTTTCTCCTACTGTTCTGATTAAATTTTAATGTTGTTACGAACATAGTATTATAATATTTTTATGAAAAAGATCCTGTCTCCAAGTTACAATCGTTATTTCTCACGAAAATTGCTTTTAAGTTTTGGATAGTGTATACATATTGGTGGTCGTGACTGTACACTTTAGAAGAAAAACACATAACCTCCTCCTTTTTTGAAGTCGTATAAAAAGAGATGGTGGTACAGTCCCCATACTGACATTGGCCATCTTAACTGACTTGGGCTGGTACCAACCAAGCAGAGCAGGTTGCATAGCCGTCCGCATTCTTGTCTCGCAGTATGTCTGATAGATAGGTGAATTAATCATATGAGTCTGCAGGTTTTCAAGATAAATATAGTTGACGTTTTTATTGCTGCATTTACATTTTATTGGATTAATATGTTTAAAATTTAATAAGTATTCGGTGCTACAAATGACAACGACGTAGTAGAAAACTGGCCACGTGCGAGTCAGACTCGCACACAGGGTTCCGTACTAACGCACAATATTTGACGCTACTACGTATATTTTTCTTGCATGAGGATCCCTTATGATTTTTAACTTTATTTCCTTTATTTATTCTTTCAACACATTTTTGTCATTTTTAATAAATTAATATTTTCCTTAAAAAACAGATTATAAAATGTAACTTTATTTTTTATTAAGTATTTGTTGTTATCACGACTATAGTAATACACGCTGTGTTTCTACTCGTAATGTTAGAAAAATACAGCCTTGCGACAGTGACAGACGGACGAACAGACATCGGAGCCTTATAATAATAGGGTTCCCTTTGAGTACGAAACCCTAAAAACTATCAGCAAGCCATGACCTTATAAATGAGATTACTTATCTCATGCCTCGGCGCAAACGGGCCACCGACCACAGCCACCGGTGACAGCCGCGCGCTACCGCGAGTGGCCGACACTGCTGTAGCGAGTGGCCGCCACCGGCCACACGTGTGCGGCGAGTTTCAACAAAATGTATGAAAAAGCGTGTGAATTGCGCCGAGCCCTAAGGCTACGCGCAAACGGGCCACCGACCACAGCCACCGGTGTTAGTCGCGCACCACGTCCTCTGGTATCGCGCAAACGAAGGTGGTCAGTGGCTGCCCCAACTGGTCGATGGCCGCCACTAGTAATCGGTGGCCGCTACAATTCGTAACACTCTCCTGCCCGCTTAGCATGAACGCCGTAGAAACGAAAGAAAATCGACAATTTTTTTGTTCATTTGTCATTGAATCGACAATATGACAGATGAACAAAAGATTTGTCGATTCTCTTTCGTTTCTACGGCGTTTATGCTAAGCGGGCTGCTGTAAAGTCTTACGATGGATTCCGAGACGGAAGGTTTGATCGCGCTCCTAATAATAATTAGTGGCGAGTGTCGGCGTTTTAGAGTAGCGAGTGGCCGCTACCTTTGGCTTGTCGCGGACTCTGAGTCGTGAGTGGACGCCGCTCGCTACACGTGTGCGGCGATTCCATACAAAACGTTTTAGAAAGTATGTAAACAGCTTGTCGTCGGCCACCAGTGGCTGTGGAAAGTGGCCCGTTTGCACGGAGCCTAAGTGTCGTATTTGGTGTACATAATAAAGAGTAATAATATATATAATATAATAATAATATATAATAAAGAGTAATACATAATAAAGAGTATTCTATCTATTCATAATATTTATATCTATCTGTCTATGGGACCCACGAAACAGAAGACCTAATTCACATAATAAACCACTTAGAAAACATAATAATGAAACATTTGAATCTATAATAATAGGAAAACATTAAAATAAAGTTCAAACCTGTTTTTTACTTGAATTGTGTATTCTTTTTTTGCTAGCTAAGTTACACTAAATTACGAATCCATTAGTAATCTTGGTGATTCGCCTTGTCTTAAGTTGTTAGAATAAAAGCAATGATAGTGGTGTCGATTCTGTTGTACACAAACTAAACGTAATTTAGGCTATTGCTATCTTTTTCTCTCTAATAAAATGAGAAAGAGACGGACGTAATTTAGAGCTGTCAAATTTAGTTGGAACTAATATTTCCATACAAATGAAGGGTGTACGTAAAAACATGTCGACTAAAAACACGGTGAAGCGCAAGCCATAAACTAGTTTGACATCTCTAACTTAGTTCATAGCTATAGCCGTCCTTTTGTCGTACTCCCTTTTAGTAAAAGATAGCAATAGCCTAAATTAAGTTTAGTTTGTGCACAACAGAATCGACACCACTAAAATATATTCCGAGTCAGACCCACTTCAGAAATAGACAAGAAATTTTTTATTAAAGACATGTTCAATTTATCTTTCAGATCACGTCAGAGCAAGTTGTAGAAGCTTACATAGAGAGATGCAAGGAAGCAAACCCATACTTAAACGCTATAGTCGAGCCAAGATACGATGCTGCGCTCAGAGAAGCTAGGGGCATCGACAAGATGATAGTATCGACTGATAGGACGCCTGAAGATCTGGAGAAAGAGTATCCGTTGTTGGGCGTTCCTATGACGGTTAAGGAGAGCATTGCTGTTGAAGGTGAGGGGAATTTGGACGAATTTATTTTAAGTATGGTGTTGGTTCTGTATGGTGTCGGACGTAAAGAATAGCACCATCCCATATCTTTCCGTGGGTGTCGTAAGAGGCGACTAAAGGACTTACCTGAGAATGGGCAGCAGCATTCTCTGTGCTTTTGTAACAACCGCACTGCGATCGCCAACCCGCCTGCCAAGCGTGGCGATTATGGCAGAAACCCCCCTTTGAGGGAGGCCCAACTCCAGCAGTGGACGTCTTTCGGCTGAAATGATGATGATGATGATGACTTTAAGTAGAACAGGCCACCTCTATTGCTTCCTTGGCTGGTTGCAAACGCTGCTGCTTAACTTAAGACGGTACCCCGAGCAAAATTAGCAACTCTATTAGTGGTGGTTCAAACTTCGTTTGAAATACTGTTAGAATAAAGTTCTAATCAGCTTGCACTACGAAATGGTTGTTACGTCATTCACTGCAGGCCGAATTGTGCGAAATAAGTGGTTGTTATTCTTTATAAAATCAAATTTACTTCTTTTGGAGAAAATAAAACGACAATTATGTTCATTATTAAATTGCCTATCCATTAGTATAAGTAGCAAATCAAAATAATGGTTACTTTACGAGGAGTAGCATTTTATAAATCATTATTTCTCATTGCTGTGGTTTCGTTGTGAGGGTATTTATTAAACATTAAGCAACATAAAAAAATATATGAAACAACAGTTTTGGAGTCAAGAATATGTAGTAATTTAATGTATTTTTTATTAGTTGGTATTTCTTTTGGATAAAGAGGAGTAGGCTCCAAAAAACTGCTCGCTCAAGGTCATTTGCTCGGGGAGCCGCCATGGTTTCGAAATACTGGTCAGGCAAAGTGTTATTAGGTTTATTCATTAGGATTTTCTAAGTTGCAGCTCGGAGTCTGATGGCAATAGAGTCTCCCCATATTACCATTGTATAGATATGTATTGTTCTGTATGGTGAATTGGTGACGGACGTAAAGATAATATTTAGAGAATCTGCTATTTTGAGAATCTAATATTATGCGAATAAAGGAAGAGTAGCACCATCCCATATCTTCCCGTGGGTGTCTTAAGAGGCGGCTGCGGGACTTACCAGAGAATGGGCAGCAGCGTTCTCTGTGCTTTTGTAACAACCGTACTGCGATCGCCAACCCGCCTGCCAAGCGTGGCGATTATGGCAAAAACCACCCTTTGGGCGGCCCATGTCCAGCAGTGGACGTCTTTCGGCTGAAATGATGTTGATATTACCATTATCTTCAAGTTTTCATATTCACAGTTGTATCATCTGGAGAGTGGTGAGAGGAGGAAGTTGGTTTTTACTTAATTTTTTTCATAACATTATTATATTAACGAAATTTTATTGTTGATTGAATACATACGAACCGGTAAATTGCATCGATTTAAACCGTCATAATCGATGCAAATGAATTATTATAATCTGCTTAATTCCATTATTATTGAACAATATAATTTATAAATACTTTTGACTGCACTTCATTTAACCGTCTATGTTGGACTTTAATTTAGTAATTCATAATTATTGCTATTTAATTTACCCGTTGATACTTTATCGAGTGCAAATAACAATTGTACTTACCTACTACTTACATTGCCGAACAAGAAGCAAAAATTGCTTTTAACTTTTTGCCATCGCCCTTTCTTTCGGCTACAGTTACTTTTCATTTGTAACTAGTATTCGTAATTTTAATAATGTTGGCATACTATTTATTTAAGTAATTTAAATTTATATAGAACCATTACAAAAAAGAAAAGTTTACATATCTAATAATGCTACAGACTATGCATTAATTAATGTAATTTTTACGACTCCCAACAATGGCAGCCTTTTTATCCGCAGGTTAACTTTTTATTTTTTTACATTAATCAAAACATTATACATTTCTGAGGATCAACAAGCACATTATTTAAAAAATCTGTTAGATATGTCATATTTCGTCAATCTTTCTTGTTAGCACCTTCATCAATATTGAATTTATCCTTCATTTTCCCGGGTTAATGATCTCTTTTCAGAGGTGCAGTAACCCCTACTTTATAAACTTGTGACCCTAATTTGGGTCGAGCTTTGGCCAATGCATTTTCTATCTCCAATCATTGGGGCTAAATTGGATCAGTTGGAAAATTAATGAGGTTGAGGCTAATTAGTCATCTTCTGGGGCCTCAAAAAAGATGCCTGATAGCTGTTCCTTATCTCCCTGGAGAGGCTAATTAGTCATCTTCTGGGGCCTCAAAAAAGATGCCTGATCGCTGATCCTTCACCCTGGACCTCTCCAGGGTGAAGGATCAGCGATCAGGCATCAAAATTAATGAGGTTGGGGCTAATTAATCATCTTCGGGGGCCTCAAAAAAGATGCCTGATCGCTGTTCCTTATCTCCCTGGAGAGGCTAATTAGTTGTCTTCTGGGGCCTCAAAAAAGATGTCTGATCGCTGTTCCTTATCTCCCTGGAGAGGCTAATTAGTTATCTTCTGGGGCCTCAAAAAAGATGCCTGATCGCTGTTCCTTATCTCCCTGGAGAGGCTAATTAGTCATCTTCGGGGGCCTCAAAAAAGATGCCTGATCGCTGTTCCTTATCTCCCTGGAGAGGCTAATTAGTTGTCTTCTGGGGCCTCAAAAAAGATGTCTGATCGCTGTTCCTTATCTCCCTGGAGAGGCTAATTAGTTATCTTCTGGGGCCTCAAAAAAGATGCCTGATCGCTGTTCCTTATCTCCCTGGGGAGGCTAATTAGTCATCTTCTGGGGCCTCAAAAAAGATGCCTGATCGCTGTTCCTTGCTTGTTTATATGGGTATGGGTTAACTTGACACGTTCGTTCCACATCGCAGAGCTCATGCTTCGCTTTCCATCGTAAGACATCGAGGTCAAGAGCAGGGCCATTCATTGATAAAATAAAATGGGCACTGGTGTATTCTTGAATAAAACATCTTTTCTGTATTCGATCGCATCAATTACACTACAACAATAATATAATTTGTATACAACTCTTAAAACTAGTACAATAGCAATAACCCACTATCCATTGAGCATATCAAAACCTTCGATGTAATAAACAAACAATTAAAATTCCAGGCATGAGCAACGACTGTGGTACGGTGTACCCATATAGGAATCCTGCGAAGAGAGACGCAGCCGTGATAAGGCTCGCCAGGGCTGCTGGGGCGATTCCAATCGCTGTGACGAATACACCACAGCTTTGTATGAACTGGGAGACTTACAACAACGTTATCGGTATTACGACGAACCCGTATGATCAGAAGCGGACCACTGGTGGATCTTCTGGAGGAGAAGTAAGTTTTGCAAGAGATTTTTGAAGAAGTTTCAATCACTACTGCTGAGCATTAAGGTCTTGGGATCAATTCCCAGGTCACGCAAAGAGTTACACATTATTGGGTATTTACATCAGGAATTTCTCAATAGCAGCCACTTTTAAACATTTAACAAAATTCATAATTTACCGCCATTGTTATCGCAAGAGCTAACTCTCCAAAGTGCCGGTCAAAACCAACTTAACGCAATAGTCACGACTTTTTTACGTAATAAATTCACTCAAGTGTGCAATTTCATTTAAGTAGGTAGTAAGTCTTACTAAGTACTTGCTAAGTGGTACGACATCAGAAAATATGACAAGTCACAAAAGTAAGTCACATTTGGATGATGTCATCAACAGCAAAATTAGCTCAAATGTGGTATCATTTGTAAATTCAAGAAAAACCCTCTAGCGCTACGTAAACCAATAGTCGTACGATTCTAATAATTTTAGCCATACAGACCTACACTTAATAAAGCGGTTTAGTAATTCCTGTTTAAACCACAAGCTATAATTGACACATTGATGCTTACAATACAATAGTTAGGTACGTAGGTAAAACCTATTTCATTTGTAACACGAAAATGAGTATAAGCACTCAGAATAGGTACCTACTCAGATGTACACTTCAGAACGAGGGGATCGGACTGAGGACTAGCTGTTGACAGCGGGCTTTGACAAATATTTTAGTACTTACATTATCTGTCAATGTCCGATTGTCTGGTATCCGCAGTCCTACTGGACTTTGATCACAACTTAAGATAGCCTCCATCCCCGACCTCTATTAGTGTCAGCTAGCATAGGGTACCTTTTTTTTCGGATGGGAAATCATCAAATGACTGACTCTGCTCTGGGCGGAGCAGGAGGGAGTGTCAGACTTTTAGTGACTAAAACCCATCCATGTTCCTTCTTTGCCCTTTGTGTTCCGGAGCCACCGTATCTCTTTCTAACAGTCCCGCAGCCCTGGTAGGCGTCGGCCCTTGCGGACTCCCCTTCCTTATGCTGACTCTCTTTGAGGCGCGCGTGGAACACGAACGCGCCGTCGACACGGCCTGTCGTCATGAGACGGACGGACGGCGAGCTAGCCCATAGCTCTCCGTCCACAGGCCCTACGCCTACGCCTAGTTAAAATATTTCTCTTTATTTTCAGTCGGCGTTGATCTCAGCAGCAGCATCCATCATTGGCGTAGGATCAGACATTGCTGGATCACTCCGACTGCCTCCCATGTTCACTGGAATCTTTGGACACAAACCTACACCCAGACTCCTCTCCGTTGAAGGTCAGAAGTTAGAAATATCATAATATGGTCTAGATGACGACATACAGTGTTCACCGCTTGATAATCTCCACGGTTTTTCTTGGGATTCATGGGACAATTACCTGATGAATGCCGCGGAAATCCACTAGATGCGAGAAGCACAGGCACAGACTGTGTCATCAGCACCTGGACGGTGGACCTCTCTTGGCTGATTTGATGATAATAAGGCAATGCATCAGCCAAGAGCATTCTTACGATATGCAAAGCAAATGATACCGTCTGTTCGTTTTTAGTGCATTTGCTTCTATTTCTCTCTTTCTGATAAAATAATATAATATTTACTTATTTAACATAAACATAACTTTGCTCTTTCAGGTCACGTTCCAGACTGCTTAGATCCTGACTTCGAAGAGTATTTCACACTTGGACCCCTCGCGAGATACGCAGAGGACCTCACACTAATGTTGAAAGTTTTGAGGCAACCAGGTGGCCCAGAAGTACCTTTGGACAAGCCTGTAAGTTTCGAAAAATATTTCTTGACATAGTTGAACCGAGTAAGAGCGCGAAACTGACCGCGATCGGCACATCTAAAGTTACTAGAGTTGTCCGTGTCAACATTTCATAGCAATTAGGACTCTCACAGCTCTTAATCGCAGTTTTCAGCGGTCTCTGGATCGATGAAAGAAAATGTTACCTGGCTTGTTTCACATTTCTAGCCAAAATGCCGTCTGGACGCTCGAATACTCTGAAATTAAAACACTACACAATCATAGGACGAAAAATATGACCGCGAGTCCAATCTTAAATCCAAAAAGTGGCGGAGGAAACTGAACATGTTTTTGTATCCTCAGGTCGACATATCAAAACTGAAGTTCTACTACATGGATGGAGACGGCAGTAACGTATCAGACCCTATGGGCCCTGATGTCAGAAAAGCAATGGAGAAAGCCAAAGATCACATCAAGAATACCTATAACATCGAAGTTCAACCGGTTAGTAGTTAGTACTAATAAATAACCAAAATTGTGGCTCACTGCTTGTAACAAACAGGCCTGTGTCCCAACAGTGGCTGGATAAGCTTCAGAATGAAAAACACAGAAACGCCAAAGAAGGACAAAATTAAATGGTCCAAGTGCAAAGCTGCTAATTTTCAATTTATTGATTGACAGTATTTTCTAACAAGAATCGCACAAGGAAATGATATAAATCCAAGTTTTTATTTTTACACAATTGAATTTCAAAAAAAATACATATACAGGGTGTAAAAGACCTCATCACGAAGCCGTCAACCAAGCATTCTGTACATCAAACTAAGTAACTTTACGCAAAAATTATTGCTGGGAAACGACTTTTTTTTATGGGGTGAAAAATCATGTTTTGTGGTAGAACTCAATAGTCAATATAACGCACTCAAAACATTGTGCTGATGGATGGATTGAATAGTACGGGGGTCGTGGAGGTGTTTAAAGTAAACATCTTACATTCAAAACTTGTATTTATAAAAAAACTTGTCAAAAAGTTGGAACTTTTCGCCCAATCTCAATACTTCCAATCCTGTCCAAGGTCCTTGAGAGTGTTGTTAATAATCAACTATCGCATTACCTTTCTACTAATAGCCTGCTAAGTCCATATCAGTCTGGATTTCGTCCTGGCCATAGCACTGTTTCTGCCCTAATTAAAATTACTGACGACATCCGATTGGCCATGGAAAACCGTCTCCTTACGGTGTTGGTTCTATTGGACTTTAGCAGTGCGTTTAACTCAGTTGATTTTGACATCCTCCCAGGTATCCTTTCCTCTCTAAACATATCTCCTTCTGTGACTGCTTGGTTTGATTCATATCTTCGGGGTCGCTCGCAGTCAGTACACTTGAATGAGGCTTGCTCTCATTGGTGCGATCTTTCTGCGGGTGTTCCTCAGGGTGGCGTCCTTTCTCCTCTTTTTTTCTCCGTTTTCATTAACGCTGTCACCAAGGTATTATCTTCACATTATCATCTCTATGCAGACGACCTGCAGCTTTATCGTCATTTTAAACTTGAGGAGCTTCCTAGAGCTATCGATGCCATCAATAATGATCTTCAGAACATCAGTCAGTGGGCTAAAAGTTTTGGACTATTAGTCAACCCAACAAAATCACAAGCTCTCATTATTGGTGGCAGATACTTCGTCAATTTGTTAAATCATCAGTCTGTTCCTCCTGTTGTGTACGATGGTAACGCTATAGCCTACTCCAAGAAAGTTAAAGATTTAGGTGTATTCTTGGACTGCAACCTATCTTGGAATGTTCACATTGCTGAAGTAAGCAGGAGGGTGTTTTGTTCGTATCGGTCTCTTAAGCGTCTTCAGAAATTTCTGCCATTTGAAACTAAAATTACTGTTGCTCAGTCTCTCCTTCTACCTCTTCTAGACTATGCTGATGTATGTTTTCTTTATGCGACTGAGAAACTTTTTAATAAGCTCGAACGTCTGCAGAATTTGTGTATCCGCTTCATTTTCGGGCTTCGTAAGTACGACCATGTGTCTGAGTTTCGGAAGCAGCTGAAGTGGCTACCTATTCGGCAGCGTCGAGATTGTCACACTCTTTCGTTTCTCTTTTCCATTCTTCACAATTCTAAGGCTCCTTCGTATCTTCGGGAACGCTTTGAGTATCTTGTTCCTAGAGGTAAGCCTTGTCGCTCATCGTCATCTCTTCTCCTTCGTTTTCCTTCCCACTCCTCAAGTCGGTATGATGGATCTTTCACTGTTCGTGCTGTGCGCCTTTGGAATTCACTTCCACACTCCTTACGGGATAGCCCCTCATTAGAGGTGTTCAAGAGAGGAATAAGGGAACATTTCCTGTCAACATGATCAATATGTATGTATGTAGGTTTATATATATATATATATATATGATTTTATAGGTATGTATGTATATACTGTATGTATGACGTATATTGGTGCCGATTCCCTTGTTTACAAACTAAACCAAATTTAAGTTCAGTGCATCTTTTTCTTTCTATTTCATTAAGAAAAGGACAGAAGATAAATTTTAGTTATGTTTTGTCAAATTAATCAGCGCCATACAAGTTTTAGACGCGATTAAAAAGTTGACTACTAAAATTACATCAAATTACGTCAGGTGCTGACTAATTTGACAGGATTAAACTAATATTTATCTTCTGTCCTTTTCATAATGAAATAGAAAGAAAAAGATGCATTCAACTTAAATTTAGTTTAGTTTGTGAACAAGGGAATCGGCACCATTATATTGTATGTTTGTAGTTTAGTTTATAAAATTAATTAATTTTAGTAATGCTATTGCACATTCTTAACTGAATCCTCTTCTGCAAATCTCGCTATCAAAATTAGGTTTGCTGTAAGAAAACCCAATTCTGGGTTAAGCTCGCCTTTGTACATAAGCTATATAATTGCAATTTTTTATGTATATTTGATTTTTTGTGTGCAATAAAGAATAAGAAAACTTTGACCCCCAATATCTCCGTAACTAGAAGGTTCCCAGGTATGGTGTAGAACAAAAAAATAATCACAATGACGGGAAGAACAAGTGCCTTTCGGCTTTGTTAAGAGGTGATTTACACCCTTTATGTAGAGACAATAAAGAAAGAATATTAATACCTAAGAAGCAATACACATAAAATTGCTTAACCTTTCATGATTTTCATTTCCACAGAACAAAAGATTGTGGCTATGTGCAGAAGTTCAATCATCTAAGCTCGAAGCAATAGTCAATAGGCTTACTTCTGATGCATATTTTTAATTTCCAGCTCAAAATCAAAAACATAGAACACATGTGGGAGTCAAGCATCAGGATACTGCTGAACATAAAACACGTAAAGAACATCTACACGGACCCAGAGAAACGCGACCAGTGGGTGTCGGTATGGCCTGAAGTGTTGAAGACATTAGTAGGCATGTCGAATCACAACTTTATCTGCGTTTGTTATGGACCTTTGACGAAGTTCTTCGATGCATTGCCAAAGAGTTACTACAAGAAGCTGCTCGGCATTTTTGATGAAATCAAGGCTGAGTTTGAGGTAAGTTTGGATTTACTAAGTGCTTACGCAAATTAGATTAATTCAAATCCAAGGGCAAAGCATCTCCAATTCCTTAAAGATCGCAGTATGATCACATGGGAATACCCTGCTGCTTACCTACACAAGGGAATCTACCAAAAAACTACATAAATAATAGCCATACCTTGGAACGATGGTTGCGCGTATTATTAAGTATAGAAGTTTTCCATAATCAGAAAACAATGGAAGAATAGCTGCGAAGACTTCAAAGTAATTGGGTTAAGGGCAGGAGATTTTCATTAGACCAATACTTTTCCATGATTCCAATTTATTTTTTATTACAGAAACTGCTATCAGGCGACGTCGTCCTGCTACACCCAACTTTCCCGACCCCAGCACATCTGCACTACAGAATCTACTACAAATTCCTCAACTGTGGCTACCTCACGATATTCAACGCACTTGGTTTACCCGTCACACAATGCCCAATAGGTCTCTCAAGAAAGGGTCTACCCGTGGGCATCCAAATAGCCGCCAACAAATGTAACGACCACCTAACAATTGCCGTCGCAAAAGAATTTGAAAAAGCCTTCGGTGGATGGATACCCCCGAACAAAGAACTCGCCAATAACATTAAAACTGCGTAACAATGTTAGTTTTAAGAAGATTATATGGGATTATAATTTTTCACCTGTCGGTACCAATTTCCTCGAAATTATGTTTTACTTTTCGGGTGCTACTGATATTTTTATTGGCAGACCAGAAGTGTGTGGAATCAATGTGTGTTCACAGGGTAAGGAATACATACAGGTTATGGTATGATTAGAAACATATATCATGTGTAAAGATCCCACACCGACACCTCCTGCCGAAGTGAGGATCTTTCTCTTCTTAGCAACTAAAAAATAGTTTGTTCTGTTCTTATATTTTTTTGAAGAAAATATGCTAAAGTTAAAGATGTTTGTTTGATGTATTGAAGATCCACGAGCATAGCAGAAAGAAAGAAAAACTGTTTATTTTGCACAACACAATTCTTTGATCTAAGTACCTATTTCAACCACCTCGGCAAGATTCGAAGGACGATCGTAGTTTCGGTGTTCAAAAACAAAACTGTTCTTGCAAACCTCGAAATTCGGAAAGGAGTGGAGTAGATTAATCTAATAACACTACAATTTTCGAGATTCTTGGTTTGTAAGCAACGTTGTTGAGTTACTTCGGTGGTGGTGCCTTCGTATAAAGCAGAGGTTCCCAAACTTTTTTTCTGGTAGACAACTTTCAAAATTTTCTGGCTTTGGTGAACCCCTGCTGCCAATGATATTCTAACAAACAGATATGATAAACACCTACAAAACCACCGAAAAAATTGTGCCGCGGGGCAGCGCCAGCTCACATACACGCAGTGAGGCAGAATAAAGGCAAAACAAGCCAATTGGCCCGTTTTCGAGTCTTCACGATTGCGCGCTCACAACATATCTATTTAGTAAAATATCAAATAGATCTGCTGTCATCACCGAAACATTTGTTTTTTTTTTTTACTTTTTTGGGTAGCTTATTATCTGCCTACATTAATAGATAAAGCCAAGCTAACATTTTTGTTATTTATTATCGATATCAGACACATTCTCGTGGACCCCCCACTTACAACTTGTGAACCCCCATTTCTTTGTCTCGCCAACGTAGACCCCGACGGGTCTCCCATGGACCCCTGGGGGTCCACCTGGACCACTTTTGGAACTCAGTTTGGGAATCACTGATGCTGTTAGGTACTCCTTGACAAAAGTATTACTTAATGTTGTTAGATAATATTATGTTTTCAATTAGTTCATACGTCTTAGGAATAAGCAAATAAAGATTGGTATTTATTTTGTACTACCTATTTATAGAAGTCATGAGGTACCTATGACAAAAATGTGATATTAACATTGAAAGAACCAAAATGATTCGAATAAATTATTTGATTAAATAATTATTGTTAAAAACTTTAACTTGTTTTATTTTGATTGAGACAACAGGACATGAAATTCCGTTAGGTTATGCATTAACAGAGCTTTAATGATCGTACCCAAAACCGAACGACCGGCATCAGTGATTGCTTGTCTTCTAGTTCTAGTAGTCTTGACTCTTGAGTAGGTACATATAGGGGAACCTGTTGTACCTAGACCAGTTTTTTGAATTTTGTTTTTTTTTTTTTTTAATTAATGGTGCTAGCTACACCTGTCCAATATGATGCATGTATGTAAAGATCATATTATGCATTACATAATTCATTCATAAAACTATGGATATTGTCAAAAACCCGGGAACACTAGTTAGTCACTTGAAAAAAAAAACCGGCCAAGTGCGAGTCGGACTCGCACACGAAGGGTTCCGTACTATTGACTATATTTAGTATTTGTTGTTAAAGTGGCAACAGAAATATATCATCTGTGAAAATTTCAACTGTCTAGCTGTCACGGTTCATGAGATACAGCCTGGTGACAGACAGACGGACAGACAGCGAAGTCTTAGTAATAGGGTTCCGTTTTTACCCTTTGGGTACGGAACCCTAAAAAGAGAAAACTATCCTAGGTACAACAAACCAGATGTACCTTGGAGCGCGAGTATTGTACCTTGAATGGAGCAGGTGCAAATCGAAATAAACACTTTTATTAGCTTTATTTTGCTAATTTTCTGTTGAAATAATATAAGTAATAATTCATCATCATCATCATGAGCCTATTAATGTTCCCACTGCTGGGACACAGGCCTCCTCTCTATGGGAGGGAATAATTAGTTAATCATATTAGCATTTGCTATTTACTCTAATTACAGTGATTAACAACAATATTTAAGTAAAAGTATTGTTCATTAAAAAAGCTTCACCCTTCTATCTTGTGCTAATTATTGTTGACACTATTTTGGCATCGAAATACGTAATTTTAGCTTGCAATTATTTTTTATTTTATTTTATTCTTATCCCTTAATAAATCCTAACAAAATAAATCATTAAAAAAACTTAACAAAAGTTGTCAGACTCCTGAACTTTCAATTACTATTTTGAAATCAATTATTATTTTTATTAATTAAATAGTATTTAACAACCATCCCAATATTTCTAAATTTTTGGAACATGATAAAAGTTTATTCTCCTCCTTCAAATTGCCGAGAGAAAATCCTGAAAATGTAAAATTTTCCCAATCAACCTTGAACCTAATGCTTTAGCGATAAAGATGAAAATCGATTACCTTGTCCAGTGACCGAGGTACATCGTAATCTGGGTGGTTAAGGTACAACATCGCAACAACTTCACATAGCAAGCTTTTTAAACCCACTTGCGATTGAGATTAGGATCTGATACTCATGCTGTCTTGTAGCTAGATATACTAAGATTAGATTCTAAATAAAACAGTTTACACAAACATGCATCACTTTAAATAAATTGGCATGAAGTAAAGCCCAAAAAACGAACTTTGTAAGGGTAAAATAATAAATTAACTTTTTTGACTGTGCTCACGGCGCCGGCGAATCGCAACTAATTTCACCTAAGTTTTGACAAATGATGTTTCAAATACCACAGACAACGGTTCTTAAAAGTCCAGGATTTTTGAAAAAAAATAGGATTGTTCTAGGTACAACTATATCCAAGGTACAGTAAGCGTTCATAAGTGCTGAGGCACGCTAAGGATTGTATTGCTGTGAACGCACGGTCGAGCGACCGTGCGTCTGTATGTGTAAGTGGTCTCAATACAGTACGCACACCACACCAGAATTCGCCCACTGTCGCAGGTCGTCGCGTCGCACTCCACATAACAAAAAAACATATTTCCGTCTCTTTTGTTATACACGCAGCAAACACTCTTATTTGTGTGGCGACCTGTTCTTGCCATAGAATAGCTAAAATTCACATTCATAACTGTTTGGGTAAAGCAGCGGCTTAACGATATATGAGTTCCGAGTTCGAATCCCGTTACCAACGTGTGGGTCTTTTGTATCTTTGTAACCATATTTATATTTTTATGCAAAAATTTGTTAGGTATTTTGTTTTTTTTAAAGAAGTTAAATATTAATTAAAAACCCATCGATAAATTATTTAACCATTTATGTGATTGTGTATTATCTTTTCGGTGTTGGAAGGTGCAAATAAAAAAGTCGTGTTAAATGATAACAAAAATGTTTATTCGTTTTATATAATTATAAAATTATAAAAAAAACTTTAATGAGAATTTTAACGTCACATTCCTATCTAGTTAAAAGAAGTTCTCTTGTAATCGTTCGATTTTTTATTGTATACCCACTTACTCTAAGTCAATTCACAATAACATAACAAGGAAAGGATATTCTAATCTCATAAATAAAATTGTTTATACCCATTTATTAATAGGTATCGGTATTTATCAGAGTTTATTGAAAACTAATATAAGTATGATTTAGACTTTATGAACATATTTTTTTGATGTGACGTCACAATAAATGTAACACGCATTGAGGTTATAGTTTAAGTGTTCATTTTCTTGAAGAAAAGAAGATTGAAACTAAACCTCAATTTAAGATCATTACATTACGGATAACTAAACAACTAAACATTAACAACTAAATAATATTTTGTTACACGTCTAATTCAAATTAAAACACTAGGATTGATATTTTGTATAACTCCCATTATTTTCGATGCAGTCAAGTAGACGTTTGCGCCTGGACTCCACAATATTTTGATATATTCCGATTCCTTCCTCTTAAATTTTCCCACACCGCCATGCAATGTGTTGTTAACAATTCAAATAATTCCGCAAAGTGTCTCGTAGGCGTGAAACCATTTGTTTCATACTGGCCTACCATATTATTATGGCGTCGCTGCGCTTCGCTAACAAGCGACGGCCTTCCACTTCGCTGTCGACTAGCAAGGCTCCCATCTTCCTCATACTTTTTTATCCAACGACTTACAATATTCCTCTAGAACAAAAAAAAAGTAATGTTAGGTACCTACCTGTAGAACAAAATCAGATCATTCACTCTGTATTTATAAATAAACACTAATTATTTATCTTTTAGGCCTCATGATGGATTTAAAAAACAATTAATTAGTCCTTATGTCACCAAATAAATTAACAATAATATTAGATTTTAATTACTAATAAAAGTTTAAGTTACAATTATTCATAAATAAAGTACTCACAAAGTCCGGTTTCTTCGACCACTTATGCAGCGCGATAAATAGTCGCCCTCGCCTCAATATTAATATTTGCCTGCATTTTGCAACAACAACCACTCGTCACTAACTAACAACTTCAACCAAACGAAAACATTCATTCCGGTCAAGATAAATATTCATAAATCTCATGTCTACCTCACATAAATCTAAACTCCTTAGGTACTTATTTTTCTATGATCTACCTTTCAACTTCACGGAATGTGTGACAAAGCGAACAAGTTATAGAATATAATAATATTTCTGTTCCATTACTTCCAATTGACTATAAAAACTGGTAAAAACTTACAAAAATTGTAAAAGTAACAATGTGAGATTTGAACACACGGCTTACTGATTCGTTCATAGATCTGCACGCGCCTAACCGCTAGGCTATCTTGACTTACGTTTTCATGTTGAAATTTTGAACTAAAATTACTTGTAGACGACAATGTCTATTTTCTTGAAAGTAGAAGGTCGTAAGTCAAACTAAACGTCAAGCTATTGCTTTGTGAGATTGCCACTGGACTTTTGGTCGACACTGTACAACAGGGGGTCTAAAATGGCCGCTTTAGCAGAATCGTTTCGTGAATCACGTTAAAAATTTAAAATTCTTAAAATGGACTTTATGACTATTGACATAAAGTCCAATTTAAGAATTTAATTTTTTTAACGTGATTCGTGCTAAGATTCTGCGTAGATTCTGCTATAGCGGCCATTTTAGACCCGCAGGTTCCCCTACGGCTATATATTCCTCCTTACCGATTTCGGTAGTAACGACTTTAAAGCTATTTCCTTGCGTGTATATAAGGCTGGCCAGACCGAATTTGCTCTCAAAGGTGAACGCAGATCTGGCCGCACCGCTTGCGCCTCAGTCACCGCATTCGAATTCTTCAATGCAATCTCGCACACAGATACATAGACACAGATTGCATAGAACTTCATACGAAGAATTCGAATGCGGCGACTGCGGCGCGTGCGGTGCGGCCACCTCTGCGTTCACCTTAAATACCCGGTCACAGAGTTGACCGGTAGAGTTTTGTGTAGGTGGGCCCAGATCTCTAACCGGTACCGGTAGGTACGGCTATAATATATCGATGGCAGGTCATGCCAATGTAGATATATACGTACCTACCTACCTGCTTACAAATTTTTAACAGACATTTTTGTCAGCAAGTACCTTTACTTGTATAATAAATATCTACATAGACAATTTAGGGCCTATACTACCTCAAATGGCTTAGCATGATCTTCCGTTACGCCTAAAATACTGCAGCGTTAATTTTGAAATAAATATATAATAAAGTTGAGGATTAATGTTAGGTCTTATGTTTGGCGAAAATACGATTCCGTAAAATTTTCTCGATAGAAAAAAATACCAAAGTTACCTCCAAATCGAACATTAAACCGCTGGTATTCAAAAAGCACTTCAAATTAGATCATGAAACTTTGCATACTAACTGAACTAACTAGAAAGCAGGTCTTATGTTTTTTTATTTTTGCCAAAAGACGAAAATTAGATTTTATAAAGACAACCGTACCAAGGAACAATAAAAAACTTCCGTAGTCCGGTCAACTGTACCAAGGAAAATATGTTTTTTTGTAGTCCAGTCAACAGTACCAAGGAAAAAAAAAATTTACCCGCTGTCCGGTCAACTGTACTAGCCAACTGTACCACGGGCAAGGAATGAATAAAAACCACTCATTTCGCACTATTCGGCCAGCAGTGACTGACGTAACTACCACTTTGTAGTGCAAGCTGATTAGAACGTTATTCTAATATTATTTAAAACGAAGTTTGAACCACCACAAATAGAGTTGTTAATTTGAGGCTTAACACAATCATAAAATACACCATCATCATTATCTTGCCCATTCCAATTCATTTGGGGCCGGCGCAGTATGTCTTCCTCTTCCATAATTATATATGTACTCTGTGATGCTTCTCTACTAAGTACTCGTCGTCTCATCAGACACTTCCTTTCTTGCCATCATCATTGTTTACACAGTCTATCCATCGCGTCTTTGGTCTTCCTCTACTCTTATACTCCCACCATTCACATTTAGCCTCAAAACTTTCCTCACGACATTTTCCTCATTCCTCCGCATCTCATACCTACCACGACAACCGATTACCACACAACTTTTCAGTCACTGGCGCCACTTTCAAAATTTCTTTTTTAGAGGACTCATTTCTTATTTTATCCATTCTCGTAACACCACACATCCCCTCAACATTCTCATCTCAGCCACATTCAAATGCCTTTCATTCATCCCTTTTGTAGCCCAACATTCTGATTTATACAAAACAGCAGGTCTACTAACAACACACAATTTTATTGTGCTTGGCCTAATATGGCATCTACAAAATCCACCCTCAGCACAGCAACCACCGTACGTATTGCCAACCTTCAAAGTTCAAACTCGACTCTCGAGGTCAATAGTGTGCTCAGTGTGTACTCTTAAGGTGGATGCTCAAGCGTAGCCCGCGAAATTCAAATTTTCTTACGTTTTTTGCAATTTGCAGGCCAGTGCTAGGTTGTATGTTGATTAAAATTTTGTTTGCGACTGTAAGACGTATGTAGTTACAGAATTATATTCATCAAACTCATCAATACAACCCTCAAAGTTCATATTGGTGTCAAAATTACTTTTCCAAGGTCAAAATCATTCTTGCACCATTATGAACTTGGAGGGTTGTATTGATGATTTTGATGATTATAATTGTGTTACTACATACGTCTTACAGTCGCAAACAATATTTTAATCAACATACAACCTAGCACTGGCCTGCAAATTGCAAAAAACGTAAGAAAATTTGAATTTCGCGGGCTACCCTTGAGCATCCACCTTAATAACTTGGAAGTGCCGAGTGAGCCTATCTTATACAAAGCGTACAAAGAAGGGGCATGGCCTAATACAATTTAAATATCCACCAATTATATTAAAAAAAAATATTTAAGGCTGATTCTCCAGGGTAGCCCACGAAATTGAAATTTTCTTACGTTTTAATCAACATACAACCTAACACTGACTTAGAAATTGCAAAAAACGTAAGAAAATTTGAATTTCGCGGGCTGGTTGGAACATTCACCTTATATATAATAATAATAATATAACGTCGAGTGTTAACAGTGTTCCGGAAGTTAATAAATCGGCGCGAGAAGAGTTCCGAATAGTGATCTGATTAGTGAATAGTGTCAATGTGACAAAAAAAAATAGAAAAAAGAAAAATCGAACAGTAAAGTTACACTAGCTAATTAACTACCTACCCAGTTTACTCGCACCTAAAATCACTTCAGTTACCGTATTTAATGTAGTCTTTGGATCACCTAACTATCTGTAACGAGTACACTTAGTTACAGTTACTTCACGCAACTTCCCTTTTCAAGGTTAATCTCTATGTCTAGGACAAGCACACGACATTGTGCGGCAGCCGAGTATTACGTTAAGTTTATAGGGCTTCTTCGTGCACCATTACTAGAAATCGTACGGTTTGGTAAAGTATGCCGTAATCCGTAAAAAAATGTGTAAGTGCCTCAGAAACGCCTGATGCGGGACCTCTCACCTCTGGGATTGGCGAGTGTTTTAGTAAGTTATTAAAAGAATAAAAAGAACGATTAGTTCAATTGTACTAAAATATAACATGGATCATTTTATTTTTGGATTTGATATCGATACATAGCGATTACAAATCGATTCAACGATTCAACAAGGCCTTGACATGCCGCAACGCTAGAATCACTCAGTGTTGCTAAGTTCTAACTAATATGAAGTATCAATATTATTATTAAAGTAGAGTGCTGCACTATTTGCAAGATTAAATATTTTACATACATAAATATATTGTAAAATATAAATAAATTACTGACTTCAATTTAAATCTGCAGTATTGGAGAGATTGTCTGTATGGGTCGGGTTCGGGTTAGCCATGTACGAATAAAACTACTGAAGGGCGTGGTGAAACTGCTTCGGTAAGTAATCAGATAAAACGCATTTCGAAAATACAAAAAAGCGGAAAATGTTATCATTAGTGCTGCAGTGTTTTGTTGTACGATTTTGCGCTGGCAACAATAACATCACATCACGCGTTCTATGGGCGAAATCAAAGACAAAATATTATATTTTTAAAGTTCAGAGCTTTGGCATATAAGTTATTCAGTATTAAATTTTAAATTAGAATAAAATGTAATGAAAGCGATAATATTTTCAATAAATTATAACAATGCAAGTAGTTTATGATAGATTGAATTTTATAACATTAGTCACTCAAGGAAATAAATTATGTGACAATTGAGTTGACAGAATCTGTCAACCAGTTTGACGAATATGAAAATTAGATTGATTTTCATTTTCATTAAATAAAATTTATCGAGACTTGATCAAAAATTATAACTTTACTAATTTTTGCAACGTTCCATCCAATTTTAGTCTATTATTTTTTATTTGCTAATACACGAACAACGCACGCGCAGAACACCCATCGCCC
Source organism: Xestia xanthographa (assembly GCA_905147715.2). Classification (NCBI taxonomy): domain Eukaryota; kingdom Metazoa; phylum Arthropoda; class Insecta; order Lepidoptera; family Noctuidae; genus Xestia; species Xestia xanthographa. The sequence continues at coordinate 10,995,502 of LR990653.1, read as the reverse complement.
AAAAATCTCCGAGCGCCATATTGAGAGGCAGACGTTGTATGACTTGAGTGATTAATCGTGGTTAGTGCAATAATTTGAAGTGGATTATTTGATCTTGCCCTATGGATATACTCTCGGGTACGTAATAAGTGCAAAAGTGTATTTACAACATGTTAATACTCACCCAGTGAGCCCTGGCAATTCACATCGTAACCTAGACATAGGCCGTTCTAGTTATCAGTAGATTACCTAGGTATCATCAATCCACTGTTTGCTCACAGTTTTAATCTTATTAATAACACGTGTGTGGAATAGCCATAGGTTTCTTGAATCTAGTTACATTAACAAGATTATGCGATCGCTTCGCAAGGTTCCACGCTCGTATATAAACGGATTTCGATGTGTTTATGTCGGCAGTTGACAGAAGCGTTTATGTATATGACCGATCATAAGTCACCACACCCAGTGACCGGATTGTCGGTTTTAGTATTTGATCGTTTTTATTTCGAATGATTGTTCGCGCGTTGTCGCGTCGGTGCGTGTTTCGTGATATTAGTGTCGTGTTTAACGTGATACAGTGAGTGTAATAATAATGTAATTTCTAGGAGTGGTGTGCCTCGGTTGAAAGGCCTGCCGGAAGGACAAGGCTCCACACAAGAGGAAGGACTGCGGCACTCCGCTCTTGGGCATCATGGAGTGCTGCATGTCGGAGGAGGCGAAGGAGCAAAAACGAATAAATCAAGAAATCGAGCGTCAGCTTCGGAAAGACAAACGAGATGCTCGACGGGAACTCAAATTGCTGCTGCTTGGTGAGTGATTCTTTGATACTGCCCCCAGTTCTAGCTCAAGAAAAACCCATTTGTGCCCAAAATCAATCACCAACCTGTATCAAGAAAGCTGAATGCTCCGTTACCCAAATCATCACAACCATGTTCCTGATTGATTGCTCCATAATTTGCCTACTCATTTTCACTGCCCCACATTTGTATGAGGTCAATATCAAGTAGGTATACAAGTATGACTTAAATAGCTAATGATGTTATTAGTTGAAGAGAACTGAGGTGAGTCAGATGATAAAGTGCCAAAGTTCACACCTGATCAGTGCACTTGTTGAGCAAATACTTAAAGGAAAGTTAATATTAAGTACAAAGGTATTCTGTGGTTGAACTAGATATGACCTTACATGTATATTTCTTGTGTCTATCCATCTCTGTTGAAATATTCCTAATAACCTTTGATGATCAAGGCACTATTGAAGTGTTTGAAATCCATCCTCTGTATTGTGCCATTACAACTAAGCTTTATTTTGGCTCCGGCTTTATTTTGACAAACTACTTGTAGATAATGATAGGAAAAGATACCATTTAGCAACAGATCTGCTATCAGTCAGCTTCACAAAAGCGTCCACAATATTGTGTAGATATTTAACCAGAAAAATAAAATTTCAGGGAATTTTGAAGGTATGCATAATACAGCATACTTATTATAATAATGCATAATATTCTTAAATATCTTTGCAATAATTCTTTATTAAAGTACTTCAAAGTTGAACAAGCCAACAGAACGCCTACATTGCCTACACCATTTCAGATCTAATTAATTTCTAATATATGTATGTCGCATCGTGTTAGGCTGTGGTGGCTACAATAATATAAAATTATTCTAGATCAACGATTACGAATTTAAGAGTAAGTAGCGAGGATATAACCAAAGCATGCTAGCATCTTTATTGAACGCTCACGTGCTTTTGATAACAACAAAAAGCTTTTGCACAAACAACAATCATAATCTTTTTTTAAAATGAAAGCAAGTGAGGATTTAATTACCAGCATGTGTGATTACATATTACTATCTGTTCTTTTTCTCTGTTGCTAGGTACACCAAAATCCTTGAATTACAATTATAAACTCAATGACACCCATGCCTGTGAGATTTGGCTAGTTATTTCTTTCAGATGTGCAGATTTGGTACTACTTATATCATAACCATAAAAATAACAAACCTTACAGGCCATTTTGGTTCTTTCCAATTTAAAAACCTGTGTGAAGTCTCCTCGTGCAATATGTACATTTTTAACACTTACATTAACAATCAAACATCCTGTAAGTACTTTTTTTGTACACATTATCCGGATAGGAATTTCTCCATTGTTGATAATGATGATTGTGTAACTCCAAATCCTGATTTAGGATTATCATTTAAAAACCTAACCGGAATCACAAACACTTACCCAACAGGATACTGCAACCAATAACTGTTATATCAAGCATGAATGTAGATATTTGATAACATTCCAACTTTCTTATCACCATGAATCATGTTGTATATTTTTTTTTTATAGACAATTCAATTCAACAATTCCAATTCAGGAGTTTTATTGTTGTTAAAAAAAATATTGCAATCTGACTAGCAGTTACAAAAAAGAAATTCTGCTTCTTTCAAAATTTATAATTTTTATTTTGCATAGTCCTAATCACAGCACACACACACCTCATAAGCTAGGTCATGCGTATACATTTGGATTTGGTTGTATGAAAAAGAACTTAAAACAAAAATCTCCAGGGCTTTTACCTATCTACAGCATGTTCACTAAATGGAAATGCCATCAAATTTTGTTGATTACAGAATTACCACACAAAAATAAGGAAGAGGTCTTCCTACATAAAATGTGCCATAGATATCTTGACCTGCTTAGAGCATGTGTTTGTTTGCAGCAAGTACTCTTAAGTTCAGGAAATTTGGTCTTATTCAAGTAACAATAATCGATTTAATTAACTTGCAATTAATCATTTTAATTTTAAATCATTTAGGATCTGTCAATGTAATTTATAATGTTAGTAGGTACACACATATTATGTCTAAAATGAAAACCAGCACTATGAATTTTCTTATGATCATACATTTTGCATAAAATTATAGTGCCCCTAACTATTCTAGTCACTAGTTTAACCAAGCCTAGCTAAAGTATAAAATGAAAAATACCTGTCTTCATTACAATCACTTGGGTTTTTATTAAAGTTTTCTAGGATTTTCACTTAATTCTTTTGAAAGTAAAGACTTAGTAAATAGACACATTCTCAAAAAAATTAATTGTAGCTTTGCCCATAACAAAATTCTGCTATTGGGATATACTGATATATTATAAAAGATACATTCTATTCTCTCTTAAAAAAAATGAAAAAATTAAATCCATCTTATATCTAAGTACTTACCTAGTAAAAAAAATACTATGAAATCTGTAGCTAGGTGCACTTTGTAACACTTAAACAAAATTAGTGAAAATGGCTTCTGCCTGCCACTTCAGAGAATACAGGCATTATGGTCTGGTACATTTTTAAACTTGCAAAATTTTAAATTTGCATTATTAATTAAATACTACTTAGTATTTAATTATTAATGCAAAAAATATTTTAAATTTATATTTACGGTCTGGCTTATAGTCTAGAAATTCCTATTAAAATTGTTAGATAAATTCATCTTGTCTTTCCAATATACTATAAAGACTATAGTATAGAATAGATCAATAGACTATAGTTATCATGTTGCTATTATTGATTAAAAATAGAGATTACCATTATTTACTATGTCATTATATTCCCTGATTTGTTTCTAATTGAATAGCATGATCACAAAAGACTATTAATAGCTTATGTATTACTGAAATAACCTGTTACATACCTATTGTTTTTTACCTATACCTACCAATTTGATTTATTTAAAGTGAGGGCATTGTAGTATGTTAAAATAGTAATTATCTACCAACTTGAAAAGTACCTGTGCTTATTTGAGTATGGTGTTTAAAACCGAAATAATAATTAATACATATCTACCACTTTGATTTAAATTACAATTTAAGAAGCTAGAAACAGTGGTGTTTAAAACCGAAATAATAGTTAATACATTTTTACCACTTTGATTTAAATTATAATGTAAGAAGCTACATACAGTATGTTTACATTATTTATAATTATATATGTATATATATATCGTAGTCCTCCTTACCGATTTCGGTAACGGTGACTCTCTGAAGTTATTTCCTTGCGTGTGTCCAATGACTTACCAGATCGCACTTGCTTTTAAATACTCGGTCACAACTAAGGCAGTAGTGTTGACTGGTGTAGAGCTGTTGGTGTAGGGCTTAGGTCTCTCTGTTCACATTATACATATAGTTTTAAATACATCTTCATGTTACAACTAGGTATGATATGTTCAGACTTTAGGCAAAGTTTAGATGAACATGACCAGTTAATGTCAAACAATATTTAAACCATATTCTTATCAATAAATATAGGTAGGTACTAAAACATAAAATCTGGCACTCTAGGTAATTTAAGAACAATTGATTATAGAGGAAAACCTAAATAAAAAGCAGTTTCATTCTTATGGTTAGTTGGAGGTATAGAATTAAAAAGATACCTAATGATGGTTTTGGCAACTACCAAATTCAAGTGGAGTCGAAATTTTGCCATCATGGAAATATCCTGGAGGAGACTGGCACAGGAATGTGGAGCATGCCGCAAGCAAAGTGAGGCCTAAATCCAGCAGTGGGTGGACTCTGGCTGTGGATGATGATAAATAAATAAATAAATATCGCTGGACATTACAGACAGCACCAAGTGCCACACTAAGCGCGAGGCTTGTGTCGTGGACACCAGATAGTTGATATAATACATAGATATTTTTTGTTTGTAAATACTACTTATTGAGGAGCTCGTGGCTAAATAATAGCAGCCGCTCGGGTCAATCTTTAGGTTAAGCCGTGCTTGCCTAGGTTGGTCTGTGGATGGGTGACCACCCATTACATACCGAGTTCCCTCCGTGCCTCGGAAAGCACGTTAAGCCGTTGGTCCCGGCTGTCATTTGTGATCTTTGACAGTCGTTACAGGTAGTCAGTGGCCCAAAATCTGACAACCAGTCTTACCAAAGGGTATTGTATTACCCAGTACTAACTGGGTTGTGGAGGTCAGATAGGCAGTCGCTCCATGTAAAATACTGGTATTCAGCTGCATCCGGTTAGACTGGAAGCCGACCCCAATAAAACTTGGGAAAAGGCTAGGCAGATGAAATACTACTTATTATACTTACATAATAATTATCCATGACTCGGAAACAAATTTCCATGCTCATCACACAAACATTTTGGCAGCCTCACAAATTAGGTCTGTGGTCTGCTGTACTTAGAGCAAACAACACTAGTTGCCAATCAACTCTGCCTATTGCAGTCAACTGATGGAAATAGGCACCTTCCAAGCAGCGTCACAACATCTTGTCCACCGCCTATCGCATTCAGTCAGACAAGTGAAAACTGGAGGACTGAGATTGACAGGATACACCAGACCAGACCTATAAATATATGTATAGGCTATTTAAGTACGACACCTACTACACAACATAAAGTAACTAAACTAAACCCCTTAAAAGAATAATCGTCGCAATTATTCATATGTACCCATTTTTAGTTTTTTACCTAAAAAGGGGTGAAGTGGTCATACCATAATAATATTATGAAATTATAAAAGGAAAACTGCAGAAATGTTCAGTGATTGATTTCTTTCTTGAATGATGATGCAGCAAGAATATTTAATATGTCAATACAGTAATAATTTATACATTTATTTTATTTTATTTAATGCCTAGGTTTCAAAAAGGACAATGAATGGTCCAAAAATATTTAACAATAACTTAGTTCCTGAACTGAACTGCAAAAGTGACCTGTTGACAATTTAGTGTGGGGATTCTCTATCATTATCCTCAGGAGAGCTTTAACCTATAAGAAGTAGTGTTTGTAGTGCCCATTTTATACTATTTTAGCCAGACATTGAAATTTGATTTTGTCATTTGGAAAAGTATCAGAAAAACCATTGGTCATTGGTATTGCAGGTGTTCAAGAATAGGTAGTGATAACCATTTTCAATTAGTCTTGTCAGAATCTTAACCAACCACCTATTGCATAAAAATTACAGGTATTTGAACACACACATCAAGTTATTCTTTTAAACCTTCACTACGATTCTATTGAATAATATCATGTTTCTAGTTAGCAACCGATTATAACAGAATGGCATCCATCCAGAGTATTATTTATTTATTTTCTCATTGTCGGAAATCATCAATAATATTGCATTGCTCAAATGACTCACAACAGTAGATAAGTACTTATATGTACATAATTATCCTCTTATGTAATTCAAGATAAATAACACAGCTTCACATTAACAAGATCAATCTTATAAAGATTTATGTTTAGTTTCCAACTAGGATTATGAATATTAGTTCCAGTCCAGTAGTTTTTAAAAAATACATATTTTAGCAAGTAGGTAGTCAGTCACCACTGCTCTCAAAACGGTGAAGGAAAACATCGTGAGGAAACTGGCATGTCCTAGAACCAAAAAATTCGAAGACAGGTGACATCTACCTATCCGCACTGGGCCCGCGTGGTAGATTATAGCCCATTCGATCTCATAGAGAGGAGGCCTGTGTCTCAGCAGTGGGAACGTTAATAGACTGATGATGAGTCAAAAAACGACTTTTTACACCTAAATGACTGCTTCGTTGGTCGAGAGGGCGTAAATTCCGCTGTTGAACATGAAGTTCTGGGTTTGATTTCCAATTCGGGAGAAGTGTAGAAATGGGTTTTTTCCATCGGGAATCTAGATGTGTGCTCGGTTGACGGAAATAGACTTGCCGGGGTATTACATGGAACTAACAGGCGAAATGTGGGTGTACTACCTATATGTAAACCTCTGTTTGGATTAGAGGCTTGATGTTATGTTTTTTTATATGTACCTCAATAGCTTTTCTTGCCTAAAATAAAACTAGATAATCTATACTATAATATTATAAAGAGGTACCATTTGTTTGTATGTAGGGGTAATCTCCGGAAGCAATGAACCGATTTCAAAAAATATTTCACCATTAGAAAGCTACATTCACCATGAGTAACATAGGCTATATTTTATCCCCGTACTCCCACGGGAACGGGAACTACGCGGGTGACACCGCGGGACGTCCGCTAGTTTAGCATATTGTTGAAATAACCTGCCGAGAAACATAGCGAACTCTGAAATAGGGGCGCGTTATAATTTTCGGGGTCGTCTGTGGCCGAACTAGCGCGGCGACTGTCATGTGACACCCTTAAACCTGCACGCGATGAAACAACGTGAATATCCACTTCGACTCTTAATAAAATAATCTAATTAGTCATATCATCACGTCTGTAATCCCTGACAGGTTAGACAGGTGTATCTTGTAGTTCACCCAGTTATTTTTAAGTCCCATGTAGTAGGAGGCGAGCCTATTGGAAAAATCGAAACTCAGGACTGCTACTGCGAAGCAGTAATGCTAGAAAAGGAGGTGGCGGAACGTGAGAGGGAGAGAACCTCTCAACGTCCCGGCCGCCGCGGGAGACGCCCCGGGCGTCGGGGGCCACGGTGGCCCCCGGCCACCATAGGCGCGGGCCTGTGGACGGAAGGCTATGGGCTAGCTCGCCGTCCGTCCGTCTCATGACGACAGGCCGTGTCGACGGCGCGTTCGTGTTCCACGCGCGCCTCAAAGAGATTCAGCAAAAACGAAGGGGTCCGTAAGGACCGATGCCTGCCGGGGTTGCGGGACTGTTCGAAAGAGATACCGTGGCCCCGGAACACAAAGGGCGATGAAGGAACATGGATGGGTTTTAGTCAGTAAAAGTCTGACACTCCCTCCTGCTCCGCCCAGAGCGGGAGGAGTCATTTGATGATTTCCAATCCGAAAAAAAAAAAAAAAAGGACTGCTTCTGAGAAATTTCTGATGGAAAAACGCAATAACACTTTGCCCAAACTGGGCATCGAATCCAAGACCTCATGCACAGCAGTAGACACACGACCGCTAGACCATCGAGACAGACTAATTAGTCACTAAGTTAAATACTCCAACTTTTAGCTATAGTTGGTGCCAGTTAAGAGAATAGCGGTCATTGACCCACCTATATTTATTAAACTTCTGAACTTTGAAAACCAAAAATAAGCCTGTTCAAGTCTGGAATCGTCATCTATCGTGATCTTCAACATTTTTTTGTAATGAAAAACGATACATGGTTTATTTGTTTTGGTTTCGTACGAAGAGATATTAGGGAAAGGGCAATGACCGCTATTCTCATCTTAACTGGCACCAACTATAGAACAGACAGGTAATAATAATATCCTCGTATTCTCAAGGAAGCTACAGATGTAATTTTAAATTGAACAATTAGGTGCTTAATTGCTACATGACTCATTTTGGTACTAGACGTCCTAACACTGACAACCATCAGTATTCATTCAAGCCATTTAAAAACTGCTAGACAGATTTTCTCATTATTACCAACGATTACATGGATAATAAATTAAGAGTGCATAACAGCGGCTAATTTACTGATAAACTCAGTCTGAAAATATTAAAATATAATTATTAAACATACCTATAAATTTTATTATCCGCTATGGCGGACAGACTTATCATAATCAATGTAATCAGTGGTTTCTACCTAGAAATCTACATAGTTTCAACTACTTGGCAACCACATGATCGTATTGTAATGTGCGGTGTAGGTAAATCTAGTTCTGGCGTCTTTTATGTTTTTCCCATTTTACTGTAACTATTTGTTTTTACCGCCCAGAAAATACGAATAAAACGTATTGCTGGGAAACGTAATTTTTTTTTGGGGAAAACTATCAGTTTATGTTAGGAGTCAATGTAACGCACTCAATACATGCATTGAATGGTATAGGGGTCATGCAGGTATTTCATCTATACTAATATTATAAAGAGGAGGGATTTCTATTTTCGTATGTAACAAAAACTTACAAATTACTGGACCGATTTGAAAAATTCTTTCAGCAATGGATAGCTACATTATCAGCGAGTAACATAGGCTATATTTTATCCCCGTACTCCCACGGGAACAGGAACTACGCGGGTGAAACCGCGTGACGTCCGCTAGTGTAAAGTAACAAAAAAAACTTTTTGAAAAATTGGGTACTTTGACCTCCAAAGTCTCCGAAACTAGGAGGTTATCATAGACCAGAACAAAAAAAAATATCGCAATGACGGGGAGAACAAGTGCCTTTTGGCATCGTTATGGGTCTTTTAACATCCGTTATGACGTCATCCCGAACACGGCCTCCATCATGAAACAGTTCCTGCTTCTCTGTCATCCTGGGTCCAAACTAAGCAGGATTGTTGACCAACAACAAACACACAATCTTTTCGCCACGCTTACTTGACCGCTCTATCGGACTGCTTTCAGATTAAAGTCTTAGCAAAACCCAGTTTGGACACACAGGGGTAACTTTTGTGTTAAAATCCTAACCAGAACAAAGTACAACAACGAAAACCATCTCAAACAAAGACTCATATTTTTTTTTTTGTTTTTTTTTTTCGGATGGAAAATCATCAAATGACTCCTCCCGCTCTGGTCAGACTTTTACTGACTAAAACCCATCCATGTTCCTTCACCGCCCTTTGTGTTCCGGGGCCAGGGTATCTCTTTCGAATAGTCCCGCAATCCCGGCTCACTCATATAGGTACCTAAGTTCAGCTTTAAGGGGCCGTCTCCACGAGCGAGCGAATCGCGGCGATTCAACATATTTCTATACGAAAATATCGTCGCGATTCTCTCGCTCGTGGAGACGACCCAAAAGAGAGTGTATAGAAAAACGGTAAGGACGATAATATCGCCGCGATTCTCTCGCTCGTGGAGGCGGCCCCTTGGTCTTCCCCATGTCCTTCCACGGCATTACATGGGACTTAAACATTACTGGTGAAAAGTGGGTGTACTATTAGGGTTCACCTCCGCCTAACCCTTCGGGGATTACAGGCGTGATGTTACGTTATGTAAATGTTTTTGTTTTCTTGCCTCAGGTACTGGAGAGTCAGGGAAATCGACGTTCATCAAGCAGATGAGAATTATTCACGGCTCCGGCTACAGCGACGATGATAAAAGGGGTTTCATAAAGCTCGTATACCAGAATATTTTCATGGCCATGCAGAGCATGATAAGAGCCATGGAATTACTTACTATTCAATATGGAAATCCGTCCAACAGCGTGAGTATTCTTTTTTAAACATAGTTTTAAATATTTTGGTAAAAAAAAAACTTTTTGTCAAGGGGAGCTGCGTATTTGAATCGATTTCATTCAAAAAACCCTCGATTTAGATCGAATTTTGCTGAGCCAATCGAGATATGATTCAGCGATGGTAGATGCCGAAAGAAGTTCGCCATACCATCGTACCATCAAACATTTATTTATTTAGGGAAAACAAACAAATTAATGTACAAAACATGTTACAGTAAATAAATAATTTATTTATACTTTGGGACTTTCTGTCTCTGAATCTGCAAAGCTGAATGCATATTCACGCATTTTTAGCACCCACAGCTCACGAGATACGTTCAAGTCCCTACAGTTCCCCACCCAATCAGATGCATTTTTGCCAAAATCGGAAGGAAAGTTGATATTTATATTTATTTACAAATCCTTGTACTTCCCTAAATAAACCTAATACTGCATTCTGAAGATTTCACAATCACAAACTGAAATAAGCTATGCCATGACTAGATGCGAACACATATAGGCATTACATTATGAATAACTACAAACAAGCCACTGAATATCGACGAACTTCAGCCGCAGCAAGTAATGCATCAATTTAATAAACACTCCTGTTGTCCTGATGACAAATCACGTGTGGGAATTTACAATGAAGCAATAGCTTTTACAAAAACAATCGGCATTCCTTACTGAAATAAAAATTGTAAAATTTCAGGAGAAGGCGGAGTTGATATCGTCGATTGACTTTGAGAGTGTGACAACGTTTGAGAGCCCCTACGTTGAAGCCATCAAGGCTTTGTGGGCCGACGCAGGCATCCAGGAGTGCTACGATCGCAGGCGAGAATACCAACTCACCGATTCTGCAAAATAGTAAGTTGTGTTATAAAAAATAAGTAGAACTACACAATCATAAAATACCTTCTATTATTCCATCTAGTGTTTACAATCAAGGTTTATTGTCAACAATTGAATACCATACTCATCGGTATTGTTGTATTCTATAGGATACAACAATACCGATGTAGTACACTAATGGCATCACAATGAATAATCATATAAGTATTCTAGGTATTTATCTCTAAAAATTAAATATAATTTTCTATAAAGTCAGTAACACATTGACTCATCACCATATCTGCAAATCCCGGTTACAGGAAACGAAATAATGACCGGGAATGTCGAATCAAACCGCGAGAGATTGCTCCTTCTGTATAATATGATGTCATAATCCAAATTAGTAATAATTCAATAAGCTGAGTGGTTCAGAACGTTCACCTTACGCTATTGTCTCTGTTGCCTAGTTTCTTGGGAATACTTAGAAACACGAGTAATTCTTGGCTATAAAAGTAATAAGGCGTTAATACCTGTAGACATAGCCATTTGTGGTGTCATAAGGTGAGACAGCAAGGGTTCAAAGTAACGAATTACTTTTGTGTATTACACCATTTTCAGCTTCTACTAAAAATGCAGATGTCCAAAGAGCAGTTCTTAAGAGCTTGTCTGCCACTCTTTACAACAAAAATAAAATGTGCAGAACTTACTCGCGTAATCACAATTAATTCATCGAAATCAGTTCTGCAGTGTCGTTGAAACTGCATACCAATCAGTCAATTTAGTTGCATTCATATTCGTTAAAAACAAAAATCAAAATTATTTAATGGGGGCTATCGTTTTTGAGCTCACCAGATGGCGCACTGTCGAGTAAGGTCCTGTCAATAATTCTATTTTATATTTTAAAGCGCCAATAACTTCATAGAAAAGTTTATTTTATTACGTATAACGACACAGTGTAAGCTTTAGATATATATTTACAATATTCTTCCTAAAATTAGTAAGCATGAAATATTTAAAAATCATTCTACCTCCAAGTACTAACAATATTATGGTCCTAAGTTGCTACTTAAAATCTTCAAGTCATAATATTAATCAGGAATGGGTCAATCTAGATCACAATCACAATTAGTATAAATACGTGATAAAAAATCACGCAACGCGCCAACACTGTATGACATCTGACATTTTGGAGGACCTTAGTTTACACAAGCGCCTCTAGCGGCAAATTCACACGCGATAGCCCCCATTGGCCTACACTAAAATAATGCAAAATTGAACCGGCACTGAGAAAAGATGTTTCTATAGCTATTTGCAGGAGATTGACCGCGTGGCGGCACCAAATTACTTACCAACTGAACAGGACATACTGCGCGTAAGAGTCCCAACAACGGGCATTATAGAATACCCATTTGACCTGGAAGAAATACGATTTAGGTAAAACTTGAACATGTTGGGCTATGCATGTCTCGCTTTTTTTAGGTGCATGGTTACGTGGGACTTTACTGTACTGTCTCCATACTCTATTTCATTCTGTAACTTTATCTATAAGTGTACGTGTGCATGTGTAACAGGGTATTATAAGTGCATGTGTCTGCGTACTCGCTGTTAGCGCTGCATGATCTATATTTCAGCTATTTAAGTGATTTGGCGAGAATTGAGAAAGACGATTACCTTCCTACCGAGCAGGATATCCTGCGAGCTCGTCAGCCAACCACCGGCATCCTTGAATACCCTTTTGATCTTGACGGGATCGTGTTTAGGTATGTTCAAAACCACTGGATTGTTTGGTGCGATTGAAGAACGCTAGTAGTATCCTGAGAGCTATTTCCCCTTGACGTAATATTCTAAACTGTACAATGTACATTCCATATTAATGCTATGAAACAAAACAATAGTCATTGTTTACCTTAGCAACTTGAACATAAATCCAAAAATCCGTAGAAGTTCTTCCCTTTAGAGCTCAAGGTGTGGTTTTGATATCTTAATTTACGGTCAGACTTGCTATTTTGTTATGCTTGAAGAAAAGCTGCAACAATGTTGACACACTATTTCATACTTCTTGGTGTGTTATCATTAATTTATGCTTTTGAGCACAATGCTTCGCTTATTGCTTGGTTTTGGTGCAACATACATTTGAAAGATAATACAAATCTTTTGGTAAAACTTAGATGTGTATCATCTTTCTTCATTATATTGTGGCAGAAACATGGTGGTGAAATTACAATCCTTAATTAAAGCTTCGAGAGAATTTGTCGCACGTGACGATTACGTGGCTGACTTAAATATTTTGTAATGATTATGGGCTATTTTGAACAATTTATGAACCACAAAACATTAGCAAATTATCATAGAGAACTTGTTGCTAATAACGCCTCCCATTAGTCGTTTTCCTTTCTGTACTATATTTAGAAAGTTACTTGTAATTTTAGGTTATACTGTCCTTCCTAGTGAATCACAAGCAATAATCATTACAAAACTTTGTGAATTCTGTAAAGTGTTGTCTAATGGAGTTGTTATTAGTTACCATTGTTGTGCCACCAACGATCAAAATTGTTGTTCGTCACCATTACTCCATTTAGCACAAAAGCACCACCATTTTATAAACTTTATTTGACGCCATTTTGAGACTGATATGACAATGTTTCAAACACATCTCTTCTGTCATAAATTTTGCCAATTATAAATGGTTGATTTAGGATGTGGGCTTAAAGTCACTAATAAATGTGGCAGCTATGCTGCATTGCCCAGAATCCTAATGTTTTGCATATCTTTGTTTTTTTTTTTGTTTTTGGCGTTCAACTTTCTTTCATAGTACTAAATGATCTAAACATTAAATTCTAGCATGTTTGGCGTGGCGAAGATGCCAGTTTTGATTAGGTCAGAAACATTCTTAGCACTTTCACTGCTAATCTATCTTGTACTTATCAACATTGCTGTTTACTATTGCTTGTCATAACATTCAAATTCACTGTAATAATTCCCTCAATTTTAACCCCGTCGTCCTTTTGCGTGATTCGTGAGTTTATTCATCAAATTAAAGTACCTACATCATTCTTTGTTTGGAAAAAGACAAGATCGAATGTTGGATACCTTTAAAAGTAGGTAATAATAATTAAGTAAACCACGAATAGCAGAGGAACACCTTAATATTCTATGTTGTAACCCTCTCCTGCACCTAGACTTAATAACAAGTTTATTTATATACCGGCTTGTCTCTTCATCCATGCCGAACTATTATTAATAAATATTGTACATCTCATACAGAATGGTCGACGTCGGCGGACAAAGATCCGAGCGAAGGAAGTGGATTCATTGTTTCGAGAATGTGACTTCCATCATATTTCTTGTAGCTCTTAGTGAATATGATCAAATTTTGTTCGAATCGGAAAACGAGGTGAGTAACTTAACACTACAAATACCTTTATAAATTTATTTTAGACACGTAAGACGTCAGGCATGTCCAATATACCCAAATATTAGAAAACATGGGAATTCCACCTACCTGCAGTGGGCCTATGTGGTAGATTAGGTCACCTCTTACAGAGAGGAGACCTAATCTAAGTATTATAGACCGATAATGCATGTACTGATACGGAAGACACCATTTCCTAGAAGTAAAGTTCCTTATAATGGAAGTCGTCCAGGAAAGTATTGCCGTCAAATATACCACTGGCGCTAAGTAGTGTTACTATGTTACAGAAAGGTCATAAAATTCAGCCACAAAAGACATTTCATCTTTCTCTTGGATACACAGTGTGTGTGGCTTATATCGATAAAATGGGTAGACGCTTGCTTGCTACCGAATAATATACAAAATGTGATTATGTAGATTTTTGCCGTAATTTACCATTAAATTCAGTACAAGTTGACAGTACTAGTTCTACTTATAATTTTAATTCGTCATAAAACAAAAAGTTTCCTCTCCCAGCCAGCATTGCCCATACGTGTGGGGTAAACCCAACACCGTCCAGAATGTTCCGTCCTCTATAAAAAGTATTTATATCCAGACAAAGTCTTGTTCTGTATGAGGTCACATTACTTATTTTGAATTACGTTTGAAAAGTATGTTTTATGACGTAGCTATTGGTTACTAACTTTCTTCTTTATTTCGATCGGAATTTCCATATACGTCACCGTATTTTACCAATTACTCTGTATTGAAGCTGATTTCAATTAACTATTGATAGGCTCCTGTGATGGTTTATCCCACTCGCTCTTACAGAGAGGAAGCTCTTCACCAGCATATAATTATAATAATATGCTGACTGTGGCTAAATAATAACAGCCGCTCAGGTCGATCTTTAGGTTAAGCCGTGCTTGCCTAGGTTGGTCTCTGGTGACCACCCTTGAAACTCTTACATACCGAGTTTCCTCCGTGCCTCGGAAAGCACGTTCAGCTGCTGATCCCGGCTGTCATTTGTAGATCTTTGACAGTCGTTACAGGTAGTCAGTGGCCCAAGTCTGACAACCAGTCTTACCAAAGTGTTATCGTATTACCCAGTATGAACTGGGTTGTGGAGGTCAGATAGGCAGTCGCTCCATGTAAAATATTGGTACTCAGCTGCATTCGGTTAGACTGGAAGCCGACCTCAAAATAGTTGGTAAAAGGCTAGGCAGATGATGAATATGCTGGCTGTAAACATCCCTTTGTGCTATTGGCCTTGTTTCGTTCTGTCTCCTGCTGATATGGAGGGAAGTGGAAATTACGGTTTTTCTTACTCCTCCGCTATACTTTTCTGATTAATTTCGTTGCGGGATCCAAGACAGTTAAATTCTTTCTCTGGGACTTCGTCGAGCTTCATTGTCTCGGAGCTTTTCTGGTGGTCGCCACTGTTAATTCTGGCTATCAGGAATTACAGTGGTTTGGGAATAGTGTGGCGGGCTTGTCACAATATGCTGGCTGATTATACTTATGCTTGCAATGCCCGCCAGTGTTGTAGCGCAACTTGGAACTCGAAGAGGCCTGGTAGAGGGATCGGGTCATAAAGCGTATAGTGGACACTTAGTTGATTGAATGATTGACTCAGGTCACGACCTCTTGAGCAGATAAAATTCACGGTTCGTTCATTTAGTATCGGTTGGAGAAGTATAAAAAGACCAAAGAGCGTTTGTTCTTTTTGCATTGGGCCTCTATAGTCATGGTCTTATTTGTTAGGCAGGTTTGGTGTAGGGTCAAGAAAGTAAATAATGTAATGCAATAGTCATTACTGTTTTTGAAATAGTAATACATATGTGCAAAAACACTAAGGAAAGCGGAGCTTCCATTAAAATATCTAAAGATTAAAATGATACTATAAACACTCTTCACGAAGATTTTTTTTTTGGTGAAAAATCACGTTTTTCGGTAGGACTCATGTAACGCACTCAAAACATTGTGCTGATGGATGGATTGAATAGTACGGGGGTCGTGGAGGTGTTTAAAGTAAAAATCTTACATTAAAACTTGTATAAAAAAAAACTGACCCCCAATATCTCCGTAACTAGAAGGTTCCCAGATATGGTGTAAAACAAAAAAAATATCGCAATGACGGGGAGAACAACTACCATTTGGCTTCGTTAGGAGTATTTTTACGCCCTTTATAATAAAGACTCAAAGCGAGTAGTCTAAAACCCTAAAATCTGACCACCAATCTTACAAAGGCGTACCGTGTTAGGTACTCGTACCAAGTAACTCGGTTACTTGGAACCGGAATACGTTGAATTGGAAGGCCTCCCACTAGGTGGACCGATGACCTGGTGAAGGTTGCGGGAATCCGCTGGATGCGAGTCGCACGGGACCGGTCAATGTGGCGACACTTGGGGGAGGCCTATGTCCAGCAGTGGACGTCTCTCGGCTGAAATGATGATGAACTCTGTTATAGAGATCAGATAGGCAGTTGCTCCGTGTAAAATGCTCGTCAACCGCATCCGATTTAACTGGAAGCCGATTTCAATATATTTGGGAAGTGGACAGATGTAATGGCCGTAATCGTCTTGCACTAAGAATTAAATTCTGTTACTACATATCACATTTATCTATTTCAGAATCGAATGGAAGAGTCGAAGGCGTTGTTCAAGACGATTATCACGTATCCATGGTTCCAGCATTCATCCGTAATTCTGTTCCTCAACAAGAAGGATTTGCTCGAGGAGAAAATCATGTATTCTCATCTTGTCGACTATTTCCCTGAATACGACGGTATGTACTTGGCTTTATGTGTTTTGTTCAAAGGATTAGTTCTAAGTTTTTGATCCATTATAGTGTTATAGATTTTGCCAACCAAACCTAATTCTTCAGAGACGGGAAATTTCAATTGCCTTAAACTAAAAATACTGAAAGGGTAATATCGAATCTCAGTCGGAGATATTGAATTTCCTAGCTCTTAGTAAGAATGACAGGTCTTCTGTTTATTTTTTATTAACACCCTCTTATGAAAGTGGCAGTGAGGTAATATTTGTTAACAAATACGTAATAAATGAACGATTATCACATTTAGTTTATTGATAATATACATAAATTATCTAATCAGTAAATATTACATAATTCGTTATCCTGATTCATTCTTGACATTGTTTTATTTTTTAAATGACAATTTACCAATATCTGATATTAAAACTGTGGTAATGAGCCAAATTTATATGCAAGGTAATGCAATATTTTACGAACTCCATTGAAGACAGTCTTATCTTGAAGTCAAAATGATAAATACAATATCTGAGATAGTTTACATGTAATACCATAACGTGATATCCGTCACGCCGCATTACTGTCGGTGATACAAAGGGGAAAAATAAACATGTTATTCCCAAATCACTGTTATTATACCCATTAATATTTTACCTATTTAACCAAAATCAGGAGAAAGTTAAAACGATAACACCACTGCCTCATATACAGGGTTAGTTTTCAATGACCAAATTTTCAGAGATGGCTTAGAATCGATCGAATTCTAATTTTCGATATAATGTAAAACAAAACAACATTTTTTAAATACAATTTCATTCCTGTCCACCACTAAAAAGCGAACGTGTGGATATTGCAACAATTTAGTTCAACAACCTAGATAGGTAGCAGTTAGTATACACATCAATTTGGCGGTGCGTGCATGCACACAAGTGCATTGATTTCCACTAGGTTTATGTTTAGGACATTTTTAAATGAATACTATTATTTTATTTTATATTTTTCGACAGTAATATTTTAAAATGCACTTTTGGTTTGATATCTAGATCTTAATTTTAAATTTTGGCTGGTCATCAAAATCAAACTAACCCTGTATAGTTAGACTTAACTATAATAAATAACGAATTTCTCAACAACTAGGTCCAAAGCAAGATCCCGTTCCAGCCTTAGATTACATTCTCCAAAAATATCTGAAAGAAAATCCAGACCCTGAGAGATCGTGCTACTCTCACTTCACCACTGCCACAGGTTGACAAACATATCCCGAGTGGTACAAGACGCTAGAATTGGCTAGACTTTGCTAGATTTGGCTAGGCACCGTGTGATAAGCTAGAATTGAAGTAATCTTCATTGGTATATTATGTTGAGAGTATACATAGACATAATATTCGAACAACTGATGATATTGGTCACTTGATCATTATTTTGGCACAAAAACTTAAACAGTGGGCTAATTTTGCCGTTTACATTGTTTCACACAATCGCCAGTCGACGCATAAAGATGCGGTAAAACCGTCCGGACTGACTGCAGACACTGGAGTGGACTTAGACAGATACTACGTAGTTTGGTCATAAGTTTTGTCACATATGGAAAGTTAAATAAATGACACAATGAGTCACGCACTATAACCATTTATATTACAAATGAAAGGGTATAAAATACAGATTTAAACCACATTAAAATTATTCGGAATGTCCTCCTCTTGCTTTGATACAAGCCTTCAATCTGCAAGGCCAGTCATCAATCGAAGCACGCACGACGTTCATGTCGATATCGGCGACTGCTTTAATCAGGGATGCTTTAAGTGACTCCAAGTTGCGATGGGGTTTAGTGCAGACCATCTCCTCCAAGTGCTGCCATATTTTGTAATCCAAGGGATTCAAATCTGGACTGGATGAGGGCCAATCTCTCTCATGCCTGATAAAGTCGATTCCACGGGTCGTGAGCCAGTTTTGGGAACTTTGAGCCGGCGCAGAATCCTGCTGGATTACCCAGTGCCTGTTTTCAAACATTGTTTGTGAAAGAGGTTCCACAATGTTTGTTAGAACTGTGTTTTGATATACGAGGGCACTGGTTTTCACTCCTTTTTCACAAAAAAACACCTCACCATGCCCAAGCCAAACCATGAATGCCGAAGGGTGATGACCACGCTGAACACGTGGCACACGTCTGCTCGCTTCTTCACTAGTGTGTATACACTTTATCATTTTGTTTGTTGAAACTCTCCTCAACATTAAAAATTTATTCGTCTGAAAAAAGTATTTCGCGGTATTTTTTTCCAACGTACCGCCTTAACAAAACACGGCGTCTTTCGAGTCTGATTTTCTTCAGCCGTGCGTTAAGATGTGCTGTTTTTTTCTATAATCACGCAGTCCTAGGTCTTCATTCAACACCCTTTTAACTGTAGTTCTGCTTAGCCAACAATTTTTGCTTGCGGACAGGATTTCGTTGGATTCGCGCCTTCACTGCTTTGATGACCGCTGGAGTCCGAACAGTACGAGGTCGACCTCTTCTTTGTTTGTCTTCTAATCTTGAATATTCCCTGAATCGTTTGATAGTACGATAAATAAATCTCAGTGGAATTTACAAATTTTTCAGCAGTTTCAAAATCTCAGTTGGCGCGTGACCGCAACGATGCAATGCAATAACTGCGACTCTGTCTTCTTTGAGCGTCCACTCCATTTTAAAAAATGAACAAAATTCCAGAAAACCTTTGTGACAGAACTTATGGCCCGACTACGTATAAATCAAACAACAATTTTTCTGTAAGACAGAGAGCGAACAACAGAAGTTTATTCTAGAACAAAGTATCAGAGGCAATCATACAATAGTTCTTAAATAACACTATAGGTAGTCTATGACATCACTAGTATATAAAGTTTTTTTTTAATATAATACTAACAGATACTTCAGTACCTGCAGTGTATTATCTATCAGAATCAGGTGACCGAAGTCTCCATTACACGGAACTAATGAGACATTAATGCAGCCTATTTCGGAAAAAAGTTTAAAAGTAAATAAGCAAAGTACACAATCTAAATCTCAACCTCATTTCACCAATGAAGATTACTTCCCAGTGTTGTATGTAAAACCGTAGTGCTAGATATGTGTATGTTGTCCCGAGTACAGGTCCGCAACGTGACGCCAACACAGCGCGCGAGTTTATACTGCGGATGTTTGTGGACCTCAACCCGGACGCCGAGAAGATTATCTATTCTCACTTTACTTGTGCGACAGGTTAGTACATGGTTTTTAAATAGAAAAAATACAAAAATATGGTGTTATCACAGTGTAACTGCATCAAAAAGTAACCAACCAAAAGTAACTAATCTTTAAATTACTTTTCATGGTATCTGAGGATCGTCATATTGATGACTAGCGGACGTCACGCGGTTTCACCCATGTAGTTCCCATTTCCGTGGGAATACGGGGATAAAATATAGCCTATGTTACTCGTGGATAATGTAGCTTTCGAATGGTGAAAGATTTTTTTAAATCAGTCCAGTAGTTTTTGAGCCTATTCATTACAAACAAACAAAGTTTTCCTCTTTATAATATTATAATAAATAATATTTATTGATTATCGATGACTACCAGACGTCACGCGGTTTCACCCGTGTAGTTCCCGTTCCCGTGGGAGTACGGGGATAAAATATAGCCTATGGTACTCGCTGATAATTTAGCTATAGCATTGCTGAAAGAATGTTGAAATCGGTCGAGTAGTTTTAGAGTTAAATCGTTTCGTAACAAACAAACAAAGTATCAAATCTTTTCTCTTTATAATATTAGTAGAGATAGTATAGATGTAAGACAAGTAAATGAAAACGATAGCAACTGTCAAACATGTTGTAACTTGAGGAAACCAGCATGTCAGAGATATTTCTCGACAGCATGTAAAGCACTACCTAACCGCACAAAAGGTCTTTTAAAAATTATATTTAAAAAATATAAATCACTACATATTATAAAACAAAGTCCCCCGCCGCGTCTGTCTGTCCCTATGTATGCTTAGATCTTTAAAACTACGCAACGCATTTTGATGCGGGGTTTTTAATAGATAGAGTGATTCAAGAGGAAGGTTTTAATATATTATTTGTCAAGCGGGCGAAGCCGCGGGCATCAGCTAGTTTATTTATTTATGTAAAAAATCCCACGACTGCTATACATATAGAAAACTATGTGATGGAGTTATGCTGTGATATCACTTGAAGATTTGAAGACAATTGAATACAAGTCAGCTAAATTGTCATAATATTTATGGACTAAACTTCCTAAAGAGGATTTCTGATTATAACTTTATTTTTATAATATCAAAATAGAAAAATTAGCGTAGATTTCACAATCAATCACTATGTAACATTTAACAATAAGTACAGTTCTGTGGTTAGGACAATTATGATGAATTTTGCTGACATGGATTTGACAAATACACGATTTAAGTCCGTCCAATTTTACGAAAAAAATATATTTACTGTGATTCTACATTCGAATCCGTTCGGCTATCCCATGTTACTTGGACTCACAGTGTCACGAAGTAACTGAAGGCGAAACTACTAACTGTTTTGGTTATTAGATCCACAATCAGGTAAGTTTACTATAAACATAAATCTGGGTAACTCCCGAGTGAGTCAACGCCTCCATTTATAGTATAATTGGTTTCAAAGTTTCTGCACTTGATAAAATATAGGGAAATACTCCGGTTATCCTTGAATTTCATGGCAATGAAATTGAATTACTTTGTTGTTAGCAACAAGGCTAAATTTTTATCATGTTCGAAGTCGATTTCTCTCGGATTTTAAGGTAAGCTGTAGTCCTATAGCTATTTGGTTGAATTTTGTGTTATTGCTACTTCTTGTGTGTATCTAGTTCGGTTAAAATACCTGATCATTTTATAGAAAAGGAGCTCGTGGCTAAATAATAATAGCCGCTCGGGTCGATCGTTAGGTTAAGCCGTGCTTGCCTAGGTTGGTCTGTGGTTGAGTGACCGCCCATTAAATATATTTTAGGGCTACGTTTTATCAAAATTAAATTTAAAATTAATGAGATTACTAAACGGTGGCATTTGCCCACTATACCTATTTTTCTGCTCTTGTATTTAAACCTAATACACATTACGTTATGTAGGTATATATGTACTAATTAAATATGGGTTTTTCTTGCTTGAGAATGTGTGTGTGTAATAATAGCTTATAAAGTAGTTTACTGTTTGAGTTATCTTATATTTAACTTGTTTTTCATATGCGCAATTGCTTTATAAATAAATATGTAGTAGATGTTTCTCTACTGAAAATATAAATTTGCATGACTGAATGAATCTATTTATTTTACCCATCAAAAAGATTCTTTGCAAGTCAATTATGCAATTGGGTAGATTTAATTTAAAGTTTGGTCTAATATCTGGCGATGTCCATGTTTTCATATGCTTTACTTATATATATTTTGTTCACCTTGCTCAACTTACACTTTTATTTATTTTGTTTATTTCGCATGCTGCCTTGGATATTTTTAAAGACACCGAAAACATTAAGCTTGTATTCTGCGCCGTGAAGGATACTATTATGCAGTCAGCTCTCAAGGAATTTAATTTGGCATGAACACATCTAACAATATCATTTACATATTAAATTATAAATAATCTGTTAAAAAATTAAACGTCTATTTTTAATACTAACTTGCATGTTTTATTATTTTATCCTCTTTATATTTTAGAAAGTTTTATTTATTTTATATATTTGGTACACATAAAACATTACACGTGAATTTCAACTGTATATAAAAACAGACTGTTTTAAAACCATTTCGGTCTAGTGGTACTTGTATATACCATGTATATGTTACGGCTAATAGCCGAAGTGCGGATACACCTAGTTTTAGCCGGTTAGAACTAGGTGCAGCCGGCCATATGCGGTTAAACCTAGGTGTATCCTCTTATCTTCGGTTATAACTAGGTTTAGCCTTCATCATGGCGGCTAGAACTAGGTGCAGCACACACCGGTGGTTAAACTTGGGTGTATCCTATTTATCATCGCCTGGAACTATGTTTTCAGTTCAGTAATGAGGTGGTTGATAACAAACTAGTTTTGCCTAGGCCGACTTGGGGCACCCCGACACAGATAGATTAGGTTAGAAGGGTATGTGTATGGTACGTGGTTATTTTTTATAAACCATTCAGAAGTAGGAGCCCCGATCGTGGGGCCCGTTCGACCGGTTCTCACTCGACTCTGATGCATCTGCGGGGGTAATACGAAATCGAATCAATTGGGAAACGCTAGATAAGAATCTCAAAACAAAACCAATAATTATGCTCAACTGAACTAAAAACCTAGTTCTAGCCGATGATAAATAAGACACACCTAAGTTTAACCACCGGTGTGCGGCTGCCAACTAGTTCTAGTCGCTATAAAGAAGGCTAAACCTAGTTCTAACCGAAGATAAGAGGATACACCTACATTTAACCGCTTAAGGCCGGCTGCACCTAGTTCTAGCCGGCTAAAAGTAGGTGTAGCCGCACTTCGGCTATTAGCCGTAACATATATATACCGTGTATATACCAACAGTGGTTTAGAGGTTTCATTAGGGATTTGTGGATTCCATTGTTTATTGAATTTAAACGTATTTTAGTCTTATTTTAGATAATTATTAGGCCTACAGTAATTGCTTTACCATTCCAACCATTAATAAAAAAAAAATATAATATGTTGTTGCCTGAAAATCATGCATGTATTTTATTGCTATTTACGTTCCGCTGTAAACTAACCCATTTAAACAATGACATAATTGAATATATATGGGCATGTATGGTATGTAATACACATTTATATGGGATATTTAATAATGTTTCATTTAAATCACGTAGTAAATTACTTCATAATATGGTTCTATATTTTCTAAAATGTGTATTTTATGTACTGACGCAATCGGAAAAGCTGTAAAAGTTACAGTGATCCGATCATAAAGTCCGCTTACCTTTGTGTATGGTCCTTCTTTAGGGTAATTTAATACTTTGAAAAACAAATAATAGCAAAATGAAGTAGCAATACGCTCGAATATCTTGTAGGTATGGGGTGTTCCACATCACGGAATATGAAAAAGTGCAGTCATTTTGAAACCTAAAACTATCTTCAATTTAAGTTTCACGGATAACTGATGCATGGTAGCAAGTAAGAAATGTTAAGTATAATATTTTAGAAATATGTAACAACAATCGGTTGAAATTATTAAAAACTTTGACTAATGTATTTAATTCCAGACACTGAGAACATCCGGTTCGTGTTCGCCGCAGTCAAAGATACAATCCTACAATCGAACCTAAAGGAGTACAACCTCGTCTAAGCGAAACTAACAAGGTCACTGATAAGAATCTGTGATTGTGTAAAACACATAATTTAAACATCATCACTTCACGTCAGAATGTGTATGTAAATTCGCGAACTGAGACCAGATGGACGAACTAATTTCAACTTAAAATGTTTAAAGAAAGTAAGGATAGATTGTAAGTCATTTAACCCAAAAAATATAGTGGGGAGTGCGGCGACGCGGGCCCTCGCCCGTCGCATTCCCTCCGACAACATTCGTTCTCGATCCGAACGGATCGTCTCGCGACGCGTCAGGTTTTTTGACATGTTTTTTTATGATGAAGTTATTCACAATTTATGTATGTGTCTGTATTGGTGAATATTAAATTGTGCATTTTAAAAGTTATGGTGAGTCTTGGCCTTACCATGAGCTGCTTTTAGTCATTGTTTTAGGGTTTTTTTTTTTTTGTAAAGTTTGTTGCCATAATATCTTTCTACATTAGTATACATTTTATTATGTCCAGACGGATGGATTTGAACAAACTAGTCCAATGAAACGCGTGTTTAGTATCATCCTCGTGGGTCGAGACAGGACTTCCTACTAAGGTATTGATCGGGATGCTTCTGTTACTATTACGTATTTATTTTAGCTGTGGTAAGTTGTCTGGTAAAGCTGCATCGACCCAGAGTGGCGCGTGTCGGGCGTTCGCCTTGCCGGCACTCTCTCTACCTACCGATTAAATTCCTTAGACGTAATTATAAATCGGTACCATATTTTCTGTTAAATTGAAAGATTATAACTTTATTACTGTATTTAATATTTCGTTACTTTTGTACATTGGAATTTTTGTTACTTGAATATATGTTAATATTTAAGCTGTTTATATTTAAATATGGTGTTTTTCTACACGAATTGACTTCACGCAAAATGTTTTATGTTAACTGTAGGCTTTGTGTACGCTGTGGTCTGGTGTATTTGGTTTCTTCCTAACTTTATCCGTGTACAATATTCATTAATAAACAGTATAAAATATAGGAGTTACTATGTTAGTTGTTTAAGGAATTTTTGAATGCATTTGATATAAACTTTTTTTACTAGAGGAACCCTCGGATAAATAAAGCGAAACGTGGAATGTAAAAACCGAAACCGAAGTTTTTTGCACGAACGCTTTTACCAGTATGTAAAATATTGTACATTTGGTATAAATGAGCCGTGTGAATTGAGCTGACAGTTCAGTGCCAAGTTTTGCTATTGGCATACTTTTTATCGTAACGTAAAGCACAAAATATATAACTACATTTTATAATTGTTTTCCATATTTTAGAATATTTTATTGTACCATGCTTAATTAAGAGTGTTGCTTCGTGTTATTATTTAGTTTTATTAATGTATAAGAAACCAAGTTTCGTTTTGAAGATATATAATTATTTGTATTATTTGTTGTTGTGTCTTAATTTCTCTTCTATTCAAGTTTCTATATGGACCGCTAGCACAAGTGACACTGTCAATAGCAAAACTCCATGCTTTAATTAAGATACAGCTGTCTGATGCTCAAAGTAACGTGACGTGAAACTTAGCGCACAATATTGGAAATTTCTTATTGATGTTGACCCACTGAAGTGCAATCTGTGTATGCCGTGTACATAGAAACTACTATTCTTTTGTGCATTTGTACAGCAATATTGTGAATTAGTTTGGGAACCGACGCGGTTTTGTTCTTACTGTGCGACAACATGGCACCTCAGTGTAAGCAAATTGTCATGTACTGTACACGAATACTTCCAAACTGTCGATACTAACACGACACCGACGACGCTCGTCTCCCTATCCGCGTACCTATGTACATAATTACATTTTGATATGTTCGAATGTAACATTAACTATGATAGATACGATTGTATGCTATTACTGGTTCACATTGACATTCAATGCATGAGCTTGAATTTATATTTATTTGCAGTAGTCTCAAAACATAACAAAGCACAATGAAATTATACATTGGTGATTAGTTACATATAAGACGAGCGTCGCGCGGTCGGTACTCTGTCGTCCGAGCGATAAGTACCGCCACTTCGTATCTTCCTTACGAATGGACTGAATATCGTGTACCGTTCTGTGGTTCTTACTTATTTGTTTCTACGTTTGGGCTACACAAAATATTGCTAAAACTATATTATAGTCTAACGTTGCTTTACCTTTTGCGTGAGATTGTGAGAATTTTAGCTTAAGTTCCGACTGAAGATGGATGCCTGAATGAAATATTGTAAATTATAATTTCTCATAAAATATAATTTTTTTCAGCTATACGAGTCGTTTCATTTTCTCACTCCTAACCTTTAGTCTAACTGCACTTGTATGATATTCGTGAGGCCTGCCACACGAAAATGTATTACCATTGGCGTGATGGACTAGTGATGTTAGTGGAATGTCATTATAAAACCATTATTACACAATAGATAAATGGCCATTGATAATATAAATCTATTACGTGACATGTCCACTGTCCAGCCATGATTACGTTGGCACATAAACGGCGAACCAAATTTGTTTACGATCATTTAACAGTTAACATGGCGATAAGCGCGTTAAGCCATATTTTACATTCGAATGCCACCGCCGGCAGTGATTTAGGCGATATGGCTGCAACGGTTGCAATCCAAAATTTTGATTTACGCTACACAACATTGC
This sequence comes from Xestia xanthographa, assembly GCA_905147715.2. Classification (NCBI taxonomy): domain Eukaryota; kingdom Metazoa; phylum Arthropoda; class Insecta; order Lepidoptera; family Noctuidae; genus Xestia; species Xestia xanthographa. The sequence goes on along the minus strand of LR990653.1, from coordinate 10,968,474 downwards.
TGTTTTTCAATTCTACCTTTTGCTATGGTGTCGAAGTATTTTTACGGTTATATCATTACAATATTGTGGTTAGCAATGCCCCATTTAAACTAAGTCCATTGACTAAAAAATCACGTCAGTTTGTTTTATTTTCGAGTGACGTTGCCGATGTAGAACAGTTACTCGATGCCGTAATAGAATTTGAAATGGACAATACTGGGAAATTTATCATCGTGTGTGAATCACTTGTACCAAATGAATGTGATGAACAAGATATAATGGACTTGTGTTGGAATTACAGAATAGTCAATATTGTCTTTATCCGACTAGAAGCAACTGAAGCAATTGCTTTCACATATTATCCAGTAGCAGAGGGCATATGTCCTAATTTAAAGCCAATACAGCTGGACCGTACCAATCAGTGTACACATACAACGTACGGAGAAGTTTTCAGAAATAAACTAAGAAAATTAAATTCATGCCCTATAACTGTCTCGACATTCATACAAACCCCGTATATCTTGAACATAACGAACGGAATTCCAATAGGCGCTGATGGAGATTTACTTCGAATTTTGATGCATGGTATGAACGCAAGCCTCAAAATGATGACCCCACACCGCGGCTACGGATGGGGTTGGCGTCAAAAAAACGGGACCTGGATGGGATCGCTCGCAGACGTTTACGAAGAGTTTGCTAACTTTTCCATGACTTCAGCAGCCGTGACATTGACGAGGTTCTCCGATTTTCAAGTATCTTCCAGTTATTATTCCTCGAAAGTGGTATGGGTCACTCATCCTGCAGAGTTTCAGAACGTAGCTTTGAAATTATTGCACCCATTCGAAACAGATATGAGAATTGCTTTAGCGGTCAGTTTCTGCCTCGTCGTGCTCTGTGCTTTTCTTGTAAAAACCAGTTCTTGGACGTCTATGTGTATCAGGTTTCAAGAAGATCAACCTTACAAGAGCATTGTTTTCTACGCTTGGATGATATGCATGGGCCAAGCTGTCATAAAATTACCTACAAGGTCTTCTTTCCTACAAATAACCTTGATCTGGGTATGGTACTGTTTTCTTATCAGAACAACTTATCAAGTTTATCTGATAAGTTCCTTGAAGGGGAAATTTTATGAAAGTCAATTTGAAACAATAGAAGATGTGATAAATGCTAAATATCCATTCGGTGGTGGCGCTGCGCTCAAGGATTATTATATTGACTATCCAATTGTTTATAATAATTGGATAAATATAGACACTCCACAAATCTTACCTACAGCTATGAACCTAACAAAAGGTATGAACTTTGTCCTAGCGATGAATCTAGATACAGCTCAAATGGTTATTAAAAATAATCGAGTTAGTCTGCATATACTACCTCAAGTAGTTATCACAAGTCCTACTGTGATATTTTTCAAGAAATATTCTCCTCTTTCGGAATCAATCAACTTAGTCTTGAATCGCCTAATGTCGGCTGGCTTTCCAGATAAATTGCATAAAGTATATACCAGCTTGCTCAATACGGTGGAAATTGATACTGAAGGTGAAACTTTGAAAATAAGACATTTCACAGCGTGTTACGTAATATTGATACTGGGCTGGATAGTTTCGGCTATCTTCTTTTCCTTAGAAATTTATTTTGGAAAAATATATCGTCATCCTCCTGAAGCATTATAAATCACCATTATTACCTAAACCTATGCGTGAAATCAATCAGTGCATAGGTAGATATGTTAAAATATAGGGAATCCGATCATATCTTTCATAGGATCGACGATGCATTACGTGGATAAAAGTACTAATGACATAGTAGATGCATGTCCATATCCGCCCATAACATGTAAATCGGCCATCAGCGCATGTTATAAATTACACAAGCTTTGCACTTTCAATTTTATGATTGTTCGTGTCATTATTAGGACAGAATTTGTATCCGTCACCACCGAAAATGAATGTTGAGAAAGAAGCACACAATCGTACCAGAGAGTACTTTATAATCGATGATCCAGCATCGGAGCTCGGATTACTGGCGGCTAAGATAGCGTACTACAATTTTGAATGGCGTTTTCTGACCATCGTGATGTTCAATACCTTGCAAGCAATAGGCCTGAACACATTTTTGATGCACTACCAGCAATCCGTCATTGTGAAACTGGGCAGGTTCCTCCCTGCGCGCCGAACTGCTGTGCCACAGATGGTGATCTTCGGCGGAGATTCTTCAGAAATATCAAGTACTCTTCGATGGACTGTCAAATCTAAATATGATACCAATGGAAAATTTATAATTATTTGTGCATTCCTCGGGCAAGATTGTGATGAACAGAAAATTTTTGAAACACTTGAATCTCTCTTTATTTTAAACGTGGTGCTGCTGAAGACGTCACAGAAAACTAACAAGTCCTTAGCTTATGCGTATGACTTTGTATCTCATGGAAAATGCAAGAATAATGTTCCATATCACCTTAATTTATCCACGGCCTGCGAAAATGACGAATGTTTTAAAGATCTTTACCCAGAAAAGTTATTGAACTTCCAGAAATGTCGACTTATAATGTCAACTGTAGAACAACCACCGTTTATGTATTTATATAATGGTACTAAAAGTCCATCGGGAATAGATGGAGACATCATGAAGCTCGCTGCAGACATGTTAAACGCTACGCTGGTGTTGATGACGCCGGAGGACGGCGGTGATGCTGGTCGCTTCGTCAATAATAACTGGACTGGATCGTTGGGTGACATATACAATGGCCGCAGACACGCTTCCGTGTGTTCAACACCGCTAACAACCAATAAACATGGTAATTTTCAAATATCTTTTACGTATTATTCGATGGATATCGTGTGGGCTACCAGACTGCCAACACAAAAAGCCTCGTGGGAAAAGCTTTTAAGTCCTTTGAACATTTACCTGCGCGTCATATTATTATTGTTATTCATTGGTATCGTTTTGATGAATACAATTTGCACAACAAATACGTGGCGTCAAGTAAGAAGAACTTTTAAAATTGAGCCACCAAAGTATAGTTTTCTATTTTTCTCATGGGTATTATTTCTTGGTCTGCCGATACTCAGAGAACCTGAAAGAAAAAGTTTTCTGATAACAATTTACACTTGGATATGGTTTTGTTTTGTTATAAGGAGCGCTTACCAAGCCGCTCTCATTAATTCTCTGAAACAGCCGGCTTATCTTGATAACCTCAAAACTTTTGGGGATGTTCTTAAAAATGGTTATCCTTACGGTGGCTTCGCATCTCTGAAAGAGTATTACACTGACGATCGTATTATTTACGACCATTGGAAAGTTATAGATCAGACCCGGCTATACGAAACCCTGGATCGCATAATGGATGAAACTACAGATTTTGTTCTGGCGGCCAACAAGGAAGCTATAAAACATCATCTCATGAGATATAACGGTACGAAGCAGTTGCAAATAATTCCGGAGAAGATAGTGAACAGCCCCACAGTGGTGTATTACAAGAAGTTTTCTCCTTTGACAGGGCCGCTAAACACTGTTTTGAGAACTGCTTTGGAGGCAGGTTTCATACAGAGAATCCATGACAAATATTTGGATCATGATAGAAAACTGTTTCGGCGAGTGCGAAGTGGACAGCCGGAACCGCTCCGAATGGATCATTTTACCGGCTCTTTTGCGATACTAATAATAGGGTGGTTTGTATCTATTACTTACTTTGCCGTAGAATATGTTTGTGGAAATCTTAAAGACTAAGTAATAAGTGTATCTAAGAATCATTTGCGTGTGATGTAAGCTAAGCTCCAATTTTTTGTTTGTATGGGTGCTCACCAATTTTTTGCTAAAATTAATAATAAACGCGCTTTGCTTCAACATCTTTGTTATTTAAATCAACTTCCTGGGTTCTTAATGTTTTGCTACTCTCGTCTTAATCTACGTATCGTAGGAATCAGCTCAAGACCTTCAGCATGTGATCTATAAAAGACTAACACTAAAGTTATTTAATTAATGTGGCAGCGTAGGTGACACTGCCACGTCAATAGAATTACAACAGCCTTCAGCTTCATGGTAAAGAAATTAACATTTAGACATCGATGCTCTACAGCCTTGGGAGACGCAGAGGAGTAACTTATTTCATCATAAGTATAGTTCGGTTCAAACTTAATGGCGGCTCGGAAGTTAGCTCCTAGAGACGGTCTGAGCATTATACAGACAAAACGATGCGTCATCTGCGCCCCGTTGATACCTAAAATTGTAGTCTGCGCAGCTTTACATTAATGTTCCGAATCGCCATAGAGTTAAAAGCGTTATTCCTGCGCAGACCGTCACTCGCAACTAACTTCCAAGCCGCCATTAAGTTTGAACCGAACTATAACATAATGCAAGGTTATCATCCCTGGAAAGCTGGTAGGAAGGACACCATCCATCTTGTAGTCCGTCTATCCCGGGAGATCGCCAAGATTCTTACTTTCAGCTAAGGGTCCTAGTGGTTTGTATGACGATAATATCACTGCCAGTTGAGAGAGCTTCGCCAATTTTCGACCCTGTGTCTACGTTGGTTGGGTTTGATTTGAAGAAATATCATGCTGACGTCGGAATGAGATTCCACGTATGTCCATGTGACGAGACTGGCGGTACCTAGCTAGAAAATGCCGGAAGCACAAGCAACTTCCCATCATATATATTCTTTCTTTTTGTCATTATATACGCGACGAGATACCTATAACTTGTAGGGAACGAGTCCGTTATACTTGAAAACAGGCCAGGGATAGTCTTGTAAAATTTTTTCTTCATAATTGCATGGTTTCGCTGCCAAGCCGTACGATCACATTGACCGATTGCGCTATATGACTGTGAGGAAGGCAGCCAAATGCATTATTTTTATGAGACAGAGCCCATTAAGTTGCTTCCTCTTTCAACGCCTAGCTTACGTAAGCAAGTACTTACATAATAAAATGAGTTTGTCTTAACGCACTAAACTTTATAATGGCTTTTATGAGGCATGCAAATGGTTACTTTAAGTTTCTGAAGTACCTACCTATGAAGTAAGCCCGCGGGCTCTTTGGATCTTAAATTAACTAACACTAAGTGCATTTAATTGCACTTTTGGAATGTAATTTTAACTCTCGTTGCTGAGACGAGGGTTGAAATCCAACAATGCTCTTTTATTTAGGCATCAAAGTGTTGCTGGAAAATAAATAAATAACTATCGCTGGACATTACACACAGTGCCATCTAGTGCCACACTAAGCAACGAGGCTCGTGTCGTGGACACTAGATAGTTGATATAGGTACTACATAGATGCTTTTTGTTTGTTAATACATACTATTGTTATAAGTACATAACGGTGAAGGAAAACATCGTGAGGAAACCGGCATGTCCTAGAACCAAAAATTCGAAGACGTGACATCTACCTACCCGCACTGGGCTCGCGTGGTGGATTATAGCCCATTTCCTCTTAGAGAGGAGGCCTGTGTCCCAGCAGTGGGAACATTAATAGGCTGATGATGATAAGTACATATTTATAAACATCCATGACTCGTAAACAAATGTCCATGCTTATCTCACAAATTTGCTCCTACCGGGATTCGAACCCGAAACCCGAAAAAAAAGGCTGACAAATATCTACGTTATAGGTCAGCGAGAGTCCGCTTTCAGTCCGTGTAGCATGACCACCGTAGAAACGAAAGAGAATCGACAAATCCTTGCTGACGCCAGCGTAGATTAGATGTACTGTATACTGTTCTGCTCAGTAGGTTCACTGAACTCCATGTGTTGCGGGACCAGTGAGCCTACTGTGCAGAGGTCGACGGTGTATCTTGTTTGTTATTAATACTTTTTAAGGTGATATGTTGAAAAAATGTGGTTTTTCTATTTCGTGTAACTTGTTGAGTATGTAGAATAGGGATCTAACATTCTGGTATATGTTTTTTGACTCTTTGGTCTAGTATCGTGTAAAAGGAATACACGATTAAATGATTTTTTCTCGATTCAAAAAAATTGCACAGTTACATCTATTTTTTCACTTTTTTCAACATCACGGCGTAACGCTTAAGAGATATTCAACGGAATTTACTTTAAAACATAGAAAATTATTATATCAAAGTTTACTCAAAGTCATTTTGAATGTTATACCTTTATTTTGTTAAAAATAGAGTGAATTCGTTTTGGCACATACGTCCTTTTATTCCGAGCGCACGCACATTGTAGCTATCTCTTCTTTTGTGTTTCAAAAGTAATTGCATCACTTTCGCTCGCTCAGAAGATCAGTCGCCCGGTGCACTTCATCGACGATGAACCTATGACATTTGTTTGCAGATCGGTGCTATCGGATTTTCGTGATTTTGATAATTGTTCGTATAGTAAAAGTTAGTAGACTGTTACTTAATTAGTGTTGAATAGGTATATAAAGACTATTCTTGCGATTTATTTCATAAATATAAAAATGGCTAAAATAAACTTAAAATTAATTTTGGGTTAGAATTATGTCAACAATATGTCAAATACTATTACCGCGTATGACACACTTAGAGCAGAAAAAAGATTGGAGCAGCTTTTAAATTTCGAAAAAAGGTGAGTTTAGTCGAAATTCATTTTTTGATCTTTCTTGAGGCATGGTTTATCGTGGTTATCAATAATAAAAAACGATATGAATGAATTTGATTAATTATGCTCCACTTGAATGTTGATGATCGTTTTTATTTCAGAAATAAAAGGAAACAACCACATGATGTCGATAACGAAGATGAGGAAGAAGAACCACTGCCATACGAAATCGAACTCGTATCTTTTTCTATCGCCCAGAACCGTCATTTGTTAGAGCGAGATACAGAGCGTGCGCCCGATAGCATCGGTGATGCTGCCGCGTGCGATAGCATTCCCGTTCTAGAAAATTATGGTTCTGAGGGACAGAAAAGGATAGGACCACGGAAAAGTGCGATTCCATGCTGCCAGATGAGGTTCAACGCTAATATTGTTATTGCAATTTTTACTTGAATAAAGCACATACCTACAATTATTCATCATCATCTACCCATCCTTTTCCCAACTACGTTGGGGTCGGCTTCCAGTTTTACCGGTTGCAGCTAAATACCAGTATTAAAAAAAAAAAAATGATGTAAACAAGGCAGATTGTGGATAATGACGTCATATCATGGCCGCGATAGCTACGGACGTTTGAACTGTCGTAGAAAATTGAAGGAGTTTAATATTATTTTTGTGCGACAATAGTAGTTGAACTTAACTTTTAATACTTTTCTTGGGTTGATAGTACTGTATTTCATTGATTTAGGTGAAGAAAAAAATACGTGCATATTCCCTATTATAGGTAGACGATTTCGTCAAGTTCTTTTCATAGCAGTTAAAAACAAATACTTTTGTATTTGTGCTGGAGCGGAAAAAGGAAATGAGGTAGTAAAACAACATGAGTGTTTTCTAAATTATTTTTTATTACATGTTGTACTAAATAAAAAAAACCGGCCAAGAGCGTGTCGGGCCACGCTCAGTGTAGGGTTCCGTAGTTTCCCGTCCGTCACAATAAGTGTTCCCACTTATGAGTTTAAAGGTGGGTATCCATTATGTAAAAATGCATGCATATACGAATATACTACAAACTTAGTCCAGAAATTATTTTGTACAACTTTTTGTCTTTTTTGTACAAAAACTGTTGTTTCCATCAAGTTCAAAATGATTTTCCTAGAAAGTCCTTATAAAGTTCTATATTTTCTAAACTTATGGTTCAAAAGTTAGAGGGGGGGGACACATTGTTTTTTACTTTGGGAGCGATTATTTCCGAAATTATTGACATTATCAAAAAATGATTTTAGAAAACCCCTATTCATTTTTAAATACCTTTCCAACAATATATCACACGTTAGGGTTGAAAAAAAAAAAAATCACTTCCCACTTTACATATAGGGGGGCTACCCTAATAAAACATTTTTTTTCAATTTTTATTTTACCACTTTGTCTGCGTGATTGACATGGTGAAACTATAAGGGTTCCTAGTTGACTACGAAACCCTAAAAAGGTTGAAAATTAAATATTTGTATTGTTGTCTACTCCATACCACCTGTGTGCTAATATTTCAAAAATCCCAAGAAGTGCGTACTCGGTTCTCCTAGTTAGAGAGCCCATGCAACTTCTAAACCTATTTCGATAACACTGCCAGAATGATGATATACATATATATATAATTAGTCACATTATTAATTGGGGAACACGAAATGACGATGCTGCAATGCAAAAAACCTGGAGGCACTATTAATCAAAATATTCGTAAGTGACCGTGGCACGCGTATTCAATCAGTACAAGTCGAAAGGAACCAGGTGATTGCTGACAAAACGCCGAATCTGCTGCGTGGTGAGCGACTTTCAATCGCTGTAGCAACCACTTTCTCCACTGTTTGGAAGATGCAGCAGTGGTTTTTCTTACACAGAAATTATGATTTCATCATCATCATCATCGTCATCAGCCTATTAATGTTCGCCAGTGCTGGGACACAGGCCTTCTCTCTATGAGAGGGAATGGGCTAGTCCACCACGCGGGCCCAGTGCGGATTGGTAGATGTCACATGTCTTCGAATTTTTGGTTCTAGGACATGCCAGTTTCCTCACGATGTTTTCCGTCACCGTTTTGAGAGCAGTGGTGATGAAATAAATTACACAAAGTAATGCGGCTGCCTGGATTCGAACCTACGACTTACTGATCGTAAGTCGGGGCCGCCACCATTGGGCCACCGCTGCTCCCAAGTTATGATTTGAACGTGGCTAATTCATCATCTGCCTAGCCTTTTTGCAAAACTATGTTGGGGTCGGCTTCCAGTCTAACCGGATGCAGCTGAATAACTGTATTTTACATGGAGCGACTGCCTATCTAACCTCCACAACCCTGTTAGTACTTACTTCGTAGTACGATACCCCTTGGTAAGACTGGTTGTCATACGTTTTGGCCCACTGACTACCTATAACGACTGTCAAAGATCTGCAAATGACAGCCGGGACCAAAGGCTTAACGTGCTTTCCTAAGCACGGAAGGAACCCGGTGGTCACCCATCCACAGACCAACCTAGGCAAGCACGGCTTAACCTGAAGATCGACCCGAGCGTCTGTTATTATTTAGCCACGGGCTGTGTCACTAACACTTAGCCACTGGGAGTGTTATCGAACTAGATTTAGTGTCGTGGGCTCTCTGACTATCCCGATGCCACGTGACCGCACAGTCGACCGCGTAATCTACATTCGCCGCTCCCCGCGCGGGGGGCTAAGTCACGCCCATCGAGTTACGATTTATTTTCGAAGTAGGGCCTTAATTACTAACATTAGATATAAGCAAAATTCTTGTTACTAACAACCTTGCATGCCTTGCCTATGGACTTTTTGTCTGAAATAAATATTTTTTTTTTTTTGTTCATCTGTCATTGAATCGACAAAATGACAGATGAACAAAAGATTTGTCAATCGTTTCTACGGTGGTCATGCTACGCGGGCAGGAGTGATATTGTATGAAAACTGCTTAAACATACTGGCATGCACACATACATGGCTTTTACTGAAGAGTAGAGAATGCTTCCTAGATAGGTAGGTATGTACTATCGACGACACTCCCGCCTGACCACCACTAAGCTCATTTTTGCTTGCACTCGCAACATAAAAACGCTCTCTAGCCCTGCCCCGTTGACTTTGTGTAGAAAAAATGAATGAAAAGATACCGAATCGGCCGAGCGCATTGACGACGCACGCCAAACGAGAGTTATTGTTATTTTGCGCGCCAAAGTTGACGCTTTCCTAATAGGCCCAAACTTCAAGGGGGCGTGGCTCGGCGCCTCCGCATGATTTAAGCGAAAAAAAATTAAAATGGTCAGGCGGAAAAGACCCCGATAGTACACCCATCAATTTAATGTACCTACCTAATGCCTGTAATCCCCAAAGGGTTAGGCAGAGGTGTTCCTAATACTATCATAGGGAGTCTGGATTTGTGCCCGGTTGATGGGAATAGGGTCCCCCTATTACATGGGACTTATAAAAAACATAACTGGCGGAAAGTGGGTATGTAACCTTCCTTTTCAACCGACTTCCAAAAAAAGGAGGTTCTCAATTCGACTGTATTTTTTTTGTGTTTGTTACCTCAGAACTTTCGACTGGGTGAACCGATTTTGATGATTCTTTTTTTATTTGAAAGCTGGTGCTTCCCGTGTGGTCCCATTTCATCTGATGCTGATCTTCGGAGATATACAATGGAACTCTTCAAAAATAGACGGCAAATGTGCCGTGAATGTTGCAATCGCTTGGATGTTTATACAACATCATGACGTAACATCACGCCTATATGCTCTGAGGGGGTACACAGATGTGTACAATACACCCAGATTTCGACAGTTAGGTATGTTAAGTAGGTGCAATCGTGTTCCGCGTGCGCCTCAAATAACGTAACATCACGCCTGTATGCTCTGAGGGGGTACGCAGATGTGTACAATACACCCAGATTTTGACAGTTCTTTCGTGTCCCGCGCGCGCCTCAAAGAGATGTCAGCAAAAGGGACTGTTATAAAGAGATACTGCGGCCCTGGAACACAAAAGGCTAAGAAGGAACATGGATGGGTTTTAGTCAGTAAAAGTCTGACACTCCCTTCCGCTCCACCCAGAGCGGGAGGGGGTATTTTGATGAATTCCCATTGGAAAAAAAAAAGTAGGTATGTTAATTTCCGTATATTGGGGATACGATTCATCATCAGCCTATTAAAGTTCCCACTGCTGGGACACAAGCCTCCTCTCTATGAGAGGGAATGGGCTATAATCCACCACGCGGGCCCAGTGCGGGTTGGTAGATATTACATGTCTTCGAATTTTTTGGTTCTAGGACATGCTGGTTTCCTCACGATATTTTCCTTCACCTTCCTCAATGCGCCTGCCTGGTTCGAATCCACGACTTAGGTACTGTTCGTAAGTCGGGGCCGTCACCACTGGGCCACCGCTGCTCACGCCTATTACCATGACATGTGTTGGTAACAATGTCAAATAAATTCATGGCAAATATTTGCTTTCGAACAACTAAAAATGGAAAATAAAAAACTTTTTAGCAAAAAATAAAACCGACTTCATAAACACAAAAAAGTGAAAAATAACTTTAGCTTCAGAAGTAAGTGACAAAAAAAACTAAATCAATCAAACAAAAGTCACCGACTTCTGAAGCTAAAGTTATTTTTCACTTTTTTGTGTTTTATTAGCCTATAACGGGGCATAAACCCAGACTCCGTGGCTGCTACTGATAAATTAATAATAATGATTTGTGCCTACAATATTCGATACTAATAAGACCTTATGTCAGACCTTATGTTTCCTTGTGTCCTTGTGTGTTAGCAGAAGGTAGGTATTATACCTAGTAATGTGAACTTAGCGTAATCTACTTTTTCGATAATGAGAACACGATTCTTATTACGTTACGATCTTATCAAACTTGACTGGGAACTAATTAAAATGGAAGCAGGTTTCCGTTTCTACGAACTAGGTACGTACGTAGATACTTACCTACTTAATTGGATAAGTCTTAGTACCTAAGTACCCTTATTACCTACCTAATTATCTAAAAAGATAATAGGTTAGAAAAAAAACGTGGCGAAATGCAACGGTGGTGTAGAAAAATTAGGTAGGTACCTACCTACTTATTTTAGTTTGGCTTTTCGTCTGGAATGAGGACCAGTAAGAAGACACCAGAGATGCATGCAGATCCAGAGATGGAGTCCCTACCTAGTGATAAATACCTATCACGCAGGCAAATCTACTACTACTACTACAACAGCCCGTATCGTCCACTGCTGGACATAAGCCTCTCCCATGGTGCGAGGAATTTGCCGTAATCTCCAGGCTTGGCAGGCGGATTGGAGATCGCAGTGATGAAAGACTGGTGTTCTGCCTCAGACATTAGTCGCCTTATAAGACACCCGTGAGTGTAATGGGTTGGGATTCTATTCTACTCTGCCTAATACCACACCGCTAGGCAGGCAAATCTAAATAAAAACAGTTTATCACTGTATTTATATAAATTCTTGAAAATCAGGATATTACGAACTAAATTTTCTAGCTAAAATATATATTCGGTTGAATTGAGAAACCTTTTTTAGAAGTCGGTTAAAAATAAAAAAGGGAGGCGTCACTTAACTTACCAAAAGTTCACGAGTTTATTTGAAATATATTTTCGTTTAATTAAATTGAAAACATACAATGTGATTGTTGTTGTTTAACAGAAAGATTTCGGTCAAATAATAGGTACCTAGGTACTTACTAAGAATTCTTTATCTATTGATACAAACAACATTCAAGTAAGTACCTAAAATAGGTAAAACCTACCTACCTACGTATTTATTTATAGACAGGTAGGTATAATATGTCACAAAAACCTTTTATCGTCGACGTTATAGAGATTACAGTAAAAGGGGTCAACCCTGATGTTACTTTAGGTGTCGTTCTCAAGAGGCGATGCCTCGTAGGTACTAAGCATTTTAAATTATTTGTTTCTTTCAAATCCCGTAGAAATAACATTACCTACCTAAATCATTTTATATAAATGGCGTGAGAGCTTCGGCAATTCAATTACCTACCGGTTTGTGGAGGGCAGATTCATTCAAATAATACCAACTGCCATGGTAGCAGGGCTTTCCTATTCAGCTGCATCTGGTTAGACTCGAAGGCTAAACCCGATGATAATAGTATTATAGGAATTATTTAGCCAGGAGCTTAATAGGTGTCACGACCTAGCTCATAAAAATCAATAGTCTTCTGTAGGCACCTACCTATATCTGATAAAAACTATCTTTAGGACATAAGTCATAAGTCATTTATTTCTGAACAAAATACATTGTGTAGAAAATATAAATTAAAATTAGATTATTAAGGATTAGATAGTTCATAATCATCATCTGCCTAGCCTTTTCCCAACTTTGTTGGGGTCGGCTTCCAGTTTTACCGGATGCAGCTGAATACCAGTATTTTACATGGAGCGACTGCCTATCTGACCTCCACAACCCAGTTAGTACCGGGTTATACGATAGGTACCCTATTGTTATTTTATTTATTGTTGGAATTTGTTTTATTGTTATTATTAGATAGTTCATAATAATAACAATAAAACAAATTCCAACAATAAATAAAATAACAATAGCTTATTTTTATAATAATAATAATTAAAAAAAAATAGTACTAGGTATAAAAAAAAAGATATGACTGTCAAAAGATGAAACGAGAGATGGACGGTTGTTATCTGTATAAAATAACTTATAGTACCTACCTACTTGATCATTTTAGGTTCACATTCATAAACTCACGCCTTTCTCCCATGGGGGTAGTCAGAAACCACAGAGCGAAACCTGCTACGTTCCCTAAATACTCCTTTTGCCTCGACCATCCCGTTATTTTTTGCAAAAAAGTTTTATTGTTTAATTTCCATTTTTAGTTGTTATTCCTATACAAATATTTGCTATGCATTTATTTTTTGGTATCAATACATTTCATGGTAATAGGCTTATCCCCAATACAATGGAACTTAACATATCTCTAACTGTCGAAATCTGGGTGTACTGTACACATTTGAGTACCCCCTCAGAGCATACGGGCGTGATGTTACGTTATGATGTTGTGTAAACAATAAACATCCAAGCGGTTGCAGCAATCACGACAGATTTGCCGTCTATTATTGAAGAGTTCCACTTCCATTGTATATCTCCGAAGATCAGCATCAAATCTTCACCAAATTTAAATGGGACCACCTCAGGAGTATATTCTTTCAAATAATTTTTTTTTTAAATCGGTCTACAAATGGGGGAGAAATCGGTGAACATACATAAAAGGTACAGTCAAAAAAAATAGTAGCCTCCTCCTTTTTGAAATGGTAAAAAATTACATGCATATTCCCTATTGTTGTAATTAATTAGCAAGTGGTCTAAATCTGCTTTGCCAGCATAAGTTACCGGATAAGTAGGCTTAATTAACTTATTGAGTGAATTATTCACTAAGTATTGAAGTAAACTTGGAGTAATTATGTTATATCATTACTTAGGTAAACATTACCTAATTATTTGACTCTCTTGATGGTTGAAGCGCTTCAAAAGGGCGGGTAGCAGCTGGATGGGATTTGTCGAGGATCGAGTTGAATGGCGTGCAATTGGTGAGGCCCTGTCCAGCAGGGGAATGCTGTAGAATGAAGATGAAGGGGAGTATACCTACGTAACGGGGCACTGAGAGAAAAGAATAATTTAGCCATAAAGGTTTTTTTTTTCGCAAATCCTTTATTTTCTCGATTCTATCGTATAAAACACCTAAATATAAGGATAAGAGTGTCTGGGTGTTTTTGGTCTCGACTAACCGTTTATCGTAAAAACGATGTCGAATGGATCCATAGGTTAGGTTAGGTTAGAACTGTGACCAACTACGCGCGAGCCGAGCGAGCGGTGCCGCGGCTGCGGCCGGTGAGCGCTACCTTGAGATTGGTCGCGAAAATTTTCTGTCTTTTTTTCACAATGCCCGCCGTTTCGTATCCACTGATCGGATGAAGCTCTACCGCTGCACATGAGGTCTGGGATACCATCAGGCAAAGTGTTATTGGATTTTTTAACAGGAATCTCTCAGAAGCAGTCCGGTTGTGCCTGGTTCACAGCAAAAGGCTCGCTCCCTATTAAGTGTGTGGTGTATAAGTGGGATCCTTACTCTTCAAGGTACAGGCGTTTTGTTATGTTATTTAAACCGCTAAAGTATTCAATTAAGTACCAAGGGTATGTAGTTGGAACTAATATAAAATTCCTTTCAACCTAGAAACTTTGTTAGGATAAAATTTCAATTTAGTAAAGCTAAGCCGCCGTAATCCCAGAGCGTCGACGAACTTAAACTGCATTAAATAATTCAAACCTACCTTTGTAGGGAGTCAATTGTCGAGGTTGACCTGGAAGAGGTTTAATACAGGAAGTAGGTAGTTCAGCTGCAAGATTTAGTACGTAGCAAGATTGAGAGAGAGCCAGGGTACCTATAGAAATAGTGCAGCTGAAATTCCGCGAGAATATAAATAATAAGTAAATAAATATCGCTGGATATTACACACAGCGCTATCTAGTGTAACACTACTACTACTACTACAACAACCCATAACGTCCACTGCTGGACATAAGCCTCTCCCACGATGTGAGGAATTTGCCGTAATCTCCACGCTTGGCAGGCGGATTGGAGATCGCAGTGATGAAAGACTAACAGAAAACGCTGCTGCCCATTCTCTGGTCTACGGAGGCGCAAGGTGTTCTGCCTCAGACATTAGTCGCCTTATACGACACCCGTGAGTGTAATGGGTTGGTTCTATTCTACTCCGCCGGATACCACACGGCTACGCCGGATACCACACGGCTACACACTTGTGTAACACTAGAATAGAATAATCATTTATTCGTTAATGGAATGGACAGCAGCAACACAATAGAGCAGACATATACATATAACAACAAACAGCTTAGGGTTCTTACAGACGAGTTGTGGCGTCGGCGGCTGCCGCCGGCGCGTCGACGGCAGCCGTCGACACACATTTACGCGGACTGCACAACTGGTTTTTAGTCGATAGGAGCCAAACAATTCTTAGTTCTCTCCAGGCGGAAGGTATCCCTGAGGAATCAGGTTTTAAGCAATTCAGAATAAAATTTAGGTACTTGTATAAATGTTTCTATACTTAGTGATGTATGATTGATTGATAAAACGCACGCACAGAAATTAATATTACTGGACACAGCGCCATCTAGTGCCACACTAAGCAACGAGGCTTGTGTCGTGGACACCAGTTACAACATGGATACTTTTTGTTTGTAAATACATACTTATTATACTTACATATAATCATCCATGACTCGGAAACAAATGTCCATGCTCATCACACAAACATTTGCTCCGACCGGAATTCGAACCCGGGACCCTAAGAACTTAAGGCAACTACCGCTGCGCCAATCGGGTCGTCTAAAGACGCACTCTCTCTCTGTGAGATGGGACTTAAACTTGGTTTCTTTATCGTGCGGTTAAGTGCCTAACCTAGAGGCAGAGTTTGACCTTTGGTATGGAACGTGGATCTCCGCAATCCCGTTATGCTGACGGAACGCGGGTCCACAACTAAACAACATCAAGCTTTTTTAACCCCCGACCAAAAAGCCGAAAGACGAAAGAAGCATGTATTAAAAAAAATTGTTAATAAAGGGTGTGAAACACCTTTTAACGAAGCCGAAAGACACTTGTTCTCCTCGTTATTGCAATCATTTTTTTGGTCTACACCATACCTGGGAACCTTCTAGTTACGGAGATATTGGGGGTCAAGTTCCAACCTTTTGACAAGTTTTTTATAAATACATGTTTTTAATTTAATTAAGATTTTTACTTTAAACACCTCCACGACCCCGTACTATTCAGTCCATCCATCAGCACAATGTTTTAAGTGCGTTACAATTAGTAAAAAAAAAAAAAATAATAAAATAATAAATTTTCCATCACAAAACATTTTTTTCACCCCAAAAAAAAAAGTCGTTTCCCAGCAATAATTTTTGCGTAAAGTTACTTAGTTTGATGTACAGAATGCTTGGTTGACGGCTTCGTGATGAGGTCTTTTACACCCTGTATTTATTTCAATTTAAAACATTACTTAGTTATCTTTTCGTTAATTGGATAATTCCCTATGTTCATTATTATTTTATTTGTGGGGATGTTATTTCTACTTAAGATATATACCTACCTAATAGCCTATAGGTATTAGTTTGTATTAAAACAACCCTGTTGCCAATTATGAACCTTACCTATCCAATTATCTTCTTATGTATCTAAGTTAAAATTATTTGCCTCATTTCTTCTTTGAAGTTAAATAAATGTTTATTTTATTAAATTTGCCCATCTTATGTAAAGTTAATTTACGGTGTAGGTATACCTATCTAGTTTTAAAATCGAATATTTTATTATATAATTAGGTTCATAAAATATTTTATTAACCGACGATACAAACGAGGTTTTCAATTCGACGCGTATATTTTTAAACTATGTATATTATAAAAAATCATGTTTGCTAAATTTTAAGTATCTGTAAGACTGTAAGTTAGGAATAAGAATAAAGGTAGCCTTACGCATCGGTTTGGGGATCTTTCTTTACCTACTTACGTTTAAACAGCAAAGAATTTATGATGTTTCACAGAAAGTAATAATCTTGAATTTAAAGCAAAGGCCTCAATTCAAATGTACACGGATGGTCCTAGGAAAACCGTTATAACAGTTTCCTAAGAAACATCTGTGTACACTGTTTCTAGGAGCTTTTCTGATCATTTTAACTGTGTTAAGTCAGCGCTTGATCATTGCGTTAAAAAAGGATGTCCACATTATTCTTAGGTAAGTATCACAGCGGTCATATTTTTTGTTCACAAAGTTGCACTAAATGGAAAACTATATCAACATTGGTAACGTTGCGGTAAAATACTTCAGAAAAGAAACTAATACGAAAAACCTCACAATAACCAAACTTTTTAAAGTTCCCGAATTGTTCATCCATTTTGAGTGACAAGAGGAACTAACACAAAATCATTTATTTGTTCTAACACAAAGGAGAGAAAATAATCCAGCACAAAACTAGTCCTCTAACCGATACCAAAAGAAACGATAAAACTATCGTTACTGTGAAAGCTTTTAAGCACACAACGACTTCAATCATTTCTGGAGGTACAAGTACTGACAGTGATACTAGATTATATCACAGAAGAGCTACAGAAGGCCAGCGATCGACAGAACCTCACGTCCCAGCCGCGAGGGACGCGCGGGGGACACGTAGTGGTCGCGGGCCTATGGTCGGTGAGCTACTGAGCTATGGGCTAGCTCACCGTCCGTCCGTCTTATGACGACAGGCCGTGTCAACGGCGGGTTCGTGTTCCACGCGCGCCTCAAAGAGATGTCAGCAGAAAGGAAGGGGTCTGCAAGGGCCGATGCCTGCCGGGGCTGCGGGACTGTTCGAAAAAGATACCGTGGCCCCGGAACACAAAGGGCAAAGAAGGAACATGGATGGGTTTTAGTCAGTAAAAGTCTGACGCGGAGCGGGAGGAGTCATTTGATGATTTCCTATCAGAAAAAAAGGCCAGTGATCGAAAACTGAGGCTTGCACACATAGACGCGTACGTAACAGTGATCTTAAACAAAAGACAGTCGCCAGTACGCTTGCACTCCCTGTAAGTTAGCCGTGTGTATGTGTGCGTGCGTTATAACTCGTTGTACAGATCTGGCCTTCTGTTCTTCTATCTGTTCGTACCTGACTCCGACGCTTGCGCGATGCTAGCAGACTATTCACTCGGCTGCCTGGAATTTCGGGAGAGCCACGGCCAGTATCGGTTATGAACTCGACGCTCGCTCTCGTTGACTGTACATACAAGTGTTCCGAACGAAAGTTTACGTCGCTCGTCTGAAGTATACTGAAAGTGCAAAAGTTTATTGAGAAGTTTTTTGTGTTGCAGTGTACTTTTTGAGTTTTAACAATGAGAGTGGTATATTTGATTGTCCCGGTGTTGTTGTTTTGTATAGTTTATGCTAAAGGTGAGTTTAATGTTTGTTATACAGTTTTGTATCAAAAGTTTTATTATAGTAATTACTTCCCGATTTTTTTTTTCTTAGCCTCTCATTGTGTCCCACTGCTGGGCAAAGGCCTCCCCTTTCTCCTTCCAAACCTCTCTATCTTGTGCGATATCCGGCCATGTTCGCCCCGCAAACAAGATCAGGTCGTCACACGACCTTCGCCGCGGTCTACCTCGACGGCGATTTCCTCCGTCAGGCATCCAGTGAGTGACGATCTTTGCCTACCTTTCCGGGTGCATTCGCGCTAACACAATTATACATACACAATTATACACAATTAATATAACACAATTAATATAACACAATTAATTTAACAATTAATTTAATATAACACAATTATACATACATAACACAATAAACAATTTGTATTTGTATAGGGAAGTGCGCGAATGCACTTCCCTATACAAATACAAATTGTTTATTGTGTTATTAGATATTACATTACATGTTAATGTGTTTGGAGCCCCCGTTTAGGCAAACAATGCCTGTATTAGAAGGCTCCAACGCTAGGCACTAGGCGCTAGGCTATATATTGAAAACTAGTCTGCTTTTTAGTCAGAACTCTTTCTATGCAAATGATTATTAAAGGATCAAATACAATATGTAAGCGATCCCTTCACGAAGCTAACAATCAAGCGTTCTGTACATCAAACTAAGTAACTCTACGCAAAAATTATTGCTAGGAAATTACATTTTTTTTGGGGGTGAAAAATCACGTTTTACGGTAGGACATTTTGACCCCAACATCTCCGTAACTAGAAGGTTCCCAGGTATGGTCTAGAACAAAACATACATCGCTATGACGGGGAGAGCAAGTGCCTTTCGGCTTGATTTAGGGCATTTTAACACCCATTATACTTAGGTAGATATTTATTATATTCAAGTACTAATTAAGATCTAAATCTAGTGGCAATCAACACGCAACGGATATTGTTTAAACAACCCTTGGTTAAAGAAACAACAGTCTGGTTAATTTATGTTTCGATAAGAAACTGATTAAAATAATAAAGTACCTAATTATCTAAATGAGTTAAAAAATTCAGAATTTTTCACTGTGGCCTCGTTTGCTTTATTACTTTTCCCCAAAGACTTGGTAGCATAATATACTATAACTAAGTTACGGTGATAAAACCTAACTTTTACATCTGGATTTATTACACACTAATTTAAACTTTATCCGTTAGTTATTGGCTACTTAAGTAGCTATCGATTATGAACCTAGACCAGCTTTTACACGTGGTTTCACTTGCATTAAGGCATTACCAAATATTCACTCAATCTCGACGATACTTTAATTCAAGCCTACAAGCTTGGCTTTCGTTTCTTATCTACAGTCGGCTTTTCTTATGGGCTTGCCGTATTGTTGGCCCGCCACTGATTCTTACATAGTCAGAATCAATGAATTACCTTGTACCTAACAACTAAATTGATTCTAAACCAGAGAGGTACTTAATATGTGCAATTATTTCATCACCAGTGCTCCTGCTCTCAAAATGGTGATGGAAACTGGCATTACCAATTTCGAAGTCATGTTGCAGATACTAACCCGCACTGGGCCCGCGGACCACTCCCTCCCATAGAGAGGTCTGGGTACCAGCATTAGGAAACTGGGAACGTTATACGCTGATTTTCCCAAGAACTTTATTAAAATAATATTCTATGAATGATTCCTTTGTCATGCAGGTAAAGGAAACAGGTCTTATTGTCAAGTTTACACGATGAGACTCATGAAAAAATCATTCTGTATAATAGTCTCATATTGTAAATTGACGAGACCTTCTCACATTATTAAGATGAACTAAACTTTAGATGCTCACAGTTCTAAGAAGGGCATGAAATACTGAATACCAAAGTAAATTCCTTCCAAAGAGCAATCTATTTTAGTTGTGACAAAATAATTGAAATGTCACATGTGAACGTAGCTCCGTAGCACCTCGTAGCTCGTAGCTCCGTCGTAGCGGGTCCGTAGCGGTCGTAGCAGGCACTTAGAGAAATTGCTATCCTAACTGCTACACTAAACGTTCCTTTATGAATTTTATATTTTGCATACAAAGCGAACATTTAAGTTCCTATTAAGTTTTCAATTTAAATGTCTCACTTTTGAACTGTAAAATACTTTGTTACTACATTGTGAGTTGATGAACTTTGTTCAGAGTATAGCTACAATTTAAAAGGATTCCGATACAGGTACTTTTGTTGTTGTTTATTGCATTTTAGTAAACATGATATCATTAAAGCTGGCATCGTTTTCGGTAGGCCTACATTACATTCATACATTTTGTATGAGTTGTATGACCCATCGCACACTACAGACGGGCCGGAGCGCGCTTTTGTTATATGAAAATTGAAATGAGATGTGTTGTGGCCTAAGGTGGCTGTAATGTGCTTTATTCTTAGCGTAATTGGACTCAGAGTGATGGTTTCATTCAAAACGTTAAAAAATCTGTTCAAAGTTGTTTTTCTTCATCTTGAATCGATGAATCGGTCTGACCGGTACGTAGCGACCTGGACTACAGCTCTGACGTTTGCTTCGAGACGTATCAGACGTATGTAGCCTTAAAAGACTATCTTGAAATTGTTTCACTTTAAATGCGAAGTGGTGGCAGACCGGTGGTGGCAGACGGGAATAAAGGGACTGCTGCGGTTCTAAGCCTATTAATTGTATAGCATTCAGTCACATTATTCTTCTTCATTCCACTGGGTTGTGGAGATCAGACCAGCTCTGCCAGGCAGCAGATACTATCGCAATGCTCTTGACTTGTCATCTTTAACTCCATTATCTTTGGGCTGCTCGACCATTGCCTATGCTGAAACAGCTAAGGATCTTGGTGTCTTAATTGACAGCAATCTTTCTTGGCGAGCTCAAGTGAATGAGGTTAGTCGTAAGGTGCACTTTTCTTTCCACTCGCTTAAATCCTTACAGAGCTTCTTGCCTTTTAAAACTAAAATTTACTTGGCTCAAACTCTGATTCAGCCGATCATTGATTACGCTGATGCCTGCTATTTGGATGCCACCGAAGAGCTGTTGAATAAGCTAGAGCGTTTGCAAAATCTTTGCATTCGTTTTGTGTTTGGACTGAGAAAATATGACCATGTCTCTCACTACCGCAAGGAACTGAAGTGGCTCCCTATCCGTCTTCGCAGAAACACTCGGATATTATGTCTCCTCTACAATATCCTTCATAACCCTGCATATCCCAGTTACCTGCGCGATCGCTTTTCCTTTACCCGTCCTCCTGATGCTCTGTGTAGATCCCACCTCAGGCATCATCTTAATTTCCCATCCCATAAAACCGAATTCTATTCCTACTCCTTCTCTGTTCACGCAGTACGTTTGTGGAACTCACTTGCTGGAAGAGATTTCTTATGAAATAAGCAGTACCTTTGTGCTCTTCTATCTTAATGTAATGTCCTGTTAAGTATTTTGTGTGTACATAAATAAATAAATAAATAAATAAATCAGATAAGCACTCGCTCCATGTAAAATATTGGTGTTCAGCTGTACCCAGTAAGATTGGAAATCGACCCCAATAAAGTTGGGAAAAGGCTAGGCAGATAGATGATGATTCCACATCTTCCAATTTTCCCAAAGACTACGTACAATATTATCATAATCAATGATATTCACTTCTGCAAAATCGTCACTATGGTTAAAGAAATTTATTTCTCAATAAGAAATTACAGTATTTCACTTACTTGACAACATTTTGGAACTTAAATATAGTAGTACTACACTACACTATGATTCGTTGTTACTATACCAAGCGGCAGTGGCGTTCTTTTTAAGTAGTTTTTTTTTAATTTTGCAAAAAAGTTTTTTTTATAATTTTACAAAACAGTCTGCATTTTGATTCGCAATAAAACCATAAAACTATTTACCTACCTCAACACTGTGGTACCTTTTTACGTAATGTAAACGTAACCTGTCACTGACACCGTATCGAGCTTGTTTTAAAAGACTACAGTTGTATCCTAGAATAACACTAGCTTATAAAATATTCTCCATACGGGTGTAGGAAAAATCAAATGAGTACCTACTATAATTATTATATGGTTGTAAAAATGTGTTTTGTTAAACAGCATGTATCAGAAACGTAAAACGTGTAGTCATATTTAAAGCATATCCTACGTTTACGTTTTTACTACACGTACTACTACTACAACAGCCCATAACGTCCACTGCTGGACATAAGCCTCTCCCATGATGGGAGGAATTTGCCGTAATCTCCACGCTTGGCAGGCGGCTTGGAGATCGCAGTGATGAAAGACTAACTAATGAAAGAAAACGCTGCTGCCCATTCTCAGGTCTACGGAGGCGCAAGGTGTTCTGCCTCAGACATTAGTCGCCTTATACGACACCCGTGAGTGTAATGGGTTGGTTCTATTCTACTCTGCTATACCACACGGCTAACTACACGTACTACGTTTCTCAAATCAAAATCGTCATCGAAAAAAATCAGCTGCTCCATACATTTGTGTCGAGTAGTTTTTGTAATGTTGTATGGGACAGCTTGTTGTCTCCTTTCTATGGTGATTACGATGATGGTCCCTTTGAGAAAGTTATTCGGTTGAGGAGACCACTAAACATCACACGGTATAGACATAATACCTCAACCTTAAATAATTTAATCATTGTTCGGCCCACAGAATATATTAACCACAATTTTCTAATACATGACATGCTTCTTTCGCTATAACAGAGTATACTGTGTTTGTTAAGTGACTCTCATGGTTATTGAATTAAGAATATGAAGTTGAGGACTTGTTCAACGTTCCAATGCATGAATTTTACATTTCGCGCACTACAATGTAGAAATCACGCAAAAGTAAAATTTGGCCTGTTTTAGACTTCATTAATTCTCCATTGAGAAACCGGATGTGAGCGAAAATTTCACAAAAACTTAGACAAAGTTATTCTTTCAGCGTAACGATGATAGAAAAGTCAAAAATGTATGGACCGAAAAGCTTTATAATAAAAACTTTAAATTGGCAGTTCAAGGTAGCGGTGCTTGTCAAGAAAAAATGCATTGTAATGTCAAACTTGGTATATTTAGTTCTGTACTTTCTCGCAGGGGCTCGTGGCTAAATAATAACAGCCGCACGGGTCGATATTTATGTTAAGATAGGGTTTGCCTAGTTTGGTCTATGGATGGGTGACCACCCATTAGATACTGAGTTTCCTCCGTGCCTCGGAAAGCACGTTCAGCAGTTGGTCCCGGCTGTCATTTGTGATCTTTGACAGTAGTTACAGGTAGTCAGTGGCCCAAAAAGTCTGACAACCAGTCTTACTAAGGGGTATCCTATTACCCAGTACCAACTGGGTTGTGGAGGTCAGATAGGCAGTTGCTTCATGCAAAATACTGGTACTCAGCTGCATCCGGTTAGGCTGGAAGCCGACCCCAATAAAACTTGGGAAAAGGCTAGGCAGATGATGACATTCCCGCCTGCACAGATAACTTGGTTAAAGTATGTATGTACGTACGCACGACGACCAATGAAGTTATACAAAACAAGTATATACGGACCTCTCATTGTTCGGGAAATCTATACAAAGCGAAGCCATGTTTTGCTGGAAATGTAGGTATAACTTGATGTATCGCCATGTGTACTATCATGGTCTTTTCCGCCTGATCAGTTTAATTTTTTTTCGCTTAAATCATGTGGAGGCGCCGAGCCACGCCCCCTTTAAGTTTGGGCCTATTAGGAAAGCGTCAACTTTGGCGCGAAATAACAATAACTCTCGTTTGGCGTGCGTCGTCAGTGCGCTCGGCCGATTGGTTTCTTTTCATTCAATATTTCTATACAAAGTCAACGGGGCGGGGCTAGAGAGCGTTTCTATGTTGCAAGTGCAAGCAAAAATTAGCTTGGTGGTGGTCAGGCGGGAGTGTCCTCGATAGTACATAGTTTTGTCAATCCTGTTAAAACTTGAACGAAAAAATGAAATGCTTTGACAGCCATTGCCACAAGTCCAGGTCTAAGGTCTTCAACCTGTTCATAGTAGGTATATACCGATAGGTACGAACTCGTCCAAAAAGCAGGTAGGATCAACAAAAAACAATTTAATGTTTTGTTCAAAGAAAAGGAAATACCTCAACACCTCAAAGGCAGGTATTTGATCAATGTATCCCCTGGTTCCTATTTCTTTCTCTTGGGGAAAAATACCAGGAAATCCGCGAACAAACATACTATGTACAGGAGGATTTGTTTCATATTGTCCCTGTAAATGTTCGTTTGGCCATGAGCTTCCCGATGAACAATTATGGTGGATATTGCCATAATAGACGAAAGAATTTGTGTCTCAACTTAGATCTTATTATTGGATGATCTTTTTGAAAACTCCAATGATAATGTTTTGGGCGGTTGCCTGCGACTCACTTATAAGAATCAACTAAGTGTGAGGCTAAACGAGCGTAATTATGTGAGTCGCGTAAATTCGGTTTCATACATAGTTGGGCGCATTTTACGTCGTCACGTGACACAAACCAGACCCATATAAAATATGTAAAAATGTGGCGTAAATTACGTGACTGATAACTCGTAATTATCTTCGTTTGGCTTTACCCTGAGTAAAATATTGATAAATTGCTGTGTTCGGTCCTTTTTTCACAGTATTTCTGACACCTATCTTGTTGAGTATTGTGGGCTTTTCAGTGTTGGAAATCACAGTGATAACAAAACATTATTTTCTCTTTTCATAACGTTAAATATAAAGTATAATTAAATAATTACCTACTAATTATCTCCTGATCTCTTCTAGTCTAGGTAATTCTTTTAGACTGCCTCGTTGGTCTATGTCGCATGCGCGACTACTGAGTACGAGGTCCTGAGTTCGATTCTCAGGTAGGGCAAAGTGTTATTAGGTTTTTACTTCAGAAATTTCTCAGTAGGAGCCACGGAGTCAGTATAGTGCCCGGTCCCCGATTACATGGGACTTAAACATAAGTAGCGAAATATAGGAGTACTATTAGGTAACTCAACCAACCCTTCAGGGATTACAGGCGTGATATTATCTATACTAATATTATAATCTATACTAATATTATAAAGCTGAAGAGTTTGTTTGTTTGTTTGAACGCGCTAATCTCTGGAACTACTGGTCCGATTTGAATGATTCTTTCAGTGTTGGGTAGTCCATTTATCGAGGAAGGCTATATGCTATATAACATCACGCTGCGACCAAAAGGAGCGGAGCATAAATGAAAAATATTGCAAAAACGGGGAAAAATGTATTCCTTTTGTGAGCTGTTTCTCTTTTATGTGACGCAGACGAAGTTGCGTGGGTCAGCTATTCTATACTAATATTATAAAGAGGTAACGTTTGTTTGTAAGTTTGTATGTAGGGGGTAATCTCCGGAAGTAATGAACCAATTTAAAAAATTGTTTCACTGGTAGAAAGCTACATTTTTCGTGAGTGCTATAGGCTATATTTTATTCCCGTACTCCCACTGGAACGGGAACTACGCGGGTGAAACCGCAGGACGTCAGCTATAATATGTATGTATAATGGTACAATTCATAACAACATAAAATTAATAAATATTGAAACTATTTACTCAATATTATGCTAACAGGCAACAATATGATATTTATTAGGAAAACAATGTCAGCTATTCTATTGACTTCGCATCCTTTTTGTAATAAGATTCTGAGGTCACGAGAAAAAAAGATAAGAATAAAAGTTAATGCAAGCATGGGTCCTATGTAACTTATGTTATAGGTAGCATATTATTATTGTTTATGTATCAATATCTTACCAGGCAAAATGAAAATAAAGACTTACCTTTATAATTTTTATTTTAGCTCTTATCGTGGTTAAATATCAGCCGCTCGGATCAATCTTCAGGTTAAGCTACGCTTGGCTAGGTTGGTCAGTGGATGGGTGACCACCCATTACATACCGAGTTTGCGGCGTGCCTCGGAAAGCACGTTAACCAGCTGCGGTCCCGGCTGTCATTTGTAGATCTTTGACAGTCGTTACAGGCAATCAGTGGCCCGAAAGTCTGACATCCAGTCTTACCAAGGGGTATCGTATTACACAGTACTATCTGGGTTGTGGAGGTCAGATAGGCAGTCGATCCATGTAAAATATTGGTATTCAGCTGCATCTGGTTAGACTGGAAGTCGGCTTCCAGTCTAACCAGATGCAGCTGAATACCTGAAGCTGAATAAATCAAATCAAATCATTTATTTGACCTTTACCTATGTTACGGCCGTAACATAGTTAGGTAAAGGTCAAATAAATTATTTGATTTGATTTGATTTGAAGGCTAGGCAGATGATGATGATTTTAGCTCTTATCGTATATCTCGTTTTTCGTAACTTTTAAAGTTTTGAGTAGCAAAGGTTTACAACGGGGACAACTATACAAAATTACGAAGTTAAATAGCTATAAAGGGTGTAAAAAAACCTCTTAACGAAGCCGAAAGGCACTTGTTCTCCCCGACATTGCGATAATATTTTTGTTCTACAACATACCTGGGAACCGTCTAGTTACGGAGATATTGGGGGTCAAAGTTCCAACTTTTTGACAAGTTTTTTTAAATCGATCAAGTTGTTTTTAATGTAAGATTTTTACTTTAAACACCTCCACGAACCACTATTCTATTAGACGTACTATTCAATCTATCCATCAGCACAATGTTTTGAGTGCGTTACATTGAGTTCTACCACAAAACACGATTTTTTACCCCAAAAAAAAATCGTTTCCCAGCAATAATTTTTGCGTAAAGTTACTTAGTTTGATGTACAGAATGCTTGGTTGACGGCTTCGTGATGAGGTTGTTTACACCCTGTAGATATAAATTAAACATGTGAAAAAGCTTTTTTGTCAGCTCTTACCCCAGTTTCTGCATGGCTATTGAAATTATTCTTAAAACAAATTGATTGTTGATATTTTGGTAAACCAATATTATAACAGTTCCCGTAACTTTACCCGAATGGCGCAGCGGTAGTGAGGCTGCATTACGTTCTTAGGGTCCCGGGTTTGAATCCCGGTACGAGCAAATGTTTGTGTGATGAGCATGGACATTTGTTTCAGAGTTATGGATGTATATATGTGTAATAAGTATGTATTTACAAACGAAAATTATCTATGTAGTATATCAACTATCTGGTGTCCACGACACAAGCCTCATTGCTTAGTGTGGCACTAGATGGCGCTGTATGTAATGTCCAGCGATATTTATTTATTTTATTTTCACTGTAACTTAAAGATAACAACTACTTACTTATAAATATATGTCTTTGTCTAACATAATCAAAGCCAATTTCTGAGAATCCTAACATCTGTTAAATAAGAAATCTTGCTATGTATCTTTTCTCTTTACGGACAAGGGAGGTGACAGAGCAAGGTCATAGTTATCCTTTATCCTGTGATCACTTGAAAAGGGTATTGATACGGGCATTACTCCTGCACCTTAAATTACACATTACATCACATTACACACACATATCACATTATCAATCTCTATACTGTAGTAAATCATAAAAATTACAGGTATAAAACTATGAAATTTACAAGTCATGTTTTCTAAGTTATGGCGGCCACACTATTGAGAATATTGAGATGAGTACCTACTTCATCTAAAAAATAGAAAAAGTCTCTTCAAGTCTCCCATGTCTCTTTTTTTTTGGCTATTGAGGACTGGAGTTCATAAGTCTTTATTGTTAAACTATTAGAAGTGGAAAATTTATTCAAAAAGATTTGTTAAAGTACATTTTGATACAAGTGGAGAAAGTTTGTTATTGCATTCGAGTCGGAATTATAACACCCGAGCCGTAGGCGAGGGTGTTTTTGAGCCGAGAATTGCAATAACAAATGTCCACGTGTATCAAACGACGTTTTTCAATACACTTTTAAAGAAATAAAATAAAATAATGAATAATATTTTTGTCACGAACTATGAAACTATGATTTAAATTTTCTTTTTTTTTTTTTCGCGATTTGGTCTCGCCAGGTTGAAAGAGAGGCAATGGTATGAAGCCATTAAACAGCCTAATATAAAATAGTACATTTTGATACAAGTGGAGAAAGTTTGTTATTGCATTCGAGGCGGAATTAACACCCGAGACGTAGGCGAGGGTGTTTTTGAGCCGAGAATTGCAATAACAAATGTCCACGTGTATCAAACGACGTTTTTCAATACACTTTTAAAGAAATAAAATAAAATAATGAATAATATTTTTGTCACGAACTATGAAACTATGATTTAATTTTTTTTTTTTTTTTTTCGCGATTTGGTCTCGCCAGGTTGAAAGAGAGGCAATGGTATGAAGCCATTAAACAGCCTAATATAAAATAGTACATTTTGATACAAGTGGAGAAAGTTTGTTATTGCATTCGAGGCGGAATTAACACCCGAGACGTAGGCGAGGGTGTTTTTGAGCCGAGAACTGCAATAACAAATGACCACGTGTATCAAACGACGTTTTTCAATACACTTTTGAAGAAATAAAATAAAGTAACGAAAAATATTTTTGTCATGAAATAAGAAACTATGATTTTAATTTTCTTTTTTTTTTTTCGCTCTTTGGTTTCGCCAGGTTGAAGGAGAGGCAATGGTGTGAAGCCGTTAAACAGCCTAATATAAAAAATAAATAAATATTACATTTTTGAATTCAGAACACAAATAAATGTTAATTTGTGTATAAAAGTAACTATTAGTTGTAAATAATCATGTTTATCTATGATATTCTATTTATAAACACAATTTGAATATTCATTAAATATTTATGCCAGAGACGCGTAGTGCTTTGCAAAAATTAAAAAAAAAAGACATTAACCTCAGACTATAGGCATTGAACCAATTTGGACTAAGTATAAGTATAGTTATCAGTGGCAATTTTCATTCCCGCACACGTGCGGGAAAGTGGAAATAATCGCACGTGTGTGAAATACATTGCATGTTGTACCTAAACGTAGTGCGTTAGGGAACAGTTTTCGAGGAAGTGTATTGAAAAATAGATTTATTTTATATTTTTTAATTCAGAACACTAATCAATGTTAATTTGTGTATAAAAGTAACTATTAGTCTTAAATAATCATGTTTATCTATGATATTGTATTTATAATCACAATTTGAATATTCATAAAATATTTATATTTATATTCAAAAAATATTTATATTATATTTATATATATAAAGACGCGTGGTGCTATGCAAAAATTTAAAAAAAACATTCACCTCAGACTATAGGCATTGAACCAATGCGGACTAAGTATAGGTATAGTTATCTGTGGCAATTTTCATTCCCACACACGTGCGGGAAAATGGAAAAAAGCACACGCGTGTGAAATACATTGCATGTTGTACCTAATCGTAGCGCGTTATGGATCAGTTTTCGAGGAAGTATATTGAAAAGAATTTCACAGATCGCTGCTCACAATTTTATCAGTAGTATATACCAGAGGCTTCCTAGATGTGTTGCGTGTTGCTATTCCAAGTATCCTAGACAACTAGATAAAATGTAATGAGAGATTTTCCTTTTGAGGTATTAAGAAAAAAAACTTAGTTTCCAAGAACTCTATAGATGGCGTTGAACTGACTATGATAGTTGGTTGGTGCCAAAGCCAAAACGCTTGGGAAAAAAAACATTGCGTCACGTCAAATACGCTCGCTGACTGACACTTTCGTTTGCTTAAGGCTCCAGGTAGCCCGCGAAATTCAAATTTTCTGAGGTTTTTTGCAATTTGCAGGCCAGTGCTAGCTTTTATGTTGATTAAAATATTGTTTGCGACTGTAAGACAAATCTCAAATCTCAATTCTTTAGACGTATGAAGTTACAGAATTATAACTATCAAAATCATCAATACAACCCTCCAAGTTCATAAAGGTGCAAGAATGATTTTGACCTTGGAAAAGTAATTTTTCCACCTTTATGAACTTTGAGGGTTGTACAAATTAGAATTCACCTTAACTTGTGACTGTTCCTAAATTACCCTAGGCTGATAAAATTTTCGTTTTTCCTAATTCATGCTAATATTAGTATTTTGGTCAGTTTCCCCTGGACCTTCCGAATATAACCTACTTTTCTCGCGCTTTGGTAAAATCAGTTTTTTTAAGTTCTGTTCCTTGCATTATCATACTAGGGAAGAGCTAAAAAGAAAATCCCTCATTAAACAGACATTCCAGCCTCTTCATACTTAATCACTCCACTTTCAATATATAAACTAAGAACATGATTGTATCTAAATAATAAATACATTTCAAACTATTAATTACCTATCGGATGATTGTTGAACGAACTATAATGATTGTTGTTGTATACCAAGCTCACAAGTTTATGATAGTTTGTAAGTTGAGAGCCACGAATGCTAAGTTACGGGGGAGTTCGAAAGGAAACAATTAAAGTATAATACTTTGAAACTGATAGCTGGGTTAAGGGTAGAAGGTACGCCACAAACGAGGTAGTAATTTTTTTTTAAATTTAGCCTTCAAGGCTGATGCTCCAGGGTAGCCCGCGAAATTCAAATTTTCTTACGTTTTTGGCATATTGCAGGCCAGTGCTAGGTTGTATGTTGATTAAAATATTGGACGCGATTGTAAGACGTATGTAGTTACAGAATTATAATCATCAAAACCATCAATACAACCCTCCAAGTTCATAAAGGTCGAGAAACGATTTTTTCAAGGTCAAAGTCATTGCTAGACCTTTATGAACTTGGAGGGTTGTATTGATGGTTTTGATTATTATAATTCTGTAACTACATACGTCTTACAATCGCGTCCAATATTTTAATCAACATACAACCTTGCACTGGCTTGCAATTTGCCAAAAACGTAAGAAAATTTGAATTTCGCGGGCTGGTGGAAGCATTCACCTTAAGGCTGATGCTCCAGGGTAGCCCGCGAAATTCAAATTTTCTTACGTTTTTGGCAAATTGCAGGCCAGTGCTAGGTTGTATGTTGATTAAAATATTGGACGCGATTGTAAGACGTATGTAGTTACAGAATTATAATCATCAAAACCATCAATACAACCCTCCAAGTTCATAAAGGTCGAGAAACGATTTTTTCAAGGTCAAAGTCTTTGCTAGACCTTCATGAACTTGGAGGGTTGTACTATTTTTGCAATAAATACATTGCTCCTTAACCACTACCTAAGTTTGTCGCTAAGTGACAGAACAAGTAATGTAAAAATCATAAAACGATATTTCATTGAACAGATGAATCGCGTAGTACGGCCGCTGCTTCTTGCGACGAGTTGGTGATGTCCTTGTGCAGATCCACTACCGTAGGCTATCGACAATATCGATTGACGAATTAAATATTGCTATTTTAGTTTTATTTTTCAATTTGTCAACCGTTTTAACCCGGTTGGAAGATCGATGTCAAATAATGTTTTTAATTTATTTAGATTATTTGAAATGCGTAATCAACTTTCGTAAAGTAAGTTATTTAAATTTCAGGTTAAATCCGTGGAGTGTTATGGCTTTGAATTATCGTATAATATGCCTTATCCTCGTGCTACTAATTACTGTTTCAATAGGCTATGACAGCCTAAACCAACGTAATCGGATATTTTATTGTTTTAATTTACTTAATAATATATGTCGCCGCGAGGACACCTTTGTGCTAAGCTTATTACATAATGTTATTGATTGTAACTAGTTAAATTATAATTTCTTATTCCATGAACGATAATACTGCCATCTGTGAGATACTCTGGCAACTATTATAACACCTGTGAGTGCCATTGACTAATTTTGTTTGAGTATCAAGAGCAACAGCGCCATCTGTTGGCTTGTCTTAATCAGTATCACTTGAAAATCAATTATCAAACTAATTCTAGCTAAAACTATCGTTATAATTAACATAAGAATATTTGTTTAACAACTTTAGGGTTTCATTCATATTAGCAATTAATAGTTAATCACTTGACATTATGTTTCTTTATGATACGGCGTTACCTGTCAGGGAAAATGGCGCCGACTGTGATTTTACCATGAATACCTGAATGCTTAAATTAAGTACGAGAACTAAGTAAGTCTCAATAATAGATTCCCAACTATAAATTAATAAGACTATTTTACACAGTGATCTAATAGTAAAAAGCTTTTGTTTAACATAACTGTTGTACATCACCGGAAATGTTCCATGATAGCATAGATTAAAGACTAAAAAGTAATGAGACAACTAGTTTATTATTAATAATTGAAAACGTGTTCAAATTGGTGAATTCTGTCATTATTTAATAGTAACACAATTATTGTAAAGTGTTTCAGTATTATTTGTGAGGCTGATTGAATTTACTATTGTAATAAGTTGCTGAACGGATATTGTGGTACTTCCGCTCACGCAGGCAGAATGGACGCGTGAGCGACGAGCAGTCACGTTATCATAAGATTAGCAAAACAATTGAAATACTAAGTAATTATAAGTGTTTAGTGAAGTGAACGATATGTTGTGAAAATGAGAGTGTGAGGAGTTGCTTCGTCCATTCTTCTCCTCAACCATAATACTCTGCGAATGGATGACTCAACTCTAGAAAGTTAATAAGTTTCTGTACCTAAATGGTTTAATAGAAATAAACGTTTGGAGTTTGAGTCAAGTGCTGTGTGTGATTTCAACTACCCAGTACCCACCTACCTATCTACCAACAATGAAGAATCGCAAGGCGATGTGATAGATGACTGAAAGACAATATGGTTACTCTAGGCTTTCCCTGCCGTGATATATATATTTTTAGCTACATATTGTTTATTTTTAATATTATATTATATTCTTATTTAATTATTCTGAGGACCTCATACTTTTTTTTGTACAACATTATATGGAAGATTCGATAACTTTCCAATTTAGTCAATCACTAGCGTACCTATGCTTTTGCACAGCACAACGATAGCGTCAGATGTTTTAGTGTGGGTAAGCTGTACGGTGCATGGTAAATACACGCTGTGTTTGAAGGCATAAGGTTTATAATTGATTGTGTAGTACGTTCAGTTTTAAGAATGCAGGTTTCAATATTCTCCTAAGTAGTCGACGACAGCGGGCGCAAAAAAGTTGTACACTACTGCTCTCTAGACGCGCTGCGGACGACTGACGGGGCACGGGAGCGGTGGTATGACCGGCCCGCACGCTAACTTATTGCACGCTTTTTATAAATATTTTTTTGTAAAATTCTATATGCTCTGTTAAATAAAAAAAAAACATAATCCCCCAATGTATTTAATAGTGAACGTGTAGACGAAATTTTATTAAAAATCGTCTAACTATAATCGAATAAAACTGGTTTTTCTCTTCATAGACGGAATAAAAATGCAAATTTTAGGGAAACTGCGATTCTTTTGTATCGAGCCAAATTATGTCAATCGTGTTTTGGCTCTCATAATTCACTAAAGAATATCTTTAATTTTTATAATCATGAAATAAAATAAAGCAAATTTGTAGTTTCTGAGGCCAAAAATTGATTTTGCGAGCAGCCGAAATGCGTCAAAACGTCTTTTTTGGTACCTATGTAATAGGTTTTAGGAAGCTGGTTAAAGGAACACACTCGAATACAAGCGGAGAAATGGTGGACCTCGGCACCAGGGTGTAGGCAATCCAAGGAAGCTATGCCATCCCTGGACACAAAGCTGACCAGGCGCCTTTTGCGCCTGGACAGAGATAGCCTACGACTGGTGGCGGAGACCATCACTGGACACTGTTCACTGAATAAACACTTCCACACCCTAGGAATCACTGATAGTCCCCTGTGCAGAGCATGCATGGAGGCGGAGGAAACGGTGGCGCATGTGCTCCTCGAGTGCACTGGCGTTACCAAGATTCGTGAGGAGACCCTGGGAACACCAAGATCCCTTGCGGACGCCCTGAGAAGACCGGGAAGTTTGATCTGCTTCTGGAGGGAGGTGGGCTGGTTGGAGTAAACGGCCACCACGGCTCACGCACAATGGTCCACTTTAAGGACTAAGTGCGGAAACCAAAACCCCATGATAGATAGGTTTTACGAGGAAGAATATAAAGGGTGTAAAACACCTCTTAACGAAGCCGAAAAGCACTTGTTCTCTTCGTCATTGTGATCATTTTTTTGTTCTACATCATACCTGGGAACCTTCTATTTACGGAGATATTGGGGGTCAAAGTTCCAACTTTTTGACAAGTTTTTTTTTTAATTTTGAACGACCGCCGTACTATTCAATCCATCCATCAGCACAATGTTTTGAGTGCGTTACATTGAGTTCTACAACAAAAAATGATTTTTCACCCCAAAAAAAAAGTAGTTTCCCAGCAGTAATTTTTGCGTAAAGTTACTTATTTTGATGTACAGAATGCTTGGTTGACGGCTTCGTGATGAGGTATTTTACACCCTGTATACCTACTTAATAGATTTATCAAAGGCACAACAAACAGTAACGTAAAACTAACGTAAAATCGAACGTTTTTTTTTCAAATTGATGATAAAAAAATGTACGACGAACGATGGTGTAATAAATATGGATAAAGTCTACATGAGTGTAATTTCAATTTTAAAATCATTAAGTTCTCGACGTGTTTCGGCCTTGAGGATAATTATTTTAATTATAATACTAACGTTGCTTTTCCTCAAATTATTTACACGTGGAGCTTCATGTTCACGTTTTTCTTCACAGGAGTAGGCTTTTCAAAGCTAATTATTTTGAAGCTGTTATTCTAAGTATTGCTTAGTGCTCTCAGACTCTTGATCGTGTATATTAATCTAGTATTTTATTTAAATGACCTACTAGCTTTTGCACGAGGCTTCGCTCGTGTTAATTTAGAATTTAACAATCAATTCGGGTTGTTCTCTGCTTATAATAATACAATGGTGGCTAAGGCAAAGTAAATCTCAGATGGCGCCACCATCGTTGGTCTCAATCTGACCAATGAGGTTATGCTATTTTGAAATATAAAATGACACATTCAGCCAATGACGATGTTTGCGTACCAACTATGCTAGCGCCATTAGTTCCACAGTTAGCCTCCCCATTCAATCGTGATTCGAAAGACACGTGGCGCCATCTATTATCATAAAAACGTTAAATTGTTGTTTTCCTCAGGAACAGTACTTTTTTTCGGGATGTAAGGTATGTCGATTTTAGTACACCTGATAACGTATATCTATGCAAAATTTCAGGATGATTGCTTCAGTGGTTTAGACTTAAAAAGGTAATAAACAAACATACAAACTTACTTTCGTATTTAATAATATTACTTAAGATTAGGATGTCTACAAATAGAACTTGAGCCTGACGAAAAACCTAATAACAAAACACTTCAATTTTCATTATAAAACCGGGATGAAAGACAATTGGCGTTTACAATCATGATAAAGACAATAGGAACTTTAAATAACAGCAATCTCGGTCGTAAAATACAAAATGATTTGAAAATTGACCTTTGTGTACCATGTACCTGCATTGTTACTGTTCATAAATAAATGTACCTACATTAAAATAACGCATGGGTGAAGGAATTCTTTAATCAGGATAGAAAATAATTACATAGTCATGCCATAGTAATTATTCTCTAATTTGTTCCTACTTCTAATCAGAAGGTAAAAGTCTGTCAGATTTGTTTGTTACTCCTTGTCGCCTTAATTACTGATCCTCCACAGAAATTGGTATAGAGCTGAAGCAAGCTGAACAATTATCGATATTTTAAAATGTCATCCATACTAATATTATAAAGCAGTACCGATTGTTTATAACTTTGTACGTAGGGATCTCCGGGACTAATCACCAAATCCTAAAAACACACATAACAAAAACACAATTCACAAATTATATTTGTATAGCCGTGTGGTATCCGGCAGAGTAGAATAGAACCAACCCTTTACATTGCAAAAATAAGGAGCTTATAATATTAAGGAAATTATTTCAATTTAAGCGCCGTACAATCGAAGATCGCTATTGAAATTGCTGAATAAAGAAAATAACCATATTTTCCCTTGAGCCCCATCTACAAAACAAATGAGAATAACAATTCGCGTAGTATGTTATTGATACTTGAGTTTTGATGAGAATGTAAGTAGTTATCCACGTAGGTGAATCTTGTTTAAAAGTTTTTAAGGGACAGGGACAGGGGGGAGGGGGGTTGGGGGGGAGGGGGAGGGGGTTGATTTACTCGGTACGGTAGTCTATGATTGATTGAATTGCCTCGTTTGTGTAGGTAGTGTTGGCAAGTACACACACAAATAACATTTACAAAAAGAATGCAAATTCAAAAGCGCATTACGAGGCAGGCTAACCATATAATTTTAAGAGCATCGAGGACAAACTACGGTCGAAAGACTGTCGTATATCAGGGGGCTGAACTCTATAACTCTTTACCTAAAGTAATCAAGGAATCGAAATCACTTCGAACTTTTAAGATGCTATTAAAACACCACCTAAATAATTTATAAATTGTAAGTTTTGCCGTTTTTATAACTTAATTTTAGATTATTACCAAGCGAAATCGTCGCTTATTATATCTTAATTATTATATTTTTCCTCATAGAAGTGAATAATGTATTCTTTTTGAGCGAAATAAATGTCTTAAACCGTAAGTGCGACAGCCGAACAAGAAGTCCTGGGTTAGATTCCCAGTTCAGGCAAAGTGTCTGGGTTTACCTAACCGGAGAAGTCCAGATGTTATGTTTACGTGCCCACGATTAGTTTATCTAGTCTATCTGATTAAGTAGTATAGGGTGGAAGGTAAGGTCGACCAAGCTATTTGGTTTACATTTTAACATGCAAATTACATTGTAAAATGTAAACCAAATAGCTTGGTCGACCGTACTCCGACACTAAAACACTACTGACATAAAAAAAACTGTTCTATACATTTTGACTGACCTACAGTATTAAACAGTTTTGTACGAAAAAGCTGTTTTTTTTTTATTAAAACCGACGAAAAAATTCCATCTGCGGTTCAGAATGATGCACTGAATACTTGGTAATTGTGTCCTGTCGGACTGAGGTCGGTCGCGTGCGTCGGTCGTGCGTACGAGTATACATTGTGTTCTATACAGCACCATACTGCGACGCTGACGTCAGCAGCGCGTATTTGCTACTGTTTTTCTCGCTGACGTACGCGACCGACCGTCAGCGTGACAGGAATTCAGGCTTTAGCGTTGGTGTCCCTTCCACTTTGTAAATGTTAATTGTTAATACATAGAAACCAGTAGTGTCGCTGCGACACGTCGTCTGCGGCGGCTTCGTGTCGCCCGCTCTTAACTTGCACCTTTATTCTCAAATCCCGACACGTTCCTTCGTTCAATTAACAACAAACAATTAACCCAGTAACAAAGACGATGGCAGGAAACTGAAACTTGCTATCTGTCGTGCTTGAAATGCTCAAATACCACTCAACTGTACGGCCGGCTAGTTAGCCAGTGTGACACTAGCCAAGTGGAAGATTAGACGGACAGTCCTGTACAGTCAATCAGGACTAGGTTACATATAACACTGCGTTTGTGCATAATGTGTGACGGACGTGGCAGAATTGGGGAAACATGAAGAGAGTCTGTTAGTTCAATGAGTACTGTGACAAGGATCTGTTGGCGTTTTAATGACGTTCACAGAGGGTCGTTGTTGGTGAAGATTTATGAAATCAGTTTTGTGAAAATGAAAAAACCGGTCACCTTTTTGGTAACTATATTTGGGCTTAAAACACTGGGTTCGTGTGGTCACATTTTTTTTTTTTTTGAAAATTTCTAAAAGCTTATACTTAGTCGACGTTGATAGGCTAGCTATTTTTTCCTTGGCCAGAGGCTAACTCCGCCAGTCTCTTGGGTAGATTACTGTTGGACAACGTTGAGTTGAGCTTGCGGAGTTTTTTGATGCCATTTTATTGGTTTAGTTTATTTTGCAATTTTTATTTGTTAATGTTGATATAAGCTTGTGTTAATAACTAATATTTTCGCGGAAAAAAAAAGGTTTGCCTTTATTCATTTTGAAGCACTCATAAAGCCTTCGCCACGATTCGACCGAATGAAGCAATAATAAAAGTAACTTTTATTCTGGTAGGTACACAAAAATATCATGCAATTTAATTATACAGTAGGTAACTAACAGTAGGTAATTTAGGGCAATAAAGTGGCTAATTAGTAACGTAATGACACCCTATTAAACTAATCGTACAATTTTTCACCCCGTATTACCGAAACTGTAGGTAATTCACAAATACAAACAACATCAATAAAATTGACTGTAACAAATAGTTTATTGAAATAACTCCATTTATTTCCAGTAAACAATATAAATTGAACAAATACAATTTATTAGCGCCATGTTCAAATTCATTAAATAAATCTACCTCGCCAATTTCTATTTTCGTTGTAAAATTCGTGTAGCAATTATTAAAGATACATTGTTTGATAAAATTGTTATTATTTACAGTGAAAATATTTTGCCAAGGCCCTAACTACCGCGGTATAAACGAAACGTATAAGTACTACTATTTTAAAATTATAAAAAATCATAATATAATATAAACATTTTTTTTTTAAATAATATTCATCATAATTATGGATATACACCTTCGTTGACCTTTGATCATTTTATACTTATTAAAAGTATGTTGTTTTTCTTTTAACAGATGAACCAACATTCGTCGGCAGAGAATCTAACGTCACTGTGGTACTAGGCAGAGATGCTACACTCACTTGCAAAGTGGAGAACTTACAAAATTTTAAGGTAAATTAACCTAATTTTAAGTTAGTAACTTAATTTTAAGATTTAATTTACTGTAACAATAACATTAGCTATGTGAACATATTTTTGACGTCGAACTAAACTTTGGTTTGTAAAGAACGAGGGTCTATCATATTGTGTGTGTGAAGAAGGTTATTTTTAAAATGAATAGGGTTTTTAAAGAAGTTGACACCCTACGTTAATTTGCCATGTCATTGATGACTGTTGCGATTTGAATATAAAGACTATTGAGTTCGTACAAGGAAGTCAATTTAACAATGAATTACCCCGACTTTATAAATTATGCTAAATCTTTTTATTTCTTATCAATATTTCAAACAAAGCACCAGGCATTTAATTCGTCTTTTTGCATCCAGAAAATTATTATTCTGTTGTACAGCACCTAAAAATAATTCTCGTTCTCAAAATAATTTGAAATACAATGCGATGGTCATTATGCTTTGTGCACCGTGTTGTCACATTTAATGCGACATGACAGTTTGGTAACACAGGAATATTAAACATTTTACTTTCATATAGTGTTCTCTGTCTCACGTAGTAGGTTAATTATACTGCATTATTTTCCCTTTTATAATAATGATGATGTGCAGTGGCGTGTCTAGGGGCTAACAATACGGCAAGCCCCAAGGACAAGCAGACTGTTCACAATCCAGAAGAGCAGCTTAATTAACTATTTCTATGAACTGTTTATCAACCGCAGTATTCTAAGAATTAACTCATTCTAAGATGAAATTAATATGTAATAAATATTCTAACAGGTTTCCAATTATGTGAAGTTCTGTAACTTATTAAATTAATCAATAGAGCAACTTAGCCGTATTGATACTTATAATAACATATTATTGTTTAAAAACTAAAAAACATACGCCGCCTGCCTCACGCTCAGGGCACCGCGCCACGTCTCACCAACGTAACTTGTGACTGTGAGGACTCAAGTAAGGTACTTTTATTTCTCGTATTCTTGGGTTAAATTTAACTTCTAAGATTTTTTACACAGTTAGTTCGTTACAGGTACTTAAATAAAAGCGTGTTAAAAACGATCGGACGCTTCTTTCCTTTGCAATTTCCAATAACAAATTACTGTCGTTTTTCTATTACATCTAACCGGATTAACGAACAATATAAATTACTTTTTCCCCATAGGGGAGTTAACAAAGCCTCTACATACAAACTAATGGAAAACAGGATAAGAAAGCATCTGATAGCTTTGATGTCTGTTCCTATATTACACCTCAGAGAGCGACCAGAGACGCCTCGTCATTCGTTAGGTTAATAGTGGCCATTAGTCATTTCCTACTGTAATGCGTTACCATTCACTAAGTAATGCATGCTCATAGAAAATGTTATGTGGTTCGGTTCCGTAGAATAAGTGCTGTGGTACGATTAACTGCAGGTCTGCAGTAATTTTGAACTACGAAAACCACCCTTACTGCTACGATTTAAAGCGTTTGATTGTACTCATTCTTGTAAATATTTGCGGGAATGTCGGCTCTGCATTTTATCCTTTCTTTTGACAGTATTATGATGGTTTTACATTAGGATGTTGTCTTTAAATAAGAGCATATCACTGTTCTAGTATTTATATTGGGTGAACTTGGTTCCTCGTTGCTGGAATGTTGATGAAACTAGGATGAAATAGGATAGACGATTGTGAATACACAGGTTTTGGACCGACTGACCACTTGTCATTGACTGCCATGTTCCTCTATTCAAGTGAAAATTATGTCTTTTCCTCCGCTAATCTTTTCTGGTTAATTTTGTTGCGGAGTCCAACACAGCCAAAAATAAAAATCAAAATATTTTATTTCACATAGGCTTACATCGGCACTTATAAAACGTCGAAAAGGTGCACGGTTCGGGTTGGTCGTTTCCATGGAGAAGTAGCGGCAAGAAACTCCATGGTTACTCTTTTCAAATCATTTGGTATTACAATATTAATGTGTTACAGCAATTAATTAGTACTTAAGTATGGGGGGACAGCGTGGCCCGACAATAGGTCGTTGCTTCCTAACCAAAAAATGTAAAACAAGATAAATATAACAAAAGTTAACAAGCATCTGGGAATCTACAAAAAAAAAAAAAAAAAAATCATTCATTTCAGGTCCGAGACCCATATTAAACAAAAATACAACACATATAATTAATTGAAATTGCAGAATTACATTACAATTAAATTTGAAAACATTATTTAAAAACAAAAATGGATAGACACAAATACAAACACATAAATAATTGGAATGTCAGAATATCATTAGAACCATTATCGAACCAAACTAGATTAAATTATCAAGTCAAAAGTAAAAAGTAAAAAAAATCAAAGCCAACAATGCCAACAAAGCAAAGAATGTTCACACATTCACAAATAATAGGTAAAAAAGGAATCTATACAAAAGTAAGAAAATATTGTATAAAAAAAAAACTAAACAAGTGACACAGTTTATTTGTTTTTCTGGGACTTCGTCGAGCTTCATTGTCTCGGCGCTTTTCTGGTGGTCACCACTGTTGATGATTAGGGTTTTCAGGAGTTGCAGTGGGTTGGGAATAATGTGGCGGGCTTGTCTTGCCATGTTTGTCTAGTGGTTACAAGCGCAACTGCTGAGTAAGGGGTTCTTGGTTCGATTCCAAGGTCGGGCAAAGTGTTATTGGGTTTTTCCATCAGGAATTTGTCAGTCACGGAATCTGGATTTGTGCCCAGTTGATGGCAATAGGGCAATGTGTGATTTAGGTTTTATATGGGACATAAGTACAAGGAGAGCAGCGGTGGTCCAGTGGTGGCGGCCCCGACTTACAAAGAGTACGTCGTGGGTTCGAACCCAGACAGGCGCATTACTTTGTGTAATTTATTTCATCACCACTGCTCTCAAAACGGTGAAGGAAAACATCGTGAGGAAAATGTCCTAGCACCAAAAAATTCGAAGACATGTGACATCTACCAATCCGCACTGGGCCCGCGTGGTGGATTATAGCACATTCCCTCTCATAGAGAGGAGGCCTGTGTCCCAGCAGTGGGAACATTAATAGGCTGATGATGATGAAGTACATGGTACTGTTAGGTATACCTCTGCCTAACCTATCGGATATTACAGGCGTGATGTAATGTTATAACCAGTTTCTGAAAAATATGAATTGCTTCACAGCCAACATGGTGGTTTTCAACCCAAAGGAAACAATTTCAACGAACAAGTGCCTTTGTTGGGCGGCACTTGAATTCGATCCTTAGAAATTCGCCTTTCATGAAAGCTAAAGGCTAATCGTTCACGTACCAAGTGACATGTTCCTACTAAATCGACTTGATATAGAGTAGGGTTACCATTTTGAAAGAGAAATCTATCTATGCTAATAAATTGAAATTGAAGTTAAAATGTGAAAATTCGAACCTGCAATTTTCCCTAGAAATTCTAAACTAATAATAAATTAATTTATTGCAGGTCGATAAAACCCATTGTCAAATAAAAAATAATCTACACTAATCTATACTAATATTATTATGACACACCTGTATTTTATATTGATTAATAAACTGATTTTGATTTGATTTTGATTTTGATATTTTTGTATTTTTGTGTGTGTGTTTGTTTGTAATGAATAAACTCGAAAACCAATGTGCCGATTTTGAAAATTCTTTCACCATTAGAAAGCCACGTCTTATATGTTATCTCCTTACTCCTACGGGAACGGGAACTACGCGGGTGAAACCGCGTGACGTCCGCTAGTTAAAGATAAAATGATATGTCCAATCAAATCAGAACGGTAGCCCAAACTTTCGGAAAAACCTGAAGTTCGTTAACCCTTGCTACAATATCTAGAGGCCTTGAATAATGTTATTCTTTATTTCTCTACCTTCGCCGTGTTCAATTTTCTTTTTGTAAATATAGTTTTATTGTAGTTACTTGTAGGTTTTCTCTGAAACGCGATATCTGAAAGCTTTACTTAGAGTACATATTTTTATTGAAAGAGGTTCACGTTACCTTTGTTGAATCCGGAAAAGTATGTCTCTTTAATTATAAAATGTTTTTTATTATAGGTGAATAGGTTGCTAAGTACCCACTTCAAAGCTAGTTATTATAAAACTCTTCGAAAGTATCCTTATAATGCAACAATTGATAAATCAAATTAAGAATTCCTTTATTTTATTTCTAGTTTTGCCTTTTTAGGCTGCGTTTCCACCAGAGATGTGCGATGGAAATGTGTCGAGCGAGAATGTCTACCTGTGCTGTGAAAATGTGTGGGGGTTTCCACCAAAGCTGTGCGATGAAAATTTGCCTACGAGGATGTGTAGCGGAGCTGTGAAAATGCGCATTAATGTGTGGTGCGAGGATGCGTTGCGAAGCTGTGAAATGTGTCGACTAGGGTGCGGAGTAGTGGGAGCGGAGTAACGCGAACGCCTGCCTGCCGCTCACGTCTCACTTTGCTGTCGTTCGCGCTTGTAGTCGTACGCATGTCGTACGGTTGCGTGGCATAATGGACGAAAAATTAATAGATGCCGTTAAAAAGTTTCCGTGTTTGTGGAACACTTCTCACACACACTCACAGTATGCGCAAACCTCGCAACACATTCTTCTCAACACACATTCCTCGCAACACATTCCTCGCACACATCCCTCGTACATGTCGGCGGCATCATGGCCGTCGTCGTTGAGAGTCACACAACATATTGGTTTGCACCGATATATACACACAGTTACACAATTATATAATAATAATAATAATAATAATAGCCTTTATTCAGATCAACTTAACCTAATAACAATATTCAAAAGCAAACTTATAACTTATTAAAATGTATTCTAATATTTGCTGTTTTTTTTTTATCTGTTGCGATCTGTTTGCCTATCGGCAAAGGCCTCCTCCAACCTTTTCCATTCTGATTTTTCACATCACTCCTTATACTTCTCTTAACTCTCTGTATGCTTGTTTTTTGACTCCACCCATTTTACTCATATATTTTTCTATGATTTCCATTCTGTTTTCTTTTCTGTCCTTTGTTCGTAATTCTTTTGTTAACACACAATATTATTTTTTATTTCTTTTTCTGTGTAGTTATAAGTTTATTTTTTTATTGTGTAGTTTTAAGTTTTAAGTTTTTATTTTATTCTTATTTTTGTCTTGTTGTGTGCAGTCCCGGGGTCTCTTATATGGTAAAATATGTAATGTTTCTTCACTTTTCAGGGTAAGAACTTCGAGTGCTGCGATAAAGATTTTAGATTTTTGCTGTTATTGTTGTCACTTATTGTTGGAGAAAAGAGACC
The DNA here is from genome assembly GCA_905147715.2 of Xestia xanthographa. Lineage (NCBI taxonomy): Eukaryota > Metazoa > Arthropoda > Insecta > Lepidoptera > Noctuidae > Xestia > Xestia xanthographa. The sequence goes on along the minus strand of LR990653.1, from coordinate 10,924,010 downwards.
AGTTAGACAATTATTACTCAGCAAATAATAAACAGTAGGAAATATAAGCACCAGTTTAAAGAAAATACCTTACTCCAGTTCAGAGTGTTTATTCCATGAGGTAAACCAAGAATGCCCCCCTTTCATTCACATTACAACGGCTTTTATACACAGAAATTCAAACCGAGGTTGGTAGCGATAGGTAGAATAAAAATAACAACAAAGGCGGGAGAGATCAAATTACCTACTTAATAATCTTCGCTCTAAACTAGACTCTTAAATGATTCTAGAGAACATGTAGGTAACATTACATTCACAACATTTTACATGAATCAAACATAATTCTTATTATTGAAGCAAACGGAAGTTACGATTACTTTTTAAATTAAATAGACGGATATACCTACAAATATTAGTTCAGTAATTCAACACATGTCAAATAGAAAACTCACTACCCTACAATAAACCTACATAAGTCAAAATAAAAACGGAACTACCCTCAAATTAGAAACTAACTTAAAATTAAAATCAAATGATGGTTTTGCGCCCATACGGCCATTCTGATTAAGCGCGCTCTCTGCGCTAAAAATATTTTACATAAACGGCATCAACCACCTAGGTTTTAAGTCTTAATAACACGGCATCACCCATCCAGGGTTTAACTCCCTAACCCGCCTTGGATCTAGCCATAGTCTAAGCTCATGGCATCACCCGCCTAGGATTTAGCCGTTTAAGACCGGGATAAAGGATACGCATGGTGATTAGTCAGCGTAATAGGTGGGAAAGGTGGACTAGCTAATACAATAATTATTATTTCGATAATCTAACAAAGTAGTTTCATAAACTAAAAATATAATTACATACAATTATTTACACGGCATCACCCGCTTTGGATCTAGCCATACTTCATGACATCACCCGCCTGGGATATAGCCACCCTAACACGGCATTACCCGCCTTGGATCTAGCCATAGTCAAGCTCATGGCATCACCCGCCTAGGATTTAGCCGTCTAAGACCGGGAAAAAGGATACGCATGGTGATCAGTCAGCGTAATAGGTGGGAAAGGTGGAGTTGCTAATACAATGTTATTTCGATAATTTCAAGAAAGTTATTTCATTAACTAAAAATAAAATAACATACAATTATTTACACGGCATCACCCGCTTTGGATCTAGCCATACTTCATGACATCACCCGCCTGGGATATAGCCACCCTAACACGGCATTACCCGCCTTGGATCTAACCATAGTCTTTGCTCATGGCATCACCCGCCTTGGATTTAGCCGTCTAAGACCGGGAAAAAGGATACGCATGGTGGCCAGCCAGCGTAATAGGTGGGAAAGGTGGAGCAGTTAATACAGACATTTTAAGATGATAAATCATCCGCCCATACGGTCAGGACATTTTAATTGACATCCATAGATGGATCATTTTGAGCCAGAGGTGCTGGTCTCCAGAAATCATGACATGCGATCTTTTCACAACAATCCTTCAAATTAACTATGCTTTAGTTTGTAGCTTTTTATTAGGCAAAACCTCGAAGAACTTTCAAAGGACCTTCAAATTTAGGAACAAGTTTAGATTGGGACAAAATTCCCCTTTTTCAAAGGATTTGTTTTAAGCTTTGCTTTTGTCAAATCTTAATTTGTACCGAAATGATCGCTCGTCCATCCTTAATTTACATAATTATCTAACGGTATTCATAATTGATATAGACTAAATGAGCTCAAGTCTGAGTCAAGCAACATACTACATAAAGTCTTATATGAGTGATGAGAACTAGAATGACCAACTAAAATATTAATATTTTAGTTGGTCATTCTAAATAAAAAATATAATATAAAAAATATTAATATTTAATTACTTTATTCATACATTTTTAATCTAATCTTTCACTCTGGATGCTCTTAGTGTGCACGTCTTTCTACATCGTTCTCACATATATGTATAATCGCAAAATTAATGATGTAACCAAGATTTTGTAACAATATTTTGATTTTAAAAGAGTGTCCATGGAGTTTCTTGCCCATTCTTCTCCATAGAGATCTACGCTAGGGAATGGGCAACTACAGTACTTTCTCAAGTTATTATGCCTTGTGACTGGGACTGTAGCTTTGATTTTCTTTTTTGTATTTTTGGCTTTCAAAAGTGCCGTAATGGTCTAATTGAAATAAATGCTTTGAGTTTGAGTTTGAGTTTGAATAGGAAAGCTATTTATAATCCAAACTTCATAAATATATTCACAAACCAATTTTAGATATGTAACAAACTTCAATTTCATCATCTCATTAATTTAATTAACAGCTAAGCTTAACCCAAGCTTAACTTTCAAAGACAATAATTTGTCAAATTATATAAGTTTAAATAATTTACAGTATCTAGTTTTCTCTAGGATCTTTCAAGTCTGACTTTTCAGATACTAAAATATTAAAGCAAGCCTATAAAGGCCTTACCGACATTAGTTATTTCGTACTACTGCTGAGTTTTATCCACGGCATGGCTTCGAAGCTGTCCCAGCAGCTGCTTTTCGGTACCAAAGTCGTCAGCACGTCGTCATAGCACTTGTTGAATCAAGCTGGCAACCCGTAGACGTCACAGCTTTCAGCATCACGCTCCAACGCATCAATAGCTCCGTCATTGATCATGAAAATATAAAAATGAAGACCATTAGTAATCATAACTAACGCAGAGTACAAAATTGGTTTTCCTCGCGCTTTACCTAATTTATCAAAATTATCATCTGCCTAGCCTTTTCCCAACTATGTTGGGGTCGGCTTTCAGTCGAACCGGATGCGGCTGAATACCAGTATTTTACATGGAGCGACTGCCTATCTGACCTCCACAACTCGGTTAGCACTGGGTAATACGATACCCCTTTGTAACCCTGGTTTGTCAGTTTTTGGGCAACTGACTACTTGCAACGACTGTCGAAGATATAAAAATGATAGCCGGGACCAACTGCTTATCGTACTTTTCGAGACAAGGAGGAAACTGGGTATTTAATGGGTGGTCTCCCATCCACAGACCAACCTAGGCAAGCACGGCTTAACCTAAAGATCGAACCAAGCGGCTATTAATATTAGCCGCGAGAAATCCATATATCGGATCGGCAATTAATGGCCAACACCACGCATGGTTACATGACCATGGTTGGTGTTCACATGACTTATTTTGTGTGCAATCTAAATATATAAAAGAAGAAACTGACTGACTGACTGACTGACTGATTGACTGACTGACTGACTGACTGACTGACTGACTGACTCATCTATCAACGCACAGCCCAAACCGCTGGGTCTACAGATTCCAAATTTGGCAAGTAGGTTCCTTATGTGATCTAAGGGTGCACTAATAAAGGATTTTTCAAAATTCATCCCCTAAAGGGGTTAAACGGGGCTCCAAAGTTTGTATGGGAAAACAAGATTAGTTAGACTATTTTATTCGAAACTTCACAGGAGTGCTCCTATTGATAAATGAGTAGAAACGGGTCTCAGGTTTTTTCAGAATTCAACCCCTAAGAGGGGGAAATGGGGTGGCAAAGTATAAAAATCAATGCACAGCCCAAACCGCTGAGTCTAGAGATTCCAAATTTGGCAAGTAGGTTCCTTATGTGGTCTAGGGGTGCACTAAGAAAGGATTTTTCAAAATTCAACCCCTAAGGGGATTAAACGGGAATCTAAAGTTTGTATGGGTAAAACAAGATTAGTTAGACTATTTTATTCGAAACTTCACAGGAGTGCTCCTATTGATAAATGAGTAGAAACGGGTTTCAGGTTTTTTCAGAATTCAACCCCTAAGAGGGCGAAATGTGGTGGCAAAGTATAAAAATCAATGCACAGCCCAAACCGCTGAGTCTAGAGATTCCAAATTTGGCACAAAGGTTCTTTATGAGGTTTAGGGGTGCATTAAGAAAGGATTTTTCAAAATTTACTCCCTAAGGGGTTGAAACGGGGGTCCAAAGATTACATGGGGAAATAAGATTAGTTAGACTACTTTATTCGAAACTTAACAGGAATACTCCTATCGATAAATGAGTTAACGTTTGTGTTTCAGTTTTTTTTCAGAATTCAACCCCTAAAGGGGGAAATGGGGTAACAAAGCCTGAAATTCAACATAGTTATTATTTTTATGGTGAATTGGGTCGGGTGTATTACAAAAACAACGATTTTAAGATTTAATGTGCCAGACCTGAAATACTACCATTCCCTGTTGGGGTGCGATGCGGTTGAAATGTCTAAAAATCAATATGGGTGTCGATACCGAGATTATCATAACGAGGGTAGTGATTGTGATGGTGATTGTGATGGTGATGGTGATTGTGATTTTGATTGTGATAGTGTTGGTGATTGTGATAATGATGGTGATTGTGATAATGATTGTGGTTGAGATAGTGATGGCGATTGTGATCATGATGATTGTGATTAAGATAATGATAGTGATTGGGATTACGATAATAATCATTGTGATTACGATTATAATGATTGTGATGACGAGGATGGAGATTGTGATGATGATGATTGTGAATACGATGATAATGGTTGTGATTACGATGATAGTGATTGTGATAATGATGATAGCGATTGTGATTACGATGATAATGATTGTGATAACGATGATGGTGATTGTGATGGTGATGATGATTGTGATAGTTATTCTGAGAGTGGTGGTGATTGTGATGGTGATGGCGATGGTGATTGTGATGGTGATTGTGATGGTGATTGTGATGGTGATTGTGATGGTGATTGTGATGGTGATTGTGATGGTGATTGTGATTGATTGTGATGGTGATTGTGATGGTGATTGTGATGGTGATTGTGATGGTGATTGTGGTGGTGATTGTGATGGTGATTGTGATGGTGAGTGTGATAATGACTGTGATTACGATGATAATTATTGTGATAACGATGATGGTGATTGTGATAGTTATTTTGATGGTGATTGTGATGGTGATGGTGATTGTGATAGTGATTGTGATAGCGATAGTGATGGGGATTGTGATGGTGATTGTGATTGTGATACTGATGGTGATTGTGATTGTTATGGTGGTTGTGATGGTGATTGTGATAATGATTGTGGTAATTATGGTGGTTGTGTTAATGATGATAATTGGTGATAATGATGGTGACTGTGATAGTGATGGTGATGGGGATTGTGATGGTGATTGTGATGGTGATAGTGATAGTGATGGAGATTGTGATAATGATGGCGGTTGTGATAGTGATGGTGATTGTGATAATACTAATTGTGATGATTATGAAATGTGGCACATAGATAGTTTATAACCTGGATTAGAATGGAGGACACTATTATCCCTTTAGTATGATCCAGTGGGACAGTTACCGAACTTCACGCGGGCGAAGCCGCGGGCAACAGCTAGTAAAGAATAAAAAGAATGGGAACAGTTATCCCTAACCAATGATATTATAAAGAAGATACGCCATGTTCATACTGAATGGCGTTCAGATATCGTTGCGAGTAATTTAAAACTACGACAGCGATAGATAATACGGAACGTATAAGATAGAAAGAGATAGCTAGCTATCAAAGTGCAACAATTGTATCACTTTGTCCTCAACACTTTGTGCGTGCTAGTGCGATATCTACCTCTTTTTACTATATAATATCATTGTCCCTAACTATGTTTGAATTCAACTCCCGGATGTCGACACATAGTCGGTCGGTTTCATATTATTTTTTTAACAATGAAATAATAAGTACTGCTCAATGGGGATTAACTATCGCCTCAAGATCGTTACACTGGCAACAATCTGTAGGGCGAACATGTAACAATTTTGTCTTTCTTTAATCTAATACTCAAGTCTAAATTATCACAATTTTTCCAATATGGTCGGTATTTAATTTTATTTCCGACTTTGCCAATAATAACACTCATTAATAATCACATTTCTCGATAAAGTCATCTTTTTTGTTATCATTTAACGTGATAGTATGAAACAAAATTACAACTAAATCATAGCCAATTAAAATATTAAACTGGGTTTGATTATGTTCTATCACATTAAGTTCCAATTTGACACTAACTTAATCGATCTTATCAATGGTCGAGATACTCTCGGAACATGTGACATTCACAATGCCTATTCTGTTGAAAACAGTACTGACAGTCTATCTTTTGCCTGGACCTGGAATCGAACCAGAAAAACTTTTAGGAACAAAGTAAAGAACAATCTGTGCCGGAATTTTAACTGTTGTCATGCAACGATTTATATGACAACAAAAAAAAATTACGTAGTTTTAATTAGTTGACCTACATTTTTACGAAAACAAGTTTTCTCGGAATACCTACCCGTTTTTTATGGCATTAACTAATGTTGTCTATTGCAACAAAAACAAATTGGCTTTGAACGACCTAAAGAATCATTCCGAAAGCCAAGGCTGTTCGTTATGATTTTTGTATGTAGGTAATATCAGATTTCATTACATTTCGATTACGTTTACGAAATGTTTTAAGAACTGAGACAGGTTTGGGCAAACAGTCAGGTGTGACAATTAACATTTCACAAAAGAGATAGCAGTGATGAAATAATCAATTACCTCTGCATCAGTGACATCCGGCTGCATCATCTAGAACAGCGTCCATCCCGTGGTGGCATAGCTGATCGCCTGCTCGGACGTGTAGTCGCGTCACCGTTGGGCGTCGTCAGCAAACCGGAACTCCTCGCCGAATGTCTTGCTTAACCTGCTCCCAGGTGATGGATTGCAGGACCCACGTATCTGCCCTCGTCTTCGCTCTTCCTTTCAGCTGCAGTATTACCTTGCAGTGATATGCAAATAGTCGCAATAGTTTGATCGACATTGGCACACCAGCCCCTCACGTCGTGGGGGCGCACATCGGAATTGAATTACGTTAATCTATAGATGGCACCGGTGTGGCAGACAGCACTACTGCCACGGCGCTTGTTGTAGCTTGCTTCTTGATTGACATAACCACCTATCACTTGTTCCATGGAAAAACTTGGGTTTGGCTGGGCAGTCCGCACAGGTTTGTGGACCCGGGATCCAGAAGACTTCAGTAGGAGCAAGTTGCATCCCACCGCTGCTGTCGGCGGCATCATGGCCGTCGTCGTTGAGATTCACACAACATATTGGTTTGCACCGATATATACACACAGTTACACAATTATTACTCAGCAAATAATAAACAGTAGGAAATATAAGCACCAGTTTAAAGAAAATACCTTACTCCAGTTCAGAGTGTTAATTCCATGAGGTAAACCAAGAATGCCCCCCTTTCATTCACATTACAACGGCTTTTATACACAGAAATTCAAACCGAGGTTGGTAGCGATAGGTAGAATAAAAATAACAATAAAGGCGGGAGAGATCAAATTACCTACTTAATAATCTTCGCTCTAAACTAGACTCTTAAATGATTCTAGAGAACATGTAGGTAACATTACATTCACAACATTTTACATGAATCAAACATAATCCTTATTATTGAAGCAAACGGAAGTTACGATTACTTTTTAAATTAAATAGACGGATATACCTACAAATATTAGTTCAGTAATTCAACACATGTCAAATAGAAAACTCACTACCCTACAATAAACCTACATAAGTCAAAATAAAAACGGAACTACCCTCAAATTAGAAACTAACTTAAAATTAAAATCAAATGATGGTTTTGCGCCCATATACACATCCCTCGCTTGTTTTGTATGCGCAAAAACCTAGCTCCGCTGAGCCGTTTCCACCAGAGCTGTGCTGACCGAGGCGAGGTAAATGAAACGATTCTATTGGTTCTTTACAAACACATCCCTCACTACGCATCCTCGCACATCTCTGGTGGAAACACAGCCTTAAACTGAAATGAGTTCGAATAGTTTTTCTTTGTTTTACCGCGTTTATGACAAAAAAAATGAGAATTTACTTTTCACATCTGCAGAGTTTATTTCATTATTCTAACTTATAAATTTCAACGTGTATAACTCACAACATTTCTTCCTAAACCGTCACTTATTTCCCAGGTGGCCTGGCTCCGGGTAGACACACAAACGATCCTGACCATTGGCCATCACGTCATCACCAAGAACCACCGGGTGGCAGTCTCCAAGAGAGACCAGACCTGGTCACTGACCCTGCGTGACGTCAGGCCGGCTGACGGCGGACATTACATGTGTCAGATCAACACTGAGCCCATGATCACGCAGATGCATCATCTGCATGTTTCTGGTATGTATTGGAATACAAGATGACGATTTACTACTACTAATTCAACCATTCATTGAGTTACTAATTTCATTAGATACCACTGTATTCGCTTCCGTACGTTTTTTTCAAGGGTGACCACTGAAAACCAGCGCCGTACTGTGGGCTCCCCATAGCACAGCATCATGCTGAGTGGTTTAACCTGTTTGTCGCACTCACGACGTGCTAGATGTCAACTTTTTAGGGTTCCGTACCCAAAGGGTAAAAACGGAACCCTATTACTAAGACTTCGCTGTCTGTCCGTCTGTCCATCTGTCCGTCTGTCTGTCACCAGGCTGTATCTCATGAACCGTGACAGCTAGACAGTTGAAATTTTCACAGATGATGTATTACTGTTGCCGCTATAACAACAAATACTAAATATAGTCAATGGTACGGAACCCTTCGTGTGCGAGTCCGACTCGCACTTGGCCGGTTTTTGTTTTTTTCTTGTTTCTGTTCCATACGTATGTTATATTTTAAACGTCTTATAAGTTTTGTACCTAATACCTATGTTTTGCACGTCATGTGCTTGCGGCAAATAAATATTTTTTCTTTCTTTCTTTCTTCTTTCATTTACTCATAGCATTCGACAAGAAGGTACTTCTACCTGTCATAAAAACTTTCACTCATCATCATCAGCCGCCTGCCCTTGACCTATATACAGGGAGTAAAAGACCTCATCACCAAGCCGTTAACCAAGCATTCTGTACATCAAACTAAGTAACTTTACGCAAAAATGATTGCTGGGAAACGACTTTTTTTTTTGGGGTGAAAAATCCTGTTTTGTGGTAGAACTCAATGTAACGCACTCAAAACATTGTGCTGATGGATGGATTGAATAGTACGGGGGTCGTGGAGGTGTTTAAAGTAAAAATCTTACATTAAAAACTTGTATTTAAAAAAAAACTTGTCAAAAAGTTGGAACCTCCAATATCTCCGTAACTAGAAGGTTCCCAGGTATGGTGTAGAACCAAAAATGATCGCAATGACGAGGAGCAAGTGCCTTTCGGCTTCGTTAAGAGGTGTTTTACACCCTTTATTATTTAGGGTCAGCGCAACACGTTTTTTTCCATTCTCCCCTGTCAACCGTCACGCTATCATCTACTCCTTTTTCCTTCATATCATTTCCTCCATCCATCGTTTCTTTGGTATTCCTCTACCTCTCCATCCATCATCTGCCTAGCCTTTTACCAAGTTTTATTGGGGTCGGCTTCCAGTCTAACCGGATGCAGCAGAATACCAGTATTTTACATGGAGCGACTGCCTATCTGATCTCCACAACCCAGTTAGTACTTGGTAATACGATAAGACTGGTTGTCAGACTTTTTGGGCCATTGACTACCTGTAACGACTGCCAAAGATCACAAATGACAGCCGGGACCAACTGCTTAACGTGCTTTCCGAGGCACGGAGGAAACTCGGTATGTCATGGGTGGTCACCCATCCACAGACCAACCTAGGCAAGCACGGCTTAACCTAAAGATCGACCCGAACGGCTGTTATTACTTAGCCTCGAGCTATCTACCTCTCCATCCACTAACATTTATTTCATCACTCATTTAGTCACATGCGATTAGTTCGAACTTTCGCCGTGAAACTCGTATCCGTCTCGTGAAATGAAACTAGTCGGCTCGATTCGGCTCAGGCCATGTGGCAAAATCAAATCATGTATGTTTTACCGTCCAGCTACCCCGAATTAATCGCTTTCATTTGATGATTCTGCAATATCTTTGCGCTGTTTGTTTGAAAATCAGCGGGTAATAATAATTACATTTATTTATTTATTTACTCAAAACAGGGCATAGTAGTACACGTTAAAAATATAGTTTTACAAATAAGTACTAGGTATATCTACAAACCAGCCGTCGTCGTTCAGCCGTGTGGTATCCGGCAGAGTAGAATAGAACCAACCCATTACACTCACGGGTGTCGTATAAGGCGACTAATGTCTGAGGCAGAACACCTTGCGCCTCCTGAGACAGACCAGAGAATGGGCAGCAGCGTTTTCTGTTAGTCTTTAATTACTGCGATCTCCAATCCGCCTGCCAAGCGTGGAGATTACGGCAAATGCCTCCCATCATGGGAGAGGCTTATGTCCAGCAGTGGACGTTATGGGCTGTTGATGTTGATGTTGATATCTACAAATGTGTGGGTGAGCAACGCTCTCCTAACTAGGTTATGAAAACCTGTGTTAAGGAGAATCAGTCCGGTCCCTTAAGGTTTTACGAGAGCCAATTCCACGCAATGAATGTTGGTGTACTAATAATATCATATGGACGTTGGACATTCGTTGGTAATCTAATTACATGTCAGAGCAATACGCAAACGTTTTATATTAATTACTAGCGGACGTCCCGCGGTTTCACCCGCGCAGTTCCCGTTCCAGTGGGAGTACGGGGATAAAATATAGCCTATGTTACTCGTGGATAATGTAGCTTTCAAATGGTGAAAGAATTTTTTAAATCGGTCCAGTAGTTTTTGAGCCTATTCATTACAACCAAACAAACAACCAAACAAACAAAGTTTTCCTCTTTATAATATTATATATATATATAGTATAGATACACATTTACAGCACCCATAATATACCTAGTGGATTATGCTCGTCTGCAAGGCAGCCAGTGAATATCTTACAGATCTTTTATCAAAATAATATCCTCATTACTTTATAAAGTTGTCACTGGAACTGACGGAATACACAATGATAGAGATTATTTATCATCGTTCGGATCTCTTAAATTCAATATTCCTATCAAAGTAAATATACCGAACAAATAAACCTACCTCAACTTGAACAGTTTAAACAATCCGAATTTGATATTCTCTATTTTCTATAACCATCTAGTTGGTTGTCGCCAAAAGAATAATAACACTGAGTTATAGTCTCCAGGCACCTGACGTTTATTATCTTGAGTTCATTAATTACTGCACACGGAGTAAGCGCTAAATCTGCCATTCTCTACCAAACAAAAGAATTGACAATGCACCAGATATTATTATTGCTCTTTAGTCTTCAGAAGGCCATTCAAGGATTTAAAGTGCTTTTGTTCATTCTGTTGTATATTATTAACATAATGATCTACTTAGTCTGAATGGTTGCTAGGCAAAAATGCAACATTAAATGAGGTCTTAGCTCATATGCATAATGCACATTTATCTACACAACCAACCACCACTCTGGCAACCAGTCTTACCAAGGGGTTTACTGGGTAATAACCCAGTACTAACTGGGTTGTGGAGGTCAGATAGGCAGTCGCTTCATGTAAAATACTGGTATTCAGCTGTATCTGGTTAAACTGGAAGCCGACCCCAACATAGTTGTAAAAAGGCTAGGCAGATGGTGACACGAAGTTGGCCATCTTGGTTTAACAGGCCATTAGGCTTCTACTTCTTAGCGTTTCGATTGCAAATTTTTATCAAATATATTTGGCCCAAAGTTCAGCTATGCGAACTCCGCGCGCTGATACAGTCATAAGACTGTCAAGTGCGCAGATGTCAGGGCATGCAGCGCAAGATGGAAGGTGCATGACATATTATGTATGTGACAATAAAAAAAAAAATTAAGAAACTGTAGAAGATTCATCAGAAGAAATGTCATAGAAATACATACAATGAGTCCATGTCTCTATGAGACCGTATATAACAATTCCATAATTGGCAAGCTTGACATTTCACACTTTTACCGACAGCAACCAGTTGCTTTATCGTTTATAGCAAGTACGAGTTCATCACGATGTTGTTTATATAAGCAAGTATGAGTACATCACGATGTTTTTTGCTTTGTCCCTGTCTATCACATGTACATACAGTCAGCTTCACGATATGGGTACCCCATTGAAAGCACTTACGTTCGAATCCGGGGTACTGGGGATGCAGCCCACCGTACCTATATTTCAATTTCTTTGCATATTAACTACGAGTACGTTAATTTTATTATACCTTTTTGTTCATATACTGTTCTATTTAAATAAGACCATAATACTCGTAAACGACATTTGCAATTTCATAGTGTACTTTATATACGTGCACTATTTACTGCAATTGGAGTTCTACGTAAGTGTACTATGTGCACTGTGCAGGCACAGTTCTAATCAAAACTAGGTTCTTGGAAACGAGGTGCAGTCATTTAAACGAATAAGTTCGTATGGACACAGCACGGAACAAACACGTCACTAATTGAGGGGTAGCTGGAAAAGTAATGACGGACAACGCGTCCTGTATTTCACTATTTAGATTTACGGCTATCGTGCATTCCTTCGTCGTGCGAGTTATTCGCACATTGCAGAATTTAGACCCGTATCTTGATTATCTTTGCTCACTCCTCTAATACGAATATACGAATATCCTTTTGCACGATGTCACAAGTTTATTGCGTAAGTTAACTATCGCAAGATTCGCAAGTTATCTCTTCGGAAATTTTCGACGTTAATGGTAAACTTGCTTTGAATTCATGAATGTGAAAACGAGACGAATCTTATATACTACTATGTACTTACTATGGACAATTGGACATCGTTCGGAATGTTCCAATTGGACATCGCTCCTTTGGATTGTTAGCCATACATAACTGGCAAATACTCCCCTGCGTGCGAAGCATGTATCTGCAACGTAAAGCTAGATTGTTTTTCGGCATTACAGGCACATGCTCCCGATGAGGGACCATCTTAAAAAATCTTATACAATTCCTGTTGCTTTTCAGCAAATCAAACTTTGGATAGGTACCTTGGGCTTACTACGAACGAGCGCAGTAAACGTAACGTAAATTCGAATGATTTTAATATTGAAAATACTTGCTTCGCACATAAAATTCATAGCTAAAGGTGATATTAATAGCGTTTGTACGTAAATAGTACATAAGAGGACGCATTGGAAATCATGGAGTCAATGATCTCAATTTTTGTCAGTAATTACAAAACAAATGAAAATATAAGTTGGTGACCTGATAATTCATGATAAAAACCTTATTTTGTTAGTTTTCAATACATGATTAAGTAACTTTTGTAACAGAGAAAAAAATATCAAACATACCTCTTTTTAAAAAGAGATTCACATGTTATGGGCAAACGGGACCAATTTAAGCCTCTTAACTTTCTCCGTAGATGAGTCTATACATACTCTTTAAAATTGTAGAAGGAATTTCTCAAATTATCGTTCCCAACTGAATTAAATAACAAAAACCATTTTGTCGTTTACGTCCTTTAAGTTATAAGCTAGCAATCCTCACCCCGCTCAGACGCCCAGTCCCCCGCTCAGTCCCGAAGCGCGCGTGCCCGGTTTTAGAACGATGCGTCGCCTTAAGTTCATATACGATAGTTGTATTACATTACGTTTCGTCATGCATTTGTTCTAGGGTGTCCCATTGTGCAGAGAATGAATGCTAAAACATAAGCGAAACTTCTATCCTAAATATTGACTTATCAAATTTATTAATAAACAGATAGTGATCAGAAAATCATACACTGTTGTAGAAGACATCATGGCTAGTGCCAGTATTAATTCTGTTCCTGTTTGTACAGTACCACCGGATATCGTAGACTCGGACAGCAGCGGTGAGGTGATTGTGTGGGAAGGAGACAATGTCACCCTCCACTGCGCGGCCTCTGGGACTCCACCGCCTACCATCCTCTGGAGGAGAGAGGACTCTGTGGCCTTCAACGTTGGCAGGGAGACTGGTAGGTAAGGGAGAACTGCTCTCCCTTCGACATGAATAGAACAGTTTTAATGCTGAAGACATAAGTCAAGCGCACATTAGTTCATACAAAATGTGTGAAAGTAATCTGCCTCAGCTTTTAAATTACATTTTAAAAGGTAGATTTTTCATAGACTTTTTTGTTTCTTAATTCAATTCAAATCACATATTTAACTAAAACATTTATCGTATTCACATATGCCAATGTTGGCAGGTATCTGACCCATCATAACGAGTAAGTTGTAAGAAAGATCAAACGAAAATAGATCATCGAGTACTTTAAAAACTTTCATTCCAAATATAGCTCATACATATTAACTCCTAAACGGAACCTAGCACGAGCAACGCGACGTAGTGATGTACAATTTCATATCCTGCCTTTGTCATTGTGCCAATATACCTATCGGCGCTTGTGAGCATCACTGCACTTTGTAAGCCAGACACTTTGCAGTCACCAAATGGAGCGGGGCCTGGCTGAACATGACGTCAGTGGCTCGAGACATGAATGGGGCTCTACTCTGCATAGCAACGAACGGGGTCCCGCCTTCGGTCAGCAAAAGGATCCTTCTGCATGTCCTTTGTAAGTACTTAGTGCTAACGGATTGAGTCAAAGATGTAGGTATGTCGTTAGATGTGCCCTCCAAAGAAACGAACCTACAATACAATAGGGAAATATGCATAAATTTTCGTTTTTTTATTTCGATACAGAATGTAAAAATACTATAAAAATAATGACAAAAATTGAAAAAAGACCAAAATCGGCCAAACAACACAAAAGTTAAGTTACGTTTAAGTTTTTTTTTTTTTTTTTTATATAGTTAAGTATTCGAAATTAGGTAGTAAGGTACCATGAGCTCGGACGAAATCTGCTCATTTATAAAACAAAATCCCTCGCACTTGATCTCCACATCTGTTTACCACCCTTAACGAATCATCGACACGAAGAAGAAGAACTACTAAGTACTATTATTGGTCTTATTTTTTATATTTTTTTATTATTATTATTATTATTTTTCTTTCGACTCTTTTTTTCATTAACAAAAACAAGGGATCAGATGCTGCGATGCTATTGGTTGATGAGCTTAAATAAACGCTTCAATAGCGGCCGAATGATGCAAGCAAAAAGAGTCGTATTGGTGGTGAGATTTCGTCCGAGCTCATTACCTACCTACCCGTTACGTTTGATCCATTATTTACGGGACACCCTGTATAAATACACACCTACAATTTTCGAGCGAGACAATTATATTCAAATGCCACTGTCAACGAAACAGAGGCCCTACTCTCTAACGTCCGTTTCGTCCGTCCGCACGTCTGCAGATTAGTGCGAGTGAGAGAGACGGATGGATAGACGGACGTTAGAGAGTAGGACCCCAGAAACGTAACCATCTATAGACGCTCAGCAAATCGAACGATTTAAATCTTCGAATGTCGAGTGCAATCTCTCACGTGCCTGAATATAGGATGAGCATGTAACACACGTTTCCATTCACTACCGAAATCCAGTCCCGAATGAAATATTTTATGTAGTTGTTTGATGTACGTGTCCGCTGGTGTGTAAGAGTCTTAAATATTGCATTTAGCACGGCCTTTTCCGATATTTCCGGGTGTGAGCTAAGTGATGAAATATGTATGTTTGTTGGCTTGTGATTGTGATGATAGGAAGCATGCTCTAGTTAATAATTCGCTCCAGTAAAACTCCAATATCGTAGATTGGCGTGCTTATTTTTCGGGTTAGAAGTCTATATTAACATATTCAAACGTAATTCGAGAAAGATCAAGCGCAGTAAAAATCACAATAAGTAGGTAGTACCTTCTTCAAATCAAGCACGCGTGTGATAATATGTAGTACATATTCCGCCTCGATTGCAATAACAAATGTCCACGTGTATCAAACGACGTTTTTCAATACACTTTTGAAGAAATAAAATAAAATAACGAATATTTTTTTTTGTCACGAACTATGAAACTATGATTTAAATTTTCTTTTTTTTTCGCGCTTTGGTCTCGCCAGGTTGAAAGAGAGGCAATGGTATGAAGTCGCTAGACAGCCTAATATAAAAAATAGATTTATTTTATATTTTTGAATTCAGAACACAAATAAATGTTAATTTGTGTATAAAAGTAACTATTAGTTTTAAATAATCATGTTTATCTATGATATTCTATTTATAAACACAATTTGAATATTCAAAAAATATTTATGCCGTAAAGACGCGTAGTGCTTTGCAAAAATTAAAAAAAAAACATTCACCTCAGACTATAGGCATTGAACCAATTTGGACTAAGTATAGGTACAGTTATCTGTGGCAATTTTCATTCCTGCACACGTGCGGGAAAGTGGAAAAAATCGCACGCGTGTGAAATACATTGCATGTTGTACCTAATCGTAGTGCGTTAAGGACCAGTTTTCGAGGAAGTGTATTGAAAAATAATTTCAAACAACACGAGCGTATTCCTATATCTCGGGATATCTATATTATGAGAGACTATACCTATAAATTGAGTTTACCTTTCAAGCAATACTCTGATCTATAACCTTGCTTATCAAATTTCGCAATTATAGAAATATAATAACAACTAAATACTTTCAACATTTATTTTGTGTTTCTATGTATAAATATAATGGGTGTAAGCGTACCCTTAACGAAGCCGGATGGCACTATTTTTCCGCCATTGCGATATTTTTTTTCAAGAATTTTCAGTGTGAGTGACAGATGCAATCTATATATATGCCACTAGCGGACGTCACGCGGTTTCACCCGTGTAGTTCCCGTTCCCGTCGGAGTACGGGGATAAAATATAGCCTATGTTACTCAAGGTGAACGTAGCTTTCTAATGGTGAAAGAATTTTTGAAATCGGTCCAGTAGTTTTTGAGTTTATTCGTTACAAACATACAAAAATACAAATCTTTCCTCTTTATAATATAAAAGTATAGAAGTATAGATATAGATTGCCAACGAAACAGAATTATGATATATTTTTGCGTGGTATGGCAGATCTAAAGATTCAAATCTTTGAAAATAATTTAATTACATACATGCATTCTGTGTTCTTCAGACCGTAACCCTCCTTTTGATCCTAAACTTACAGATGATCACTAAACATTAAGTATTTTAACTTGTTTGAGTGATACATTAATCAAAGCTTAACCCACGAAGTCGTTTTAAGTACAAGTATTTAAATTAAATGTAATGTGAATGAACTTGGAGCATGTGAAGTTTGTTCTCTTATTGTGATGAAATGTATGGTAGTAAGCAGTCTTACCAAGGTGTATCGTATTAGCCAGTACTGAGTTGTGCAGGTCAGATAGGCAGTCGATCCATGTAAAATGCTGATATCCAGCTGCATCCGGTTAGACTGGAAGCCGACCCCAACACAATGATGACTATTAATCAAGTGCTATTCCAAATAGTCCACATTGATGTTAGAGCAAAACTTTAGCAAATAATAACTGCGGGCTTTTTTCCAACTTCCGTCATTTAAATGGATTTGGATCATTAATCTTCATAGCTATAATGGTTTTTACCAGAATATTCTATATTTATGTCATCCTCTATTATTTCTACTAAAGTAGAAATCGGCAGGTACCGTAACAACTACTGTTATAGAATCGTCGCGAAGCCGCGCGCGTGGTCGCGCCCTTTGACAAATTGTTTTTATCTAAATAGTGAGGTTGCATTTACATGGCAATATGGTCTGTTGAATTAGAGCCGATACACGGAGGCAAAGATCTATAGAGCGACCTTAGAGTTAGCTCAAACAAAATGAACCTTATTTGCATAAAATTAACGTTCGTATTCGTATAATTCGCTCGATCACAGTCGCTTGTAGGAATTTGCACATTATTTTTTTTTACTAAGTTTTATTTTCTTATGTCAGGAAGACGTTGTTTAGACGCTGCGTACATGTACACACTGCGCCAGACGTCACGTTGATGTTAGCCTTATACGCTGCGTCGACAAAATCTTCATTAAAGTTTTATTTAAAAACATTGTAAATTATTTTATCAGGTAAACCGACCGCAAGGATCTCACAGAAGATGATGGGTGTGTATGTCGGCGAGACAATGCAACTGAAATGTAGGATCGAAGCCAACCCCCCACCAACCGTGTACTGGACACACATAGATCGAAATAAACTTTATAACGGTAAGTTAAAATTAGGTACCTCTATTTCTTTAATCATTTACCTACAGCTTCTTTTGGACTGGACGCCTGTGGATGGATATCGTCTTCGAAAACCATACCGCGGCGAAGGTGGTGTGTCGATGCGGGCCTGTGGACGGTGGGCTAGCTCGCTGTCCGTCTGTCTCATGACGACAGGCCGTGTCGACGGCGCGTTCGTGTTCCACGCGCGCCTCAAAGAGATGTCAGCAAAAAAAGGGGTCCGCAAGGGCCGATGCCTGCCGGGGCTGTGGGACTGTTCGAAAGAGATACCGTGGCCCTGGAACACAAAGGGCGATGAAGGAACATGGATGGGTTTTAGTCAGTAAAAGTCTGACACTCCCCCTCCTGCTGCGCCCAAAGCGGGAGAAATTGCACACAAGTTTACGAAACCGGCATCATTTTGTTGTTCGCAGCGGTATGTCTTGGTTTTTTATTTGGTCTGAGTCCAAGCTAAACATGCATGCAAAATTTTAGCTCAAAGAGTTGGGGGGGGATAACTGACTTAAAATTCAATGAGGGATTTTCTTTTTAGCTGGATAGATGGCGCTGAACTTAGTATGATAATGCAAGGAACAGAACTTAAATAAAACTGATAGTAACAAAGCGCGAGAAAACTAGGTTATATTCGGAAGGTTAAGCAAACGAAAGTGTCAGTCAACGAGGGTATTTGACGTGACGCAATGTTTTTTTTCCCAAGCGTTTTGGCTTTGGCACCATTTATCATAGTCAGTTCAACGCCATCTATAGAGTTCTTGGAAACTAAGTTTTTTTTTAAAACTTCAAAAGGAAAACCTCTCATTGTCATTCACATGACCACGTTGCGAGTTAAATAAAAGCATGTAAATACAGCTTGTGAACACAATTATCTTTATCATGGGTTAAAATTAGCCTTAAACTTTGACAATAGCCACTTACAGGTCAAACATTTGTAAGTATTTCTGGAAATCCAAAAATATATTAAACAACTTTCCTTTGCAAATATTAGCCTCAAAGCTTTAATTTTAATGTTTCTTTGAGTTGTTTGCGGTTCAGTCACAATTTACACAAAGAGACATTTTGCCTACCAGATTAATTTCTATTTCTAACAGTGTAAGTGCCTTTATGCTCAACAGTAAAGCGTGGGAGTTGTGGGAGGGTTAAAGTTTAATAATATCCTTTGCCTAGCCTTTTACAAAATCAGCGAATCGGTAACACATTACGGAGTATTAATCTATTTGTGTTCGAATATGTTTTCTAACTGTTTTTAGAAGCTCTTCTTGGTTCGTTTTTATGAAGAATTCCCGTTTGAGCACCTATTTTTTGGGCGCAGTAGCTGTAGCTTTTAAAACTATTATACACCCCATCACTAAAAGCTACAGCACGTAGGTACTCAAAAGGCAATGAAGTTATAGTACATTTTGATACAAGTGATGGAGAAAGTTTGTTATTGTATTCGAGGCGGAATTATAACTCCCGAGCCGTAGGCTTGGGTGTTATTGAGCCGAGAACTGCAATAACAAATGTCCACGTGTATCAAACGACGGCGACGTTTTTCAATACACTTTTGAAGAAATAAAATAAAATATAACGAAAAATATTTTTGTCACGAACTAAGAAACTATGATTTTAATTTTCTTTTTTTCGCGCTCTGCTTTCGCCAGGTTGAAGGAGAGGCAAAGGTATCAAGCCGTTAAACAGACTAATTTAAAAAATAGATTTATTTTATATTTTGAATTCAGAACACAAATAAATGTTAATTTGTGTATAAAAATAACTATTAGTTTTTAATAATCATGTTTATCTATGATGTTCTATTTATAAACACAATTTTAATATTCAAAAAATATTTATAAATAAAATATTATAAATATTTATTCAAAGACGCGTAGTGCTGTGCCGAAATTAAAAAAAAGCATTCACCTCAGACTATAGGCATTGAACCAATTTGGACTAAGTATAGGTATAGTTATCTGTGGCAATTTTCATTCCTGCACACGTGCGGGAAAGTGGAAAAAATCGCACGGGTGTGAAATACATTGCATGTTGTACCTAATCGTAGTGCGTTAAGGACCAGTTTTCGAGGAAGTGTATTGAAATAGTACATTCTGATACAAGTGGAGAAAGTTTTTTATTGCAATCGAGGCGGAATTATAACTCCCGAGCCGTAGGCGAGGGTGTTTTTGAGCCGAGAATTGCAATAACAAATGTCCACGTGTATCAAACGACGTTTTTCAATACACTTTTGAAGAAATAAAATAAAATAACGAATATTTTTTTTGTCACGAACTATGAAACTATGATTTAATTTTTTTTTTTTTTCGCGCTTTGGTCTCGCCAGGTTGAAAGAGAGGCAATGGTATGAAGCCGCTAGACAGCCTAATATAAAAAATAGATTTATTTTATATTTTTTAATTCAGAACACAAATAAATGTTAATTTGTGTATAAAAGTAACTATTAGTTTTAAATAATCATGTTTATCTATGATATTCTATTTATAAACACAATTTGAATATTCAAAAAATATTTATGCCGTAAAGACGCGTAGTGCTTTGCAAAAATTAAAAAAAAAACATTCACCTCAGACATAGGCATTGAACCAATTTGGACCAAGTATAGGTATAGTTATCTGTGGCAATTTTCATTCCTGCACACGTGCGGGAAAGTGGAAAAAATCGCACGCGTGTGAAATACATTGCATGTTGTACCTAATCGTAGTGCGTTAAGAACCAGTTTTCGAGGAAGTGTATTGAAAAATATTTTTTATTGTTCTCCATTGAGCAACAAGGTAAATGGATTGGTGCTCAAATGGGAATATATCTTTGGTGCTCAATGCATTGGTGCCCAAAACTAGGTGCTCAAACGAGAATACTTCGTTTTTATGTGTTTAGTGATGTACAGACATAGATCAAGTTACAATCTGTCAAATTTCTTTAGTTGATTTTCAACTTTATCGGTATACCATTAGGTTCAAGGTTTAATGGGAAAATTTGTCAGTTTCGGGTACCTTGATGTGCTGAAGTCTGTACATCCTAGGCATGTAGGTACGTCTGACTACTGGTAACTAAGACGGTTTGATGCTCATCAAATTTTGTACTGGTTGTTGTAATTATGTTTGGGAGTTAAAGACACTTTTTGTTTTAAATCAAATCAAATGTTTATTTGCTAAAGATACTTACAATATCACTGTTTACGGTTGAGAAGGACGGGACCCGCGATTGTTTACTCAAATATTGCCTCTTATTATTGTTCAAATATCACTGTCAGTTGCTTTTTAAGCAATATTTGTTTACATGTACATATTTGCAATCACGAAACGAAAACGGCTCTAATGGTTTCGATGGGAGTTGCATTAAACTGGTTTACGGGGACGAAAAATCGATCTAGATAGGTCTCATATCTGGATAGATTCGTTTTCTCTAGTTGCATTAAACTGGTTTACGAGGACGAAAAATCGATCTAGATAGGTCTCCTAATTGGGACATTCGTTGTCTCTAATTTCACTCAAGCAGATATTGCCTCGTCATATTGCCTGCAGTCTTTGATAAAGTACCTTACCGTTTTTTGTACTGTTTATGTTTTTTACGCAGTGTTTTGTTATATTCTATGTACCTGGCCGTTTTATTTTAGTAACTCATGTAATAAGATAAGTACCACTGTATTGACATCCGAACGTTTTTCAAGGGTGACCACTGAAAACCAGCGCTGTGCTGTGGGCTCCCCATAGCACAGCATCATGCTGAGTGGTTTTACCTGTTTGTCGCACTCACGACGTGCTAGCTGTCAACTTCTTTCTTTTTTTTTGCTTGTTTCTGTTACGTTCTGTTATATATAAGCTTTGTACCTATGTTCTGCATGTCGTGTGCCTGCGGCAAATAAATATTTTTTCTTTCTTTCTTTTCTTTCAGATGTCGGTCGCCCAAGTACTAGCCCTGTAATACAGGTACTTCGCAAGTTGCGATTCGTTTTAGACCGAATAAATTAATTTCTTGGTACTATACTTAACTTTGACATGCTGTAACTTTGGATTCCCCTAGTTTTGGAGCAGCTGACGCTCATGTCTCTACTGTGCTATACTTAGTTAAGGCGACTACAGGAGCTAAATTAGCAACTCAATTGTGTTGGTTCAAACTTCGTTGGAAATGCTGTTAGAATAAAGTTCTAATCAGCTTGCACTACAAAGTGGTTGTTACGTCAGTCACTGCGGGCCGAATAGTGCGAAATGAGTGGTTTTTTGCTACTTACAAAAAATCTATTGACTGGACTAAAAAAATCAAATACTATGATGCTAATATGTTGCTTAGAGAATTATTTGCCAAAAAATCAAAATGATCCCATGTATTTTAGTATGGTTTTTACTCGTTAAAAGATTTTTTTAGAGATAAGTTCGTGATTTTTTTTTTATGGAATAAAATTTGTTGTATTATGTTTTCAAAACACTATCGTACTAGCATATATCCTGAAGACTATCATATATTTTCTGGTTTTGTTTATTGCAGTCAATCATATGCTTTTTTACATTATAAAACTCGCGTTTAGCTCCTTTAGTCGCCTTATACTATTATTTTGATACGATTTTCAGCCGGATTGAAAAGTCTTATAGACTTGCACAAAACAGAGAGGTTTGGAGGCTGAAAAGGGAGGCCTTTGCCCAGCAGTGGGATACAACAGAGGCTATGAAAAAAAAACATGAAAAGACTTGTTGTTGCTAAACGATTTCATCCGTAGTAAAAGTTTCTTTTATTTGTTTGTGCAGGATCAAAGTACCAGACGAGTCTAAAATCCCAGGGATACAAGTTCACAGCGTTACTGCGAGTGAGGAATATGTCCAGGGAAGATATCGGTTCTTACTACTGTTACGCGGAGAACTCAATGGGGTCTGCGAGAGATGACGTCACTATTTATAGTAAGTAACATAACATAACATCACGCCTGTAATACCCGAAGGGTTATGCAGAAGTGTATCTAATAGTACACCCGAATTTCGCCTGTAGTAAGTACTTATATTGGATAAGTTGGGGAAAGTTGAAGGGGTTCGTGGCTAGATAATAACAGCCACTTGAGTCGATCACTAGGTTAAGCCGCGTTTGCCTAGTTTAGTCCGTGGATGGGTAACCACCCGTTATATACCAAAACTCCTTATAGTACATATATTTTTACATTTTTTATATTTTACTCCTTATAGTACATTATTTACGAACTCACCGATTCTTACTTCAGTAATTAAAAAAAGAAAACAGTAATTGATGCTGTATCGATTCAAACACTTTCCCGATAACTGAAGATTGGACTGCACATCATTATTTCTGAACATGTTGTCATTAACACAGTCATGTAACAATACGTATGTGAGTTAGGTAGGTACACACCTTCAATATTTCCTTAAGACCTTTTGAATAACTACTTTTCTGAAAATAGAACATGGATAGAAAAAACTTACGACACGACCTAATAACGGCAAAATGCCGCTTCACATATTGCTTTAATACCCGTTTTCGGAGTCCTAAATACATATTTTCGTTCAGTTGATCCAAACATATGAGAAGATCGCACATAGTGAGAACTTATAACCATATTCATCTGAACATCCCTAGTTTTTATTCACAAAGAATATGATATTGATAAAGCTGTTCAATTCGATGCCTTTATGAACGATTAACCTCTACCTAAAACGTTTCGTTTGAAACTTTTGATTTCATGCGGACCAATACATTCAATTCAAATATATTTCAATAGAATGAACATAAAATCGAGAGGGATATTTATATATTTTAATAAAAAATCTTCAATAAATATAATACGGCTGAAAGTTGAAGTATCTATGGGTCCATACTTGTTCTTAGCTGTAAGCCCATTGTAACATCTTTATAAACTAAAATTCAAAATGCTCAAAATAAAATGAATATGAATATATTATTAGCATCAGCAGCTTATTTATAAGCAGTGCAGTTCATGTTCATCCAAAGGTCGTCTGGAGGATATCGCTATCGGCGATAAGACCGCCATTGTAGCCATAGTCAAAAGCTTATTAATGAATAGCTGTGTATCAATTTTGGTGTACAACAATAGTACATTTTGATACAAGTGGAGAAAGTTTGTTATTGCATTCGAGGCGGAATTATAACACACGAGCCGTAGGCGAGGGTGTTTATGAGCCGAGAATTGCAATAACAAATGTCCACGTGTATCAAACGACGTTTTTCAATACATTTTTGAAAAAATAAAATAACAAATAATATTTTTGTCACGAACTATGAAACTATGATTTAAATTGTCTTTTTTTTTCGCGCTTTGGTCTCGCCAGGTTGAAAGAGAGGCAATGGTATGAAGCCGTTAAACAGCCTAATATAAAAAATAGATTTATTTTAGAATTCAGAACACAAATAAATGTTAATCTGTGTTTAAAAGTACCTAACTATTAGTTTTAAATAATCATGTTTATCTATGCTATTCTATTTATAAACACAATTTAAATATTCAAAAAATATTTATGCCGTAAAGACGCGTAGTGCTTTGCAAAAAAAAAAAATCACACGCGTGAGAAATACATTGCATGTTGTTCTTAATCGTAGTGCGTTAAGGACCAGTTTTCGAGGAAGTGTATTGAAAAGTATATTCTATCCATTTATTTATAACTGACTCTATTTAGGAGGCCTCATTATTGTGCTATCATTTTATTAAAACATCCTATCAATAATTCACTTGACATAGAAAATGTTCAATAAGTTTTCCGAATAATGTAAAATGATTTTCATCGTACTTACGTGGGTTTAATCAACTTAAGACTGTTGAAGTTTATTGTTGTTGTGTGAAGAAGAATAGCCGTTTATTTACCAGCAATTGCTTGTAAAATTATTTATAAACCTGCCAATAAATTTCAGAAAATGTTAACAAGCTTACAATTATAAACAAGCTTATTATTTTCTGTAATATTTACATACTAACTCTATAATAGAAATAAAAATATTTACAAGTATCAAAAAGGGTTACAGGGCGTCGAAAAATTCGTCCACATCGCTGTCAACAGGAAAAGTGCCCAGAAGGCTGGCAGCATTGCCACGTTGGATGGCAATGCTGATTCTTTGGCCAAAAAATAGGCCCGGTCACGTGAAGAGTCGACCAAATATATTTATATTATAACAAGCTTATAATTATAAAGGTACACGAGTTATAGCTTGCATGCCAGAAATTTAGTCATTCGTCATAGCTAGCAACCTTTCGAAGTACCGTACACCGCGATGATGAACATTCTCAATTGAATAAAGCGTCATATCGTACCTTCTAACTCAGGCAAATCGTTCTTTTAAACTTTATGAACACAGTACATCGGTACAAAATACCTATGTGTGTACCTACTTAGAAGTTCAGTACCTATAAAAGTCTATAATCATCATCTGCCTAGCCTTTTCCCAACTATGTTGGGGGTCGGCTTCCAGTCTAACCGGATGCAGCTGAATAGGTACCAGAATTTTACATGGAGCGACTGCCTATCTGACCTCCACAACCCAGTTAGTACTGAGTAATACGGTACCCCTTGGTAAGACTGGTTGTCAGACTTTTTGGGCTACTGACTATACCTGTAACGACTGTCAAAGATCTTCAAATGACAGCCGGGACCAACTGCTTAACGTGCTTTCCGAGGCACGGAGGAAACTCGGTATGTAATGGGTGGTCACCCATCCACAGACCAACCTAGGCAAGCACAGCTTAACCTAAAGATCGACCCTAGCGGCTGTTATTATTTAACCACGAGCTCCTCCTATGACAGTCCATGATAACGTACCAAAAATAATATATATGATCTCCTAAAAATAATCCGAGTTTTCATCAGTTATTTGTGGCTTTGTTAATAAGGGGATTTGTAATACATGATTATAATAACCCTAATAACGATCCTAATTACGTGAAAATACCTTTCCAACAATGCGTCGGTCTAATCACGAAAGGGCGAAACCAACAAAATTTCGGATTTTGAGTTATTTACACCATTGAATTCTAGATATCAAGTTTTATCATGTCACGAAAAGGCGTAACCAAAATCGCAGTATTTAATGACTTATGAGTAGTCGCGAAGGGCCCTATCTACTATTCATTTAATTTAAAACATCACGAATAGGCGTAGCATCAGATACGCCTGTACATGTATAGTTATATTTTTTCACGAAGAGGCGTAACGTTTTAATCTTTAACTCGTAAGTAGACACATAAAGGAGAAAGAAGAAATACGACGAATCAAAAAAGAGTGCAAGATTCGAGCTACACAAAATACAAACATTTGTTGTGTTTCGTTTGATTTGCAACAAGTAATTTATTTGCCGCAATATAAAGAAAGTGCCATTTTTTATAAAAGACGTTTGGCAAATTATAACTTTACGATTTATGATCTAAACACCAAAGACTGTGTATGCAACTTATGGAATGAGACGATCAGTAAGAGAGGTGCAAATGAAATGTCTACGAGTGTTCATTATTTCTTAACAAATTGTGATAGGAAGGGAGTGAAAGAAGTGTTCATGTTCAGCGACGGCTGTGTAGCCCAGAATAAGAACTCCACAATGGCGGCAATGCTTTTATATTTGATTAATAACTGTCAATCGATTGAAGAAATCAGTTTACGTTACTTCTGTTCTTTTCATGGACAAAGTGAGGGCGATTCTGCCCATAGCGCGATAGCATTTGCAATGAATCAGGTTGGAAACATAGTACCCAGTCAACTAGAACCCATCATACGATTGGCCCGCAAAAAGCCTTATGAGGTTAGACTTCTGAATTATGATGATTTCAGAAATCTCAAAGACCTCGCATCAAAACTTAAGTTGCTACAGTTGAAAAAGGGAGATGACCATGCTGGTGAGTCATTTAAGTGGACAGATGTCATGGAGTTTAGAGTATTGAGAAACCAACCTACTACACTGTTCTATACAACTAGTCACATGGAAACACAATACAAATCTATATCACTGAAACGAAGTAATTTACTCGGACGAAATCTCACCACCACTACGACTCTTTTTACTTGCAGCATTCGGCTGCTAATCAACCAATAGCATCGCAGCATCTGACCCCTTGTTTTTGTTAATGAATTAAAAAAACATAAAAAACATACTATAAAAAAAAAACGAATAATAAGACCAATAATTCTTCTTCTTCGTGTCGATGATTCGTTAAGGGTGGTAAACAGTGGAGATCGTGTGCAAGGGATTTTGTTTTAAAAATGAGCAGATTTCGTCCGAGCTCATAGATACATTGGTTGAGGACAAACGTCAAACAGATAAACCACTCTTTAAAAAAAAAATCCAAAGAGAAGTACAATGACCTTATGAAAATGTGCAGCGGAGATACACCGATAACAAGGAATCGAGAACATGTTTTTTACTACGAAAACTTACCCCACGATTGAAGATTTTTAGTACAAAATAATTTAACTTTAATGAATGAGTATGAGAATTACTATTTATTTTGATTGGTTTTTCGACCCTTTTTTATTACTTCAAGTACAAGTATTTTTCAGATTATTATATTACAAAATAAGTTTAAACTTCAGTATACTTACCTGTTTTTTATTTAATTTAAATCCAAGATACCGGGCGTAAATGAAATAAATGATATTAATTGAACATCACAAAGGGGCGTAAGTGAAACTTTTTTCAAAAAAAAAACGAATATCTCCACAGCCACCTATTTTACACAAAAAAGTAAATTAAATATATAAACTGTATTAACCATTAATCAAAACGAGTATTCTATAAGCCTGATATAAGATATGGTAAAATGTTACGACGGTTAATAGTTGTACATTTTATTAAAAATCGCTCTCCTGAAAAATTTGGTAAAACTCAGATAGGCCCTTTCGTGATTCGACCGACGAATGGTTTATTGTTGGTAGATGTAGGTAAAACATCGTGAATTATTATTTGATTGGGTATAAATTATGTGGTTTTGAAAAATAATTATCTTAAAAAGGTTTATCTTTAAAAGGTTTATGTGAAAAGATATCGAAGGCTCTTGCTCCTTTTTTAACATAATATTAGACTTTGGCAGTATTGTACATTACTTTCGTCGACTTAACTACTTATTTTACTTTGGATCACCAATATTCTAATTTCGATATATACAGTCGTGGTCTTTTCCGCCTGATCAGTTAAATTTTTTTCGCCTAAAATCATGCAGAGGCGCCGTGCCACGCCCCCGGCCTATTAAGAAAGCGTCAACTTTGGCGCGTAAAATAACAATAACTCTCGTTTGGCGTGCGTCATCAGTGCGCTCGGCCGATCGGTATCTTTTTATTCATTATTTCTATACAAAGTCAACTGGGCGGGGCTAGAGAGCGTTTCTATGTTGTAAGTGCAAGCAAAAATTAGCTTAGTGGTGATCAGGCGGGAGTGTCATCGATAGTACCTATTCTAAGTTTTACATTGATTTTACGACCACTGGAATATTATAGCAAGAATAATATAAATTCAAATAAACATTTTACGGATTCCATAAACATAGGTGAATAAAACATTTATGTTATAGCCTTGGCGACCACGACATCTTCGTCTACAGAGGTTACGACTGCTCTCGAAGTTGTTACTACCACGCCACTACAGACATGTGAGTATGAATATGTAAATACTGTCTTTATTTTATGCAGTTTCAATTCCTGGTAATTTATTATCTTATTTCAATAAATTTTGTTATTTTCATTTTGTTTTACAATTTCAATCGTTTCTTTTATTTTTATTCTAACACGGTATTCCAATTTTAATAACTAAGATGGCTACACGCAGGCCTCAAGCAAAATAGAGAAATTAAAATAGAATTACGATATTGTTATAATACAAGCATTATTAATAATACAAGCGTAGTTTTGGTTTAAAGGATGCAGATCCGCTAATTATTTCGCAGAAATAAAACTAAATATTTGGCAAAACATTTAATACCTAAGCATCAGTTGATCCCTTGACACAGATTAAACAAACCATTTACCTAAATTACCTAATAATAGACACGAAATATTCTTATATTTTTTTACCCATGTAAATTTAGAACTGGAAGAAGGAGGACGTGCAGGTTCGCGAGAATTGACAGAGGCCCTACTCTCTAACGTTTCGTCCTCGGTATTCGGATCTATCCGTCTCTCTAGCGCATGTCTGCAGATGAGTGCGAGTGAGAGAGACGGATAGATCCGAAAATACGGACGAAACGTTAGAGAGTCGGGCCTCAGGAGTGGAGGGAGGCCTTTGCCCCGGATTGAAAAAAATCGGAAAATGAAATTTGTGATCTAGTTGAACCAAGAGGAAGATTTTCTCTGACATGATCGAGTGAATTTCACAATTATAATTTTTGTAGCACGCGGCACAGTCATGGAACCAATAATTACATGAATAACTTAAATGACTAGCCTCTAATTACTACCATTAAAGTTTAATTTCCCCAACAGATGCAGAATTAGAAGTAAAGGAACACGACCCCGACATTCACTTCCCGCACGAGGATCGTATCGTGGTCGTGTTGAGCCAACATCAAATGCAGAACTTAGGTAACCGACCAATCACGATGCTTATCTGACCCTTATCTACCAATCGCCGGTATAAGCTTGAAACTTTGTAGGCCAATAATCAGCTCTAGTTTCTTCACTGACACACTAATGATTCTGTTCCTATATGTTATCGTTTTGTTTACGTTGGTAACTGGTGTAAATAGGGGTTTGTTTGGCCAAAGTTTCTTTATAAAATACTAGCTGACATCCCGCGGTTTCACCCGCGTAGTTCCCGTTCCTGTGGGAGTACGGGAATAAAATATAGCCTATAGCACTCACGAATAATGTAGCTTTCTACCAAAATTGGTTCATTACTTCCGGAGATTACCCCCTACATAGAAACTTACAAACAAATGTTACCTCTTTATAATATTAGTATAGATATACCAGCCTATTACTGTTCTACGGCACGGCAGGCCAAAGTGAACTCCTCATACAGAGAAGGCACGAGCATTGATCACCACCCACGCTCAAGGCGAATAGTGGACTTTAGGACTAATATTAATTAAGTCCAGGTTTCCTTACAGTGTTTTCGTTCACATAACAATACTATTTAATGAAAATATCAGCCAGGAAATGTCCCACTACTGTAAAGGAAATGTTCCTTTTAATAAAGAGAAGAAATTAAGATTAATCACCACGCTAGCTCATGACTGTTGGAATTTCTGACCAGTTTCCTCAAAATATAACTATTATAGTTATCAATGCTAGTAGCAATGTAGATCGATTTTAGTAAGTAGGTCCGTTAAAACCTGCATCTAAACTAAAATCCTTAATTGATAAGAGTGGTTTCAGTATATTGAACGCTCAACATCGAGTACAAAGCTTGTTTTTGATGTTTCTGATTAGGCATCATAATAAGAAAATTGAATAGTATGACTAACTAAGGCACTACACTCCGACCTCGTTCCGAAAATTTAGTCTCAAACATATGAATTGACAGATATTATTAGACTTAGTCAATGACTCTGCTGTACAAAGGACAAACGTTCTATTCGAACCCAGACGCTTTTCTTGGAAATTAGACAAAACCTAGTATAATAATTTAACCAACCTAATACCTTTTATTTAACCTTGAGCGCGAAAGCACACTGGCAATGTCATACTTACTACATATTGTCAATCTATGAGACCAATACAGGATGACTTTTTTATCACTTTCCAAAAAAAAATGGGTATTATAAGTGAACGGAGTAGAATCAAATGGCTACTTAGTTTTTTTTTTTTTTTCGCAAAAAAAAATTTCAAAATAAAAAACGAATTTCAAATCATACGCATATTGCGTATGATTTGAAATTCGATGTTTTTCATTTTTTTTTTTCAAAATTTCTCTTTCTTTGTTCCAATATGAAAATTTTACTTGAAATTTGTAGCGTTTTTTGATGATGGATCATTTTTTTTGTAAGCTGTGGATAAAAGAAAGAAAACACACGAGGAACCCTTCGTGTGTTCCTCGTACCACTTGTTGCCATTATTGATATCGAGCAAAAAAGGGCAAAAAAACCGGCCAAGTGCGAGTCGGACTCGCACACGAAGGGTTCCGTACCATTGATTTAGTATTTGTTGTTATAGCGGCAACATCATCTGTGAAAATTTCAACTGTCTAGCTGTCACGGTTCATGAGATACAGCCTGGTGACAGACAGACGGACAGACAGCGAAGTCTTAGTAATAGGGTTTCGTTTTTACCCTTTGGGTACGGAACCCTAAAAACAACTAGGTATGCCATAAGCTTCTACTCCGTTCACATAATATACTATTATTTTTTGGAAAGTGATAAAAAAGTCATCCGGTATAGCATGTCATAGGCTACATTTAAAACATTTCCGTGGGTACTGGGTTCCGTACATAACGGGAGAGAACCCGCGAGCAAAAGCTAGTATTCTTTAGATGACACTAACAGCTTTTGAACGTGGTTAAGATGTGTTGCTCGCATTCATTTTCAATGCTCAAATTCGCTCTTTATTATTTCCAAATATTTTTAGAAGGCCATCTTGTTTTAGAACTTTTCTTCCTATTACGTCCAAACAAACGTACTTACCTTTACGTATAAAGGCGTACATTCTTCCCTATTTGAGCCTCTTCCTTAATAAAAGCCAAATTGATTTATCACCACGGAAACTTAGACTACCTACCTGCCCATGGAAAATTACTGTCGTAACTTTGTCTTTTTGCTCAAACGGCTGAACATTCTTACGTTATGAAATCTTTAGGGAATTTTGAATGTACCTATATTTATTTTATATTGTAATGAGCCAATTTTCACAAGCAATACTGACAAAATCGGGTTGATCAAATTTTTGAGGCGTTGATTATTTGGGTTTGTAAATATTTTTTACCCGACTGCGGCGAAGCCCAAAAGGAGGGTTATTTTAAATGTTAATCAAACCCTTGTAAATCACAATGAGAGCGCAGTATATGTTACTGTAGTAATATTTTCTGCCATGCAAGCCTTTTTTAAACCCTCAAAATAATCATAATAGCATCGAGATCTAAGTAGACGCAACTTAAGTCTCGTTTTTCGGACTATAAGGACTGAATTCCTGTCACGCTGACGGTCGGTCGCCCACGGTCGGTCGCGTACGTCAGTGAGAACAACAGTAACAAATACGCGCCAGTGACGTCAGCGTCGCAGTATGGTGCACACAGGATTACTTTTTGTCCCTTTCTGAAAAAAATGTGTTTATTAGGTGAGAAGCTATGGCTACATAGTTTTTTTTTTCTTTTTTCCGTTGCTTAGAAAAAACTGATCCATCGTCAAAAAACTCTACAAATTTCAAGTAAACTTTTTATATTAGAACAAAGAAAGAGAAATTTTGAAAAAAAAAGTATTTCGAATTTTAAATCATACGCGATTAACGTATGATTTTAATTTCGAAACATTTTGATTAAAAAAAAAAAAAAAACTTACTATGCCATTTGCTTCTACTCCGTTCACCTATTATACCCATTTTTTTTGGAAAGACATAAAAAAGTCACCCTGTAGAAAACATCGTATACTCGTACGCGCGACTGACGTCAGCGTGACAGGAATTCAGGCCTAAACCCTGAAAAACGAAACGTGAGGTGGAAAAATTCTAAATATTCAGAAATAAAATGTTTTTTCAGATTTTTCGCCCAGTTCGTGACCGGAGGACAGTTCAGACCAGTCTTCGATGTGGTCTTCTGGATCAGCAGTTAGGTCAAGGACGCAGTTTTCTGTCGTCATCATCTCTGTCACATTGATGTCACAAAGTGTGTAAACTGTTTACAAAAGGACTGTTTAAAAAACTTCAAGAGAAAACACGGAATTGTGTTCAAGTTTTTTGTAATAACTAATTAAGAGCTTATTAGGAAAATTAGTGGGTAATTAAATAAAAAAATATCTGCAAGAGATGGTGATTTAATTTTTTTTGCGGAATGAGGATGAGACGAGATTATAATCACGTTATGTTTTTGATATTATTTGTAAGG
The DNA here is from genome assembly GCA_905147715.2 of Xestia xanthographa. Classification (NCBI taxonomy): domain Eukaryota; kingdom Metazoa; phylum Arthropoda; class Insecta; order Lepidoptera; family Noctuidae; genus Xestia; species Xestia xanthographa. The sequence continues at coordinate 10,890,999 of LR990653.1, read as the reverse complement.
TACTATCGTGGTCTTTTCCGCCTGACCAGTTTAAAGGGAACGGCAGGTTTCGTACCGCAAACTTTGTTTCTTGTTTTGTTATAGAATTTGTACCACTTAATAAGGCAAATAAGCCTTTTATTTTCATGTAAGTGTACTATTTTTAGAACTTCGGATTGATTAATAATATCAATAAAAAGATTTTAATAATTAAACGTAATGAAACAAAACGTAAACACAGCTGTGTTTTTCGATGTTGGCATAAGTAAAATAACATAAAAATTCAAATGTTAAATAATATTTTTTTAAACGTAGAAATAACATTGAATATAATTATACACTTACTATGATACATAAGAAAGCATAATTGTTGTATACAATGTTAATAGATAACGATTTAATGATAGGAATGATTTTCTTCACTAATATTTTTTTTTTGCTCTTATGGCAATTATTTATTGACAGGTAAAGAAAATCTGTCTTTCACTTCACTTTAGATCTTTGCTGTTGTCTTGGATTTTAGTTTGTGACTGCATCTGATTAATTTAGCGAATTGTCTGGCCCTATTTACGTTGAGTCGAGCTCCTGCTACAAAAATAGCGAAAACTATACTAAAACATTTACTTTATCACCAAAACAATGTTTAGGCAGCTCTACGTACCAAAGTACATTGGTACACTTGTGCATTACCTTAAAAAAAAAGACTGGTTATAACTTTTATGTCCTAAGTTCTAAAAATCTAATGTTGCGAGTGCAAGCAAAAATTAGCTTAGTGGTGGTCAGGCGGGAGTGTCCTCGATAGTACAACACGCTACGTGTCATTTGTAACAAAACCAATTTATGCTGCCCTCTTTTTCTATTGAAACCCCGTAATACGATAGGCCAGCTCAAGTTGACACCCTACGCTGTACCTTTCACGTGTAAATAAATACTCAACGATAATAAATTAATAACAAAGAAATTAAACAAAAAAATGTTATTAAAGTTTTCAGTGCAATTGTTTTTCAAGTTTTTTATGATCTTTTGTAACCTTGGTTTTCATCAACTCGTCCCAAATGGGCCGTAGGCTTGTGGGACGAGTTGATGAACGACTCAGCTAAAGTGATCGGTCGCGTGAACACGTAATCGCGACTATCGCATGCTCGCGCGATGTTCGCGCGATGATCGCTTTGGTTAGGAAACGTCATAATATTCTTTGCAGTGACTTTGTAAATATAGGTATAAACATATGACATGCTTGTATCAAGTTATGAAAGAATTTTGTAAAAACTCATATAATTTTCATTCTTGTAAAAAAAAGACACGACTTTTATAAGAAATACAAACAGTATGTTATACATAAGTCAATTATTGTGTAATTTTATTTTTGTCATTCCATTCAATAAATAGTCAATTTAAGACATTTGTTTGTGTTTTATTACAACACTAGCTTCTGCCCGCGACTTCGTACGCGGAACCTGTTGCTTATGCCAGCGACGACGGGGTCATCAAAATCGAAGTCTGATGTCGAAGCGCAATTCTCTATCCGTGAACGTCTCCGACTCGCGAGACAATGCGTGACGTTCACGATCAGCAGTCAGTCGCGCATCACGTTCCGCACTCGTCTCTAGATACCTAGAAGTCGATGTGTAGATACGCTGAGAACTCAAGCGTAATTCTCTTTCCGTGAACGTCTTCAACTCGCGAGACAATGCAGACGTTCACGATAAGCGGTCAGTCTCTAGAGATCTGGATGTAGATGCGTAAATACGCTGAGAACGCAGGCGTGCTTCGCGATCCGAAGAGGTTTCCACGGAGCGAGTTGAAGCCTGATGTTCTCGAACAGCATCAAGTCTCTCCTGACGCTCTTCGGTAGATTCTTGGGATCTTATGATCCATAATCTTTTAGCTCCTTTGGAACATTGGGAAAAATTTGACCTCTTTCTAGGCATGGTTATAGTTTTAATAAAATCTAAGTGACTGCTCCGCTGCGTTACCGTGTCACGAAGGTAAATGGAAAAGGAAATTAAACACTAAAATAAAAGCCGGAAGGCATATTTATTCGATAAAATAAAAAAATAAAAGGGAGTTTTGGCCAGTAGAGTCAAATTTTAATGATATACCATCGTCATCGAAAATCAGTCCTAAACTGTTACCACCTTCACCGCGTGGAGGTACTCCCAGCTTATGTTATTTTATAATTATACATTGAAATTAGTGATCGTTTTGATTTCCACATCAGATGTTTCTGATCTTCGATTTTTATAAGTCAACAGGAAATACCGAACAACTTTTGCTAAGACGTCATTCCTATATGTGTTATGGTGTAGCTGGGCTCTTGGAGTTCCACATCAGGTGTTCCAGATCTTCAAATTTATTCGCTCAGCAAAAAATTCTCAAAAAAAAAACAAGAAAATTGTGTCAATCGTCAATTAAAATAACTCTGTATGATGACTAGAGTTTAGCAATCGACAACGCAACGAATCTTGTTAACTGAAAAAATCTAATTAGTCCATCAGTTAGATTATCAACAAATATTTGACCTGTATTTTTTTCTTTTTTTACGTACTTAAACCAAATTTGACGAAGATACGACGCTTTCAAAATTGTCAATACGTCACGCCGTGGTATAATTTTTAGTGCATTCTGACGTCACGAGCCCCCCCCCCCCCACTCCCGAGTTTTGATTTGATGCGTTTTGATCTTTGTCAATATTCATTGATTTACAAAAACAAAAAACACGTGTCAATTATTTTACAATACTCTAGTCAGTTAGAGTATTGTAAAATAATTGACACGTGTTTTTTGTTTTTGTAAATCAATGAATATATTGACATGTATTGAATACAATGACTAAATAGATTTGCAATTTTTTGATACTGTCGTCATGCCTATTGAAACGAACGTTATAATAGAATGTTCGCGTCTGGACGCACTGGGTGTCTCCCAGATGTAGCCACCGTGTATCCTTACAAATAACCAGATGTTATGTCACTAGGCTCTAGCTAGGCGCTAAACAAGGCACCTGTCCGTGTATACCTGTAATCCCAGAAGGAGGCGTACTTAATTGTACACCCATATATCGCCAGTTATGTTCAAATCCCATGTAATAGGGGGCGAGCCTATTGCCATCAACCGGGCACAAATACAGACTCGTAGCTGCTACTGAGACATTCCTGATGGAAAAACCCAATAACACTTTGCCCGACTTGGGAATCACGCTCAGCAGTCGCTCTCGCACGTTTATGTATCCTTTCTCCTCCGCTATTCTTTTTTATGGTAATTTTCGTTGCAGGATTCCAGACGTTGAATAAGATACCTACAATTTCTTCAGGACTCGTCAAGTTTAATTGGTTCAGCGGTTTTCTGGGTGTTGCCATTGTTGATTCTGACGTTAAGGAATAGTAGTTGGGAAAACACAAAAAAAGTGAAAAATAACTAGCTTCAGAAGTCGGTGACTTTTGTTTGTTTGATCCAGTTTTTTGCCACCGAGTTCTGCTGAAGCTAAAGTTATTTTAAACTTTTTTTGTTTTTTTGAAGTCGGTTTTATTTTTTGCAAAAAAGTTAGTTAGTTTTCCATGTTTAGGGAATTGGCGTGATGTTACGTCATGATGTGGTATAAACATCCAAGTGATTGCAGCTATCGCGACCAATTTGCCGTCTGTTATTTAAGAGATCTTCACCAAACGTAGCTCTTCGGTACGCGCAATTACAGACACAATTAAAATAACAATGCACCGTGCCCGATCGGGCACGGCCGCGGCCTTACAGGACGGAAACACCACGAAATCATATTCTTCTAAACAAAAAAATAACCATCAAAATCGGTTCACAATTGGAGAAGATATCGCCAAACAAGGTAAAGTAAACCTCCCTACAAGTAAAAAGTTAACAATGGGCTGAATTTGTTGGCTAACTAAAATTAATTTTCCTTTTATTGTTTCTCTCCAATAGAGATTAATAGACCATAAAAAGTTTGTACTTGTTTAATTAAGAATAATGTTTCGAAACCATTGATTTATCGGAACACCTAAATGTTTCAGGCCAGTGAAATTAGTCACAATAATCATAAAAAATAAGGGATTTTTATAGCGGACTCAGGTGTCGACAGCTAGGTAGGTACAACTCAAGTTTATAACTAACTTTACAACTAACTAGTAACTTTTATTAATTTAGTTAGTTGCATACATTTTGGACTTACATAGATAAACTCACTTCTGTTTTTTCTATGGGGGTAGGCAGAAGCTGCAGAACGCCACCTGCTTTAGGTTTATGCATCTGTGGCACTAGCACAAGCGCGCGGTGTAAACTAAACGTAACGTGAATACTTTATAATTTTTGAACTCAAATTTTAATCTATTCTATTCTTTTAATTTTAATTAATGTAATAATTATATCCAATTGTTTCAATTTATAATTGTTTTTCTATTCCAATTTAATTGAAGTTTTTTAATTTTTTTTTAATTTAGTATTCTGTACTTAATTTAATTTAACTACTTGACATTTTAAATTCAATGTAAACTTTCTAATTTTATTTTTTTATTATCATATAATATTTCCATTTCAATTTTTATTATTGATTATACAAGTGAATTCACCTCAAAGCCGTCGAAATATAATCTAATTAATGTAAATGATTTAGTGAATAAGTCGTTGGTGTGTCAATAAATAAATACGTTGATTTTAGAATAGGAATGATGATGTTCTAAAAAAATTTGATTCTGTTTATTCCGTCAGTTATATTATCGACAAATATTGGGTACGTATTTTTAGGGTTCCGTACCCAAAGGGTAAAAACGGAACCCTATTACTAAGACTTCGCTGTCTGTCCGTCTGTCCGTCCGTCTGTCCGTCTGTCCGTCTGTCCGTCTGTCTGTCACCAGGCTGTATCTCATGAACCGTGACAGCTAGACAGTTGAAATTTTCACAGATGATGTATTTCTGTTGCCGCTATAACAACAAATACTAAATATAGTCAATGGTACGGAACCCTTCGTGTGCGAGTCCGACTCGCACTTGGCCGGTTTTTGTTTTATTAAATTAATAAAAACCGGCCAAATGCGAGTCGGACTCGCGCACGAAGAGTTCCGTACCATTATCTATACATTAGACAAAACGGCAAAAAAATCACGTTTGTTGTATGGGAGCCCCCCTTCAACATTAATTTTATTCTGTTTTTAATATTTGTTGTTATAGCGGCAACAGAAATACATCATCTGTGAAAATTTCAACTGTCTAGCTGTCATGGTTCATGAGATACCGCCTGGTGACAGACAGACGGACAGACGGACACACGGACAAATCGCTCTCCACGCTTGGCAGGCGGATTGGAGATCGGAATCTCCAATCCGCCTGCCAAGCGTGGAGATTACGGCAAATACCTCCCATCATGGGAGAGGCTTATGTCCAGCAGTGGACGTTATGGGCTGTTGTTGTTGATTCATATTATCGATGGATGATACTGGACTGGATACATGGAGGAGCGCGTGGCTAAGTAATAAGAGCTGCACGCGTCGATCGATCAGGTTAAGCTACACTTTCCGGGGTTACTCCGTGGATGGGTGACCATCTTTACACACCGAAACTCGACCTACGTGTATTCGTGGATCTTTGACAGTCGTTACGGGTCTTCAGAAGGCCAAAAAGTCTGAAAACCAGTCTTACCGTATTACGCGGTTACTGGGTTGTGGAGTTCAGATAGGCAGTCCCTCCGTGTAAAATACTGGTATTCAGCTGCATCCGGTTAAACTGGAAGCCGACCCCTACATAGTTGGAAAAAGGCTAGGCAGATGATGATACTGATTGTGCTTGTTGCAAAGAATGTAACTAAAATGCTAATAGGATAATACCCATATAACCATTTTTGCACACATAACGTAACCGTTTCGACACTTAGCGTCGACACTGGCTTATCTCGAAACATAATCTCGTCGCCGTTCCGTGTTAATGCCGTCGCTGCAACTAAAAATGGGTAAGATCCCGACACAGTATTACAGTAACATTTGGTTTCTAATTTACGTCGCCGTGACGTAACATTGTTACCATATTTTAACCAGAGTTCGCACAAATCATTCATTCATTCGTTCATTTTCGTTGGCTCATGCGTGACATCTTTATAATAATAAAAATACATAAACCCCATCTTATCTCCCATGTAAATAAAGATTTAGTTTTCATTAATTTCTATGGTTTAAATGCTCAAATCTTTATGGGAAAAGAAATTTACTGTGTAATTTCGTTGAATATGTTGATATTTACCAACGCGCCACCATAATTTAATAATTCGGGCGAAAGGTAAACTATGTTTTATAAAAAAAATATGTAAATAATTATACATAGAGTGCTCAAAAGCGTCTATTTAAATACAATATCAAATTTTAATACTAATACCAAAATAGTTTAGCAAGAATAAACCATAAAATTGATAAATAAACAAAAAATATATTTTTGATAAACTTCTATTAAATGACAAATATGCTCGACACAACTAGTCACAAAGTTACGATGATGTGTCGACAGGTGTCGACATGTTACGCTAAGTTGTTACAAAATTACTGGATTTTTAAGATGGTTCCTCATATCTTTTTGGTTGCAGTGTTTCCCAAAGTTATGGAAGTACGTGGTACTTTAATGGTATCACAATATTAGGGGGGATCGCAACAGAGTCGAAAGTTGAAACTTTGGCGCTAGGGATTATACTACTAAGCTCCTCGGTACCAAAATCCGTACTGTTTTCCTGTAAATGGCCTAGAAAAAATTAAGTTTAAAGTTCAATAAAATAAGTATCTGTCAGTTCGCCCAAGCAACAATGCAACATCAAACAATTACAATAATAATAAAATACCGGCCAAGTGCGAGTTGGACTCGCGCACCGAGGGTTCCGTATAAACTTGTAGGTATTTATTTGGTTATTAAACCACATATTTACGGTTTTCAGATTTTATCCTTTACATGTGCTGTAAGACATTGCTTATTGCCAAATTTCATCATTCTAGGTCAACGGGAAGTACCTACCTTATAAATATTGATTCCCTTGAGAATTTCGAAAAATACGTTTTTTTCGACATAAACGCCCGTATCTTTTTTACGTAAACTTAGAAGGTTAATGTTTTCACAGCTTCAAGTGACCGTAGATTTGAGTATATGGTTTTAATTTCAACGCGATACCTTTACGCATCCTCGAGATAAACGGTCTTGACAGTTATACGGCGTACTTTAAATAAAGTTTTTTTTTTTTATGATTTTTTTACAAATTTATACTTTTTTTTTCAGATTGTTTCCTGTATTTGTAGTATAATACGATATTACTTGCCAAATTTCATAGTTCTAGGCCAACGGGAAGTACCCTATGAATTTTGTTTCCGTTGAGAGTTTCGAAATATACTCGTACGTTTTTTGCGACATAAACACCCGTATCTTTTTTTTTCGTTAACTTTGAAGGTTGATTTTTCACAGCATTATGTGACCGTAGACTTGAGTATATGGTTTTAATTTCAACTCGATACTTTCCGTTTTTCTTTACGGTACGGAACCCTAAAAATTAACTTACATGTACTCAAGTTATTTTGGGACGTTAATTCTTTAACTCTTCTGTAAAAAGTAATTGGAATTTACGTGAGGTTTTTGGTTGTTTATTCATTTTAATTTTAATGAAATGGTAGACTACGGCAGCAAAAATAAGACAGTTTGAGAATAACTGGCTCTGGTGATGTTTTTATATGTGCAAGTTAGTGTTAAAGTGTTCTGGAACAGCGACTACACAATGTTACTACCCAGTTCCAACACATTGTGTCAACATTGCACACTAGTTACAAACCAAACACAAAGTTACTAAAATGTGTGATTACATTAATTAAGCTGTAAATTGTCGAAACAGCGACGACACAAAGTTACTGAATCTAGTTTCCGTCACATTTTTACTGAACCGTTACAACACATTAAAGCTAATCCCTACACAGTCGCATTGTGTCGTGTCAGTTACGAAACTGTTGCGACTTGTTACATCTTTATCAAATCTGCGACCAATAATGGCTATATGGGTAGGTTTGTGTCCTGGAAAAATCTAATTAGTCTGTCAGTTAGATTATCAAAAAATATTTGTCTCATATTTTTTCTTTTGTTACGTAAACCAAAATTGACGAAGATACGACGCTTTTAAAATTCTCAATTCGTCACGCCGCCGTGCTATAATTTTTAGTGCGTTGTGACGTCACGAGCTCCCACTCCCGAGTATTGATGCGTTTTATCTTTGTCAATATTCATCGATTTTCAAAAACAAAAAACACGTGTTCATTATTTTCCAATACTCTAACTGACGGACTAAATAGATTTGCAATTTATTGATGGTGGAAACTAGCCTATTGTATTTTCGACGTCTTTACGTTACGTTTTACGCGCACTCGAATCGTGCTAGAGCCTCTGGTCATAATGCACAGACGGCCGCGAGTACTTTACGACGCTCCTGACCTTTGTGAAGAACATCACCACAATAAGGTCAGTGTTATGTCTTTTGTGTTCGTGTATGTACATTTGGATACATGAGAATATTTTCGGAAAGTACTAACAACCTCATTACAATCCTGTATCTGACATAGTCTGACATTTTAACGAAATTGCTGTGATATTAGTAACTAGTTGTTACAGGCTCAGGTAAACACGGAATACGTCAAATTTAAAGAAAAAGGGAAAAATTCTATTTTATTTATAAATCGAAGTAATTCTATAAACTCTAAGAACATGTTTTTTTACAAACTTTTTCTTCATCTTTTGTTAACGTGTTACGTGGCAAGCAAGTAGATATACCTATTACCTCATTTGCTGGTATGGAAATGATCGTTGAACACTGCTACTTATTGCTGGCCGTGTACATATTTAGGTATACAGGGTGTAAAAGACCTCATCACGAAGCCGTCAACCAAGCATTCTGTACATCAAACTAAGTAACTTTACGCAAAAATTATTGCTGGGAAACGACTTTTCTTTTTGGGGTGAAAAATCATTATTGTGGTAGAACTCACTGTAACACACTCAAAACATTGTGCTGATGGATGGATTAAGTATTACGGGGGTCGTGGAGGTGTTTAAAGTAAAAATCTTACATTAAAAACTTGTCAAAAAGTTGGAACTTTGACCCCAATATCTCCGTAACTAGAAGGTTCCCAGGTATGGTATAGAACAAAAAAATGATCGCAATGACGAGGAGAACAAGTGCCTTTCGGCTTTGTTAAGAGATGTTTTACACCCTTTATGTACTGAAAGGCCTGTTATTTAATAGAAGTGGCATACCAGCACATATCTGGTATTACAGCACTTTTTGCAAGTAAGTCTTCAGAGTACGAACGTAATCCTCTTCATTTACGAATACGAAGGTAGAGACAGTCGGCAAAGATAAAACGAAAAATATTTCCTTTAATATCCGGCGATATTTATTTCCGATTCAATTTGTTTAACGAAATATAATTCAATTTGTGCTACTGCAAATATTACCTATATAGAATAACAGGAAAGTGGAGTTATTATATTGATCTCAAACGATTGATACTCGTATCAATAAACTTATTTGATAAAATAGTATTAATGTAAGGTTTAGTTTTGTAAGTGATATCTGCAATAATAGAGCCGAGGAGATCTTCAGATTAAGGCACACTTGCCTAGGTTGGTCGACGGATGGGTGACCACACATTACATACCAAGTTTCCTCCGTGCCGAAAGCACGTTACTCAGCAAGCAGGTTAAGTCGTTGGTACCGACTGTCATTTGTAGATCTTTGACAGTCGTTGAGTAGTCAGTGGCACGAGTCTGACATCGAGTTTCGTACCCAGTTCTAAACTGAGTTGTGTGGAGGTCAGATATGTAGTCGCTCCTGGTATTCAGCTGCATCCGGTTAGACTGGAAGCCGACCCCAACAAAGTTGGGAAAAGGCTAGGCAGGTGATGATCTGAAATAATACAATGGGGTTGGCCGGTGCAAGCTGAAAGCAGATGGCGCTAGTATAGTTTGTTCCCAATCTGACCAACGAGGTCAAACCATTTTGAAATATATTATTCTGGAATGTCATTTTGACATTCCAGATTTTCTACTAATGACGATGCTTGGATGTGCTTGGATGAAAATATGCTAGTGCCATTAGTTTCACAATGAGGGATTTTCTTTTTAGCTCTTCCCTAGTTGCTGGATAGATGGCGCTAGGAGTAAGTATGATAATGCAAGGAACGGAATCTAAAAAAACTGATTTCAACAAAGCGCGAGAAATGTTGGTTATATTCGGAAGGTTAAGCAAATGAAAGTGTCAGTCAACGAGAGTATGTGATGTTTTTTTTTTCAAGCGTTTTGGTTTTGGCATAGTAAGTTCAACGCCATCTATAGAGTTCTTGGAAACTAAGTTTTTTTTTAAAACCTCAAAAGGAAAACCTCTCATTGCCATCCCCATTGCTTATGCAAGGCTGAGACAGTGACAATTCTTTACCGGGACACTTTAGATACACAAATAGATATGGTGTTTTGAAATCTAGAATCCGCAAGAGTATTGCGACAGCGACATTATTTAGTGAAAGACGTTGAGATCATGTCGCGAGTCGCAGCGATGCAACTTCCAGAACGAAGCATACAGCACTGACAAAGGATACAAATGCGTCGAGTCGCATTCGCATCGCACGAGGTCTGAAGCCCCTACTCCCAACGCTTCGCCCATATATTCGGATCTTTCCATCTCTCTCACTCGCACTTATCTGCAGACGTGCGCGAGAGAGACGAATAGATCCGAATATACGGACGAAGCGTTAGAGAAGAAAATGGAATGAAACAAGTTCAGGAGACAGTCGGGACCCATTCAATAATCTAGACTAAAATCATAACATCCAATATGGGTCCCGACTGCCTCCTGAACTTGTTTTATTCTGTTCAGTTTTTATTTAAAATTATTAGTTAGTTTTTACGCAGTCGGGTTTTTTAATTTTTTAATTATTTTTTTTTGAGATAAACAAGCAGCTCCATCGAGACTTGGCTAGTTTTTTACAGAATGTTTTTGGTGGGATTTCACTTCTTTTTGTAGAAACGTGGGGCATATTGATTTATTCTATTAATAAAGTTAATCGTTCGACTATTTCTTCTTGTAAACTTGTAAGTTTAAGTATAAAAGCCAGTCTAGTCTTATCCAGAGTTTTCCTTTAATTTTATTTATATGCGTATTAAAAGCAGAAGGGGAGGCATTCGCCCAGCAGTGGGACGCTATAGGCTAGATTAAATTAGATTAGAAGATGTGTCCCACTACGCTGGATTTTTGCAATGACAGTCGATTTTTTTATGTACCAATAGTAGAAGGGGGCATTACCATATCTCTAATACAGCTGAGACCACCTGAGGGTTCTTCATCAGATACTTCAGACCTTCGATTTTTGACATCAAATGAAGCGGCCCACCAAGTTGAATATTTTTTGTAAACACGGTATGTCGATCTCTAATAGTTTGTGTAAGGTATTAGTATAAAATATGATTAAGAAATTAGTTTGTAAGTAGAAGGTAGTTGTCAACTCTCTTTGTCTTTTGCACTTCGCTAATAAACGTCTTTTGGATCAGCTGTTGTTTCCTTCAATAAATAAGTAATCAGCTCAATATCTCTCAGTGGCGACGAGAATACGGGATTTCACATTAATCGAGTGTGATATAGACGTAATACGACCGTAAATATGTCAATCGGAAAAATTTCCGAGTTTAATGAGGAAGTGGACAATTGGCGGTTGTACGTGGAGCGGTTGGAACAATATTTTATCGTGAATAAAATAAGTGAAGAGTTAAAGGTGCCTACATTAGTGACTGTGATGGGAGCGAGAGGTTATGAACTTTTGGTGAATCTTTGTACTCCCGAAAAACCAACCAGCAAAACATTTCAAAATTTAACGGAGATATTGGAGAAACATCTTCAACCACGCCCCAGTATTTTAGCGGAACGTTATAAGTTTCATCATAGGAAACAAAATACGGGGGAGAAAATAACTAATTACATAGCAGAACTGAAGAAAATGTCTAGGACGTGTGACTTTGGGCAGTGGCTGAACGAAGGTTTACGCGATCAGCTGGTATGCGGGTTAGCAAGTGAAACGATAAGACAGCGATTGTTTGCAGAGGAGAAATTAGATTTCCATAAGGCATGCACTTTAGCTTTGAGTATGGAGTCAGCAGAAAAGGACGCAGCCTTGATGGAATCCAAAGGCGGGAGCGAGATTGCATCTGCAGATTGCCAGGCGATTGCGGGAATGCAGAGGAGAAGGGAGGCGGTGATGCCACGGGGCCGAGGCAGCGGACGAGCGCCGGCGAGCGGCAACACGCACTCCAACGTGATGGTTGGCGAGATGCGCAATGCGGCTACCCGTCGCGGCGCGGGCGCATCTGCCACCGTCGTCGCCAGTGGACCGAGCGGGGCCAAGTCGCGCCAGCAGTGCCGAGTATGTGGCGCTAATCACGACACGAAGTCGTGCAGGTTTTCACGCTATGTGTGTCGGGTGTGCAACCAGGCGGGCCACCTACGACGGATGTGTCCGGTAGTCAATAATGCTGGACATAACTTTATCGATGACACTACCGAGTTCAGTAGCGGTTGCAGTGATGAGGTAACAAATATTAATCAGTTATCTTTACAAAATTATCCCCCATTTTATATATCTCTAGTGATTGCTAACAAACGTATAAAGATGGAATGTGACACCGGTAGTGCCGTATCTTGCATTAATTATGACGTTTACAAAAAGCATTTTGCTAATATGAAGTTAGAGAAATGTAACTTGGTATTGAGATATTATACTGGTGAAACTATTCGCCCATTGGGTGTCATAAAACCGGTTGTTAGATACAAAGACATAAGTAAAACCTTAAACTTGTTTGTAATTTATAACGGGAAGACTATTTTGTTAGGTAGACAGTGGATAATTGAATTATGTATAAATATACCCACAGCTGTTAGTAGCAGCGGTTGTAATATAAACAGTGTGTCTTGTGAAGATTTTAATTTAAAGGAATTTAGTTCCAGATATTGTGAGGTGTTCGAGGACGGCCTGGGTCGCTTCACGGGTGGCAAGGTCACCATTCATTTACGCGATGGAGCGCGGCCGGTGTACATGCGTGCGCGACCGCTCGCCTACGCGCTTCGCGAGCCTGTGGAGCAGGCGCTCGACCAGCTGGTGCGTGATGGCGTGCTCACTCCTGTCGACCGCTCCGACTGGGCTACGCCCGTCGTGCCCGTTGTCAAGAAGGACGGTAACATTAGGATTTGTGCTGACTATAAATTAACCTTGAATAAAGTGTTAGATGTCGACCGTTACCCATTGCCAAGAGTAGAAGACGTACTGGCTCGCTTACATGGTGGACAGCGGTTCTCAAAAATTGATTTGTCTCAGGCCTACGCACAATTCGAACTAGATAAAAGTAGTGAATTCACGGTAATTAATACTCATAAGGGCTTATTTCGGTATAACCGACTCGTATATGGTCTCGCGTCAAGTCCGGGAATTTTCCAGAAGAAATTAGAGCAATTATTCGCTCACTTACCATATGTTGGTGTATTTTTAGATGACATTGTTATTAGCGGGCGAGACACCACTTCACATTTAGAGAACCTACGTAAAGTTTTCGATATATTAAAATCAAATGGGTTAAAGGTTAAAAAAGAAAAATGCAGTTTCTTTGCCGAATCTATTACGTATTTAGGATATGTCATATCGAAGGAAGGCGTACACACTTGTCCTGATAAGGTCAAGGCCATAATGAAAACCCCCACTCCTACAAACGTAAGCGAATTAAGGTCATTTTTAGGAATGGTAATGTATTATGCAAAGTTTATTAGGAACATAAGTTTTATTCTTGCACCACTTTATAATTTATTACGAGCAGGAATACGTTTTGTATGGAACGAACAATGCAAAACCGCATTCAGCACCGTAAAGGGGTTGTTGTCCTCCAGTGAAGTATTGGCGCACTACTCCCCCGACTTGCCACTGATTCTGACAACGGATGCAAGCAGCGTGGGGGTGGGCGCGGTGATCTCACACGTCACGCCGGACGGCGAGCGGCCTATAGCTTATGCATCGAGATCTCTTACGAAGGCTGAACGTGCCTATGCCCAAATAGAGCGAGAAGCCCTCGCGATAGTGTATGGTGTTAGGAAGTTTCATCAATATCTTTATGGTAGGCATTTTAGATTGAGAACAGATCATAAACCGCTGACATGCATATTTGGTAGCAAGGCTGGTATTCCCGTGATGGCCGCCAGTCGTATGCAGAGATGGGGAGTACTGATGTCAGGATATAATTATGATATTGAATATGTCTCATCCTCTAAAAATTGTGCAGATCGCGGTTACCACAACACCACAGTCAGGCCTATCCCGTAACTGAGGTAACATATCTAAACTTTGTCGAAGATTTTTTACCAGTTACACACAATGAAGTAAAGAAGGCGACTGCTACAGATACCGTATTGAGTAGGGTCCTTTTATATACTCAAACCGGATGGCCACTACAATGTACCGACGAAACATTAAAGCCGTATTTTACTAGGCGTAACGAAATTTATTCAGAAGGAAATTGTCTAATGTGGGGTTATAGATTAGTTATTCCCTTGTCATTACGTCCTCAAATACTAAAACAGTTACATAGTAGCCATATGGGTATAGTAAAAACCAAATCGTACGCTCGTAGCTACGTGTGGTGGCCCAAAATTGATGCTGATATTGAGAACATGTGCCGAAGTTGCGTCACTTGCGCGGCCGAGTTGCCAGCGCCACCACGCGCGTCGCCACAGCCATGGCCGTACATTACACAGCCATGGTCACGGCTACATATTGACTTCTTAGGTCCAATAAAGGGAATGAAATTTATAGTTATTTTAGACTCAACCTCAAAATGGTTAGAAGTGTTTAATATGGTACGCACCACAGGGGGAGCAGTAGTGAAAGTTTTAAGAAGTTTGTTTGCTAGGTTTGGGCTTCCCTTGGAAATAGTATCTGACCAGGGGCCACCATTTACGAGTACCGAGTTCAAAGATTTTCTAAGGGTCAACGGTATAAGACAAACGTTTTCCCCTGCATATCATCCGGCGTCGAACGGTGCAGCGGAAAATGCGGTGAGGACATGTAAGAATGCAATAAAGAAGGCTTTTACAGATGGATTAGATATCGACGCGGCTTTACAAACCTTTTTATTAGCCTATAGGAATACGGCACATACTACCACGGGAGAGTCACCAGCTCAAATTTTGCAAAAACGTCCATTACGATCACGGTTAGATTTGTTAAGAAGGGAGAGAGCCGTTGTCGATCGTGTGAGTGAGGCGCAGCGCCGTCAAGTTGAGTACGCTGGTGGTAGGATGCGCGAACTAGAGGCAGGTGAACCGATTTGGTTCAGAGATTACAGAGGTCAGCAAAAATGGGAAAAAGGAACAGTAGGGCATAACGAGGGTTCACGTCGCGTTTGTGTCAATGAAAGTAACGGTCGACAACACACTAGGCACATAGATCAGGTACGCCGCAGATCACGCATGTCCAGTGTTATCTGCCCGGACGACAACGCGGTGCGGGATACTAATGACAGGCAAGAGGGACGAGATAACGTTACCCCTACAGTTGAACAAGGTTTGACTTGTAACGGACAGGGCGAGATCGATAGGGGAGGAGGTACGAATAGTAGTGAGCACGACGTAATGCAGGAATCGGACGAGGTTTTTAGTACACCTCCAGGACCCATTCCACCTGCTGCACAGGCTATACCTGAGTCTAAGTCTTCGCCATCCGTGTCGCGCCCCACGAGGGTCCGCAAGCCAGTTATAAGATTTCGGGTCGAATGATTTGTGTATTTCTATTATTTTGTATTATGTTTAATTCAAAGTGTGCCTTAATTTAAGGGTGGAGGTGTAAGGTATTAGTATAAAATATGATTAAGAAATTAGTTTGTAAGTAGAAGGTAGTTGTCAACTCTCTTTGTCTTTTGCACTTCGCTAATAAACGTCTTTTGGATCAGCTGTTGTTTCCTTCAATAAATAAGTAATCAGCTCAATATCTCTCAGTTTGGTTGGGCTCTTGTGTTTTCTAATCAGGGTCACCAGATCTTCTATTATCCTAGTTTTATAGTTATCCCTTTATGTGGCCATTAAACCCTAACTCTGTACCAAATTTCAGCTCTCTGAGTTTATGGGAAGTACTGGTTCTATTTTGATGATCATGAGCTCACTCATGATCATCAAAATAGAAAAATGTAAATTGAGTCAGTGTCATAAATGCGAAACTTTGCTTTCGCTTAACTTCGGAACTAAATGACCTACAGACTTGAAATTTTGGATTTTAAGTATGTGATTATAGCTTACTGGATAACGAATATTTCTGCGTTCTGGTCTTATCCAGAGGTTCTCAAATAGGGGCCTGAAAATGTGGCGAAATGGTTCCAGTAAAGGATGGTACGGCAGTGTTTGCTTCGCGCTCCACTTGGCGGGGGCACTGCCGTGCCCCCCGATATAACATTAATTTACCAGTTATTATCAACATGATGTATTATAAAAGTACCTATGTTACTGCTATTCGTGTGTACAATCATTTACCGCTGGCAATTAGGAAATTGAATGGAATTATGTTTCAAAATAAATTGAAAAAAATGTTAATTAATAAGTAATGTGTTTTATAATATGCATGAGTTTTTTGATAGAAAATAATGTTTGTGGGAACCTAATTGCTTGAAATACTATTGCATACCCGACTTGGGTGGACTGTTAAGACTGGAAATGTAATGTTTATTATTAAGAGCTTGATGTACACAGTTACGCAATAAATATATCTTTAATTTTGTAACTAATATAATCATAAAACTTCGAGCACATAATCATAATTACATAAATAACCAGTTATAATCAATTAACTATAGAAAGTTCAGAGCGAGAAAGGCCGGACTTTATTAGACAAAACGGGGGACCACAGACAGCCTTAAAGTTTATCTGAGTTAACAGATATTTGTGTCAAACTGTGTTCACTAATTGAGATATAAACTATTATGTCCTTTAAACTAGGATTATCCTGAAACTCCAAGTCTGATATCGCAGTATAATAGCTTGTTAGTACTTGAGTATTAAGCCGTTTGAAATTGCCTACATAATAGAACTGAACAATCTATTTAATTAAAGAAGTTCTGTTTCAAAAATGTTCTGCTAAAACCTACTACTTACTTAATGAAGTGCACTAAAGCGTGACTTTATTATCATTACCTTACTTATAAACATAGGCTTTTCTAATTACCCGCCATTGATTTTCATTTCATTCCCAATTTCCCCGTGTGGCTGACACTGGCAGAGCCACCCCAGTAGCTCCTCTGTACACGCGCATCTCTTTCTTACTTACCGTGTAAATGTAACGGAGCGCAGTGATCTATCTGCCAGCGACTGCACACATTTTGTTCGATACATAAATAATTACATATATTTATTGTAGATCTTGTTTTTAGGTAATGGATACTGCTTTCCTTTGGTGGGTTGAAGTTATAGAATTCCTCCAGACGTCGTAGATACACCTGTCTGAAAACTACTTTAAGTATTTCGTACTTGGTTGTACCACTGTATGGGGAAATTGAATTCTTTAATATCTTTTTAATGACACACCGACTGAATCTGTAACTTGGCGACTAATTTCGACTAATTAGCGAGTAAATATGGGAGAAAACAGATCTTCGCTAGGTGCCCTAGTTTTTGAGATATAAATGTGGCCCTGCTGGGGTAAGCTCTCTCCAGCAGGGCCACCTATAAACCCTTATATCTTTTGAATCAGTGACCGACCAATTCTGATATTTGGCGACTAATTTCGACTAATTAGCGAGTAAATATGGGAGAAAACAGATCTTCGCTAGGTGCCCTAGTTTTTGAGATATTAATGTGGCTCTGCTGGGGTAGGCTCTCTCCAGCAGGGCCACCTATAAACCCTTATATCTTTTGAACCAGTGACCGACCAAATCTGATATTTGGCGACTAATTAGCGATTAATTTTTTGTGTTATCAAAATTAAAATCCCTGATGGTGGCTCTGCCAGTGTCAGCCACACAATTTCCCCATCCAGCTGGTTAAACTACTCGCCACGTCGCTCCAACTTGCATGGGAGTACGTCTCCCCATGTGTCCTATAGTCCCATCGAATGGGCAATAAAATTAAACAGGTTCCAATAAAACGATTTCCTGATATCACCTAAAATTGCCTTCATAATTCTCAAATGTTGATTCCGTTTTAAATCATACGCACCATGGAAACCAATAACCATAACGATCTACTCATAAACTTAACGATGATAGCAAACATGGGGAAAGGAACATTTAAAGTTCCAATGCTCATACATCACGCTTACGGCCCCGCAAGCGGTAGGCAGACGTAGGTACACCTATAAGATACTCATACCTCAGTAGATTTAAGTGCAATCTTGAGCACCTAGCCGTGTGATATCCGGCAGAGTAGAATAGAACCAACCCATTACACTCACGGGTGTCGTATAAGGCGACTAATGTCTAAGGCAGAACACCTTGCGCCTCCGTAGACCAGAGAATGGGCAGCAGCGTTTTCTGTTAGTCTTTCATTACTGCGATCTCCAATCCGCCTGCCAAGCGTGGAGATTACGGCAAATTCTTCACATCATGGGAGAGGCTTATGTCCAGCAGTGGACGTTATGGGCTGTTGTTGTTGTTGTTGTTGAGCACCTAGTACTTAGGTCACCCAGAGGCTGTGGCGATCATCGCAAATTGGTAATAAGTAGCCGAGGATCTAGCATGCGATTGGAAAAACCTAAGACCAGTAGAACACTTCTATAGGCTTATGATAACGATGGTCAAAGAGCTAGCCAAATGCGACTAACCCGACACGAATTCAGACTCCATCGTGCAATTTACAAATCAGAAAAAATCAATACACTATGCCCCACTCGGAGAACGGATTCAAAAGCCTGAGAACATTTAAATATACCCCATCACAGATAACCTTCTCTAGACTCCGCATAGAAGGCAACTTTTACCCACCGCACATCTATGAGGTAACACAAATATAACTCAATGCGCGTACTAGACTTATTCTCTTCAGTGTCGACCAGCCATCTGTCATTGAATCGACAAAATGACAGATGAACAAAAGATTTGTCGATTCTCTGTCGTTTCTACGGTGGTCATGCTAGACGAGCAGATGTTAGAGCCGTGGAAAGTTTTCTGTGTACCCTGGTGCACCCCATAAATGCTCAACGACCAACACGACATAGAAGAGATGTAGTGACAAAAATTTAAAACTAAAATGTTCTAAGTTAAGTATACTCAGATTATTTTTGATCATATTAAAAGGAAAGACGACTAATAAAAAAGGTATTGGTGTAGTTCTTCAGAAAAACCAAAAGGTGCGTAGTACTCGCAACCGGTGTGAATGGTCAGATATATGAACGTGGACGAAGCAAAATAAATATTTAAGGATCGTAGGAGCTGGAGTTTTATAGTTTCTGCCTCTCCTCTTGAAAAAAAGGCGTGTGGTTATGTAAATGCTCATACATAACTTTGGAGGCAATTCGCCGTCGATATTGCGTTGTGGAGCAATCGAACTAGTACTCCATGGATTCAATATTGGGAAGGAATGTTTGGCGCAATAACTATGCGCTTGTGTCGATGGAAACTCAAGCTGTTCGGTAAACGCTTAATTGTTTATTGCCTTGTCACGTATGGCAAACTTGATGATTGCTTTACTGTTTACCGCTTGGTCAAGAGATTCAGCTCAGTGATATAAGTGTTGCGACAGTTGAAAAACAAATGGAGAAATTACATCATCATCAGAATCTGCCTAGCGTTTACACATTGTATAGCATGCCAAGCGATCCGCATCAGCCGACCTCATTAGGTATGTATTTGAACTAAACTAAACTGAGAAAAATGAGAGAATGGTGTCGATTCTGTTGTACACAAACTAAACTTAATTTAGGCTATTGCTCTAATAAAACGAGAAAGAGACGGACGTAATTTAGATCTGTCAAATTTAATTGGAACTAATATTTCCATACAAATGAAGGGTGCACGTAAAAACATGTCGATTAAAAAAACACGGTGAAGCGCAAGGCAACTAGTTTGACATCTCTAACTTAGTTCATAGCTATAGCCGTCCTTTTCTCGCGCTGCCTTTTAGTAAAAGATAGCAATAGCATAATTTATGTTAAGTGTGTGCACAACAGAATCGACACCAATATTAAATGATGTGCCGGTGTGTGTTCCCTCTCATTGAGAGGAGGCCGTTTCCAGCAGTGGGAACATTATAGGCTGATGATGATGATGTGACGGTGTAAAAAAAAGTTTCATAAAAATTTACCATATACCTCTACCCCTGATTACAAAAATTAACAACGGATTAGTAAGAGAACATATCTATAGGGGTTTGTCTATTCCTAGGTTTGTTAAAAAAATCTAACAACACAATAAACGTGTCGGTTACGTATTTTATGAAATAATTTGATGCGTTAATTATGTCTCTCTGTTAATGAAAACAGAAAAGATTAAATTACTCCCCTTTGGGATTAACTTTAATAAGATTTAATTAGACCTTGGTTGGCGAGACTACAGAGGGTTTAGTTAAATTATCTACATGTTTTAATTATCTAATATTAAAATTATTTACAAGACCCAACTTAGTAGGTACGTTTTAATTATGTATGTGTGGAATTTAACCCTCGTTTGGACATTGGCTATGTATGTATATGTTAGAATCAATCTATCAATCATTATCGAAATCCTTGTAATTAATAATTTAGCAATAAGACCACGACCCTTAAATTATTGTTCAGTTCATGTAGGTTTTTTAATTGTACTCTAGTACTGCTATTCGCAGAAACGTGGGATTAAGCACGATAGCCTAGAATGTTGGAACAGCAGTTTTATTTCATAGATGGACTATGAAATAAAACTGCTCTTTGTTTCCATTATCCTACATTGTTACTGGCCAGATGTAAAAGTGCGTAGCAAGGTATAGAAAGCAGGTTTTATACCAACATATTTATCAATATTGATATTCCCTATTCAAACATTGCTTGTTTTTCCACCGTCCGGTGGAAAACAACAATAGCTTGTTTTTATTCTCTCTGATTTGTATTCCCCTCCCTCGCAGATTGGAAATTAAAAACGTAAAATGTATACTAATTTTCATCGGTATTGAAAGCTTTGTTCCTTTTCATTACATATTTTATTGTGATTTAAAATGTACAAATGCGTGTAATCAAAATATTTTCTCAGTCATTTATTCTTTATAATACAAAAATTCATGTGGACTGGTTACTTAATATACACCTATCTAAAATTAAATACATTATATACGAAATGTTTATACCAACACAACAGTTTTGTGTTTTTTTTTGTGTTTGGGCATCAGAATGAAATAACTCCTTGTCGTTGTAAATTCATCGCAAGTTTGCTGCAGACTAATTTGAGCTTTGCGTACTTCCGAACCAAAAGGGACGACCTCATTCTGATCGCGCTCGTTGTAAGGCTGTTTTTCGTCTAGCAATAGTTGAGGATGACATCAGTGGTGCAGGGTTTGAGGCAGCACTCGTCGACCAGGCCGTCTCTCTTGTAGCGGGACCAGTTGGCAGTCAATGACCCTCGGCGTCCAGTCCAGGGCCAGTCGATCTCGTTCATGTTGTCTCCGGGTAAGAAGTCTGATGCTAAGGAATTTGGATCAGTGTCAGTAAGTGTTCAAGCTGAGGAGAGACGTATCGAATATGACTAAAAGAGTGATGAATATAAATGTTAATAGATGGAGAAGGAGAGGAAGACCAAGGAAACGATGGATGGATTGTGTGAGGAATAAGTAATAGCGAGACGGTTGAAAGAGAGGAATGGAAGAAAAAAACATGTTGCGCCGACCCCAAGTAACATAGGACAAGAATAGTAAGTGTACAAACTATAGAGAAATAAAAGAAAGTCATTATCATCTGCCTAGCCTTTTCCCAACTATGTTGGGGTCGGCTTCCAGTTTGGATCGTACCCACTAGTTCTACTACACAGTTCTACGGTAGAACTAGTGGGACTTTTTTTTTCACTAGTCCTACGATTTCAGGTGGTACAAAATTGTAGAACTAGTGGGAATGATCCTCCAGTTTGGATTACCGGATGCAGCTGTATTCAGCTGCAGTATTTTACATGGAACGACTGCCTATCTGACCTCCACAACCCAGTTAGTACCGGGATACGATACCCCCTGCATGGTTGTCAGACTTTTTGGGCCTCTGACTACCTAACGCCTGTCAAAGATCTACAAATGACAGCCGGGACCAACGGCTTAACATGCTTTCCGAGGCACGGAAGAAACTCGGTATGTAATGGGTGGTAACCCATCCACAGACCAACCTAGGCAAACACAGCTTAACCTAACGATCGACCCGAGCGGCTGTTATTATTTAGCCACGAGCTCCTCGTAGAGCTCGCTAGAGAAATAAAAGAACGTAACTTCTAAAAAATAAGATTCAATCAAGTTGTGGACTTTGAAAACACAAAGAGGCACTTTTGTTCCATTTCCGTGACTATGAATATTCTTTACAATATGACGGTGGTCTCTGAATATACATGACCTACCAAAAATTACAAAGAACAATGTATTGTGTTCTGGTTGGCCGCTAAAGCAATTTCTTGACAAACAAATGGTACTTGGACGAAAAATTTCAAGTCATGGATCTGCCAAGTGGGTTGGTGCACTTACAGGTTTTCTTGATGGACAGTTGATTTAAACGTAAAATAACATCACGCCTGCAATCCCCGATGGGTTGGGCAAAGGTGTACTATCGAGGACACTCCCGCCTGACCACCACTAAGCTAATTTTTGCTTGCACTCGCAACATCTCTAGCCCCGCCCCGTCGACTTTGTATAGAAATAATGAATGAAAAGATACTGAACCGGCCGAGCGCAGTGACGACGCACGCCAAACGAGAGTTATTGTTATGTTGTGCGCCAAAGTTGAGGCTTTCCTAATAGGCCCAAACTTTAAGGGAGCGTGGCTGCCTCCGCATGTTTCAAGCGAAAAAAAACTAAAATGGTCAGGCGGAAAAGACCACGATAGTACCTACCTAATAGATCATCCACATTCCGTAAATATGTTTTTCTTTTTGTATATTGGCACCTTGTTTTTCTAATCAGGTAAATTGTGTTAGTTGTACTTCTGTGTGTTGTGCTATGTCTTTTGTGCATGTGCACTAAATAAATGGTTTAACTATCTATCTATTTCGCTGTTATGTTTTTTAAGTCCCATGTTACTACATAGGACTTATGTCCTGAAAAAATCTAATTAGTCCGTCAGTTAGATTATCAAAAAATATTTGCCACGTATTTTTTCTTTTGTTACGTAAATCAAAATTGACGAAGATACGACGCTTTTAAAATTCGCAATACGTCACGCCGCGCGCCGCGCCGGCGGCGCCGTGCTATAATTTTTAGTGCAATGTGCTTTTCGAGTTTTGATGCGTATTATCTTTGTCAATATTCATTGATTTACAATAACAAAAAACACGTGTCCATTATTTTCCAATACTCTAACTGACGGACTCAATAGATTTGCAATTTATTGATGGTGGAAACTAGCCTATTGTATTGTGTAATTCCAAATCACTCTCTCCGAAATGCATTCGATAAAAAACTTTTCACAAATAAAGCTATCACGATTATACAAACTTATCATGGTCCGTGATCTCTTGTTCACATATTCAGCCCCGTAGCAGAGAAGTACTCGGGCGTTAGCCAGCTGTCTTCCGCAGAGGATGACAGGTCTCTGGTCAGCTGCTGCGTACGCCAGGGCCAGGAGACAGGACACGATGATCAGCCTCATTGTTGCACGTTCTACAGGAGAGCAAAACATTTTGGAGCACTATTATTATAGAATGGTTACAGTAAAACAGTGACGATTATAAATAGGCGTGGAGGTATTCTACAACTGGCTGAATTTTCTGCAAACTTTTTTTTTCAAGGAACGTTTTGCGTGTAGCAAAATAGCAACAGAGGGGTGAAAATACCAACGCGGCGCAAAAACTAGTATATTGTTGCACGGAATATGCTAACGATCACTATTCTATGAGTATGACGTTTCCATTTATACAGATATATAAGTAAAAAACCGGCCAAGTGCATGTCGGACTCACGCAGGAAGGGTTCCGTACCATTATCTATGCAACATTAGACAAAACAGCAAATAAATCACGTTTGTTGTAATTATTTTATTTTAACTATTTATTTTAGTGAATATACAACTAAATATTCTGTGAATATTTCGAGCGTCTACCTGTTGCCGTTATTAATATCGAGCAAAAACCGGCAGGTTTGCAGGGGGACCGAAGTTGTGATGGTTTAAGCCCACAGTGCACCCAACGTGCTGCAACTTATCCGGCCCAGTCTAAATTGTTTTGGCGTTTCTATGTTTTTTTTAGGGTTCCGTACCCAAAGGGTAAAAACGGGACCTTATTACTATAAGACTCCACTGTCTGTCTGTCCGTCTGTCCCTCTGTCTGTCACCAGGCTGTACCTCATGAACCGTGATAGCTACACAGTTGAGATTTTCACTGATGATGTATTTATAAAAACAGAATAAAATAAATATTGAAGAGGGGCTCCCATACAACAAACGTGTTTTTTTTTTTTTTTTGCCGTTTTTTGATAATAATGGTACGGAAACCTTCGTGCGCGAGTCCGACTCGCACTTGGCCGGTTTTTCTCTCTCTCAAATCATCAAATAACACCGCTCTGGGTGGAGCAGGAGGGAGAGTCAGACTTTTACTGACTAAAACCCATCCATGTTCCTTCATCGCCCTTTGTGTTCCGGGGCCACGGTTTCTGTTTCGAAAAGTCCCGCAACCCCGGGAGTCATGCAGCCTGAGGTTGAGTTTCAGCGTAAAAAATAATTTAAATAACCGCTGTCCTATTGATTGATTTTCCGGCGTGGGTTTGAAAGCCAGCCTTTTATCAACGAAAATGCCGTGATACCGCAACGCATGTGTTCGGAAAAGCTTTCACGTTGCAGCGCCGCGCGCCGTCCGCCACTCACTAATTGAGACTCAATTACCCGTTCACGGTTTCAACTCTTTGTTTTTGAGATATTGTCGTTTACGAAAATATTGACAAAGGTTGACATTCCTGAAAGTGTGGAATTTCATTCACCTGTTCGCTGATGCTATCAATTTTGCATGCGAAATCTTGTTAAAGAAGATTTAACTGAAAGCTTGCAACTTTCATAGTTGAAGGGCTTTAATGGGCATTGACTCTTCGACTATCGTAGCGATAGAGTTAATTATTGTGTCTTATTAGTCAAAGAGCTTACATTGATAGGTAAAAATTAAGAGCGAGTTTTAAACAGTAGGTACAATGGTTCTTTTACTTCTAAGTATTTTAGATTAGTCCACAGTTGCCATTTGTTATTAATTACTTATTTAAAAGTCATATTTTACGACACTTTAATGCAGTTTCCGAAGTCTAACTTAACTTGAGTTATAAATGAGAAACTCTACTTTTTACATTTTTATTAGATTAGGTACTTCGTATAACTTACTAGAAAGCGTTTTCATTTTCCTTATTAGTATTAAAGCTTACGATACATTGTAGTGAATGAAAATATTCTTACCGTTTTCGTGGTATAAAGTGTTGATTAGAGGAAAGCTTACAGGTGTATGTAAATTCTGAGAAAATTCGTCTTATATAGTCACTATTAGGAAATATAGGCTGAGGTTACATTGGATTAGCGCGCGGGTAATCCGTGAAAAACTTGTTAGCTTGTAATTCCGTTGGAACTTACATCAGATATTAAATAGGTTCAGATAATGGTTGTATTTTATGTACTGCTTTTACATGTCCTTACAAAATGGCGTCTCACAATAGTACAGTACCTTTGTGCTCTTCTATGTTAATATATTGTCTTGTTAAGTTTTGTGTGTACATAAATAAATAAATACATGGAGAAAAAAAAGAACAACAAGGACCGCCACCTTGCGAACATAAAAAGATAAACAAACTTACTTACCTACATTTTTTTCATAACTTCAGTAAGTAATTTCTTCTCTTTCGTTATCCTGACTACAATCAATTCATCCAGTGCAGAGGATGGAAATTCGCTAAGAAATCACCATAGCCGTAGATCATGCTGCATGCAAATACATATTTGCTCCGTGCTGGAATCGGCCAATAAACACAACGGTTACGCCATTGTAGTGTTGCCCAAAATCGGTCTTGGTCTTGCAGTCTTGGTCTTGTTCTTGCATTTTCGCAAGACCAAGACCAAGACTGGCTAAGGTCTCGTCTTGGTCTTGCATTTGGGCAACACTTTGTATCCAAATCGCCATAGCTGACGGTCTGCTAATGCATTTCTATAATCACCATGTCCACACCCTTATCCTCATCCAAATGTTTACTTGCTGTTCAACATGAAAGCTTTTTACCTGAATGAATTTTGATCTTAATTCCACATGTCATTAATGAATTCGTTCTCCTTGAATTTCGTAAATACGTAAATCGTGTTACGTCACACGTTTCCCTTGTTATTTTCGTCCCATTTCATTTCACAAGGGGTATTTATAAATGGAATATCATTGTAGTGAATTTCTTTTTTCGTAGTCTTTTTTTTTCATATTAATCCCTTTGTTCGCGGAATCCATGTTCTGTTTTCACGAATTTTGGAATCCAAATTTTTAACAATACATGTTTCTTGAAATCGAGATGTGCCAGTTTTATGTTGTAGTTTAGTTTATTTGTATTTATTTTAGGTACTACACTATATTTTTTGCTACTAGGTTATTTTTCATAAATATTCATTGAAATTATTAAGTAAGTGCTTAAAGACGACTTAGGTACCAATAATGCAGAAAGATCTGTTGGAGTATCATGCAAAATTGCCAGTGTTTGAGAATATAATTATCTACCAGGCTATTTTCTTATTAAACTTTACGTAATTACCTACTGCCTGTGAACAAGATAACCACAGCAATAATTGCCCATTACATACAAAATGGATAAAATAAATGATACTTCAGAATCAGCGAAAAAAGCAGGAAAACGCTCAATTTGTATTCTAGAGTGGTTCCACATAAATAACGAGTAAATTAATTTCCTTCGAGTCGTGTCGTGCCTTCATGTCGCCGCGACACGTCGCCGCCTCATGTCGCTGCAATCATGATATGGATCCCGGCATTTCGGCGTCAGCGACACTACTGATCTGCGGTCGGGCGACACTTGCGTCTGCCGCTCGACGACGCATCGCTAGCTTCATGTCGCTTGCTTCGGAGGGAATTTCAATTAAATACATAGAAACCAGTAGTGTCGCTGCGAGCACGTCGTCTGCGGAGGCTTCGTGTCGCCCGCTGCCAACTTGCACCTTTACCCTGAAATATGAACAAACAAACACAGTGTATACCCTCAGTTTTATAAGCCGACTAAGTTTGCGGCTGCAAACTGGATTATATTTATACCCACTTACTTTCAATTCATAATAACATACTTAAGTAACAAGGAAAGGATATTCTAATCACACAAATATAACATATATGTAGTTGATACCCACTTATTATAGGTATCGGTAATAAGCAGAGTTTATTGAAAACTAATATAAATCATTTAAACTTTATGAATATATTTTTTGTGACGTCACAATAAATGTAACTCGTATTGAGGTTATAGTTTAAGTGTTCATTTTCCCGAAGAAAAGAAGATTGAAACTAAACCTCAATTTAAGATCATTAATATAATTACGGATAAGTATTCACTAAATATTTTGTTACACATCTAATTAAAACTCATGATCCCCACATATTAACCATAATTCGACATTAGTCTGTATTAGGGATTATGTTTTTGTCAGGCCAGCAGAGTGTTATTCTTGCGCCATAAATGAAGCCTACCCTTTTGACTTTATTTAAAAAGTCAGTTTTTTGAGTCTTCTCATGGTATTATTCCAGTAAAAATCTAAATAATCCCGTGCGAAACGTAATCGTTCTTCTATAACTCTTTCTGTCAAGAAGGGCTTCTTAGCTGGTCTTCGTGATACAAGCCTTCAGCGTGGAGGGCACGGCGAACAGTTTGCGATGAGGTGTCAAATAATTCCACAAAGTGTCTCGTAGGTGTGAAACCATTTGTTTCTTATTCGCCAACCATATATTATGTCGTCGCTGCGCATCGATAATAAGCGACGGCTTTCCACTTCATTGTCGACTAGCAAGGCCTTTTGATCTGACTCACAGTATTCCTCTAAAACAAAAAAATGATGTTAGGCAGCTATAATAAAATACTGAAGTTATCATTCACTCTGCATTTATAAATCCAATAATTAACACTAATTATTTATCTTTTATGCCTCATGATGGATTTAAAATCAATTTATTAATCCCTAAGTCACCAAATAAATAAACAATAACAAAGTAGGCTTTAATTTTTAATAAAAATTTGTTACAATAATTCATAAATATAATACTCACATTAGTCCGGTTTCTTCAGATATTTGTGTTCTATTAAGACCACTTTTATGCAGCACGATAATATTAGTCGCCCTCGCCTCAATATCAATATTTGCCTGCATTTTGAGAAATACCAACAACAATACCGCTATCTATTAAACCACACGTCACTAACCAAATTTAACACAACCAAACGACAACGTTCATTTCGATCAAGTAAAATATTCATAAAACTCAGGTTTACCTCACAGAAATATAAATTCTTGACTTATTTTTCTATGATCTACCTTCTTCTAACTTTATGAAATGTGTGAACAAAGCGAGAATATTTTTCTGTCCCATTACTTCCAATCAAGTAAACACTTACAAAAAGTCTAAAAGTAACAACGTGAGATTTGAACTCGCAGCTTACTGATTCACTCTTAGATGTGGACGCGCCATTAGGCTTACTGCCAAATAAAAATGAAATACAATGCAATCCAATTAGAATTCAAATACAATTATATAAATCAAAGAGTTCTCAACCTGAAATTACTATCTTTTTTCCGGCATTTGTATAGATAGCGACATGTCTATTGGAAAAATGCCGAATGAAAGAAGAGTCTAGCCATTCACCTAATGATCGCCAACATGGTGTTGGGGCTGGCCCACATTCTGCGCACCAAGGAGGCGCGAGGCGGTGCGCTCCTTCTGGTAGCTGCTGATGACGTCATGTTGTCAAACTTCTAGATGAATTCATGACGAACTTTTGTTTTTGTTTTGAGCACAAGGCTATTGCTCCACACTCCTGGTTCTTGCTATTGTGTACCTCTCCTTTCTAATATGCGCCTTCTCAATTGGTAATTGGCCATTGGGGCGACTCGCTTGTAAGTAGAATTTTACAGGTCAAGAGACCTGAGCTGTTAACCGAAAGAACAAGACCTGACTTTCTGAGAACGAGACCACATAAAAATAAATACATCCTACCGACATTCAATAATGTGTACGGGACGAGGGTTGCAGAATATTTAGTACCTTTTTTTCTTAATAAACTTCCAGAGGACTTGCAAACGCTATACAAAACGAGTTCGAAAAGTTATAAATATAAATCAAAACGTTTCCTTACACAAAACTTCTCCTAAAGTATGTACAGTGTCGACCAAAAGTCGATAGGCAATCTCACAAAGCAATAGCTTGACGTTTAGTTTGACTTACGACCTTCTACTTTCAAGAAAATAGACATTGTCATCTACAAGTAAATGTAGTCCAAAATTTCAACATTAAAATATAAGTCCAGATGGCCTAGTGGTTAGACGCGTCCACATCTAAGAGTGAATCAGTAAGCCGCGAGTTCAAATCTCACGTTGTTACTTTTAGACTTTTTGTAAGTGTTTACTTGATTGGAAGTAATGGGACAGAAAAATATTCTCGCTTTGTTCACACATTTCATAAAGTTAGAAGAAGGTAGATCATAGAAAAATAAGTCAAGAATTTATATTTCTGTGAGGTAAACCTGAGTTTTATGAATATTTTACTTGATCGAAATGAACGTTGTCGTTTGGTTGTGTTAAATTTGGTTAGTGACGTGTGGTTTAATAGATAGCGGTATTGTTGTTGGTATTTCTCAAAATGCAGGCAAATATTGATATTGAGGCGAGGGCGACTAATATTATCGTGCTGCATAAAAGTGGTCTTAATAGAACACAAATATCTGAAGAAACCGGACTAATGTGAGTATTATATTTATGAATTATTGTAACAAATTTTTATTAAAAATTAAAGCCTACTTTGTTATTGTTTATTTATTTGGTGACTTAGGGATTAATAAATTGATTTTAAATCCATCATGAGGCATAAAAGATAAATAATTAGTGTTAATTATTGGATTTATAAATGCAGAGTGAATGATAACTTCAGTATTTTATTATAGCTGCCTAACATCATTTTTTTGTTTTAGAGGAATACTGTGAGTCAGATCAAAAGGCCTTGCTAGTCGACAATGAAGTGGAAAGCCGTCGCTTATTATCGATGCGCAGCGACGACATAATATATGGTTGGCGAATAAGAAACAAATGGTTTCACACCTACGAGACACTTTGTGGAATTATTTGACACCTCATCGCAAACTGTTCGCCGTGCCCTCCACGCTGAAGGCTTGTATCACGAAGACCAGCTAAGAAGCCCTTCTTGACAGAAAGAGTTATAGAAGAACGATTACGTTTCGCACGGGATTATTTAGTTTTTTACTGGAATAATACCATGAGAAGACTCAAAAAACTGACTTTTTAAATAAAGTCAAAAGGGTAGGCTTCATTTATGGCGCAAGAATAACACTGCTGGTCTGACAAAAACATAATCCCTAATACAGACTCATGTCGAATTATGGTTAATATGTGGGGATCATGTGGGGATGGATAAGTGCAGCAGGGCCAGGAGAACTGGCTTTTATTCCTCCACGCGCCAACAGTTCTACTTAATTATGTAGAAGTATTAGAAGCTGTCATGCTACAAAATTAATCCCTAGATGCTTTAGTTTTAATTAGATGTGTAACAAAATATTTAGTGAATATTAACTTATCCGTAATTATATTAATGATCTTAAATTGAGGTTTAGTTTCAATCTTCTTTTCTTCGGGAAAATGAACACTTAAACTATAACCTCAATACGAGTTACATTTATTGTGACGTCACAAAAAAATATATTCATAAAGTCTAAATGATTTATATTAGTTTTCAATAAACTCTGCTTATTACCGATACCTATAATAAGTGGGTATCAACTACATATATGTTATATTTGTGTGATTAGAATATCCTTTCCTTGTTACTTAAGTATGTTATTATGAATTGAAAGTAAGTGGGTATACCGTATACAATAAAAAATCTTATGATCGGTTACAAGAGAACTTTTTTACATCTAGGTAGGAATGTGACGTTACAATTATCATGAAAGTTTGTTAATTTTAAATAAATAAAACGAATAAACATTTTTGTTATCATTCACCACGACTTTTTTACTTCCACCTTCCAACACCGAACAGCTAAAATAATAAATAAATAGTTGAATAATAATACTATATATTTTTTACTAATATTTAACTTATTCTTATAAAAAATAAATAATGAACCAATAACTAATGTTACCAAGAAACAAAAACCCCACGTTGTTAACAGGATTCGAACTCGGATAGCTCTTTGATCGTGAATCCTACTGATTACCCCAACAGCTATCAACACATGGTAAATAGATGTGAATTTTAGCTATCCAATGGCAAGAACAGGTCGCTACACAAATAAGGTTTGCTGCGTGTATAATAAAAGAAACGGAAATATATTCTTATGTTTCGTGGAGTGTGACGCGCGACATGCGATTGGGCGAACTCTGTGGCTGTGGTGTGCGTACTGTATTGAGACCACTTACACATACAGACGCACGGACGCTCGACCGTGCGTTCACAGAAATACAATCCATAGCGTGCCTCTGAACTTATCAACGCTTACTGTATGTACCTATAAATTATTTTCACCATTATGTAGTGCCTGCCTATATTCCATCTTTGGAAGGCTGGATTACTCAATATCGCCTTTATGTTAAAGATATATCCCATACATATTTGTCCAATGTCCTTTTAGTCCAACTAAAAGGACATTGGACAAATGTTGTTGACGTATCTACGCACTAAACTTTAGTATGTAACTGATCTTTTTTTTTTAACTGTCAGGTTTATTGTACCTATCATTGTAGTTGTAACATTTTGTAAAATTTAAACGAACGGCTCGCCAGCACACAGATAAGCCCTGAGAGGTTTTCGATGTGTGGCTAAAACCAAACTGTTTATAGATTAAGTTTTTTAGATATTTAAATAAATAAATAAATAAAATAAATTTGTTTAAACATGGTGGTACATGATACATTGCATGCAAGACAATAATAATATACAGAAAAGGTCTAACATGTTTAGCTGCATTTTGCGGATTCGCGACCGTAAAAGATGTAAATTACATAACACAAAATTGCTCGAAGAACCAAATGTTGAGGTATGACGCCCAACAGTGAAGATGTCATGTTTTATTTTGTATATTTATTCATGGAAATTTCATAAATATACAAACTCCTGCCAAACCGCAGAACAGCTTGCTGGCAGTATTCTTGTGGACGGATAGGTGTTACATTATCTGCCAAACATTATAGCAGTACTCAGTAAACTAATGTTAGCCTTTAGTCTACATGTGGCCAACTAACGTATACGCTATTAAACTAAACTAATCCAGTTTCCGATAGCCTTAGAATAAAATCATATTGATTAGACAGCTTGGATTGACAGCTGTATATGCTGAAGATTTATTCTGACATAGGTAGGTATCAGTACACATACAGTTGTACCAAGCGCTATACCTAATTAATTGCTAATTGGAGATTTCAGGTCATCATCATCTGTAAGTATAGCCTTTTCCCAGTACTGTACTAAATAATAAAAAAAATTGAGACCTTTTATGAGTTTTAGGAATTGAGGAGTCATCATCATCTTCATCAATCAATCATTTTCCCAATAAAATTGGGGTCGACTCATGTCTAACGAGTCCGAATAACACTAGTCAGTTTCCGTCACTCGTAGAGATGTTTTAATAACTCTGTTAAAATTATCTTAGAAATAGCAATATAAGTACTAGCCATGTGTAAAAGAACGTAATTGTAAGTACTAGATTCGAACTAGGCCTGTGTCCCGGCTGTGGGTACATTACAGTTTTGCTATGCGCAAAAAGTTGGGTATTGAAAACTTCCTTCTTAAGAACCGTTAAGGAGCCAACGGTGCCGTCATTATTATGTGATTTAAGATAGTGGGCCACTAGCTAAAGTTTTCCTAGTACCTGCACCTAATATGACAATAAATCTCGAGTGTCCACAATCAGGGACATTAGCATTTTTCAAAAGTTTCGCTAATATACGGGATCGCTTGCCACCGCAGCGACCGGTGTGTGAACGCTCTGAAATAATTTACGGTCTTTGGAAGAAATAGTTCTGACTTAAAACGTCTTGTGTTAGTTTAGACTTTAGGAAGTATTTATTGAATTGAAATAACTACTAAGGTTTATTAAATGGAATAAACTATTGCAATGTATCAATATTTTTGTAGCTATAAGACCTGAAACTACGCGGTTTCATACAAAAGTGCTCCGTTGACGTGAAATAACTACTAAGGTTTATTAAATAGAATAAACTATTGCAATGTATCAATATTTTTGTTGCTATAAGACCTGAAACTACGCGGTTTCATACAAAAGTGCTCCGTTGACGGGAAATAACTACTAAGGATTATTAAATGGAATAAACTATTGCAATGTATCAATATTTTTGTAGCTATAAGACCTGAAACTACGCGGTCTCATACAAAAGTGTTCCGTTGACGTGAGCCGGTGCACTGTCGTAATGAAACCGCGCGGGCGTCCGTTTTACGCTGTTTCAGGCCTACCTAGGTAATTAATGAAGTTGGCTTGGTTCGGTTCACTAAAGCGCGTTTAGTGACAGACCACAAGGCAAATTGCATGACCAAATTGCATGACCGAAAATACAAAATAGCCCAGAAGGTTTAGTTCGACCCCAAATTATTATAAAATCATCATCATCATCATCATTTCAGCCGCAAGACGTCCACTGCTGGACATGGGCCTCCCCCAAAGGAGGGTTTTGCCATAATCGCCACGCTTGGCAGGCGGGTTGGCGATCGCAGTACGGTTGTTACAAAAGCACAGAGAACGCTGCTGCCCATTCTCTGGTAAGTCCCTTATTAAATAAAATAATTATAAAATACTTTAACTAAATATTAGAGGAACTATTAAACAAAAGGTAAAATAAAATTCATTAATGACATTCAAACCATCACAAACAGACTATATTCCAATTCACAATTAAATTATTTATGACTGAACACTTAAATATTATTTATAAATAATAATACTCTTCTATGAAATTAACTATTACACTGAGATGTTAATCGAATATGTCCGGGTTTTCTTGTAGTAGCTTCGCATCGTCGGGACAGTACGTGATGATGTCGGCTACTGTGCAAGCACGAAGACAGCATTCATTGGCTACTTGCCTTCGCACTCGTCGCCAGTGGCTCTCGTCTACTAGTCGTCTTCTACTGGTTTCCTTTTGTAAGTCTTTAGGCGCCATTTTTTCTGGAAGAAAAATAAAACACGCTGAATTTAGATACACGTGAGGAGGTACTCGTATATACTCGAAGCCATTTGCTGATCAAGTCCTGAATAAGTGTTTATCTCTAACAAGCTTTTGCCGCTCGCGTTATGGAAGAGAATATCCCGTTTTGTTAAAAATATAGAACACTAGCGGACGTCCCGCGGTTTCACCCGCGTAGTTCCCGTTCCCGTGGGAGTACGGGGATAAAATATAGCCTATGTTACTCGTGGATAATGTAGCTTTCGAATGGTGAAAGATTTTTTTAAATAGGTCCAGTAGTTTTTGAGCCTATTCATTACAAACAAACAAACAAACAAACAAACAAACAAAGTTTTCCTCTTTATAATATTAGTATAGATAACACTTTGGAATAATGTAGCTTCCCATTTAGTGAAAGATTTTTTGGAATCGGATCAGTAGTTACAAAGATTACCGCACCTTTAAACTTACAGTTTACGTCTTTAGAGTAATTATTATTGTGTAGATAAAATTCTTTTTTTTTTTAATAAATCTATTAGTCAAAAGCAGTCTGAATTATTTATCAAAGAACCTTCAATATTGTAAAATAATAAAGATCAAATATTGTATTACAAAATGGCAATAATTTCAGTACGAAAATGAACAAAAGATTAAGCTATTTAACAATTTTCTAATAAGAGTTTCACGTGAGTTCAAATGATGGACCTTATAATTATAATATTTACCCGCATTATATAAGTAAAACAAATAGAGTAAACAATAGAATATATTATAGCATTTTGATGTTAAAATATCTGAAGTACCTATCTAATATTGAAGCTTAATAAAAACGTTAAAAAGAAAAAGATTAAAGATTAAAATATGTAAATATTGCCCGTCGTTTCCATATATTAATAAATTGTAGTAAGAAAATAACTGAAAATGTGCGTTTCAAAAGATCAGAATATTTTTTCGCAACCAGCAAACTAATTACTAACGAGAATTCTTTAATACGTTTGCCAACTAGAGATAAAGCAGTTAAGAGCGAGTAACTAATATCAATTTACCTATCATTAACGAAGTGTCCCTCTTGACTATTTTATAATTGTTATTACAAAAGTTAAATATAATGGTAGACAGCCAACCACTGCAGCTTAATACTTCATCGTTTATTTTGTAGACTCGGTCACCGAAGACTAAACTTTCATTACTGTAAAGAATCATAACGATGCAGACCTGAAACAAGGAAATAAAGTATTTTAGTGTTGTGCTAATATTTTGAAAACAGTAAACGTTGAATGGGAGCAATATTTTGATAACTATATTTGTCATCAGCTTTTGATCTGGGTAGCTTTAGTGTAGGTACATGCACACACTACGTTGAAAACAGGCTTCGAAGTGCGAAGAAGTCAAGAAAACAAATTTCTTAGTTGACGAATAAACTTACAGAATAAACAGAATAATAGAAGAAGAATATTAAACGCATCCAGGCTGAGTCTCTACAGAGATGAAGACAAAATCGCTAAGTTTTGATTGCTAATGAATGACTAACGAATAAATTCGGTTGCAATGATAATGCTTGCGAGAAACGCAACTTGGATGTAAAGACTTGCTTTACACGCAAGCATTATCATTGCAACCGAATTTATTCGTTAGTCATTAGCAATCAAAAGTTAGCAATTTTGTCGTTATCTCTGTCGAGACTGCCGGGCCTTTTGTTCTTAAAAATCAAATTAGGTGCACCCCAAGGAAGTGTTCTTGGTCTGAAACTATTTCGTATAATTGTAGAGCTTACTAATGATATATAATCTAAATGTATAAGTTAATAGTAACAAGATTACTTTCATCTTGTCATAATCAATATTAATATAATGATAAACTGTGTAATTAAAACGACAAACAACAAATGGCAGATAAAAATAAACTAATTACTTATATAAATTAATAAGTTAACAATAAATCTCAAAGAAATGGAAATATCCAGAGCTGTTATTAATAAAGAACAAACAACATTCTTTAGGAATAATACTTTACGAGTCATTGTACCTAGAATACATGGTACAAAAACTGTTTCCAGTCCAAACGATATACATAGCAGTGATAGCCTAGTTGAGTGACCGTCGAACTGTTAAGTCATAGGTCTCAAGTTCGAACCCAAGGTACGCACCTCTGATTTTTCGGATTCATGTGCATATTGTATAATTATCACTTGCTTCGGTGAAGGAAAACATCGTGAAACCAGAATGCCTGAGAGATATTTCTTGACGGCATGTAAAGCCAAGTCAGAGGCCCATGGGCGGTATAAAAACTCTGACACCAGGTTAGCCTCTACATCATCATCATCTTCAGCCTATAATGTTCCCACTGCTAGGACACAGGCCTCCTCTCTGTGAGAGGAAATGGGCCGTAATCCACTACTGTCTTCCAATTTTCTAGGACATGCCGGTTTCCTCACGATGTTTTCCTTTACCGTTTTGAGAGCAGTGGTAATGAAATAAATTACACAAAGTAATACGCCTGGCTGGGTTCGAACCCACGACATACAACTCGTAAGTCCCCCTTAACAATGGGCCACCACTGCTCATCATCATCATCATCATCATTTAAGCCGAAAGACGTCCACTGCTGGACATAGGCCTCCGCCAAGGAGGGTTTTGCCATAATCGCCACGCTTGGCAGGCGGGTTGGCGATCGCCGTACGGTTGTTACAAAAGCACAGAGAACGCTGCTGCCCATTCTCTGGTAAGTCCTTTAGTCGCCTCTTACGACACCCACGGGAAGATATGGGATGGTGCTATTCTTTAAGTCCGACACCATACAGACAATACACTGCTCTCCTCACGATAAAGATGAAAAGTCCAAACAATATTTTTTGCTGAAATCTCATCGTCTTGATGTTTACTGATTTACTCGGTAAATTTTCACATAATCAAATTCCGAAATCCTATTTTAAGCCCATTTTCAATGATATAACTTTTACTCAAATCCGAGCATTCGTTAACTTTTTGTAGAAGTAAAATGTAACTAACAATTTATTCGTTAATATTTAGCAAAATTGGCAGACTGTGAATAACGTTAATTAATGATATTATTAATTTCAATAGGTACTGAATTCGTTGTAGTAATATAAAGTTGCTATGCAGGTATAAAGCTTTTAATTACTTTGAACATTTATGTTTCATACGATGAACGGATTTTTATATATTTTGAGCAATAACTACATCTGCAATAGGGAATATGCATAAATTTTCTTTTGTTTATTTCAATACGGAATATTAAAGTACTATAAAAATAATGTCAAAAAGCGAAAACAAAACTTAAATCGGCCAAACAACACAAAAGTTATAACTATTTAAACTTTTGTTTCTATCTCTTTCTAGATAAACGGAATTTAGTATGGATTTCGTACGTCGATGCAGCGAATGACGTCATTCGCTGTATCGGATCTCTCTGTTTAATCAGCAGTTTCAAATGCTTTTATCTTAGTATTTTTATAGATATTAAAAAAATAATTTCACTTTGCTATTTCTGATGTTAATACGCTTTATTTAGAGTGATAAAAAAAATCATGCATATATCCTATTATGTGCTGTATTTTTATTCGTATATCTCGCTCTCGTTCTGTAATTTCCAAATATTTATTACTTTTCTTCAAATAGATTTAAACGTTTTTATTTGAGCATGTTACTTGTAACTTTTGCTGAATTTAATGCGTTTCCTAAATATGTAAGTACTTTTCTGTGCCACCTTTTAAACGTACTAGAGATTTATTAACGGCGTTTAAACACAACATAATTATTATGAGATTTAAATAATCGCATTTAGTTTAATGCCAAATAAAAAATAAACCAAAGCTCTCATAATCACAAAAAAAAACAAATAATATTTAAAAAAAAAACACTACTTCATAAAAAAAACACAGTCCTACAAAAATCACTGAACACCAAAAAAAACACTAACTTTCAAATAAAAAATAAAACTAAATTAAATAATAAATATTAATAAAAAAAAATAAACATACTGAATATTTCAAGTTCATCCTTGATATAAATAATTCACAGGCACTGTTCACTGTTGTTTGCCCCGTCAAACAGATACCTGATGAATGATAATATTACAACACTGCAGCTCTAAACATATCCCCGACTGGTCCATAGTACGGAATTACTTAAAACTTATTTACATCGATAAACTCGTTTACAAAACATTGTCATGGCAATAAGATAAGAAGATTGTATGTACTAAACAACAAGACAAGTGATTTATTGTACTGCTACAATAAGACTAAAAGATATTAGAATCGAAATGTTAATTAGTTTTCTTTTTATAAATTACACGTTTTGTCTGCTACTTTAATTTGGTCTTTGTTTTATTAATTTGATTGTTTTAGGCTTATTTGTCTTGTTTTAAGTAGCAATGTTTTGGTTAAAATATGTTTCCATTTACCGTCGTTGGTATGTGTCACACATTGCATAAGAATTTGGCGAATTTATATCAAATATTTCGTAAAAAAAAAGACTAATTTATTATAAATTTTAAAGATATTATATATATTATTATTTAGTCCAATTCAACTCTTAAACTGCGAATTTTAGCAGCTTCATCGACATTTATATCATGAAATGCAAACAGAATTACAATAACAAACATTCTATTTTTATCGTTTCCTCTCATTGCTCTACTTACGAGACAAACAAATAATTGTTTACTTCGTTTATTAATTGTTAACTTTCCAGTCCAAAAAAATTCTATCACAGTTGTTGACTCTATAGTCTTCAACTTATTATTTGGGTAAATATTTCGTGCACATAGCAACAGTGGTGTTATCAGGAAGATAGTGACAGGAAGCGGTACACATACGGACTAAAAATAACGAGTGGGGTCACAGGTCATTGTTTACTCACAACTCTCGTATCTCTGTGTTTATATTGTTTGTAATGTCCCACATATTATTGACAAGGATAAGTACTGCTGCTCTTGTCTCGCCACTTGTTTTGTTTATTTATTTATTTTAAATTATGACCAGATGAGAATAAAGGTATAATTTTGAAACCAACGATGGATATAGCAAACCTTTTCCTAATTTTACATATAAGTCATCCACAGGTTAAATTCCAACAAACATAACAATTACAATGAAAATAATTGTGATAACGATGATGGTGATTGTGATAGTGATTCTGATGGTGATAAAGACAAACAAAAAGCTATAACAAACTAAGAATAACATATTAAATAACAAATAGAAAACAACACAATCAATAATTATTAGCACTACAGTAAACAAAAAA
This sequence comes from Xestia xanthographa, assembly GCA_905147715.2. Classification (NCBI taxonomy): domain Eukaryota; kingdom Metazoa; phylum Arthropoda; class Insecta; order Lepidoptera; family Noctuidae; genus Xestia; species Xestia xanthographa. The sequence goes on along the minus strand of LR990653.1, from coordinate 10,851,177 downwards.
GTGAAAGAACCAACAGACAACGGGCGATATTTATTGATCATTAGTAAATTGACTAACCTTAATTTGTTGTTGTTGCTGAGTTGGTGATAAGAAGTGAGACATCCCCAACCAGCGGCGCCTGATAACAACTCAGCTCGACATAACAAGACGATCGCCAGCGGACCGGCGCATGCGACGCCTCGGTCGCCAGATAATAGATATATAGATAAATTAAGGATCGATTGACACACTTCTTCGTACAAATTATTATTCTCATCGCCCCCGATCTGCCGTGACCCTATTGATAAAGCTCTGTTGACTTATTTGCGAAACATCCTTGTTTTTCTAACATCATGTAAGTATCTTAGGGACTGATAAGTTTGGAACTTATAAACGACACTACACACTTCGTCTGACTCCTGTACCTGATTCTCGAAACTCAGAAACAATAGTGACCACCAAGAAAGCGCCGAGATAGTAAAACTTAACGCTGAAATTAGGGTGAATTGGAACAGATGAAATGCAAGCCTCCACACTATTCCCAACTCTTGCAATTCCTGAAAGCCAAAATCACCAGCGGCGACCACTAAAAACTCATGACTAAGCTTGAGTCCCTTTGGAATAATGCAGATTTCTTCGAACTTGCAACGAAATCATTCAGATTGAACAGCACAGGAGTCAGAAGAAACAGTTTTCACTTTCTCAAATCTCAAATCGTTTATTGCTTTATATCCATAATGTACAATTACAGGTGGTAAATAAAAAAATAGAAACAATTATGGACCCTGTCGGGCACAGCAAATTTTGTAAATATGTAGAGAGAGGAAAAGCGCTTTATTAAGAACTGTTCCTTGTTGTTCGGTTTGGATTGTTCTAATTTTAGATTTCCTATAATTTATTTTTATTATTATTTATTATAAGAATATATTGTCCCACTGCAGGGCAAAGGCCTCCCTTCCCTCCTTCCACATTTTATTATATTATTATGATGATTATAGGCCAATAATTTATTTACTTATTCTATTAATATGATAATCTATCTATTCTTATCTTATTTATTCAAAATTGCTTATTTGTTCACTCACATCAGCTGTTTAGGTTGTGCGTTGCTCCGTCATCGTAAATTAAAATGTAATGTGTGTTTACGTATAAGCATTTTAGTATAATTTATATTTGTTAATTTGCTAACATCTAACAACTTATATACTGTTTTTATTTTGGTGTCATGTGATGACTTCTGGTAATTTGTTATATATTTTTATTGACATGGAATATAGACTGGATGAGTGTGATTTAAGGCGGGAAAGGGACAAATGTAATGTTTTTATGGCGCAATGAATAATTTGTTTGTATGTCTCCTCGTGTGTTGCAAGCATTTTTTTTAAACACTTTCCTTCTATCAAGCAGCAGACGTATTAAGCTAGGCTTTGGTGCGTGTGAGAATAAAAGCCTTAGGTTATGTACGACACACGAATGGGTTGCCAACTTGCCATTCTAGAGAAAAATCTCAAATTACATTAAAGTTTCACGTGCCAGTTATCTCTAGTTTAAACCTGAATACACGAAATCTGTGACAGAAATATGTAATGGTGTAGAATCTCAGAGGATGAGAGAGGGAGAGAGAGGATGAGAGACATTGCTTCCACTCCTGAAAAATTGTTTAAACTGTTCTCGTCCATACCATTGCTTTATTTTCATGTTCTGTGAAAAAATGTATCTGGCGCAGTGAGCCTTTTAAATATTAAAACAATTTATTAATGATCACGAACACATACCGGTAATATCATATTTTTCCATGTAAACCGCGACTCAAATGCAACGAGAATTTTATTTAAAAATCTCACAAACATTTTTGCATCATGTATGAATTCCATGATAAACCCCATATAATTCTAAATAATGCTAATAAAACCGCTATAATAAAAATACGCTTTTAATAAATAATCGCCGTGATTCTTTGATCATTTCAAAGAATCACGGCGATTATTTATTAAAAGCGTATTTTGATAGTTTTACCCAAAAGTCTGTTCACAAAGAACTATGCCTAAAAACCTTTGTAGGCACAAGTAACCTGTGCCTTTTTTACGCAGTGTAGCAGCTTTTATCTACATTACTTATGAATATTTCAATGACATTTAGGAGCCAGCTGTACGTACATAAGCCAACAACGTATGTAGGTAACCTATCTTTCAAAAGAAGGTTTATAGTAGCGTCTACATTGTATAGTTTATACCTGAGATCAAAGGTTTATACAGTATGGTAGCCTAGGTAGGTATGATTCTATGATCATCATTATTTCAGGCGAAAGACGTATACACTGCTGGACATAGGCCTCCCCCAAGTGTCGCCACATTGACCGGCCATGCGTCCGGTATGTTTCTATACTGATGGCAAAGACGGGTTTTATTGTATTGTACAACGGGCCGGTGTCCGCAATTCCACGTCAAAGCGCGTAGTTATTGGGTGGGATATTCATTCGATTTTCATTACTTATTTCATTCTTCAAAAATTCGAAGACATGTGACATCTACCAATCCGCACTGGGCCCGCGTGGTGGATTATATAACCCATTCCCTCTTATAGAGAGGAGGCCTGTGTCCCAGCAGTGGGAACATTAATAGGCTGATGATGATGATGATTCATTCGATCCACTCCAACTCCCCGAGAAAGGCCAGCAGCGCCTAGATGTTGCTGACAATCTCGCGGAGAGTACCTGGGTTACCGAAGTACTTTGCCCTGTATGTTGCAACCACTGGGCAGTGCAGAAGCACGTGGGCTGCTGTCTTGTCTTCCTCCATGCAGGCACGGCACAGGGGGCTGTCTATTAACTCCTATGACAAAGAGGTGTTTATTAAAGACTGGTTACTACCACTTCGTAGTCCTAAACTGTTGCAATATTAAACTATACAGGGTGTAAAAGACCTAATCACGAAGCCGTCAACCAAGCATTCTGTACTTACATCAAACTAAGTAACTTTACGCAAAAATCATTGCTGGGAAACGACTTTTTTTTTGGGGTGAAAAATCATGTTTTGTAGTAGAACTCAACTCATTAAAAGCTTGTATTTAGAAGAAAAAAACTTGTCAATAAGTTGGAGCTAGGTATGGTGAAGAACAAAAAAATGATCGCAATGACGGGGAGAGCAAGTGCCTTTCGGCTTCTATAAGAGGTGTTTTACACCCTTTATACCTACAGGTTGGCGACGACAATACGACAATAAATTAAACTGCGTATGCCTCATGTCGTTCCCAGTCTGCATACAAAAATTCAATTGAATATTCAGTGGTTTAATCACAGGTTCTTTTTTATTTTTATTTTAAGCATTTTCTACATCATCATCTGCCTAGCCTTTTCCCAACTATGTTGGAGTCGGCTTCCAGTCTTAGAACACCAGTACTTTTACATGGAGCGACTGCCTATCTAACCTCCACAACCCAGTTAGTACTGGGTAATACGATACCCCTTGGTAAGACTGGTTGTCAGACTTTTTGGGCCACTGACTACCTAACGACTGTCAAACATCTACAAATGACAGCCGGGACCAACAGCTTAACGTGCTTTCCGAGGCATGGAGGAAACTCGGTATATAAGGGTGATCACCCATCCACAGACCAACCTAGGCAAGCACGGCTTAACCTAAAGATCGTCCCGAGTGGCTATTATTATTTAGCCACGAGCTCCTACATAAATACTCCTACATAATCCTAAATAATTTAGCTACTAAGCATTTTCTACATGATATTGATTAATATAAAATAATAATTTATTAATTTTATTTCGATGTTAGGCTTTTTTTGATAGTTTAAAAAAACCTACTTCAAATAGGCTTTCAATTAAAAATTTGTATTTTAATGATTTTTTTGTAATAAGTTTTGTTTTTTTAGGTACTTGTGACCACAACTTATTGACCATAATTACAGTAAGTTACCTCTATATATCATTAAAAGGCGCGCAGAGTATTGCATAAATAAGATACATAACATAACCTTGGCTACATTTGAAAATTTAGCCTCTCAGAGAGATCTTTCCAAGATATATATATAAGATAAGGGTTAATTTAGAATTTGATGTTGTTATGCCTTACAACGAAATGAAGTCACACCAGGCTCAAGATATTATCAAATATTTTACAGGAGGTAGATCTTAAAATTTTCATGAAATAACAATCCCATCAAAAACATAAATGTGAAATGAGAGCCAAGTTCAATATTAGGCTATATGCCTTGATTGTTAACTTCAACGACAAAAGATGTGAAATCTAAATGGGTGCCAAGTTCAATGGTCAGTCCTGAAATTTATCTATAACAACATAAAATATCATTTTTTCTTATAACTTAGGAGAATATATTGTAGACTAAGGTCTGACTTGGCTAGTTCTCATATACGAATTATTATGTTCAGTGGTTAGTTTTTATCAGCAAGCCAAATTTTCGGAATAATAAAATAAGAACCGACAGTAAGTAGAAATAACAGGTTGAACTTGCGAAGGCTATAATATAATTCGTATTTAAAAACTAGCCAAGTCAGACCTTAGTCTACAATATATTCTCCTAAGTTATAAGAAAAAATGATATTTTATGTTGTTATAGATAAATTTCAGGACTGACCATTGAACTTGGCACCCATTTAGATTTCACTTCTTTTGTCGTTGAAGTTAACAATCAAGGCATATAGCCTAATATTGAACTTGGCTCTCATTTCACATTTATGTTTTTGATGGGATATCATTACTTTTTGTACAAACGCCATCTAGTGTCACTTTTAAATAAATCAATGGAGGCGGCATGGTGTAGTGAGTGAGTTTCTGAGAATGATAATAGGTGGCGCTAGTGGTTGTAGAATACGGTTAGTTACGCGTAATAAATACGAAAATCTACTATATTCTTATTTATAAGTACAAAAACGAAAATATTTGGATTAAAGAAAATTAAGGGTGGTATTCAACTCGTTATATATTCACGTAAAGATCATAAAATCCACATATAGAGATTTACACAGGCACTAATTAATAAGTTAAATGAAAATTATAATAAAATGATAATAAATTACCAGTTTCTGATTTTTTCCTTTGTATTCACCTAATTACCTATCTGCATGCCAAATTTGAACTTTCTAGGTCATCTGGAACTGGGTTACAGTTTTGATCTATAGGTCAGTCATAAAAATGACGATTTTTGGACGTTAATATCTAAATAACCGTTAGAGATATGTTTATAAAATTTGGAACACATATACATCTCGCTAGTCTCGATATATGAGCCAAATTTGACAAGTTTAGGTGAAATAGTTTTTGAGTTATTAGGGGCTCAAAAGTGGCTCCAAATGGTTCGTGTAATATTACACACTGTGAGCTGCGCGCCAGAACTTGGCTTGACACGCTCCCGCGTGTCGAGAACATAACCTTGGCTACATTTGAAAATTTAGCCTCTCAGAGAGATCTTTCCAAGATATATATATAAGATAAGGGTTAATTTAGAATTTGATGTCGTTATGCCTTACAACGAAATGAAGTCACACCAGGCTCAAGATATTATCAAATATTTTACAGGAGGTAGATCTTAAAATTTTCATGAAATTACAATATCGCAAATAAGACAGATTATCTTGTTATTATTTCTTTTTTAAATAATAAAATAAAAATAACTAATTAAATACTTATATTATGTATATTTTTAAAATTAATATTTAAACATGTATATAATTAATTTGTAACAAAATATGTATGTCCCCAGCCGTACCCGGTCGGGTACGGTGCATTGTTATTATAATTGTGTCTGTAATTGCGGGTATCGAAGAGCTGCGGAAAGTAAAATAAATAAAATACTTCACTAATTGGCATTGATATCGCATTGAAGTTCGTGAAATAAATACTAAGAAAGAAATTAATCTGGCTGGCCACTTCACGATTGTAGAGAAATTGTTTTGATCTTTTTGCTGTTTCTGGTCCGAGGGGTTTTAATTTATTCTCCTATACTTAGAGTGTTAGTTGCGTTTTATTCTTCTTTCCTATTTATTATTAACAGTGATATGTAAGAATAAAATCAAACTAATGAATGCCAATTTGTTAGAAAACGCGAAATCGTTAAGTGCGTCGTATAATTCGTCGAGTATAATTATAATTGTATTGTAATCCTTTTTTTTTTTCATAACAATATCATATAACAAAATAATACCAGTCTATTACTGTCCCACTGCTGGGCAAATGCCTCTACTCAACAGAAAAGGCACGAGCATTGATCACCACACAATAAAAAAAAAACTTAGCAATAAGTAAACAAAAAAATGGCGTCAAAAAACTCCTCCTCAACTGGTAATGTCTCCAAGAGACAAACGGCCTCGAGCTTGCGATTGAAGAAGAAAAAGATTGATTTATTTGTCAAGTTTATATTATATTAAAATAAAACAATCGAATCGGTTTGAATTAATCGTTCTAGTTGAAAGCACACGATGACAAACTCATTATTCATTAACGAATGAATGAAATCGTTCAAACTTGAAATAATAAAATCATTCGATTTTAAATTATGATAATAATTCAACTGTGTAACAATAAAAGTCTATTTATTATTTTCTCGGCTTGGTACACAAGGTTTTGGGCATGTCGAATCGACTCGGCTATCATTGTGCCGAACATCTCGAGGTTCTCCTCGTTAGGCGGTTGGATCAAGGGCCTGTTTCAGAAGGCATTACTCCTCAAGGCAATGTTTTTTTTTAATAGATTTTTTAAGAAAAACGACTTGGGTCCCTAAATCTGAGGATAGCCGGAAAATCTCTGTATTTTCCCAATATTCAACTTTTATTATTATCCAGGGCAAAACACGTGTAACTAGCGACTTGCGAAATATTTTCCGTTCGCCTTGTCGTCAGTAGCTACTAGTCGTATTTGATTAATGAAAGATGTCAAGAGATACTCTCGAATCGTCTTGGACGATTAACTTTAACGTCTTCAAGTATCCGTGCTTCTTCAACTGATGGCCTCAATCCCCCAGAAAACGAGTGGAGCTTTAGTTTAATAAGAAAAACGAGTAGTAAGTTCGCCGATCACCGATAGACTAGCGGGTGTAAAACTGTTAATAAAACTAAAATATCACCACAATTTACTAGTAAGTATTTTATAGGTATTTCATGAAGAGCAGCGGTGGCCCAGTGGTGGCGGTCCCGACTTACAAACAGTAAGTCGTCGGTTCGAACCCAGGCAGGCGCATTACTTTGTGTAACTTATTTCATCACTACTGCTCTCAAAACGGTGAAGGAAAACATCGTGAGGAAATCGCTATGTCCTAGAACCAAAAACTCGAAGACATGTGACATCTACCAATCCGCACTGGGCCCGCGTGGTGGATTATAGACCATTCCCTCTCGTAGAGAGGAGGCCTGTGTCCCAGCAGTGGGAACATTGATGATGATTTTATATGAACTTTTATATTTCTACTCAACTTGGGCGAAGCGCAAAAGGAGGTTTATTCCGAACCTGACTCGAAATCCTAACCCGGTCATGGGTTAGGTTAGGAACTTGTAAAAAAAAGTGGTTCCGAACGTAACCGTCTTCCTAACCTGGGGCCCACTCTCTATCGCTTCGTCCATAAATTCGGATCTATCCGCGAGAGAGACGGATCGAATCGAACCTATGGTCTGCTAACACTCGAAGAAAGGCGTAAAGTGATGGACATGTGCTTGCTCTATGACACTCTCAATGGACGCCTTGATTGCCCGGAGTTGGTCGCACAGATAACTTTTACACTCCCCTACGACGTCACACGCCAATGTTGCGCGTTCCTAGGCACTCCACTAACTATGAGAGATAAGAACTGTGTACTGACTCGCATTGCTCGAATTTATAACTTGGAATTCTCTGAAGTTGATTTATTCAACTATAGTAAACCGACGTTCAAAAAAAAACCGGCCAAGTGCGAGTCGGACTCGCGCACGAAGGGTTCCGTACCATTATCTATACATTAGACAAAACGGCAAAAAAATCACGTTTGTTGTATGGGAGCCCCCCTTTTTTTTTTTTTTTTTTCGGATGGGAATTCATCAAATAACTCCTCCCGCTCTGGGCGGAGCAGGAGGGAGTGTCAGACTTTTACTGACTAAAACCCATCCATGTTCCTTCATCGCCCTTTGTGTTCCGGGGCCGCGGTATCTCTTTCGAACTGTCCCGCAACCCCGGCAGGCATCGGTCCTTACGGACCCCTTCCTTTTGCTGACTCTCTTTGAGGCTCGCGTGGAACACGAACGCGCCGTCGACACGGCCTGTCGTCATGAGACGGACGGACTGCGTGGCCCCCGACGCCCGGGGCGTCTCCCGCGGCGGCCGGGACGTTGAGAGATTCTCTCCCTCTCACGTTCCGCCATCTCCTTCTCTAGCATTACTGCTTCGCAGAAGGAGGTGACGGCGTCCCATTCCGTCTCGCTCTGGACCATGGCTTGCACCAGGGCCGGACGCGAGAGGTCGCCGCCGCCGATCGCCGCTTCGAGGACACGGCGGTGCTCCGCCCATGCGGGGCACACCTCCACCGTGTGTTCCACCGTGTCCTCCGGTCGATCCTCACAATGGAAGCACCCGGGCGTTTCCTCCCGCCCGATTCGGTGCAGGAACCTCCCGAACACTCCGTGTCCGGTGAGAACCTGCGTCAGGCGGAAGGTGAGGACGCCGTGGCGTCTCTCAAGCCACTCCTCAAAGAGGGGACTTATCGCCACTATCGTGGCGTGCCCTATGGGAGCCCCCCTTAAATATTTATTTATTCTGTTTTTATTATTTGTTGTTAAGTACTTAAATTTTATTCTGAATTGCTTAGGACTTCCTGATTCCTCAGGGATACCTTCCGTCATGGGAGAAAAGCGAATTGTTTGGCTCCTATCGACTAAAAACCCATGGTTCCTACTAATAGGTCAGGGACCCAGGAGATACACCTAGGTACCTACATTCTCGCGCGCCCTGACTACAGGAACCTGAATTTCAGCTGCAATATTTCTATACCCTGGCTCTCAATCTTGCTACGTACTAAACGAAGGGTTTCCGTACCAATTATTATAAATATTAAAACCGGCCAAGTGCGAGTTGGACTCGCGCACGAAGTGTTCCGTACCATTATCTATACATTAGACAAAACGGCAAAAAAATCACGTTTGTTATATGGGAGCCCCCCTTAAATATTAATTTTATTCTGTTTTTAGTATTTGTTGTTATAGCGGCAACAGAAATACATCATCTGTGAAAATTTCAACTGTCTAGCTGTCACGGTTCATGACATACAGCCTGGTGACAGACAGACGGACAGACAGCGAAGTCTTAGTAATAGGGTTCCGTTTTTACCCTTTGGGTACGGAACCCTAAAAACGAATAGTAAACATTATAAACTGAGATAAATGACAGGCATCTTCTTCTTGGACTAACTTTTATTCAACCTTTTTGTTTTAAATTTATCAAAATTGTCATCTAAATTTAACTTGCAACTTATTTTGTATTGTTTTGTAATTTTATTTTAGGAAATATCTGGCATTAATCCGTTCTCATGTGTACAGTCGGGGTCTTTTCCGCCTGACCATTTTAATTTTTTTTCGCTTAAATCATGCCGAGGCGCCGAGCCACGCCCCCTTAAAGTTTGGGCCTATTAGGAAAGCCTCAACTTTGGCGCGCAAAATAACAATTACTCTCGTTTGGCGTGCGTTGTCAGTGCGCTCAGCCGATTCGGTATCTTTTCATTCATTTTCTATACAAAGTCAACGGGGCGGGGCTAGAGAGCGTTTCTATGTTGCGAGTGCAAGCAAAAATAAGCTTAGTGGTGGACAGGCGGGAGTGTCCTCGATAGTACATACTCCCAGTTATACAGGGAAACCTATAATTGGCCATAATAACTACAACAAGCTTATTTTGTAAAGTTTTATGTATTCGCTGTTGGTTACCTAAATAAATAGAGTAGGACCCCTGGCCCGACGTATCGTTCCTATCATAACCCGAATTCTCTTCCAAAAAGAGGAGGTTTTCAATTAAAACCTGAAAAGCTTTTAATTGAAAACCCAGGTTTTAATTGAAAAGCTTTTAATTGAAAACCTCCTCTTTAAAAAAGCTGAAAATTATGGTTAATTTTGGTACTTACAAGTTTTCGTAAAAATCTAAATTTGCCCATATCTTTTTATATCGTGTTGACCCAGGAGCTTGTTTTTTATACACATACTAAGGTAAGGACTTAGACCGCAGTATCTGGTATAAATTTCAACTTTTCTCAGGAACGGGTGGACCGTTCCTGAGAAAATCGGTCGTGACAGATGAACGTACAGACGGACAAGAAAGTGATCTTATAAAAGGGTTCCGTTTGTTTTCCTTTTTAGGTACGGAACCACAGAGCATGTACGCCGTACATTGTACGGAACCCTAAAAACAAACTATCTCAGAACATTCTTAAGACTGAATAGTTCCATTCCATTCCGATAGATAGCGCTGCGCGTTGAATAATACTTTTCTCCTGAATTACATGAAAATTCATCCGGGACTTATATGTTTTTTAAGAGCACATCCGTCAGGACTGCTCTCCCAAAAATATAATAAGTATTTGTGATTAAAACTTATTGTGTTTAATAGGAAAAACAGTGATAGATTCAAATAGTCATCCACTCATCTTATACTTTCCGAGGGAACGAAACCATAGCGAGATCTAATTCGACTACAACGCCATCTATCGAGCTATGCGGAGTTATTTCACGTAAAATGTTTAGGTAGAATATTATTTTAGGAAATAATTTAGTTTTATTAGCACTTCATTTACTAATATTTACGTAAAAAATATATGTGAGAAATTTTTCAACCGACTTCCAAAAAGAGGAGGTTCTCAATTCGACAGTTTTTTATTTTTGTGTTTGTCACCTCATAACTTTCGACTGGGTGAACCGATTTTGATGATTCTTTTTTTATTTTTAAGCTGGTGCATCCCGTGTGGTCTCTCATTTTGTGAACATCTGATGCTGATCTTCGGAGATATACAATGGAACTCTTCAAAAATAGACGGCAAATCTGCCGTGATTGTTGCAAACGCTTGGATCTTTATTGTTTATACAAAATCATGACGTAACATCACGCCTGTATACTCTGAGGGAGTACGCAGATGTGTACAATACACCCAGATTTTGACAGTTAGGTATGTTAAGTTTTCACGCATTATTTGTGTTCCGTGCGCGCATCAAAGAGATGTCAGCAAAAGAAAGGGGTCCGCAAAGTCTGATACCTGCCGGGGCTGCGGGACTGTTCGAAAGAGATACCGCGGCCCTGGAACACAAGGGGCTAAGAAGGAACATGGATGGGTTTTAGTCAGTAAAAGTCTGACACTTCCTTCCGCTCCGCCCAGAGCGGGACGGGTAATTTGATGATTTCCCATCCGAAAAAAAAGGTATGTTAAGTTCCATATACTGGGGATACGCCATTTACCATGACATGTATTGTTAACAATGTCAAATAAATTCATGGCAAATATTTGTTTGGGAACTAAAAATGGAAAAATAAAAAACTTTTTTGCTAAAAATAAAACCGACTGCAAAAACACACAAAAAAATGTAAAATAACTTTAGCTTCAGAAGTCGGTGACCTTTGTTTGATTGATTTAGTTTTTTTGCCACCGACTTCTCAAGCTAAAGTTTTTTTTCATTTTTTGTGTTTTATGAAGTCGGTTTTATTTTTTTTAAAGTATACAATGTGTAAATCAGAGTTACATGTGTAATGAGTAAATACTAGCGGACGTCACGCGGTTTCACCCGCGTACTTCCCGTTCCCGTGGGAGTACGGGGAAAAATGTAGCCTATGTTACTTGCTGATAATGTAGCTATCCATTGCTGAAAGAATTTTTCAAATCGGTCAGTAGTTTTTAAGTTTATTCGTTACATACAAAAATACAAATCTTTCCTCTTTAGTATAGATATAGATTAAATTCTGATTTACACATTAGGTAGTACTTTTTATTCTAAGGAAGAGGAGAGGCGTAAAGTATACCTGCCTCGTTGGTCTAGTGGTCGAAAGGTCGACTGGTGAGCATGAGGTACTGGGTTCGATTCCCATGTCGGGCGAAGTGTTACTGGGTTTTCCTATCAAGAATTTCTCAGTAGTCACAGAGTCTGGTATTGGGCTCGGTTGATGGCCATAAGCTCGCACCCTATTACATAGGACTTGAACATAGCAATTTTTTAGCATCGTATAAGCCTTTATCGATATTTTGTGCGTCGAGATTCCGTATTCTACTCGAAATGTGGATACTTTTAGGTACCATCAGCTCGGACGAAATCTTATCACCGATCGGCTTTTTTTGTTTGCAGCATCCGGCCGCTATTGAAGCGCTTATGTACGCTCATTAACCAATAGCATCGCAGCATCTGATCCCTTGTCTTTGTTACCTATTGAAAAACAGGGTCGAAAGAAAAAAATACAATACAATACGGGTGGTAAACAAATGTGGACATCGTGTCCACGGGATTTTGTTTAAAACATGGTAACATTTCGTCCGAGCTGATGGTAAACATCTGCCTACGCTAGGGAATAGACAACTATAGTACTTTCACAGTTTGATGATGATGATGACAGAAGGCATACCTTGTGACTGGGACTGTCATCATCATCATCAGCCTATTAATGTTCCCACTGCTGGGACACAGGCCTCCTCTCTATGTGAGGGCATGGGCTATAATCCACCACGCGGGCCCAGTGCGGATTGGTAGATGTCACATGTCTTCGAATTTTTTGGTTTTAGGACATGCCGGTTTCCTCACGATGTTTTCCTTCACCGTTTTGAGAGCAGCGGTGATGAAATAAATTACACAAAGTAATGCGCCTGACTGGGTGAGCAGCGGTGGCCCAGTGGTGGCGGCCCCGACTTACGAACAGTAAGTCGTGGGTTCGAATCCAGTCAGGCGCATTACTGGGACTGTAGCTACATTTAATTTTCATCTTTGTTTCGAAAATTCAAAAGTGCCTGTAACTGGCTTACTTGATATGATACAAATTATTGTTGCCTGTTAATTAATAACTTATTCAAAATCTGTCAAACATAGAATCTGTCGGTTGTAGAATCTGTCAAATATAGAATCTGTCGATTGTAGAATCTGTCAAATATAGAATCTGTCAAATGTAGACTAAACGGAAATAACGTTATGCTTTGATTTTGATTTAACCCTTTGGGGATTACATGCGTGAATTTATGTTTATGAAAAGTACATAATTATCATGTTGACAACAAATAAGGAATTGTATAACTGATCTAGGTCACTATAAAATACAATCAACAACAATTAAAACAACAATTTATTTATAACTCGCGTGTTATGATAAGAATTTTATTGTTTCATAATGTTTCGAACCAACTGCTGCGGAGCCCTGAAAGATGATAACGTTTTTAATAAGATTAATGTGAAGGACGATACGACGAGACGAAAATTAGGTAGAGTAACGAGATTGGTACCTACAATATGGCAACAGAAGTGCCGCAATCTAGACAGTCTGAGAGAGACTTCAGAGTCTGTACCTAACCTATCTTAGGTCTTATGGTACAATTCAGGATGTTACGGAGGTGGTTTTATCGGAACCAGAATCGGAGTCGGAGTTTTTAAAGGTTTGTCGGAGTCGGAGTCGGAACCGGAACCGGAATCGGAGTCGGAGGCGGAGTCGGAGGCGGATTCGGAAATGGTGCCAGAAGAAAAATGTGTTAAGGGCAGGCAATAAAATAAAATAGTGAATTATGAATCGATGACAGAACGCGTGCTGTGTTCCCCGGGCGACATGCATAAAGCTGTTCGTACACGTTGATCACAAACGCAGTGCATCGTCGCCGCCGCCCGCCGCTATCTGCTATGCTTCGACCTCCGATTAAAACCTCCGATTTAAAAGTATCGGAACCGAAGTCGGAACCGGAGGTGTAAAATCAATCTGAAGTTCCGACGTATCGGAGTCGGAGTCGAAGCATCGTAACATCCCTGGTACAATTCACGGGTCGGGGGGCTTTCGGGACCAGGACCACGGTCCCGGATTCCCCCTAAATATTTTTTAGTGGTATTTTGGGACCACAAGAAAACAAAACAAATTTCACACAGGTACTTAGGAAGGTAGCTTGTTACGTAAGTAAGTAATATTTCAACATTACCAAAAATGGCTTGTGGAATGTTGTACTAGTGGTCCTAAGTATTTCTCATCAACATTAATTCAGCTCTAAATAGGTGACGAAACTTTCTTAGGAAGGGTTGAATTCGATCGTACCTGATTAGGTCTATGATGTACCGAGCGAGCCCAGAAGATGCCTTTTTTTCACCTGGAATTTCTCAGTAACAGCAACGGAGCCTAGATTTGTGCTCGGTCGATAGTGCTCGTAATAGATTCGCCCCCTATTACATGGGATTTAAACCCTTGTTCCCTTTAGGACAGATTCGCCTTAGAGGACAGATTGGCTTTAAGGCAGATTCGCTTTAAGGCAGATTCGCTTTACGGCAGAAGGACAGTGAAGTCCATTATCTATATCAAGTTCACTGTACTTGTTAATAAAGCAATAAACACGTAACAAAAATGCTATTTATTATTTAGCTTACGATACATACTTATTTATTTCTGTTCAGCCGGAAAAAAAAATCAGCAACAAATCAATCGTAGTAGGTACTATCGGGGTCTTTTCCGCCTGACCATTTTATTTTTTTTTCGATTAAATCATGCGGAGGCGCCGAGCCACACCCCCTTAAAGTTTGGGCCTATTAGGAAAGCGTCAACTTTGGCGCGCAAAATAACAATAACTCTCGTTTGGCGTGCGTCGTCAATGCGCTCGGCCGATTCGGTATCTTTTCATTCATTTTTTCTACACAAAGTCAACGGGGCGGGGCTAGAGAGCGTTTTCATGTTGCGAGTGCAAGCAAAAATGAGCTTAGAGGTGGTCAGGCGGGAGTGTCCTCGATAATACATTTAGGACAATGTCGTATTCTAAAAATATAGGTACCATGACATAATTATGAGTGGCCATTAACATGATATTGACAGAAATAAAATAGTACATTTTAATACAAGTGATGATGAATACAAGTGGAGAAAGTTTGTTTTTGCATTCGAGGCAGAATTAACACACGAGCTGTAGGCGAGGGTGTTTTTGAGCCGAGAACTTTACAAATGTCCACGTGAATCAAAATTTCAAAATAGGTACAGCTTATAGTATTAGGTACACCCTTCGGTGATCACAGGCGTGATATTATGTTAGGTATGTGTTCCACACTGTTGCAGAAAAACTTAAGGCGCTGTCAACACCAAAATCGCGCACACTGTCTATTTGTATGGGAGTAAATGAGACGTCACTATTACTAGGCGGCCAGGTTTTAGAAGAAAATAATGAATAAATATTGAAATAAACAAAGTGATAAATAAAAATAATAAATAAAAACAACAGTTCCCTTTATTATTATATATTACATCGCTGTTAACAATATTATCAAGATTTGTTTATAAATAATACAATTACAATTGCTACAATTTCAATTTAAATGGTTATTTTATGGTTTTTTTTAATCGAGAAATTTTACCGAAAACGTGTTTTGAAATTTGAACACAATGGTCCACCCATAAATATAATCAAGATTAACATATTTATATTTTTTTAGCTGCTCTAAAGTGTACATTTGGCTAAAAAACTGTTTTGTGAAGCCTATTTTGACTAAGTACAGCGCCTTAATAAACTTAAGTAAATCCGACCTACCTTGACATTCAGACTTTGCCTCCAGATTGACTTAAGAGCGGGCCGAGCTTCTGGCGCTAATAGATTTTAGGTATTCTATTTGCTCCATGTATGTGTGCGTAAGGCACACTCGCGCGCCGCAAGATATAATAAAGAAGGAGATATGCCCCAACCACAGGGCAACTACTACACATGCAGATCAGTAAAAGTAATAAATACAAAGCCTCGCACACACCCGCATTTTTTTAAACTGAACGTATTACACAATCTATTATAAACCTTATGCCATCAAACGCAGCGTCTATTTACTATGCACCGTACAACTCACTCACACAAAAACATCGGCCGCTATCGTTGTGCTGTGCAAAATCACTGTACGCTAGTGATTGACTAAATCAGAAAGTTATCGATCTTCCATTTATTATTGTACAATTTTTTTTTGGGGTCCTGAAAATAATTAAATAAAACATAATGTCCGGAATATAATATTATAATAAAAATAAACAATATGTAGCTAAAAAATATATTATTAAGTAAATTAAAACAATAAAATATCCGGTTACGTTGGTTTAAGCCAGCGGTCGGCAACCCGCGGCCGTCTCACTTGCGGCCCGTAAAAGTTTTGTAAATAAGTTATAATTATCAAAATAAAATAAATGCATGAACAAACCACAATCGACCGTATAGTGTGAATCCAGCCTTAAGGTAGTCGATATTTTTTCCATAGAAATTTCGGGAAGGAATTACTCCACTGTTGGACACTGTACATCCAAACTCCAAAGTTATACATGATATCGTTTTGTCTCAATAATAATTTTACACACACACAACACAGAAAAGCACAACAGGAAACAGAATAGTAAAATAAAAAGCCATTAAGGCTGATGCTCCAGGGTAGCCCGTTCATAAAGGTGCAAGAATGATTTTGACCTTGGAAAAGTAATTTTTCCACCTTTATGAACTTTGAGGGTTGTATTGATGATTTTGATGAATATAATTCTGTAACTACATACGTCTTACAACCGCGAATAATATTTTAATCAACATACAACCTAGCACTGGCCTGCAAATTGCAAAAAACGTAAGAAAATTTGAATTTCACGGGCTACCCTGAAGCATTCGCCTTAAAGAGTTACGAGCTACCAAAGATTCGTTTTACTTTTTATTGCCAATTTTAACGCAACTTTGGGCGTAAATTAGTAATAAAAGATGTGTCAAATTTCCAAAACAAGTCGGTACTGACAAAGCACAATATTATCGAAGAATTCAATCAATTTGATTTGTACTTGATTTATGCGCTGGTTTTTTTCATAAAACTCGATTTTCCAAAGTTCTTTTCGTATTTTTTTACGCACCTTTTACTATGTATTATCTTGCATCTCACTGAGCTCATTCTGTCGGGCACGATGCCAGGTGAGACAGCGTGCTTTTTGGGCACGCGCAACAGTGAGTTCGAGCCCGCGACAAGTGCAACCTCAACAAGCGCTTTTCATTTTTTCTATGGGATATGATACGTAGGTATATTGGGCTTCTAGAGTTAATATCACAAGTGCGGCCCGCCTTTAGTTTATTTTGCCACCTTGTGGCCCTTGCCTGCCAAAAGGTTGCCGACCGCTGGTTTAGGCTGTCATGGCCTATTGAATCAGTAGTTAGTAGCACGAGGATAAGGCATAATATACGATAATTCAAAGCCAAAAGCACTCCACCGATTTAACCTCAAATTTAATTAACTTACTTTACGAAAGTAGGTTACGCGTTTCTCTACTATGCTGTAAAATAATCAAAATACGTAAAAACATTATTACAAATCGATATTCCAACCGGGTTAAAACGGTTGACAAATTAAAAAATCGACTATAATAGCAATATTTCATTCGTCAGTCGATATTGTCGACAGCCTACGTCAGTGGATCTCCACACGTACATCCCTAACTAGTCGCAAGAAGAAGCGGCTGTACTACGCGAAGTATCCACTTAATGAAGTATCGTTTTGTGATTTTTACATTGCTTGTCCAGTGACTTAGCGACAAACTTACGTAGTGGTCAAAGAGCAATGTATTTATTGCAAAAATAGTACAGTCGTCACGTTGTTGTTGTTACGATCGCGGTCCGAAATTTAATAAATTATATTTCTATGGCGCGCCGCAAAAAACAAGCGACACAAGCTCCCCGTCCAATAGCCGAAGCAGGACTAAAGCGGATAGGGGGGAAGCGTGGCGGCTCTGGTTAGAACGGGCGGAACGCACGCTAATTTAGGTATTTCCTTCATAATATTCAAACAAAGACACATTTCGAAAATGTAAAACGTAGGTATACGTTATAGAAAACATGTAGTTTTGTTATTATTCAAAATCTGATGATCTTCCGTGAAGTATTTACGCCGTACTTAGGGTTT
Organism: Xestia xanthographa; assembly: GCA_905147715.2. Classification (NCBI taxonomy): domain Eukaryota; kingdom Metazoa; phylum Arthropoda; class Insecta; order Lepidoptera; family Noctuidae; genus Xestia; species Xestia xanthographa. The sequence goes on along the minus strand of LR990653.1, from coordinate 10,833,122 downwards.
ATTTTGTTTTTTAGAGATTACTTTGGATTTTTTTTCTATCGAGGAAACTAAAAGTAATCGTGTTTCTAAAGCGTATGATGTATTGAGTGAATCCTTAAATATCTTAAATATTAATTGCATAACTGAAGGATAAGTAATAACGATGCAGTAAGGGATCAAGCGAATGCAATTATTTTGGAATTACGTATCGTTTGCTCGGTAGCGCCTTAACAGTTTTTATAAATAAAGACCTATCACATTCGACTTTGATTGACGATTTCAGTAAAATGAATAACAATACCTAAGTTCCATTCGGTCTGTTTCATTTGAATGACCTGTTTCGTTTTTCATTTACGCCAGCGGCAGCGTGTCGAGTCGAGATCGCGTCGGCGTCCCATTATTCAACAGTCAGTCTATTTGGTTTTAAAAGAAAATAGTTTTATTGAAGAATCTAGCCATTCGCCTCTACTTTGACGCGATACTATATAACCGCTGTTTAACAATTGGAAAAGTTAGTATCTTCTAGCATAACATGATATAACACCACCCCTGTGGGTTAGGTATATCCCAGTCAAAGAGATGTAAAAGACGGGGCCGCATCCACGGACCACGACCGAGAGAATCGCGGCGATATTCTCGATTTCGATTGCTCAAATGACCCAAAAAAGACGGCCTAAAAGAGAGTGTGTAGAAAAACGTGGCAAGGACGATAATATCGCCGCGATTCCCTCGCTCGTGGGAAGGGCGGTCCCGTCTTTTGCACCTCTCGCTCTAGAGTGGACATTGAGAATATTATACACAAAAATTATGATCCCGAACATTTTCGATTTTGACACATGAATGCTACCTGACAAGCGGGCGTATGACACTACAGTCCGATTTGTTACTAAGTAGTAACAAGTATTGGATTACGATTTTCTTCGTCTTGTCCCGTCTATCGCTCGTATATATTTGAATGTCTTTGATCCCGAACATTTTCGATTTTGACACATGAATGCTACCTGACAAGCGGGCGTATGACACTACAGACCGATTTGTTACCAAGTAGTAACAAGTATTGGATTACGATTTTCTTCGTCTTGTCCTGTCTATCGATCGTAAATATTTGAATGTCTTTGATCCCGAACATTTTCGATTTTGACACATGAATGCTACCTGACAAGCGGGCGTATGACACTACAGACCGATTTGTTACTAAGTAGTAACAAGTATTGGATTACGATTTTCTTCGTCTTGTCCTGTCTATCGATCGTAAATATTTGAATGTCTTTGATCCCGAACATTTTCGATTTTGACACATGAATGCTACCTGACAAGCGGGCGTATGACACTACAGACCGATTTGTTACTAAGTAGTAACAAGTATTGGATTACGATTTTCTTCGTCTTGTCCTGTCTATCGATCGTAAATATTTGAATGTCTTTGATCCCGAACATTTTCGATTTTGAAACATGAATGCTACCTGACAAGCGGGCGTATGACACTACAGACCGATTTGTTACTAAGTAGTAACAAGTATTGGATTACGATTTTCTTCGTCTTGTCCTGTCTATCGTTTGTAAAAATTTGAATGACTTTGACCCCAGTAAAGTACACTCACAATCCACTTCTTTTGTTCAAGTCCCTGATCGTTGATTTTTATGTCTTTTAAACATGGGTCATTTTGCGATGGTTCAGGCTGCATTAGTCACGCTTGACAATGTCAAACCGTCAATTAAAATGCCTCTGTCTTTCAAAAAAGAAAAAAAAATATATGAAATACGTGGAGAAGTATTTTAGTCTGTTGAAGTACCTAATTTATTCCGTCCTTTACGTCCTAGGGACTGTAATTAGGTACTTGTTTCTTCTTCCAGAAACGTCTAAGCGAGGACAGGGAGCGCCACACGGCGACATTAGCAAGCTACAAATTTCCAGTATTACTTAACCTCGCTTGGTATAGACTTCCTGTGTAAAGAGAGATCAGCCTATACTCCTTTGCATAGCTTGATTGGTCGTTGTGCGTACACTCCAAGTTTTTAAGCAAGCATTCATCTTTTGTATAAAAAGGAAAAAATACGTCGCGAATGGTCCCAAGATGATCCAATTTACTGTCAACTGTTAACACCTACTAAATGAGTCGAAGTTCTTTAACATCCCACATTACCCAACACATTAGGTACTTAACCAACAACAAGTTCTAAAAAGTCGTTATAAAAAAGAGCGATCGTCTGAAGAATGGATATTGCGATGGAAATGCGGTTTAAAAACTTCGTTTTACGTCCCCATCGGTTTTAACTTCGAAGTTTTCCAACTTTTAGATGGATTTCCATGGTTACTGGGGATTGATATTCAGAGAGTATCTTTGAAGATTTTATAAATTGGGGTTTGTACTTTTACCCGCGTCAATGGTAACAAAACCAGTATAAACTGGCCCCTTTTTCTATTGGAACCCCGTACTATGCTAGGTCAGATCAATGTCAAAGAGTTACCACTGATATACGGCCTGTTGTACAGAATAAACACCTTCTTAGAAATTATTTCAAGAAAATCACAAAGATGAGTTTATTTTTTTTATTATTATTACACGCTTTATATTAGCTTCACTTGTATGTTTGTTTGTGTGTTTGTATGTTTGTAACCGACTTCTTAGGGCGCGATTTTGACCCACTTCAAACGGCCAGATTTCATTCAAATTTTGCACACCCGTCAAAGACCGATGACAATTCAGTTTTTTTCAGAATTCAACCTCATAAGGGGGGAAATCGGGTGACAAAGTCTGAAAATCAAAGTGGTTATTGTTTGTATGGTGTATCGGGTCGGGCGGGTGTATTACAAAAACAACGATTTTAAGATTTAATGTGTAACTGAAATACCATCATCCAGGGGATGGGGGGGGATTGGGGTGCGATGGGGTTGAAATGTCTAAAAATCAATATGGGTGTCAATTCCGAGATTATCAGGGGTGCTGATTACGAATATGGCATGTATTTTGAGATCCAGAAGATTTAGATGATTTAGATAAGATGGCGGATTCGTCTTCTATACAGGGTTATTGTTGATTTATTGTGATGATTGTGATTGTGATAGTGATGGTGATAGTGATAGTGATTGTGGTAGTGATAGTGATGGTGATTGTGACAGTGATTGTGATTATGATAGTGATGACGATTGTGATAAAGATGGTGATTGTGATGATTATGAAATTTGGCTCATAGATAGTTTTTTACCTGGATTAACATGTAGAATACTATTTATCTCTCTAATATGAATAAATATAATCCCGTGGGACAGTTACCAAACTTCACGCGGGCAACAGCTAGTATTATTGATATAACGGTAACCGTGATATACAAAAAATATTCATAAATACATCAAAACAAAATATTCAGGACAGAAAACTCATTTTTTTATTTTGCGGAATAAAATTTAGTAATTAGCGTAGCCTAGTATCTACAGTCGATAAAGTCATCAACTTTAAATAAGATAAACCTTTCGGAGAGGGAACCTGAGAAACAGTTACCTCATCTAAAGAAGGCAGCAGGCGCCCGATTTCTCCACTTCCCAGATAAGTTACTGACTTAGTAAATTGTAGTTTAAATAACAGTTTTAAAAATTAAAAAAACACGCTTTTATAAATAAACCAAACTAAAAAGTAGAAAATAAATAATAGTTTAAAAAAAAACTAAAAAACACGCATTTTAAAATAGTAAACCAAACTAAAAAATAGAAAATAATTTTTAATAAATTTGAATTAAGAATAGTGTAAAAAATTCTAACAAATATAAATGAATAATAATGTTAATAAGAAAAAAATGTTTTATTTAAAAAAAAGCGTGGGGTGCATGGTGTCAATAGTTATAAATATTTCATTGACAGATATGAGAAGGATTATCATTTCGATAATATCTTAAAAAGCACCCCACGCTTTTTTTTAAATAAAACATTTTTTTCTTATTAACATTATTATTCATTTATATTTGTTAGAATTTTTTACACTATTTTTAATTCAAATTTATTAAAATTTAATTTCTATTTTTTAGTTTGGTTTTCTATTTTAAAAAGCGTGTTTTTTAGTTTTTTTTTTATAGAACATCATTACTTACTTACCCTTTTTTTTCCGGTTGGGAAATCATCAAATGACTCCTCCCGCTCTGGGCGGAGCAGGAGGGAGTGTCAGACTTTTACTGACTAAAACCCATCCATGTTCCTTCATCGCCCTTTGTGTTCCGGGGCCACGGTATGTCTTTCGAACAGTCCCGCAACCCCGGCCGGTATCGGCCCTTGCGGACCCCTTCCTATTGCTGACTCTCTTTGAGGCGCGCGTGGAACACGAACGCGCCGACGACACGGCCTGTCGTCATGAGACGGATGGACGGCGAGCTAGCCCATAGCCCATCGTCCACAGGCCCGAGAACGTCATTACCCTCCCTTCAGGTTTCGGTTCTGTTGGGTAAAAAGGTCCAAAGTATTGTTAAACTTATTGGAATGATATCAGAAATTCCTAAATACTTTCATATTTCTTTTAAAGGGGTAAGATCGTTTGGGAATAAGAACTTAGTGATTTTTTCATACATTTCTTGTACCCTACCTACTCTTACCTAAAACAAACCCGAGTGACCTCGTTTTTATTTTACAGAAGGAAAACCCTGAGTGCTACCTTTTTTACTTTAAGTTGTTTCGGAATTTATACACCGATACTGAATTTTTAAACTACTTACCAAGTCTCCGAAAACTTTACATAGTATGTTTTCAATAAAAGTAACAGTGGTAATAAACTTTTTTTGCTGCTATCAAAGGCATTCAAAATATTTACGAGCGATAGACGGGACAAGACGAAGAAAATCGTAATCCAAAACTTATTACTACTTAGTAACAAGTCGTTCTGTCTATTGTCATACGGTCGCTTGTCTGGTAGGACTCGTGTGTCAAAATCGACAATGTTCGGGATGAAAATTAGTGTATCACACTAATCGATTCGTGTGTGTGTGTGTCTAGTGTGTGTGTGTGTATTAGTGTGTTGTGTGTGTGTTAGTGTGTGTTTGTGTGTTAGTGTGTGTTTGTGTGTATAAATTAGTGTGTTGTGTGTGTGTAGTGTGTATGTGTGTGTGTGTAATTAGTGTGTATGTGTGTGTGTGTGTGTATATTGGTGTGTGTATTGTGTGTGTGTGTATGCTCCCAATGTCGTCTCAGAAATGTTTTAAATCTCTTTGTACTGTTGTTTGTTTGTGTTAGTTCCCTCGCATTGAGAGGAGGCCGTGTCCCAGCAGTGGGAACATTAATAGGCTGATGATGATGATAATGATGATTGTGTTAGTACTTTTTTTTCTACTGAGTAGTTAGTACCTCATACCTTTTTTATTTTTTTTTTGGATAGGAAATCATCAAATGACTCCTCCCACTCTGGGCGGAGCCGGAGGGAGTGTCAGACTTTTACTAACTAAAACCCATCCATGTTCCTTCATCGCCCTTTGTATTCCGGGGCCACGGTATCTCTTTCGAACAGTCCCGCAACCCCGGTAGTACCTCATACCTTACGTGTGCTTAGCGTTTTCCAATTGCTGGGCTTGTTATAATGTAGCCTTACGAGCCTATTTTACTAAGTACTGTAGCAGGTAAAGTAACAAAACCGCTCAAGTCGATCTTTAGGTTTAAGCCGTGCTTGCCTATAGGTTGGTCTGTGGGTGGGTGACCATCCTTACATACCGAGTTACCCCCGTGCCTCGGAAAGCACGTTAAGCTGTTGGTCCCGACTGTCATTTGTAGATCTTTGACAGTCGTTAGAGGTAGTCAGTGGCGGTGGAGGTAGTACTGGGTATCATATTACCCAGTACTAACTGGGTTATGGAGGTCAGATAGGCAGTCGCGCCATGTGAAATACTGGCATTCAGCTGCATCCGGTTAGACTGGAAGCCGACCCCAACATAGTTGGGAAAAGGCTAGGCAGATGATGACTATAGCAGGTGAAGTCTAATAAAACATGTTTCGGAGCTTATCAAAATAAATTATAATTTAATTTGATTGCATATGTCTTTGTCAAATCATACTTTTCACACTGACACGTGCTTAGCTTACGCCGTCTAAAATAGGCTCTGTCATTTTTTTATGTTCTAATTACGAAATAGTGTTTTTCTTCTTTTAATTTTTAATGTGCCAGTCAATTATTAAAAGCCATAGAGGTTACGTCTATACAGTAGCAACTGAAATAAATATTCACACCGCCTAAATCGTATACCCACGTCACTCATTCATCCCTGTTAGGCAGATTAAAATTAAGATTCATCCAACATAGTCACGTCCCGACGTCACACATTTACATATTTAAATATCTCCAGCTTATATAAGCCGCCTCTAAGTCCCACCTCAAGCATTACTCAGTTGAACTTATGAAAACACGGTCTTGAACAAAAAATATCAATCTGAGAGGAAAATATACCATCTTTGTACGAAGAGAAAGAAATCATGTTTTTGTTCGAATTGAATGTAGAAACAGAAGCTTATCTTCATATAGAACGGTCTATTTTATTTTCTCGTAACAAATGGAAATTGCTACACTTAGATTGAGCCTTTTAAAAATAAGTTAGAAAATATGATATAACGATAGCTGTATTCATAAGCTAAGTATTATATTCTTCTTTCAGTTATGAAAAATGTATAATGTTTTAGATATTAAAATTAAGACTTTAATCTATTTTAAAATATTTTATGTTTGTATTTTATTTTTATCGTACATATTAATATATTTTATATTAGTTTTAAATAATTATGATGTGCAAAAATCAAGTCCCGACGTTGACCTCTGCAGCTAACGCTAACTCTTGAAGCGTCATACCTGTAGAAAAAACCGGCCAAGTGCCAGTCGGACTCGCGCACGAATGGTTCCGTACCATTATCAAAAAATCACGTTTGTTGTATGGGAGCCCGCCCCACTTATATATTTCGTTTATTCTGTTTTTAGTTATAGTATCTGTTGTTATAGCGGCAACAGAAATACATCATCAGTGAAAATTTCAACTGTCTAGCTATCACGATTCATGAGATCAGCCTGGTGAGACTATGAACTTTAAGTTTGTTTCGGCTGTTTCTTCTCAGAGTAGTCAGGTACGAAACACCGGCCCTAGTAGATCGTTTAAAAAAAAAACGTGTTAGAGAGTTTGTAAAAACCTATTTGGAAAATAAACATCATTTAGGTATCACTTATAAGTACTGACATTGCATTAAATTAAGATGATTAAGGCCCATAATTATATCCAGCACTAGCAATGGCATGGTAATTTAATTAACATACATTACACACATTATATACATTATTATTATATTTTATTTACATATTTACATATTACATTTATTTACATTTTATTTACATACATTTTTTTTATTTACTTACATTATTTAAGCAGTGGTTACGTGGAGTGAAGATGTCATTATTATTTTCTCTATTTATGCTACCCATATTTGTATTATTTTTTCGTTTACACTTTATGTATTTATTATTTATCCGTGTCTGACCGTGGCATCACTCTGGGCCCTATCAGAATACCAGCGCTGTGACGTTTTTTTTTAAAATGTTACAGCACCATGCTGAGATAAGGGCCTTTTGGCCTCGTACAGGACCAATTTCATTTCATGTTTTTTTTTTTTCCTCTTTGTTTACTTTTTATTTATTTTTTCGTTTTAAGTACCATTATTATTGTTAGTAATTTAACCATTTTTATTTGTGTTTTGTCCTGTGCGGGCTAATAAATGCTTTTTCTTTTCTTTTCTTCTTTTAACATTTAATTTAATTTAATTTTTAATTTGTAAAATATAATAAAATTGCAACATGATGCTTAGATTCCGCATAATGGATATTCCATCGGTTTCCGGAATCTCATATGGACAACCGAAAAGATCAAATGAATTAATTGCTAAAAAGTAAGCATAGAATTTACCTTCCTATTGATACGTGTAATGAATGATAATAAGGAAAAGGGATACAATGGCCGAACAAGCTTACAGGCATTATTGAAAACCCACAAATGTAACCAGGTACACAAGGTAACCAGTTATTGCACCTTTTTCAATTCGGATCAATTCCTTGATCTATAGAAAACATGTATTAAGGTTAACTGAAGATTTTCTGGTTACCCGAATGGAGACTGCAATCCAGGATTTTGCTACTCAATCTTATTTGTGACCCAAAACACAATGAGGCATATTTGAATGGGTATTAGTTTCCTATCTGAGTAGGCCATAATAGTCTTGATTCATTAGAGTAATTAAGGCCAGGATCTTCCAAAATTAGCAACTCTATTTGTGGTGGTTCAAACTTCGTTTGAAATACTGTTAGAATGAAGTTCTAATCAGCTTGCACTACAAAGTGGTTGTTACGTCGGTAACTGTGGGCCGAATAGAGCGAAATGAGTGGTTTTTAATTTATTATAATAAAAATAACACATATTTTAAAAAAGTAACCTCAGAATAATGTAGACAATGTAATTTCTCGTTTTTCAGTGTTTATTTATAGTCTTAATAATCTTTAACAAAAACTTGAAAATACTCATAAACTTACCTATCTTTGCATGTTTTTATGATCGTGAGAAGTAATAACTATCGTGTGTTGGGCCTTAGAATAATCAAGAACTATTCATGAAGAACAACATCTATTTTTAGGGTTCCGTACCCAAAGGGTAAAAACGGAACCCTATTACTAAGACTTCGCTGTCTGTCCGTCTGTCCGTCTGTCTGTCACCAGGCTGTATCTCATGAACCGTGACAGCTAGACAGTTGAAATTTTCACAGATGATGTATTTCTGTTGCCGCTATAACAACAAATACTAAATATAGTCAATGGTACGGAACCCTTCGTGTGCGAGTCCGACTCGCACTTGGCCGGTTTTGTTCCTGAATTAAAACTACGACTATTTTATACTTTAAGACTCAACCAAACACAGGTAATTGGAAGATCCTGGCCTTAATGTTTTGTTTCATCATCATCATCATATCACCTACTACTCGCCCACTGCTGGACAAAGATCTCTATTGTCTCTACCAAAAAACGGACGACATTCTTTTTTTTAATATACTACTTCGTTGGTCTAATGTTCGCAAGAGTGACTGCTGAGTATGAATGAGGTCCTGGGTTCGATTCCCAGGTCCGGCACGATGTTATTGGGGTTTTCCATCAGGAATTTCTCAGTAGCAGCTACGAAGACTGGATTTGTGCGGACGATGGCAATAGGCTCGCCCTTATTACGTGGTACATTAACATAACTGGTGAAATGTATAAATGGGAGTATTATTAGGTACACTTCAGCCTAACCCTTTTTTTCGGATGGGATATCATCAAATGACTCCTCCCGCTCTGGGCGGAGCAGGAGGGAGCGTCAGACTTTTACTGACTAAAACCCATCCATGTCCCTTCATCGCCCTTTGTGTTCCGGGGCCACGGTATCTCTTTCGAACAGTCCCGCAGCCCCGGCAGGCATCGGCCCCTGCGGACCCCTTCCTTTTTGGGGATTACAGCCGTGATGTTATGTTAAGTAATAAAACAATATTTTCTGCCATCATCATATCACATAAAGCTCGCCCACAGCAAGACATAAATTCAGTATTTTCCCAAGAATCGGATAACATCCATTAATCAAAATTTGTTCTCCAATTAACAATGACATATTACAACCGCAATAAGACACAATTAATCCACAAACACAAAAGATTTCTTTTTGATTTCAATGCCACAATCCAATTTCAGAAACAAAAAGATTTTTGGCAAGGAGTCAGAAAAATGTTATTTGCTCGTCCCCTGTGTAATTTGAAATAAGCAAGACTGGCTGAAAGCGAGCTTCAGGTAAAAAAATCACTTTATATAAAAGGATCTCGTTTAACTTTGTTCCAACCCAGATATGACTATTGGATCATGATTATCTGAATACTTTTTTGTCTTTTTGCGCAGACTGTGAATATGAGTGGATGGTTCTCTAAAAAAAATTAAAAGGCGTATTTAGTATGAAAAAGTAGCTAGGAAATTATTAGAGTAGTACTTATAAAAACATCGAGAAAAGGTGCACGGTTCGGGTTGGTTGCTTCTTACGGAGAAGAATTCCATATTTGCTCGTTTAGAATTATTTGGTTTTAGAATATATTATTATAGAAGTCGGTTAAAAAGATAGCGGATGGCACGCGGTTTCACCCGCGTAGTTCCCGTTCTCGTGGGGGTACGGGGATAAAATATAGCCTATGTCACTCAGGGTGAATGTAGCTTTCAAATGGTGAAAGAATTTTTGAAATCGGTTGATCGGTTGGTCGGTCGGCTTCCGGAGATTACCCCCTACATATAAACTTACAAACAAATGTTACCTCTTTATAATATTATTATTAGTTTTAGTATAGATTCAGTACTTACTAATCTATGTTTTTGAATCAATCAATCTTATTGCTAGAACGCATTAATCGTAAAAACACAGGGATCCTGTATTTTCAATAACCCACAACATATTACTTAACTCGATTCCTATAATAGTTTTGATGTTCGAAAATAGACATTAACCGAACATATTTTTTAATAACAAAATTCTTCTTGAAAAAATATTATAAGAAAATCGGAATTGCCCACATAAAGGTTAAAGACAAAGATAATATTATTAGAGTCGCCAGAAAGGATAATAGTTATTCTCCTAAGAAAATCAGTCACGATGCTACGCACATAGGCACTCTCCAAATTGCTTGTTCTCATAACACATGTACCAATCACACGGTACTATAAGGGCCGGTCGTACATAGTAAGAGTTCTGTAACCAAAGGGTATCTATCGTGTCACCCAGTAGGTAACTGGGCTGTGAAGGTCAGATAAGTAGTCGCTCCATGCGAAATACTGGTATTCAGCTGCATCAGGTAAGGATAGAAGCCGACCCCAACATAGTTGGGAATAGGGTAAGCAGATGATGATGATGGTACTAAGGGGCAATTGCACCACAAAGCACTAAAATCATCATAATATACTTTGTATTTAAAACATGATACAGCTACTGACAGAAATGGAACTATTTTTAACCGACTTCAAAAAGGAGGAGGTTTTCAATTCGATTGGTATTTTTTTATGTATGTACACCGATCACGCTGAGATTTATGTTCCGATATACGTGATTCTTCTTTAGTTTGATGCGGAATAGTTGCCATTTGGTCCCATAAAAAATTAACATAATTTGGCCCAGTAGTTTTCATTTTATGAACGTTTTTACTTCAGTATTGTGGTATAATTTCATGTATGTTCACCGATTTCTCCTCCATTTGTGGAGCGATTCTCAAAATCCATTTTTTATTTGAAAGAATATACTCTTAAGATGATCTCATTTAAATTTGGTGAAGATCTGATGCTGATCTTCGGATATATAGAACTCTTCAAAACTAGACGGTAAGTCGGTTGTGATTGCTGCGATCGCTTAGATGTTTATTGTTTACACAACATCATGACGTAACATTACGCCTGTATGCTCTGAGGGGTACGCAGATGTGCACAATACATCAAAAATTTCGACAGTTTAGGAATGTTAAGTTCCATTTATTGGGGATAAGCCTATTACCATGATAGGTATTGTTAACAATGTAAAATAAATGCATAGCAAATATTTGTATACTTAGGATATTACAACTAAATATGGAAAAATAAAAAACTCGTTTGCAAAAAAAATAAAACCGACTTCAAAAAACACAATACGCAAAAAAGTGCAAAATAACTTTAGCTTCAGAAGTCGGTGACAAAAAAAAAACTAATTGAATCAAACAAATTTTTTTTCAATACATTTTATTAACGTTAAATCCATTCAACAATTTGTGGTGCAAGCGTGCCTGAACTTAGTAAGCAGATGGGGCACATCACACAGTGGCCCAGGACCAGCCATGGTTACAATGTTGACAAAGAGTCCAACGGTCCACCTGTTAGAAAGTGACCACTGAAGAACAGCAACACTACGAAGATTCCAGGTGAGTTACCGATCGACGATCCCAGATACACACACACAGCCGTGTAATTTGATAAAGTTTGAACCTGGTGGGGTTCTAAGAACACAAGCTACTAACAAGTTATCGAAAGAAAAAGAAAATCTGATCTTGACTACGTAATGAGACTCATTTACAGCCAATTGAAACCCTATTCCAGTAAAAGCGACAAGTACACAACTCAGTTCACTAAGTATTCAGATTATCTCCCCAATGAATTTATCATACATTAACATCCAAAGTTGAACTCATGAATTTAGGCGGAATTGGCACTGATTATGCAAACGAGATCTAATCCAGCTTTGTAAAAGGTGCCGAAGTCAAATGGCATTGTATAAATGACCATCTACGACTTCTACGAGATATTTAACGCCCCGTTCAGGACCTCAAACGATGTGACTTATGGCGAACTTGCGTCAGTAGACAACCCCTGTCTGTCAATAAGGTATATGCTGATTTTTTTTATCACTCTAAACAAAGCGTATGAACATCAGAGATAGCAAAGTGAAATTATTTTTTGAAACCCATAAAAATACTAAGTTATAAGCATTTGAAACTGCTGATTAGACAGAGAGATCCGATACAGCGAATGACGTCATTCGCTGCATCGACGTACAAAATCCATCATCATCATCTGCCTAGCCTTTTCCCAACTATGTTGGGGTCGGCTTCCAGTTTTACCGGATGCAGCTGAATACATACCAGTATTTTACATGGAGCGACTGCCTATCCATACACCTACTAAATTCCGTTTATCTAGAAAGAGACAGTAACAAAAGTTTAAATGGTTATAACTTTTGTGTTGTTGGGCCGATTTATGTCTTGTTTTCGCTTTTTGTAATTATTTTTATAGTACTTTATTATTCCGTATCGAAATAAAAAAAAGAAAATTTATGCATATGGGATATTGGCACACGACGGTACAAAACGTCGTGATTATTTACGTACTATTTACGTAACGTCGTTGTCATATTTTTCATCTGCTTAACCCAAATATGTGCAATACTGTTGACGATTCGGCTAAATACGAGACTGGGCAATGTCAGCATTCTGATTTTCTGACCCAATTGACACTAAACACGGATTCTGTAATTAAAGCCTTAAAGAGACTTTACCCTAATAAAGGGCCAGGGCCTGACGGACTGCCATCCATTTTCGCGATAAAATGTTGTGACTTGCTGGGGGAGCCTCTATATATGATTTATAATAAATCATTGAGCACAGGTTGTTTTCCGAAGGCTTGGAAAGAAGCACGAGTAGTACCGATTTTTAAGTCTGGGGACAAATCCGACGCGAATAATTATAGACCAGTATCTATTTTGTCTATTTTTGGCAAGGTGTTCGAAGCTTTAGTATACCCCATACTTTCGTGGCATGTGAAACAGATATTGATGCCTGAACAACACGGTTTCATGAAAGGCCGTTCGACTGGAACCAATCTTGCATGCTTTATTTCGGATTTAGTCGACGCTGTAGACCGAGGATCACCTGTAGATGTAATTTACACCGATTTTAGCAAGGCGTTTGACAAGGTGGATCACAGAATATTGGTTAACAAATTACAAGCAATCGGAATTGCAGGAAACTTATTGCAGTGGTGTGAGTCTTACCTTGTTAAACGCACATCTAAAGTTGTTGTCAACGGTTATTCATCGGACCTGTTTCTGACACCCTCGGGCGTACCCCAAGGCTCCCATCTAGGCCCGTTGTTTTTTAATATATTCATAAACGACGTGACGTCTTGTTTTGTACACTCAAATATATATTTATACGCAGATGATCTGAATAATATATATACATATATATAATCTTTTATTTAGTTAAATTTTGTTTGAAGAGTATTTACAGTACACCACTGACTACCCCCTCCCCTTCTTATCTTAGTCCATCCAAAGGTTGTCTGGAAGAAATCGCTGTTAGCGATAAGACCGCCGTTGTAACCATAGATTAAGCAATATTGTAAGCAGTATTTTTAAGATTTTGGTGTACAATAAAGTATATTCTATTCTATTCTATTCTATCTGAAAATTATAAAACGAATGGAGTGCAATCAGGATCCATCTAAACTCCAAGAAGACTTAGACCGTTTTTCCCAGTGGTGCTTGGCCAATAACATGTTACTTAATGCTGACAAATGCAATCACGTACATTTTTCTAGGAAAAGAGGACCGTATTTTCGTAATTATAAAATTAATGACCAAATTATTTATGAGAAAGAAGTAATTCGTGATTTGGGTGTTTATATTGACAATAGGCTTCGGTTTAATGTATAAATAAATAAATAAAATAAAAATAAAAAAGCCTTTTATTTCTTGCCAGTTAAATAAATAAATTAAAATTATACAAGATTACATTGTTAGATTTCATTATAACATTATTATTATTCGATTTTATTTTAGTTCGGTACATTATATAAAGATTTAACTTTTTATTATTTTTTTTATTTTTTTTTATAATTAAATTCAATATAAAATCAAATAATTGTGAGCAAGAACCCCTTTCAGGTGAAGGCCTCCTCCAGAGATTGCCAAGTGTCCCTGTTGCTTGCTACTGAAACCCAGTCTCGACCAGCTATGTGTGTGACGTCGTCTGCCCATCGTGCTTGCGGTCTGCCTCTCTTTCTGTAGCCGGCTGGTCCTGGCCATACTGTGGCTCGTATAGTCCACCTGTCGTCGGCCAGTCTGGCCACGTGGCCCGCCCATCTCCATTTTAATTTTGGTGCGTGACTCAGGGCATCAATAATGTCTGTCTTCTCGCGGATTATTGAGTGTGGAATTTTCTGAAGTTTGCTTATTTTCATCATACTCCTTTCCATACTTCTTTGCCTTGTTTTTATTTTGTGTTTAACCTTCTGAGTGAATTTCCACGTTTGGCAAGCATAATAATATGTCAGGGAGGGTAAAAGGCATGAATTCATCACTTTTCTTTTCAGTTTTATAGGAAAGTTGCCTTTTAGTACTTCTTTACAGCTCCAAAACTTGTTCCATGTTTTCTGAATTCTCCTGTCTACTTCTTGATTATTGTTGTGTGCGCTAAATGAAATTTGTTTTCCTAAATATATGTAGTTACTCACAGTTTAATGTATATGTTGATAAAATTGCTACTAAGGGGTTTAAGATGTTGGGTTTCATTTTGCGTAACTGTAAAGATTTTAAGCGCGTCTCAACTAAAATTGCAATCTTTAACTCAATTGTCAGATCAGGCTTAGAATATTGCAGCATAGTTTGGACTCCATTCTACGAAATACATAAACGTCGTCTGGAATCAGTGCAGAAAAGATTTCTTTGGCATTTGTCATATCACTGTAATATGGTCAGGAATTTAAAACTAGCTACAGCTCACGCCTGAAACATTTCAAACTTATGAGTCTGGAAAATCGCCGTATGATCCTAGATCAGCTGTTCCTGTATAAAATAATAAACACTCACTTTAATTGTCCGCGGTTACTAACTCAAATAAACTTAAATGTGCCTTATAAACTTGCTCGTAAGTCTAGATATCAGCTGCTTCGCGCTAAGGGCTTTAAAACCAATCTGGGTCATTTTTCATCCATTGACAGAATGCAAGTTCAATTTAGTCGCCTGTCACGCTCGCCTAATGTAGATATTTATATGTCTTACTCATTACATAAAGTCAAGTCTGTCTTGCGTACGGCATTGTCCTGAATGATTGTAAAAATTGTACGTTTACATTACTTTATGATTAAGAAAGTGTTTATATATTTTTTTCTTTTTTCTGATTGGCACAACGTCGAACATAAATTAATTATGTAAGTTTTTTTTGATATTGTATAACAGATTTAGGTTACAATTGGCTGTATTTATATACCAATAATTGGTGTATAAATGCAGTTAATAAATACAGAAACAGGCAGATAAGGCAGCGCAAAGCGGATTTTACTTATTTAGTTAGATCTGAATGGGTAAGATCTGTTTTGTAACTGCATTTTCTTCTCCAATGTTTAATGCATGCCGTGGCAGCCTTTAATTAAGGCTACACTATAAAATGTTAAATTCAACATGAGTTCTTAAAACATGTATTTTTGGTGTATGCTTTGTTGGTTGTCCTTAAATAAATAAATTATTCGTGACATGCTGCAATTTATTTTTACCAGACTACTTACGGCGAAGCAAAAAGGAGGGTTATGATTTTGACCGGTAACTTCTGAACTACTTATCATAATTTGACAAATGAGCTATAGTTCGAAGAGTCTTGATCGCCTACTGGCGCCCTGGTCGTACACCACATACTCTAAAAAAACAATACATTCTAACAGCAGTATGGAATCATAACATGAATCATTATGGAATGTTTGTGGTTCTGTGAGAAGACCGAGTAAATGGATTAGGTATTTAATTTAGTGTTAATGGTTTTAAATACTGTACCAAATAAATAATAAATAAATGGTAAATAACCTTTTGAGCAAAGTGGCATAAGACATAACTATGAATATTTCTGAAATACATTAATATATATAACGTGTAAGTTGTTTATTAATAAACGATTATATTGAACGGTTTGTAGGTACATAACAATTTCAGACGAGAATATTTTCTTGTTTTATACTTTTTAGTGCGTGATTTTTCAGTAGTCAGATTTTAGTTTTAGAACTTATTTTGTTTTCATTTGTTTTTCAGCATCATCATCTGCCTAGCCTTTTCCCAACTATGTTGGGGTCGGCTTCCAGTCTAACCGGATGCAGCTGAATACCAGTATTTTTTTTTTTTTTTTAGCGACAGGCAGTCGCTCCATGTAAAATACTGGTATCTGACCTCCATAACCCAGTTAGTACCGGGTAATACGATACCCCTTGGTAAAACTGGTTGTCAGACTTTTTTTAGGGCCTCTGACTACCTAACGACTGTCAAAGATCTACAAATGACAGCCGGGACCAACGGCTTAACGTGCTTTCCGAGGCATGGAGGAAACTCGGTATGTAATGGGCGGTCACCCATCCACAGACCAACCTAGGCAAGCACGGCGAACGATCGACCCGAGCGGCTGTTATTATTTAGCCACGAGCCCCTCATTTGTTTTTCAGCATGTCGCTATTGAAACAAGCGAGTTTCTCAAACGCGTAGCTCGTGGCTAAGTCCTTCGCGTTCGCCGCGATGAGAGAGGGTAGAAAAAAGATTAGATTCTCTCTCATTTGGAGGCGAACGTGCCCAGTTTCAGTAAGTGATGAAGATATTGTTACACTGGAAGAGGTTCAGAGGTGTAATGTTCGTTACCCCGGCACGTGCTGCGAACAATTTGCTCTATTGTATCTCTATGAAATTACAATGCAGTAGAGTGCAAGGAACTCTTTTAATCATGGTACTGATTGCGTCTTCTACGGGTTCCTGTATTATGTAACTTGGTTAGAAATGTGGGCAATTTGGATGTGATATTTTGAAGAATTTCCTGCTAATAGCGTAGTGAAGATTAGTGACTGTGAGTTTACTTTAATACGATTGACCTCAAAATAAACCTATGAATCTATACTTATGTTTGATATCGAAACTCATCACGTCTGCAGAGTTTTGCTAGTTAATTTGACCTGTGTAACAATTTATAAAACCAATCTACAGGGTGTAAAAGACTTCATCACGAAGCCGTCAACCAAGCATTCCGTACATCATACTAAGTTACTTTACGCAAAAAATATTACTGGGAAACGACTTCTTTTTTTGGGTGAAAATAGTACATTTTGATACAAGTGGAGAAAGTTTGTTATTGCATTCGAGGCGGAATTATAACGAATGTTTTTGAGCCGAGAATTGCAATAACAAATGTCCACGTGTATCAAACGACGTTTTTCAATACACTTTTGAAGAAATAAAATAAAATAACGAAAAATATTTTTGTCACGAACTATGAAACTGTGATTTTAATTTTCTTTTTCTTTTCGGGCTTTAGTTTCGCCAGGTTGAAGGAGAGGCAATGGTATGAAGCCGTTAAACAGCCTAATATAAAAAATAGATTTATTTTATATTTTTGAATTCAGAACACAAATAAATGTTAATTTGTGTAACTATTAGTTTTAAATAATCATGTTTATCTAAGATATTCTATTTATAAACACAATTTGAATATCATTATTACATTATTACATATAATAAAACAGTAAAAAAACTGTGTCTGTACATTGAATATATTAAAAAAGAAATAATTGAGGGGGGTTTAGAAACAGTAATAGAGCACGAATCCAAAAAAAAAATCTGTCTGTTTGTCTGTGTGTCTGTTTGTCTGTGGGTCTGTTTGTCTGTGGGTCTGTTTGTTTGTACACGCTAATCTTCGGAACTACTGGACGGATTTAAATGATTTTTTTTTGTTGTATAGGTATTAAGTCTGGGCAACATATAGGCTATAATTTATCTTGGAAACTTGAACACCTGATGCAGAACCGCAACAGCAAAAATGGTACTATAACAAAAATTATTCCACATGATGAGCATTTTCTGCTGAGAGAATAAATTTGAAGATCTGGAACACCTCATGTGGAACTCCAGGAGCCCAGCTACACCATAACTTATATAGGAATGACGTCTTAGCAAAAGTTGTTCGGTCTGATGGGCATTTCCTGTTGACTCATAAAAATCGAAGATCAGAAACATCTGATGTGGAAATCAAAGCTATCACTAATTATGTAAGCTGGGAGTACCTCCACGCGGTGAAGGTGGTAACAGTTTAGGACTGATTTTCGATGACGATGGTATATCATTGAAAATTTGACTCTACTGGCCAAAACTCCCTTTTATTTTATCGAAAAAATATGCCTTCCGGCTTATGTTATTTTAGTGTTTAATTTCCTTTTCCATTTATCTTCGTGACACGGTAGCCTACCCGGTAACCCAAGAATCTACCGAAGAGCGTCAGGAGAGAAAACTTGATGCTGTTCGAGAACATTAGGCTTCAACTCGCTCCGTGGAAACCTCTTCAGATCGCGAAGCACGCTTGCGTTCTCCGCGTATTTACGCATCTACATCCAGGTCTCTAGAGACCAGTGAAGAATATGATGTGCGACTGACCGCTGATCGTAAACTTCTGCAATGTCTCGCGAGTTGGAGACGTTAACGGAAAGAGAATTACGCTTTATTTCTCAGCATATCTACACATCGACTTCTAGGGATCTAGAGACAAGTGGGGAACGTGATGCGCGACTGATTGCTGATCCTGAACGTCACGCATTGTCTCGCGAGTCGAAGACGTTCACGGATAGAGAATTGCGCTTCGACATCAGACGTATCAGATCTTCGAATTTGACGACCCCGTTGTCGCTGGCATAAGCAACAGGATCCGCGTACGAAGTCGCGGGTAGAAGCTAGTTCAAAAAATATTTATGCCGTAAAGACGCGTAGTGCTTTGCAAAAAACATTCACCTCAGACTCTACAGTCTGAGGTGAATGTTTTTTTTTTAAATTTGCATTGAACCAATTTGGACTAAGTATAGGTATAGTTATCTGTGGTAATTTTCATTCCCGCACACGTGCGGGAAAGTGTAAAATATCGCACGCGTGTGAAATACATTGCATGTTGTACCTAATCGTAGTGCGTTAAGGACCAGTTTTCGAGGAAGTGTATTGAAAATCATGTTTTGTCGTAGAACTCAATGTAACGCACTTAAAACATTGTGCTGATGGATGGATTGAATAGTACGGGGGTCGTGGAGGTATTTAAAGTAAAAATCTAACATTAAAAAGTATTTAAAAAAAACTTGTCAAAAAGTTGGAACTTTGACCCCCAATATCTCCGTAACTAGAAGGTTCCCAGATATGGTGTAGAACAAAAAAATGATCGCAATAACGGGGAGAACAAGTGCCTTTCAGCTTCGTTAAGAGGTGTTTTACACCCTTTAAATATCAAAACAAACTAAGTCTTCCTTATCTCATAAACTGAAAGTTCTAATTTAGTCCGTCCGTAAACTTTTTATAATAACCCTTCATTGGCAGTCGGATAAAAATAAAATACATGACATAACATCGACCCTAGAACACTCTGTGCAACATACAATAAAAACATAACATTTCTAAGAAAAAATGTCATTTTAGAAAACTGAATAGGTACATGAAGAAATATGAACTACATGTTGTTTTGAACAATAGTGTATTGTATTGTAGTGTATTGTATTGTGTATTTGTTGTATTGTGTGTATTGTAGTGTAGTGTATTGTACTGTATTGTGTATTTGTTGTATTGTATTTTGTGTATTGTATTGTAGAAGTTAGTTTTTTTGGACATTATTTTGAACCCCTATCACTATATTTTCCTATTTAACCCAAAGGTTGATTGGTAGAGAATGCCTTGTGGCATTAAGTCCGCCTATGTTACCACATGTATGTGTCGCGTGTGTATGTACCTATTGTACATGAAGTTTAAATAAAAAACCGGCCAAGTGCGAGTCGGACTCGCGCACGAAGGGTTCCGTACCTTATCTATACAAAATTAGACAAAACGTAAAAAAATAACGTTTGTTGTATGGGAGCCCCCCTTTTTTTTTTTTTTTTTTTTTTTTTTTTTTTTTTTTTTTTTCGGATGGGAAATCATCAAATAACCCCTCCCGCTCTGGGCGGAGCAGGAGGGAGTGTCAGACTTTTACTGACTAAAACCCATCCATGTTCCTTCATCGCCCTTTGTGTTCCGGGGCCACGGTATCTCTTTCGAATAGTCCCGCAGCCCCGGCAGGCATCGGCCCCTGCGGACCCCTTCCTTTTTGGGGATTACAGCCGTGATGTTATGTTAAGTAATAAAACAATATTTTCTGCCATCATCATATCACATAAAGCCCCCTTAAATATTAATTTTATTCTGTTTTTATTTTGTCTGTATTTGTTGTTATAGCGGCAACAGAAATACATCATCTGTGAAAATTTCAACTGTCTAGCTGTCACGATTCATGAGATACAGCCTGGTGACAGACAGACGGACAGACAGCGAAGTCTTAGTAATAGGGTTCCGTTTTTACCCTTTGGGTACGGAACCCTAAAAAACATCACGGGCTGGATGCCTACATCGGTTAGTACAGTAGCTAATTTCCACCCTGCTCTATAAAAAGCTTGCGTAAAGATAACGTAACTAAATAACAAAATACAAAAACACTTTTACCAACCCAAGAACAGAGTCTAAACAACATTCAACATCCGCGTTTACAACCACGAAACCTAACGAAGGTTTTCTTTGTTTACGATTGTTCATAAAGGGTCGCAGAGGGAGTTCCTCTTAAATATTATTCAAACACCGCAGCAGAACTGTTGCTAAGTTATAGTAGCTTAGCCGAGGATTTGCATAAATTCAGGTGGCATCTGCAAGTACAATTTGGTTATGATCTCACGGGCCGACAAACTTTAGAGCCCGCTTCCCTCTCTCGAATTGATAGCAACTTCGAACGTTCGAACGGCTGTGTAACAAACAATTATTTTGATATTAACATTGTAGTAATTAATGTTACATTACGAATAAGTTTTGCTTAATAAGTACTTAATTTTAGCGCAGGGATTATATGTATAAGGATCGTCGCAGGTGGTGTTCTGTCGTTTTTGCCCATAACATCACGCCTGTAATCAACGAAGGGTTAGACAGCGGTGCACCGAATAGTACTAAGTTCTATGTATTAGGGGGCGGGCCTATTGCCATCAATTTGCCCGACCTGGGAATCGAACCAAGGACCTCATACCCAGCAGTCGCGGCTACGACCACATGTGTGTAGAAACTCATTTTTAGGGTTCCGTAGACCTGACAAGGAACCCTTATAGTTTCGTCATGTCCTTCTGTCTGTCTGTCTGTCTGTCCGAGGTTTTGCTAATGGAGCGAAAGCTGTTTTTAGGGGTTTGTATATCAATTACGCCGACAAAGTGGCAAAATAAAATCTTGGAAAATATATTTTTTAGGGTTTCATATGTAGGAGAGTTTTTGTCAGCTGCCCCATTGTGTGGGGTATTGTGGAATAGGTGTTTTAAAATGACTTAGGGGTTGATAATACTATTTTTCGATTTAATGCTCCATTTCATCGTCAACGGCATCGGAATCGGCATCGTCATCATCAGGCTATTAATGTTCCGCACCGTTGGGACACAGGCCTCCTCTCTATGAGAGGGAATGGGCTTATAATCCACCACGCGGGCCCAGTTCGGATTGGTAGATGTCACGTCTTCGAATTTTGTGGTTCTAGGACATGCCGGTTTCCTCACGATGTGATTCCTTCACCGTTTTGAGAGCAGTGATTATGAAATAAATAACACAAAGTAATGCGCCTATCTGGGTTCGAACCGAACCCACGACTTACTGTTCGTAAGTCGGGGCTGCCACCACTGGGCCACCGCTGCTCCTGAAATATTAAACTTGCAAAATTTTTGTTCCAGTAGCCCCCCCCCCCCTCTAACAGCTAAACTGCTGGATTGAAAAATCTAGAAAAAATCATAATGATATTGCATTTTATGAACTTTATAGGAAAACATAGCGGTTAAGATAATTGTATTAGTTTAGCAGTAACAGTCGTTGAACTTGGGTGTTGGATAAATTTGTCACACTCATCACACTCACTTCAGCCCAAAGACGTCCACTGCTGGACACAGGCCTCCCCCAAGGGGGGGTTTTGCCATGATCGCCACGCTTGGCAGGCGGGTTGGCGATCGCAGTACGGTTGTTACAAAAGCAGAGAGAGCGCTGCTGCCCATTCTCTGGTAAGTCCCTTAGTCGCTTCTTACGACACCCACGGGAAGATATGGGATATGGTAAATTTGTACCAAATACAAAATCCTTAGAATAAATCCTATAAAGTGACAAAGATGGAGTAGTTGCTTGTTTATAACGGGTGAAGACTTGCATTGAAAAACAAAATCTAATAAAATATAACGGGCTACTACGGAACCCTACACTGCGCGTGGCTCGACACGCACTTGGCCGGTTTTATTTATTCAAAATGATTTTATGCTTATCAAAGATTTGCCCTAGCGAATCATTTTATGCTTATCAAAGATTTGCCCTAGTGAATCATTTTATGCTTATCAAAGATTTGCCCTAGCGAATCATTTTATGCTTATCAAAGATTTGCCCTAGTGAATCATTTTATGCTTATCAAAGATTTGCCCTAGCGAATCATTTTATGCTTATCAAAGATATGCCCTAGTGAATCATTTTATGCTTATCAAAGATTTGCTCTAGTGAATCATTCTAAGCTTATCAAAGATTTGCCCTAGCGAATCATTTTATGCTTATCAAATAGAATAGAATAGAATAGAATAGAATAGAATTTTATTTTGCAAATATAGGTAATACAATTTATAGTTGTTATGACATTTCAAAGTTCAGCCATATTTTACCATGCGGCATGCAAACATTTACATTATTTATGAAACAAGACCAGATCGATTAAATTAATATTATTACAATTATCATTCAACAGATCAGTTAATAAATTATTATCATTTTCATTACAAGTATCATTCAATTAATAAATTATCATTTTATTACAATTATCATTCAAAGATTTGCCCTAGTGAATCATTTTATGCTTATCAAAGATTTGCCCTAGCGAATCATTTTATGCTTATCAAAGATTTGCCCTAGTGAATCATTTTATGCTTATCAAAGATTTGCCCTAGTGAATCATTCTATGCTTATCAAAGATTTGCCCTAGTGAATCATTTTTCGTTTTCTTCATAGCTCTTCATCTTTATCGTAGAAACAACACGCTTCTTCTCCCCGAAAGAATATGCGGAGCATTTAATAGAATCCCATGGGACTTAAACATCTAAGACTTAAAATCCCGGGAGAGCCAATTCCTAACATCCGGACAAACATCAAAACCCTAGGCCTAGGACTTGCAAATGAAAAAAAAGCCAAATCCATATTTTTGTCACAATACGTCGAAATGCGAGAATTCATAATGACAAGAAAACACGACAAAATGAAGAAAAATAACTAACAACCTTCGACCTTATATAAAAGTCTCTCTAATACAGAATTTTAATAATCACGAAGTCTTTACCTTTCTGACTTTTGATAAGATAACTTTCTTCTGAGAAAACCTGAAAGCTGAAGCCATTGAAATATTATTAAATCATAAATAAAACCAGATAGGTGTAACTTGTCTCACAGTTGGTTCCGTACAAGTAGTTCATTTAAGTAATAAAAAAACCGGCCTAGGACGAGTGCGAAACTTGTAGGTATTTTTTTTATTAAACTACATAATTATTTGCGGTTTTCATATTGTTTTCTTTTACATGAGCTGTAAGCAATGATATTCTAACAAACAGATATGTTATACACCTACAAAACCACCGAAAAAAGTGTGCCGCGGGGGAGAGCCAGCTCACATACACGCAGTGACGCAGAATGAAGGAAAAACAGGCCAATTGACACGTTTTCGAGTCTTCACGATTGCGCGCTCATAACATATCTGTTTAATTAAATATCATTGGCTGTAAGAGATTGCTTCTTGCCAAATTTAATAATTCTAAGTCAACGGAAGTAACCTATAGGTTTTGATTACCTTGTGAAATCGCAAAATATGCGAAAATACGCGACATAAACGGTCATAAAAGGTATGACCGTTTATATCGCGTATTTTCGCATATTTTCTGGTCATTTCATTGTATGGTCGCGTTGACTTATCTGTTACAAGTAAGCCCAGCGCACGACTGAGAGGTGCAAAATAATAAAAAAACGCGATTGGTCGCACACGCACGAAACTTCATGCTATTATAGTAAGTTGAAAAAGTGCCACCAAAATTTTGTGTTTTACTTGGATAAACTTTGATCGAGTGTCCTGTGCTTTTAAATTAGATTTTCTGATATGGTTTAATTGTTTTTAGATAATGTGTCTAATAGATAAACTAAGGAAATTGTTTATTTTTTATTGTACCTTAAATTGTTACTTTGGTGAATGCAATTATATCAAAAAATGGAACTGGGATAAGCCACCAAACTTGAATTTTAAGGCTATTTTTTTTCCTGATTGTTTTCAAACACTTAAAACAATAAAAAATGTGGCCCTGGTTGCACCAAGTAACGTAGTTTACTATAAAAAAAAACATCTTATCATTTTACACCTTGATTCTCAACGTGGACACGTAAAATTTGCGGCTTTGATATTCACCAAAGACATTCAAATATTTTTTCTTTTAAATCTCTTTGATATTCACCCATCAGTTTGATTTTTGACAGCTGAAAGAGACCAAAGACAAAGGTATTTGATATCAATTTCGCATTCATAAGAAAAGGATTGACAAACAGACTCCTTCCTTTTGAGGTTTATAACCTTTTTATAACCCTAAAAATATGTAAATTAAAAAATAACGTGCAAATGGCCCACAAAAGTGGCTATCGCTTTCAAAGCGTTTTGTACTTCTACTTGCAGCGGTTTGACATAAGCCGTTCGGTAGCTAGGTATTCTGTTCTGACTTTTGCATCATAATTATCATTTGCTTAACGTTTTCCCAACTATGTTGGGGTCGGCTTCCAGTCTTACCGGATTCCAGCTGAATACTACTGTTATACATGCACCGACTGGGTGGTTCTACTCTCAAGGGAATTTTCCGCGGCTCACCACTGTTTTGTTGTCCTTCGTCTCCTGACATAACGTTATAGTCAATTAAACAAGTTGGCTCGACAATCAATTATTCATTTATTCTTCAGACATAGTAGTCACCACCTTTCTGGGCCGTGCCCCGAATACGCGGGAAAAGGGATTGACACTTGACAGTTAGGAACTGTCACTTAACAATGATATTGACCCATAAACAACCACCTAGCTTATTTTGTATAGTTTTTGTAGGCAAATTATACTAATGTACTGGCAAAATGTGGGTGTACTATTCGGTACACCTCTGCCTCTTCCTTCGGGGATTACAGCCGTGATGATGACGTTATGTCCTGCTGTTTAGAGTAGCAGTTGCTTATCAGGTGTCCCACTTTCTCGTTTGACCTCCCGGCTCCCAGCACAGTTTAATTTTAAGTTAAGCAAGAAAAATCTTAGTAACCAAACATGAAACGACTTCACAGAAATCAAACGATGAAAAACTAATAGTCTAAGATCCCTTGAAGAACGACCTTCACCGAGCTGGTTAATGGATGAAAAGTATTTTATATCAAATTAAATATGTCAAAATATATATTGCAAATGCGTTGTCTAAAAAATTTCAGTCCAGAATATGATTAATTAGCAATTTAATTTTTATATATATTTTTTTAACATTTCTCTGGTTTGCTTAATAGACAAATTTCATACCAATTGAAAGTATGAAACCTATAGAATATATGCAAACGTTAGGTTCGGTCAACCTAACGTTTGCATATATTCTATAGGTTAACTAAACGTTTGCATATTCTAGAGGCTATAGAATATGCAAAAGTTATGAAGCCTTTTAAATGTGTAAACGTTAGGTTACAGGTTTCATACTTTCGATTGGTATAGAATTTGTCTATTAGCCAAACCAGTGAAACGTTGAAAAAAAAAAAAACTGTTCTGGACTGAAATTTTTTAGACGGTTCCGTACATGCTTTGTCACTCTGTGGTTCCATACTTAAAAAGGAAAAAAACGAAAAAAACGAAACCCTTATAAGACCAACTCACTCACGCTCACTTTCTTGCCCGTCTGTCCGTCCATCTGTCACGACCGATTTTCTCAGGAACGGGTGGCCCTAGCACATGGGCAAATTTAGATTTTTGCGAAAACTTGTGAGTACCAAAATTAACCTTCATTTTCAGCTTTTTTAACATTGAAAATGTTTTTTCGATCGCTTCAAGTCCCCATTTTCACTCAGATTTTCGCTCAGAGCGTGACATCGCCTTGGACAAATTGTGTTTATAAATAGAATATCATAGTGATTATTTAAAACTAATATTTACTTATAAAAATAAATTAACATCTATTTGTGTTCTAAATTCAAAAAATATAAAATATGCTTTTCTTTCAACCTGGCGAAAGTAAAGAGCGGAAAAAAGTTTTTTCCTAATAATTTATGACAAAAAATTTTTTCGTTCTTTTATTTCTTTAAAAGTGTATTTAAAAACGTCGTTTGATACACGTGGACATTTGTTATTGCAGTTCTCGACTCAAAAACACCCTCGCCTACGGCTCGTGAGTTAATTCCGCTTCGGATGCAATAAAAACTTTCTCCACCTGTATTAAAATGTACTATTTCATTACTCATACTCGGAAAGTAGGTATGAAGTTGCCTGAGGAGCGGGTTGAAAGTAATACTTTTCAGCATTAAGGTAAATCTTTTCAGCCCTAGGAAGAATCGATTTCAACTGACAGCTGTCAAATTATTAAAAAAATAGTTCATTTTTCTATTGATCCAACTTTATATACAGCCATGATGTAAAATTGAAATAACATAAAGTATTAATTGAAGAATATATTTTTTTAAATAACTTTTTTTTATTTAAGTTTAAACTATTTCTTAAAATAACATAGATTTGGGCAAAATATTTACTATTTTTTCGGTAATGAAAATGAAAAGTACGTACCTATTACTTAATGGCTGAATAGCTGGCCGGCCACAGAAAAAAATTCACAGATCTCGTGCTCTACACGACCTTCGGGTACATTGAAAATGCACTTAGGCAGGCTTTTCATTTTGTACGATGCCTAATCTAATAGATTAGACGTAATAGATTTAGTATCGTCTTTGAAGTAATAGAGCTCAAATGTACGATGTAAAAAATCCGTAAGGTAAAAATAATATTTTTTTGCAAACAATCAACATCGCAAAACAGGGGGCCTAAAATGGCTGCTTTATCAGAATCATAATATGAATCACGTTAAAAATTTATAATTCTTAAAAAGGTCTTTATGATCATAAACTTAGAGACCATTTTAAGAATTTTAAATTTTTGAGCCATTTTGCCAAAGCAGCCATTTTAGGCCCCCATTTCTTTTGTTTGACATTAACTCGGCTTGGAATGGATCTTGTTTCTGGGTAATTTTGCGTAAAAAACAACAGGCTAACAATTTCACTGGGCAATAGTGAAATTGTTAGCCTGTTGTTGCAAACAACGGTTCGTTATTGTCCAAAAGATACCATTCGTTTTTGAGTTACTATTTGTAAGTACTGTTAATTTAACCATTTTTATTTGTGTTTGTCCTGTGCGGGCTAATAAATGCTTTTTCTTTCTTTTTCTTTCTTTCTTTCTTTATATGGCGTTCCTAAAAATGTTTGCGTCAGTTACCTGCGACGAATGGATTTTGGTTACCCACTTCACAGAACACTATTACTACCCACTTACCAAAGCCCTCCGTCAACACGGTGTTCGACACCCCATGTGTTTCGTTATTACAATAGGGTAGATTCTATGACAAAAAAATACAAAAACAAAAAACACGTCCAATATTTTTCGATAATCTAACTGACGGACTAAACAGAATCATATTTTTATGAATATATATTATAATAAGAAATTGTAAAAATATTACGTCAAGATCGATAAAAAAGGATGGGATATCGTATTTTCAGTAAGTAAAAAAGTTTATTGATTTTTTTTGTTGTTTTTATCACTTTATATAGAATATGTGATTCAAACTCAAACTCAAAGCATTTATTTCAATTAGACCATTACGGCACTTTTGAAAGTCAAAAATACAAAAAAGAAAATCAAAGCTACAGTCCCAGTCACAAGGCATAGTAACTTGAGAAAGTACTGTAGTTGCCCATTCCCTAGCGTAGATCTCTATGGAGAAGAACGGGCAAGAAACTCCATGGACACTCTTTTAAAATCAAAATATTGTTACAAAATCTTGGTTACATCATTAATTTTGAGATTATACATGTACCTATGTGAGAACGACGTAGAAAGACGTGCACACTAAGAGCATCCAGAGTAAAAGATTAGATCAAAAATTTATGAATAAAGTAATTAAAATGAACCTTGGCAGCTAAGAGATGACCAGTCCCAACTGACAGCGCGATTTTGATTTAATTTAAAAACTTCACTCAACGGTCCAAGTGTAAGTCAGCAAATTTCAATGGCCGCTTTGTCAGTGCTTTGTAAGAACGATACATTACAGCTTTCTTTTATTTTAGTTGCGTAATATATGACCCTGTTCATATTTAATGTGTTTAATTCGTTTTATTAATACGTTTATTCAGCTTTGAACTTTTTTGTTTTAAGTTTTTAACAAATATTTATAGGTAGGTTATATTACAATATAGTTTTTAATTGAATTCCAAAAGGAGAAGAAGTCGTCAATTCGTCGTTTTTTTTAATGATTGTAATTATAATTATATTGATTAATAGGGATTTACGTTTAGATAAAAATGTAAGAATGTGTTTAGAACACAATTTAACAAACTCTTATAATACTAACACAAAATCATACTTATTAAAAAAAACAACAAATATTCGACTCCACTCCATGCCTTGTCCTACCAGCTAATTTCGGTCGTAAAATTAATTTCTTTTTGTTGCACTGCTTTGTAAAAACATCTCTAGATAATCCGGTTGAATTGCAAAAAAAATGTCTAAAGTTTAACGATAACTACTTATGTAGTAGTGGGTTGTAGTATCACTCGAAACTGTGAATCTTGGGTTTTTTTATATCAATGGTCCAAACCCATAAAATTATATGCTCTAAAGAAATATAAAAATCCCGTATGTTCATTCTAAACATTTCGATTTGTCAAAGGAAATAATTTCTGTTAAATTCATATTAAATTAAATTTAAAAATTGTTTTGACTCATATTTGGACCTTCTAAATGAAAACAATAAAAATAATAAAAAATGACAATTATCACACTCGGCTTCGCCTCGTGTGATAATTTTCCGACCAACAGATGCATAAATAACTATACTAGTACGGTATCAATATCTCTCCATTTCTGGAGGTAATTTATCTACGTGTCTACTTACGTACTACGTACCTGTGTGTACGTGTAGAGCCTGTATTTTCCCACTGCAGGGCAAAAGCCTCCCTACACTTTTTGCAGCACTCACGGTCTATTGCCTTTTGTTGCCATTCCTTCTCCCACAAAAATAATTTTAAAGAATTAATTTTAATTTTAATCATTATAAAATTAATTAAAATACGTGTTTACAAATAAATACACATACCTACATTTCAAGATCAAATCTTAAACACTCCCAGCCCCCTAAGAATCAGCGACGCGAAACGCATCTTAAGAGTCAGTGGAAAATAAAACTAAGATATCTCACAGAGATTTATTTTAAGAGAAATGATAAATGTGCATTCCACTGACTTTCCAAAACCGAGCACTTCAAAAGATTATCCGGTGCAATCCAAAAATATTGCTGTGGGAAAGACGGGCGGGTTACAATTTGAGCATAACACCTATCTTGTATATAAACAATTACTATATTTTTGGTAGAGCAAGTCCTGACGGATGTTTAAAATAGCTATAATAAGGTGAATACTCCAATTAGCCCGCAAAATTCAAATTTTCTTACGTTTTTTTGCAATTTGCAGACCAGTGCTAGGTTACACATAAAAAAAAATTGCGATCACTTTGAAAGATAGAAATATTTTTCGTTACGGTAGATTACGTATATTACGATTTTTTCTTCTTTTTAGATTCTTTATATAAAATATAGATATATATTTTTTAATTTCAAACAGGGTATTTCTATTTAAAGAAAACACACAACAAAGATTTTTTCTTGATAAAGTTCAATTAAAAAAAAAAAATATCAGCTTAAGCTAGTAATCACAAACTTTTTTTTAATGTGTGTATGTTGATTAATAGTTATTTATGCAACTGTTGTATAATAAGGGATTTAGGGGTAGGTATTATAAAACACGAATGTGTGTTTATCACACGAGGCGAAGCCGAGTGTAATAATAGTATCACATAAGTGTTTTAATACCTAATTATCTATAGTTGCAAAGACTTTATCTACACCCATGATATAAATGCTCCATAAAAGGTTCTGAAAACATAGGCTGTAGTGTTGTAAGAAGTCTATGTAAATTCATGGAAAATTTAATTGCTAAGTTTTTAATACAAACAAACTATGTACGTATAGGTAGGTAATAATATAATTATTTATTGTAATCATTATTTACATTTTGGATCGTGCAATTATTAAAATTCACTTGAATATTTGTACCTTGTTGAATGTTGGCAGATCCTTTGCGGTATTAGAAATACCTGGTGGTGTGTTATCAAAGGTATTGTATCAGCCATTTTTGTAAACAATAAAGTACATAAGTAGTGCAATACTTATATCGAACAAAAATGGCGGGATACGGCATTTAATCGAATTAACCTATAAGTTTTTTTTATTACGGCGCCAAAACGAACGAAGCTTGACCTTTGTTTGATTGATTTGGTGTTTTTGTCAAGCTTCTGAAGCTAAAGTAATTTTTCACTTTTTTGTGTTACTTTTTTGAAGTCGGTTTTAATTTGTGCAAAAAGTTTTTTATTTAAAAAAGTCTTTGGGAACAACTAAAAATAGAAAAATAAACGACATGGCGACTTCGCCATTAATTTATTTTACAGTATTAACATGTAAATTGGCTTGTCGCCAATACATGGAACTTAACATTTATTTATTTATTTAATTACAACGGTTGTATTTAAACCAATAACTGTAACTAAAACTAGAACTAAATAAAAGAGTAACAGATTACATAAAATTAAAGTTTAGAGAATGACAAAGTAAATGGTTCACAAATTCATAAATTCCTCTCACAATACCTGCAAATAAAATGTTTGTCCATCCATCCGCAAACATACCTAACTTTCGAAATCTGGGTGTATTTTACCCATCTGGGTACCCCCTCAGAGCATACAGGCGTGATGTTACGTTATGATGTTGTATAAACAATAAACATCCGAGTGAATTTCAACAGGTCCTATAAAATCTTCATTTCCGTGTTTTTTTACATCTTAAGCTTTTTTTAAAAAAAAACGCTTTTATTAAAGTTTTTGATAATGTATGTATTCTTGCTTAATGTCTAGCAGATAACTTAAAAAAACTAACGACATATCAGGATTAAAAATTTCGTGCCACGGCAATGAAACAAGCGTCCACGGCAATGAAAGAACTGTGCCATGGCAATGAAAGAATCAATCCACGGAAATTAAAAAATATTTTATTTAATGAGATAGACAGATAGATAGAATAAAAATGACTGTAAGAGGTCTTGATTCCAACACTTGTATGGGAGTAAAATTTGGGTAAGGAGATATTACAAAAAAATAATGAGAGTACAATAAGTAAACAAAGACTGTTGAATTACACTCGCAACACTACTTAGAGACTTTAATACTACAGTCTTTCTTTTCTGATACATACTCCCTGTACTGTCAGTAATCGGTATTACCTGTATTTAGGTGACAAAAGATGTTTTCTTTGCCTAATCATACCATGGCGATGAAAATACAAGTCACGGAAATGAAATACCTGGCCACGGCAATGAAACTAAATTGTTTCACAAGGCATGGCAATGAAATTTTTTTCATTGCCGTGTCTTTTTTTTCATTGCCATAGCAAATTTCGGCCACGGAAACCACGGCAATGAACGCACGGCGATGAAAATCAAGGCAAAAAATATAAATAACAAAAAATCTATTAACTATTCGAAGAAATAAACACTTCACAAATTAACATATGAGAAATGGGTGTTCTATCGAATGCTTGCTCATGAAGACAAACTTATTCAAATATAGTTATACCTATCCACGGCGATGAAAGAAAAAATGTCCAGTAACATAAAAATTGAATACTTACATTTATGGCGCGAAAACGCAGGCACGTGTGTACGTCCTTCCACGTTGAGCACTTAAGCAGCACTAATATGCAACGTTTAGCATACCGGGAGGGGGGACGCAAGTCGTAGGTTAAACAATATCCTTGAACATGATTAGGACACGGCGATGAACGGTAGTTCTGGGACAACTGATTTTTTATTAACCATTCGTTGTATTGTTTAAATATTTGAATAAATGTATTCCGTAACAATACTTTAACTATTCATGTATCAAATAAAACTAGGTTTTAATATAAATAACCAATAGATTTTTATCAATGAGGAATAATACACAACAAGGTGAAGTGTGGACAAACACGGCAATGAAAGATTTCGAGGTTTAATTTATTTTTTTGGAGTATCCATTAATCCAATTAAATACAATATTTAGTGCTACACATAGATTACTATTTCACATAACCGGAAAAAAATGTGTGAACATTATAACTATGTTTTTTAGTACCGATTTCATTGATGCCACGCAATTTTCGGTCCCGGGAAATTCACTCATCCACGCGATTGCAGTATAACGACAGATTTGCCGTCTATTTTTGAAGAGTTCCATTGTATATCTCCGAAGATCAGCATCAGATCTTCACCAAATTTAAATGGGACTTTCTCAGGAGTATACTCTTTCAAATTAAAAAAAGAATTTTGAGAATCGGTCTACAAATGGGGAAGAAATTGGGTAACATACATAAAAAAAATACATACACACGAACATAATTATAACCTCCTCCTTTTTTAAGTCGGTTAAAAATCAAGGTCCTGGGTCAACACTATAAAACAAGATATGGGCAAATTTGTTTATAAGTTTTTATGTAGGGGGTAACCTTCGTAACTAATGATCCAATTAAAAAAAAAACTTTCACTGGTAGAAAGTTACATAATTCTTGGGTGCATAAGCTATAAGAAAGAAGGAAAGAAAACTGCTTTAGCTGCAAGTGCACACAACAAAATAAGAATATGTCGGATCAGGTCATGAGTACGGACGGGCGAATGTATCGAAAGCGCGCCAGTGGTGACATCACGCGACCTACTTACCAGTCTACCCCACCATGGCGGCTTCTACAGAGTCCTGATGTTAACATCAGGCGGCGAGGCGGACATTCTATGTCTGATCGCAGCGGAGTTAAGAAGTCTTGAAACTGTACCCGAATCATTGTGTCCAATGTTAATGTGTCAAAGTGTAATGTCAAGTAATTTGTTAGACTCAGTGTATCTGTTTGAAAAGAGTAACCATGGAGTTTCTTGCCGGTTCTTCTCCATGGAAACTACCATGCCGAACCGTGCAATCCATACTTCCATACTATAATATTATAAATGCGAAAGTAAGTTTGTTTGTTTGTTTGTTACCTCTTCACGCCTAACCCACTTAACCGATCATCCTGAAATTTTGCATATACATTTTCAGGTGTACTGTAACGGACATAGGGTACCTTTCATCCCGAAAAAAGGTACTGTTCCCGAGGAAAACAGCAATAACATGCTTCTGGTAATGGGTGGCACCACATGTCTTACGAATCATCGAAGCTTTAGTGGTGTGATATGAGTTATTTTTTAAAATTGAAGTACCTTTTGTACCCCATTTCGTGAGTCCAGACTTAGAGAGTCGATAGACCCGTTTTTTATCCTGTTAACTATAATTATTATTATAGATGCGAAAGTACTTTGCTTTGCTTGATACAGGCCCTAAACCGCTGAACCGATCATCATGACATT
This sequence comes from Xestia xanthographa, assembly GCA_905147715.2. Classification (NCBI taxonomy): domain Eukaryota; kingdom Metazoa; phylum Arthropoda; class Insecta; order Lepidoptera; family Noctuidae; genus Xestia; species Xestia xanthographa. Next base: position 10,798,778 of record LR990653.1, on the reverse strand, counting down.
TTGCATATACGGTGTAAGGGATACAGAAAAAAAAACGTTTCATCCAGGAAAAAAGTACTGTTCCCGAGGGATAAAATAATTAAACAGACTCACTTTACAATTTATAATACTGGAAATTTTGTGAGTCGAGTGTCAATATGGCGTTTTAGGAGCATAATTTCAACAGTTTCACAATTAGCTTAATAGATGGCGTTGTACTGATGACGCCGTTTTCTAAATCGCGGCGTTAAGATTTTTTGTGGAAGAATGACCTTCGAAGATTTTTTTTTTGGAAATCGTCGTTAGTTTTGGTGTTAAAATTGTCGTCAGTTAGGTTGTCAGAATTGTTGTTCCTGTTTCTTAAAATATTATTCGCTAGGCTAGGATTGATTGTCTAAATCTGGACTCGATCCTTAATGTTTGTATGTAAATAAAAAAAATGTCTTTTTTAATTCCCTTTTATTATTTTTCGGTTTGATTGGTTAGTTTAACAGTTATCAGGTTACAGTCATTAGGTTAGGTTCATTTGTGTTTTTATTAGGTTAGGTTCCTTTGTGTTTTTATTAGGTTAGGTTTCTTTGTATTTATTTTTATTTTAAAATGACTCGCAAACGTAGTTCCAACCTAAGTAGGAACTCATCGCGAGCCCGAGCAGCGAAAATTGCTAAATCCCAAGAATCCTCCGTTCATGCCGAATTAAGAAGGCAAGAACAAGCTGAGCGACAAGCAGCTTTGAGAGCTGATGAGACATCTTCTCAAACCCAGGAAAGACTGGAGAGCTGCGGAGGAGCTGTCAAGCTTCTCTGAGAGCGTCTGAGACGCCCATGCAAATGCAATTGCGTTTGGAGGAACAAGCCGAAAGTCAGAGAGCTCTAAGAGTAACTGAGACGCCTGTTCAAACACAGTACCGTCTCAGAAAACAAGCCCAGCGGCAAGCAGTCATTAGAGCGACAGAAACTCCAGCACAGTCGCAGGCGAGAAGGACCGCACTTGCAGAAATGCAAACCGAACGCCGACGCATTTTTATGCGTCACAGTTGGTCCGTATTTAATAATTCTGGATTTGAATACGATCCTTTAATAGATTACAAAAATCATAGTTTAGTTTGGTTTGATGAACAAAAAATGCCAGTTTTGTGATGCTTTAAAATGGAAAAATGAGACTGCGGGGATGTGTTGTTCCAATGGCAAAGTTTTCCTACCTTTACTTGGTGAATCAGATGAACCTCTGAAAACTCTATACTCACATGAAGCTGATGAATCACGGCGCTTTTTAAATATAATCAACCAGGCAATCAACTCATGCCTTCAAATGACATCTTTTGGAGTAGATAGAGAAGTAAGAATGCCCGGGTTTTCGCCAACTTTTACCGTACAAGGTGAGATATATCATAGGAATGGTTCATTTTTTCCAACAGAGAACAAACAGCGTAAATTTTTGCAAGTTTACTTTATGGGTGATGAAGAAAATGAAGTAAACCGTCGCTGCCAATATATTCAAGGACTTGACAGAGATACAATATTAAAAATTCTAAGAATGTTACTTAATCAAAATATATTGATAAATACCTTTAAAACCGCAATAAAAAACTGGCCTCAAGAAGATTATAAGGTCGTTATCCATGTTGATCGAACTCCGCGTGGCGAACATGACAGGCGTTTTAATGCACCGACAATTAATGAAGTTGCTGTCGCAGTGAGTGGCGACCAGTTCTCTTCACGAGACATAGTGTTACGAACACATGATAATACATTGACACGCGTAGCTGATACTCATAAGTTCTACGATGCTTTGCAGTACCCATTAATTTTTAGCAAGGGACAGTCGGGATACTATTTTGATATACCACTCTTTAATCCCACTACAAAACAGCCAGTTCCCAATAAGAAAGTACCCTGTATGGATTTTTACGCCTACCACATGATGAACCGAGAAAATGATTTTAACCTTCTTCTACGGTCAAGGCAGCTGTTCCGCCAATTTTTAGTAGATATGTACGTCAAAGTTGAGAGCGAATGTCTTCGTTACATTTCTTTAAACCAGAAAAAACTACGACCTGAAAATTATATTCATCTGCAAGATGCGATTAGCACAGATGGTAATATAAACCCCAACGATTTAGGCCGAATTCTTATTCTTCCCTCTTCTTTTATTAACAGCCCCCGCTATCTGCATGAATATACACAAGACGCTTTCGCCTATGTACGCACTTACGGCAGGCCAGACCTATTCGTGACTTTCACCTGCAATCCCTCATGGAAGGAAATAACAGAAGAGCTTATGCCTGGGCAAAGAACTACTGACCGACATGACTTAGTTGCCCGCGTGTTTCGTTTAAAGGTCCAAAAACTAATGAATGTTATTTCAAAGGGAAAACTGTTTGGAAACGTCCAGTGCCACATGTATTCCATTGAATGGCAAAAACGAGGCCTTCCGTGCATTCTTATTTGGTTAAAAGAAAAGCTGCGTCCCAACCAAATAGATAACATTATAAGCGCCGAGATTCCGGATCCAGAACAAGATAGGGATTTGTACGAAACCATAACCAGAAACATGGTTCATGGCCCCTGTGGAGCACGTAATCCAGCATCGCCTTGCATGAAAAGTGGAAAATGTAAAAAAAATACGCCCGAGAGCTGCTGAAGGAAACAGTGCATAATGACAAAGGTCCCTTTATACAGACGAAGAGCACCCGAAGATGGTGGAAGGGTAACGATTCAGACTCGCGGTGGGGTAGTTGGAACTCTTAATAGCTGGAATAGCTGGGTCGTGCCATATTCACCTATTCTATGTAAAATATTTAATGCCCACATTAATGTAGAAGCCTGCAACTCTGTTCGTGCCATTAAATATATTTGTAAATATATTAATAAAGGGAGTGATCAGGCGATTTTCAATCTTCGTGATGATGGTGTAGTGCAGTCACTTAATGAAGTACAAACCTATCAGGCAGGACGATATGTCAGTAGTAATGAGGCAGCGTGGTGACTTCTTAGTTTACCCTTACACGAAAGACATCCGACTGTTACTCACCTTGCCGTATATTTAGAAAATGGACAGCGTGTTTTTTTTAATGAACGTAATTTCCAGGAAAGGATTTCATCACCGCTTAAAACCACATTAACCGCCTTTTTCGAGCTTTGTCAGACAGATCCTTTCGCAAAAACATTATTGTATTCTGAAATCCCCCGTTATTATACATGGAACACATCAAGAAGGGAGTGAAAACGCCGCGTTCAAGGTACGCCTGTTGAAGCTTGGCCTGGGGTAAAATCATCGGATGCTCTTGGTGGTGTATAAACCGTCCATGTAACTAACTTTGAATGCTTTTGTCTGCGCATGTTATTGCATCATGTTCGAGGTCCAACTACCTTTACGGAGCTTAAAATTGCTAACGGTCAGCACTGCAGAACTTACAGAGAAGCATGTGAAGCTCTACGTCTCTTAGAGAACAATAATCACTGGAACGAAACTATGGAGGAAGCCGTGCAGTGCCGATCACCAGTCAAAATCAGGGAACTTTACGCAACCCTCATATCGTCTTGCGGCCTTTCCAATCCACAAACACTATGGGATAAGTACATGGCCGAAGACATATTGCGGCAATTGCAGCAAGTACATGCAGATATGTCTTTTAATGATCACATATACAACGAAGCGCTGACAAAGATTGAAAACAAAGTTATGACGGGAAAGAAGTTGCATGATTTTGGCATGGTTGGCCCTCGACGATCAGGTGAAAGTGACTTAAACGATGAAATTGCTCGAGAATTAAACTACAACTTCACAGCGTTGCAACAGCAAGTGGTCGAATTAGTTCCTCGGTTGCTTCCAGAACAAAGTCACGTCTTTCAACAGGTGTTACGTCAAGTAGAGTCTGGGAATGGTGCACTCTTTTTTCTCGACGCCCCTGGAGGAACCGGAAAACGTTTTTGTTAAACTTATTATTGGCGATCATAAGCAAAAGACGAGAAAATTGCTGTTGCCGTGGCTTCCTCCGGTATAGCCGCTACACTACTGAACGGCGGTCGCACTGCACATTCCGTCCTAAAACTGCCATTAAATCTTGCACAGGAAGAGTCACCAATCTGCAATTTCAGCAAAAATAGCTCTCGAGGTATGATGCTACGACAGTGTAAACTTTTAGTTTGGGACGAAAGTACGATGTCCCACAAAAAAGCTATAGAGGCGTTAAACCGAACTCTGCAGGACGTGCGAGACAGTACTGATATTATGGGAGGCGTGGTAGTTCTGGCTGGTGACTTCCGACAAACTCTACCGGTGATCCAGAGACGCACACCTGCAGATGAAATCAAAGCCTGTCTCAAGTCATCAAGCTTATGGTCAAAAGTAAAAAAAAAACAGCTTATCAACGAATATTAGAGTGCACCTTTATAGTGACGCAGATTCGGGATATTATGCTGAGGCACTGTTAAAAATTGGCGATGGACGTTTGGACACGGATGCTGAAGGTTGTATTTTACTGACGGGGGAATTCTGTAATTTGGTTGAAAACAGTGTGGAACTCATCGCTAAAGTTTACCCAGACTTACAAGTAAATTTAAATTGTGATCAGTGGCTATGTGCGACAGCAATCCTTGCACCTACAAATTATGCTCCGTAATCTCGTCCTCATTTAGTACTTGTAGTTTGCACTTCTTGCTAACTCGCTATCACATTTTTTAAAGATGAATCGATTTCATCAAAACGAAAATGTTATCTGTGGTCCGGTCTTGGCGCGCTCGTTCTTGGCATCTGTCAACCCATTGTACTTTTTTGTGAAGCGCGCAGGTCACGTTTCCGTTATTAAAGTTCCGAAAATTTTGTAATTACCAAACCGAGATGGGAAAACATCGAAGAAAACGAGACGAAGAGATGAGAGAACTCAACGAACGTCTGCGGGAACTAGAAAATCGGTCGAACAAGCGAAAACGGAGTCATCATCGAAACTGGTAAGCATTTTTGTTTATGTACCTATACACTCGTCTTTTCCTAGTAGTACCTGGCACCCTGGCCTAAGATGCACATGTCTCTAGGGTTTTCACGAGAGGTTAACCATAAGAACACCAATTGTGCCAACCTATAAGACATCATTAAAGCTTTCACGAGAGGTTAGCTTTTGATCTTAGCCATATAACAATAGAACGACATCACAAGAGCTTTCACGAGAGGTCAGCCGATGGTGTACACGTTCAGTTGTTCGCATATGCCTCTAGAGTTTTCACGAGAGTTTAACCATGAGAACACCAACTGTGCCTATAATTAGTAAGACATCACTAGAGCTTTCACGAGAGGTTAGCCGATGATCTAAGCCATCCTACAATAGAACGACATCACAAGAGCTTTCACGAGAGGTTAGCTTTTGATCTTAGCCATATAACAATAGAACGACATCACAAGAGCTTTCACGAGAGGTCAGCCGATGGTGTACACGTTCAGTTGTTCGCATATGCCTCTAGAGTTTTCACGAGAGTTTAACCATGAGAACACCAACTGTGCCAATAATTAGTAAGACATCACTAGAGCTTTCACGAGAGGTTAGCCGATGATCTAAGCCATCCTACAATAGAACGACATCACAAGAGCTTTCACGAGAGGTTAGCCGATGATCTAAGCCATCCTACAATAGAACGACATCACAAAAGCTTTCACGAGAGGTTAGCCGATGATCTAAGCCATCCTACAATAGAACGACATCACAAGAGCTTTCACGAGAGGTCAGCCGATAATCTAAGCCATCCTACAATAGAACGACATCACAAGAGCTTCCACGAGAGGTCAGCCGATGATGTACACATTCAGTTGTTCATAATCTCGTCCCTACTGCATCCCTTGAGCTATCACGAGAGGTTAGCCGTGGATTTAAACTCGACTAGGCAGAGGCCTAACTTTAATTATTCTTTGTAGACGAGTATGAAGCCCGCTCCAGTCGAACACGACGGGAAGCCGTGGTTATTGCGACCGAAGTTATGAGACACGCTATAAAACCCGACGCAGCCTGACTCGTCCCGACAGCTATTCCCCATAACCGCCACTTCTGAGTACAGACATTTGTCCTATATCACCTAATGAAGGAAATATTTAAAAATTATTAACATTTAATTTCAAATTATTTGAAAAAAGAATAATAATAATAAAATAAGTTATTAATATAATAAGTTATTATATATATATATATATATCTATATATATATATATATCTCTATATATATATATATATATATTATTCTATAATAACTTTATTGAATATTAATATCCGCCTCTAAGACGACCCACTGACCGAAATCAGAAAGAGGCTGAGATGAGGGGGCGTAGCCCACAAAGATACCTATAGAACTTCACGGCAGTCTGGCCACGCGGTGGTCAGCAATAATTGTAACGGCAGCTTGTTGTACCCGCCAAAACTAAATGAATGAGTGGCAGCCGCACTGAGGATGGTGGAGTGAAAAGGGACCAACGAATCAGGGGGAAGCAGATCAACTCGGCTACTGCCAATCCATCAATAGACAAAGTGTTAAACAATCTAATCACCAACCGAGAGAGCTCGACACACGCCCGAGGCGGTGGTGAGTACCACAGAGGCGCCAGCCGTGACGTCGGGGACAGGAATGCGTCTAGCTCACTTGTAGATTGCAGTATTTCACTGAAGTCTGGAATAATGTTACCACCTATCCAACAATACAATGATTGGATCAAGGGTTATAAACTACTTACACTTTTATGAAATTCCAGTTCAAACTTCCATTCCTAAAAACAATAACTTCAGTCAGAAAGAAAGCAATCTAATTTTATGGAAATTAATAAACTCCTACAGTTGGGTGTATTATAATGATGTTTATCCGCAGATAATCAATTTTTATCCAGCATATTTTTGCATCCAAAATCAGATGGCACTTGGATTTATATTAAATTTCAAAAAACTTAATAAATATATTGATACACATCACTTCAAACTTGAAGACTTAAGGACAGCAACCAAACTCATGACCCCAGGTTGATTTATGGCAACTATAGATTTGAAATATGCTTAAATATTTCTTACCCATAAAAAATATGCTAGATTTCTCCGGTTTCAGTTTCAAGACACATTTGAGTTTACATGCCTTCCATTTGGGCTTAGCATAGCATTATATGTATTCACAAAGATTATGAAGCCAGTTATGTGTCACTGAGGCCATTGGGGTTACTTTTCTATAGAATATCTTGGTGATACTTTGTGCCTTGGTTATTCATATACTAAGTTTTTTCTTAAAAAATCTAGGGTATGTTTCAATACTAAAAAGAGTGCCTTAGAACCCAGACAATGCTGTCAGTATATAGGATTTCTGTTAGATTATAAATATATATTTATAAAAAGATAGATAAAATTTTATCCCTAACTTATTAAATAATTTTAAATCTAAGAGGATATGCAAAATAGTAGAATTTGCTCAGTTGATAGGTATCCTTGCTGCTGCTTGCCTAGCAGTGGAATATGGTTGGCCTTACACCAAGGTTATAGAAAGTAACAAAAGAACAATGAAAATTACAAGGGTCTGCTACCTATCACAAAAGGAATTAGGATAGGACTAGATTGGTGGTTGTCTCATTCTAACAACCTACAACAGTAAATACTATTTGACTTTGTTCTAGAAATATTTTCTGATACTTGACAAACTGGCTGGGGTCTGGTATGTAATGATGTCAGAAGCCATGGGCATTGGATAACTGATGATAAAAAGTTTCATATAAATTACCTTGAACTATTAGCAGCATTTATAGGGCTCAAAACATTTGCAAGCACACTCAGACACTGTGAAAGTTTACTTAGAATTAAATAGATAACACAACTGCCATATCCTATATCAATAAAATGGGTGGCACTCGTTTTACCCACCTTAATAATTTAGCCAGAAAGTTGTGGCAACGGTGTGAGGAAAGACACATTTGGATCTATGCATCTTATATCAGTTCTAAAGAAAACACTATCGCAGATCTAGAATCTAGGCATCCTAACAGAAATTGAATGGAAGTTATGTGATGTAGCCTACAAGACTATAATTGTTTATCCTCAGATTGATCTGTTTGCAAACAAGTTTAACACTAATAACACTAATTGTCAGAATTATATATCATGCACTGTTAAATGGTATGGAGATTTCTTTTATACATTCCCACCATTTGCACTTATTAGTAAGATGCTATAGAAAATAAAAAGGGAAGGGGCAACAGGCATTGTTTCCTCACAACCATGGTTTCCCTTATTTGAGCCCATGGTTATTTCTGTAATAATTATAATGGAACCCCATCATAAAAGCGATATCAGTCTGCTCAGAATCAAGGGATTTCCTATTGTCAGAACCAAGATATTGACCCTCTCTTAGACTTAGTTCCCACTGTGATATCTTTACTGACTAAAATTTTAACGAGGAACTATCATAAATAACTCACTCAATACCAATATGTTATTTAGGTTAAGACCTAAGAACCCCAAATATGAAGTAGTATGGGATCTCAGTATTGTTTTGAATTATTTGTCTAATTTGAACTATTTCCTAATGAAACCCTTAGTTTAGAACTAATTACCAAAAAGTTAGTTACCATAGTAGCCCTTGTGACTGCACACAGAATTCAAACCTTGTCTCTCATAAGTATACTGATAAAATTTCTTATAATCAGGATAATTACTAATATAAAAAATCCAAAAATGATTAAAACCTCTGAACCTGGTAGATATCAACCCAATTTGATACTACCATTTTTTAAGGAGAATTTGTCTGTGTGTCCTGCTACTACCCTTTTGTTCTATCTAGATATTAAGAAAAAATATAAGATAAGATTGTAAATAACTAATTATAACTAAGTATAAGAAAACCATATCATGCCGCCACTACTGCAACTACTAGTAGGTGGATAAAACAAATTTTAACTAAATTAATACTCAATAATAAATACTCCCAAATTCATATCACATCAGCACAAGGCACGCTTCTGCATGAAAAGCCTCTGAAGTGGGTATTAATATTGGAAGTTATAAGAAAAGCAGCTGGTTAGAACACAAGAGCCTCAACTTTTGCTTGCTTTTATTATGAGAACTACTGTTACAGTTAGTGATTCTAATGCTTTTGCACAAGCAGTGTGTTCTAGGCTCTATACTATAGAACACACTGCTTGTTATGGTTGGTTGATTACATTTAATGTCAATGGTAACTGTCTGATTATAGTTATTTATGCAACTGTTGTATAATGAGGGGTATTAAAACACGAATGTGGGTTTATCACACGAGGCGAAGCCGAGTGTGATAATAGTATCACATGAGTGTTTTAATACCTAATTATGTACAGTTGCATACAAGACTTTATCTACATCCATGATATGCATCCTCCATATAAAAGGTTCTGAAACCATAGGGTGTTGTAGTGTAGTAAGAAGTCTATGTAAATTCATGGAAAGTTTAATTGCTAAGTATTAATACAAACAAACCATGTTTATGTAATAATATAATTATTTACATTTTGATTGTACAATGATTAAAATGCACAAAGCTTGTATAACTCATTTTTGTAAACAACAAAGTACATAATGCAATACTAATATCGAACAAGAATGGCGGGATACGACGTGAATTCGAATTAACCTATAAGTTTTTTTTTAATTACGGCGCTCTGTGGTAGTGAATCGCACGTGCTAGACAATGTTCTTTTTTTAAAACGAGTTGCATAATGAAATTCAGTACAACATTATAACACCCGTTTGGGTGTTATAATGGTTATTATGACACTGGCTGTTTTAATGTTGGCCATAAGCTAACTGTTTCAGATACTTTTATAGAGGATTTATAGCATGGGTGTAGATAAAAGTAATTAAGCTCTTTATAAGATTATTATGACACTGGTTGATACTAGTGTTAGAGAAGATTTATGTTATGTTACCTTTAATTTAAATAAATGTGTAATTGGTACCTAAGTAATAATACTCTGAAGAATAGTACTTATGTTAGGTTGCATTCTTCAATTATTAAAAGATGTTGATTATATTACCAACACAACTTCTTTGAACATCTACAAGTACTAAATGAGGACGAGATTACGGAGCATAATTATATAGATCGGACTAACTTACCTAGTGACGTCCGATCCTTAATTATGTGAAGTAATCTCGTCCTCATTGTATCCCAACCCTTCCCAGAAGATCAGCCTACTTATATGTGTTTTAAAGTGTCTTATCTATACCCCTTTTCAAAAGTTGTGTTGGCTAATGTATCGGGACTACGATAGATAACCGTATCGGTTATCTTCTCGAAGTCCCGATCATAATGCTTTGAAAGAATGAGTTGACAGATGCCAAGAACGAGCGCGCCAAGACCGGACCACAGATAACATTTTCGTTTTGATGAAATCGATTCATCTTTAAAAAATGTGATAGCGAGTTAGCAAGAAGTGCAAACTACAAGTACTAAATGAGGACGAGATTACTTCACATAATTAACACGTTCGAGGACAGAACGAGATCATACGTCATCGTTCGAAATTTTGATATGGCACAACGTACAATGACGTCCAAATATTTTTTTTACTTTACGACAGAACGTACATTTCCGATGAACGTTCAAGTTAAAATCCTATTGAATGTATCTTGTGTCACAACATTTAAAATACCCGAAGCTTTACTGTCACGTAGAGTAAGTTTCAAACTATTTCAAATAAGTGCCGTTGACAGTGGGCGGGAACGGTACTCACACACGCACAACGTGTAAATGCGTCGCGCGCGCCTACCGCGCTCCTACATTCAGTGCGGCTGCGTCACTGCGGGGTGCGCTCGCGTTTTCTAAACATTTCGTGGCGTATCGTAATATTTGCCGCGACAAAACATCGTAAGTATTTAGTTTATTTGATCTATGTATTATTCCTTAGCCAGACAGTATACTATTTTACTATGAATTAATAATTTTACTCTGTGAAATTGATATTTAATGGGTTATTTTATGTGTTTTAGATGGATAAGCGCAAAACAAGACTGATGAGCATTTTCGATGATTCTGACAACTCTACCGAGGCGGATCCTTACCAAGACGATGATGGAGAATATGGTTCGGATAAGGATTTTGACCCACAACTTGTGGGTCAAAATCTTTATCAGGTAGTGAAAGTTCTTTTTCTATAAATTAGACGTTATTACACGTTGTGTCCGTTCACGTCTAGTTAACTTACTTTTAATGACATAACGTATTGATACGATAACGTGATAAAACGGTTGTGTCATGATGTCTTTAAAACAATATATTTTCATGGGAGGCTACGTACTCATACGTCGTATAATTTGTATGGACATTTACTGTGTCCTTTTGGTACACAGTCTCAAGTGGTATCGTCCTCGAACGTGTTAAGGATCGGACGTCACTAGGTAAGTTAGTCCGATCTATATAATTATACTATAAACCAGATAAATATTGACATTTTGAATAAAGTGCAGGGAGATATAAAGGAGTATTTGTCAATAGATACCATCATGGACCCAGAACAGAGCACTTCATTTCCCGCTGAATTTTTAAATTCTCTAGAGCTATCAGGTGTACCCTTTTTTTTTTTTTTTTTTTTTCGGATGGGAAATCATCAAATAACTCCTCTCGCTCTGGGCGGAGCAGGAGGGAGTGTCAGACTTTTACTGACTAAAACCCATCCATGTTCCTTCATCGCCCTTTGTGTTCCGGGGCCACGGTATCTCTTTCGAACAGTCCCGCAACCCCGGCAGGCATCGGTCCTTACGGACCCCTTCCCTTTTGCTGACTCTCTTTGAGGTGCGCGTGGAACACGAACGCGCCGTCGACACGGCCTGTCGTCATGAGACGGAAGGACGGCGAGCTAGCCCATAGCCCACCGTCCACAGGCCCGCGCCTACGGTGGCCGGGGGTCACGTGGTGGTGGCCCCCGACGCCCGGGGCGTCTCCCGCGGCGGCCGGGACGTTGAGAGGTTCTCTCCCTCTCACGTTCCGCCACCTCCTTCTCTAGCATTACTGCTTCGCAGAAGGAGGTGACGGCGTCTCATTCCGTCTCGCTCCGGACCATGGCTTGCACCAGGGCCGGACGCGAGAGGTCGCCGCCGCCGATCGCCGCTTCGAGGACACGGCGGTGCTCCGCCCACGCGGGGCACACCTCCACCGTGTGTTGCACCGTGTCCTCCGGTCGATCCTCATAATGAAAGCACCCGGGCGTTTCCTCCCGCCCGATTCGGTGCAGGAACCTCCCGAACACTCCGTGTCCGGTGAGGACCTGCGTCAGGCGGAAGGTGAGGACGCCGTGGCGTCTCTCAAGCCACTCCTCAAAGAGGGGACTTATCGCCACAATCGTGGCGTGCCCTATCAGGTGTACCCTGCTCGCACAAACTTCAATTAAAATTAGGTGTGCCCGTCATGCTTATGCGCAATTTAGATGCACCCCGATTATGTAATGGGACGAGGCTTCGAATTACACAATTAGGACATAATATAGTCGGTGCCGCTATTTTAACTGGTTTGGCAAAAGGGGAAAGTGTTATTATACCTCTAATCCCAATAACTGACCTACCATTTCAATTTAAAAGACTCCAGTTTCCAATAAAACTAAGTTTTGCTATTAGAATTAATAAAGCGCAAGGGCAAACATTGTAGGTAGCAGGGGTGCATTTGGAAAAGCCATGCTTTTCCCATGGTCAGCTATATGTAGCATGTTGGCGTGTCTCCAATCCCCAGAATTTATACATATTAGCGCCAAATAGAAAGACATACAAAATTGTGTATAGGAGCGTCCTAGAATAATGTTCCATTCTGAGCCCATGATTGCAACGGCCAAACAACAAGCAGAGTACAACCCGAATTGATTGTCAAATTCTAAATTAACGCGAGCGAAGCCGCGGGCGAAAGCTATTTTAAAATAAAAATAAATACAAAGAAACCTAACCTAATAAAAACACAAAGGAACCTAACCTAATAAAAACACAAATGAACCTAACCTAATGAAAACTGTTAAACTAACCAATCAAACCGAAAAATAATAAAAGGGAATTAAAAAAGACATTTTTTTTATTTACATACAAACATTAACCCTTTACACCCGACGGTACACGATAGTGCGGGTAACTTTAAAAAATTCTCAAGGCCGTGCAGATTCATTTTTGCGAACGCAACCGACGTCGATCGATCGTGAGAGATGTGTACTCACGCGTAGTAGCGCCCGAGTCGTGTAATGGGTTGTTAGTTTGTCTCAATCGTAGGTAAAAGATGGCTGCGCTTTTTGATCCAACGCGCGGCACGTGTAAGTATTGTGTTTTATTGTTTATTGTTATGTTTTGAATATTGTTTTTGTTTTATTTTACTATTTAAACATTAATCAAATGAAATGCAAACTAATTTTACTATTTTGTTTTGTAAGTTAGAAAAAAAATGCGACTATACTTTAAGTAGCACGGTCGTGGCCCCTCGGTTGTAACCCTATAAATTGATTTTAATGTAGTCTTTTTGTTTATTGTTTAAAAGCTGGTATTTTGGCCAAGTAGTTGTTTTTTTTTTTTATTTTAGTGCTTCCTGTATCTGATGACCGTATCTTGGAACTTTTTGGCGATGGAACCGAATCAGAGATTGAAGAATTTAACGAGTTAGAAGAGTTTGAAACCGAATCGCGTGTACTCGCTGACCTTGTAGGCTAGGACGACAATTCTGAAGGGTCAGGCGATGAAATGGAATCTGAACCTCTAAGTCAGATAATGACCCCAAGTAGGGGGGGATGCTCTCGTACTACTACCTCACGGCAAATTGGAAGCAGAAGGCGATCTCGTGGTACTAGTTCGCAGCGAATGCAATCACGCAGAGGACATTCTCGTACTATGGCTACTCAGCGAAATCTGCAGCAACGTGGTCATGGAGACACCTGGAAGAATATTCCTCTTACCGATAAGCCACATAACTATACTGCGACTTTACCAAAAATCCCAGTTCGTACACCATCTGAATATCTTCATAATTATTTTGATGAAGGTTTCTACGAAGAGACTGCTCGGTGTACAAACTTATATTACATGCGTAAGACGGCCATCAACTAAAACCAGGGTTTCGACTGTCATCGTCAAATGGAAGGACAACAAGTCCGTGATCATGGCATCTAACTGTACAGGATTTTCGTCTGGTATTACTGTCAAACGGTGGGATAAAAAACAGAGAGGCTACATTGATGTACCGGCTTCTAAAATTATTCAACTATAGAATCAACACATTGGGGGGCGTTGACACTCTCGACCAGCAAATGGACTATCATCGTACCTTCATCAAGACAAAAAAAATGGCCTTTGAAAGTCATTATCCACTTTTTGGATTTGGCGTTGGTTAATTCTTGGCGATTATACAAAAATGATTGCGTGGCAAATGATTACTCAAGCAAGGACACGCTGACACTACTGGACTTTCGCTTTAGTGTTGCTGACGCTTTAACCAATTTTCCAGAACTATACCACCGCGACGACGTAGACGTCGATCCTGAAAACGAGCTACCTCCTATCAATAGGCAATACAGGCCAATACGCCCATCACAGGGCAAAAGATATGATGGCTATCATCACCTGGCTTTGTTTGATGACAAAAAGGCACCAAGGTCTTGCATGATGGAGGGATGCTATAGCCCATCTAAGATTAAATGCTCCAAGTGTAGTGTTTACCTGTGTCTTTCTCGAAACCAAAACTGTTCCCAATCTTATCACCTCAAATCTTAATATCTAGTTACGATTTTTCAAATTATGTTAGTTTTTGCTATTCTTTCTGTCTTCAATTCTTTTTAAATAATTTGTGATCTCATTTTTGTTCCTAAAAGCTAAAAATATTTTTTATTCTGTTATTTTATGTTATGTCAGAGGTTGACTTAGTTTATTTTGAGAAATTTATTGATTTTTGTTAAAGAATTAGTTCAAAGAAGGTTTATTTTTTGTTAAATGATAAAGAAGAGGTTATTCAAATAAATAAATAATTATTAATACATAATTTGTTGTTTTTAATAAAGTAAAAAAAAAAAAAAGATAACACTCACTATTGTGAGACTTGTAGATTATACCTAAGTGTCACGATCGTGAGGGCACTTTTTCAGGACAACTGAAAATTCAGGATTTATTTTTGCATTTTTCCTAGCTTCCCTAGAATCCGAAAAATCACCTCCATTACCTTTTTATTTAATATTTGCAAGTTTTTTTTTTCGGGTGTAAAGGGTTAAGGATCGAGTCCAGATTTAGACAATCAATCCTAGCCTAGCGAATAATATTTTAAGAAACAGGAACAACAATTCTGACAACCTAACTGACGACAATTTTAACACCAAAACTAACAAAACGAAAAAAAAATCTTCGAAGGTCATTCTTCCACAAAAAATCTTAACGCCGCGATTTAGAAAACGGCGTCATCAGTATAACGCCATCTATTAAGCTAATTGTGAAACTGTTGAAATTATGCTACTAAAACGCCATATTGACACTCGACTCACAAAATTTCCAGTATTATAAATTGTAAAGTGAGTCTGTTTAATTATTTTATCCCTCGGGAACAGTACTTTTTTCCTGGATGAACCGTTTTTTTTTCTGTATCCCTTACACCGTATATGCAAAATGTCATGATGATCGGTTCAGCGGTTTAGGGCCTGTATCAAGCAAAGCAAAGTACTTTCGCATCTATAATAATAATTATAGTTAACAGGATAAAAAAACCGGCCAAGTGCGAGTCGGACTCGCGCACGAAGGGTTCCGTACCATTATCTATACATTAGACAAAACGGCAAAAAAATCACGTTTGTTGTATGGGAGCCCCCTTAAATATTAATTTTATTCTGTTTTTAGTATTTGTTGTTATATCGACTACAGAAATACATCATCTGTGAAAATTTCAACTGTCTAGCTGTCACGGTTCATGAGATACAGCCTGGTGACAGACAGATGGACAGACGGACAGATGGACAGACGGACAGACGGACAGACGGACAGACAGCGAAGTCTTAGTAATAGGGTTCCGTTTTTACCCTTTGGGTACGGAACCCTAAAAACGGATCTATCGACTCTCTAAGTCTGGACTCACGAAATGGGGTACAAAAGGTACTTCAATTTTAAAAAATAACTCATATCACACCACTAAAGCTTCGATGATTCGTAAGACATGTGGTGCCACCTATTACCAAAAGCATGTTATTGCTGTTTTCCTCGGGAACAGTACCTTTTTTCGGGATGAAAGGTACCCTATGTCCGTTACAGTACACCTGAAAATGTATATGCAAAATTTCAGGATGATCGGTTAAGTGGGTTAGGCGTGAAGAGGTAACAAACAAACAAACAAACTTACTTTCGCATTTATAATATTAAGTATGGAAGTATGGATTATGCATATTAGCCTAGCCTAGCTATCACAAGTGAAGCGGACAAAGTCGCGGCTAAAGTGCTAGTCAACTTATAAGTATCAAAATTAGATTTCCATAAGGTGGCTCTGAGTCAAATTAGATAAGAGTGAAATGATTCTGTAACAACTAACATCAATAAAGTTGTTATTTTTATTTCCCTGAACATATTGTAGTTTCAGAACCTATATAAATTGTAACTGAAAATATAATTTATACAGTTCAGTACAACCATGAATAGTTGAGTACCTACGGAGGTACTCAACTATTCATGGTACGTATTACAGGGTATAATCTGATTCTCAGTAAGGAGTAAGGGTAAATCGAAGCTAGCATTAAATTAAGCTTTAGACAGAACTTTGGCAACACCTGTGTACACCTGGTCTAATCTCTCACTTATTGTAGGCCAGCCTTCGGCCTGCAAATTACAACTGCCTCCCTCAGACCACTTGCGGGCATATTTCTTTTACGAAAATATTACTTATGTTCCTAAAAATGGCTTAATTTAATTTTGTAGTTAAGTACACTTTGGCTGCTGAGAAAATGTGTTCCTGACGTCTGTCAGTTGGTACATAAATATAATGCGAAATTATAACATGTTGTTACTTACGTGATTTAATCATATCATTTTTAATAATATCATTTGATACTAGGGAAAAAAGGGCAAAAAGGGTAATAATAGGTAAGTTATATAAGCTATAGGTTATTTAGCATCACCAGTAATACTAATACTCGCGACCTGTCAGGAACGCATTCTCTCAGCGGTCAAACTATAAGTATTTTTTCTTGAAGTCAGACTAAGAGAACCCTCATCTAGGTTTTTATGCACTTTTGCAGAAGTAAGAGAGTAAATATACTACTTAAGTGATAATGTTAATAGTCTCTCTAGTCTTTTAACAAGGGTCTTAGGTAGAGCAGTTTTTTAAGGGCAAACAAAGAGCAAGGGGGGCGGGGTGTTGATAGATACTGTAATCGCCATAGATAAGGTTGAAAAAAGTTTTCTATGTTCAGAAAGACAAAAAAAAATGTTTTGCGTGTGTAACTGTTGTTTTATTCATTTCTACAATAAAAAGTGACGTCACACATGTCAACATCGTTTCGGCGTTGTTTGTAACAGGAATGGTTTTGAAATACATACCTACCCAACACAGTTTTGATATAAAAACAGGTCAAGTGCGTATCGAACGAGGTGAAGGGTCCCGTACACCCATTTTAAAGTACCAATATTCTTGTTTATTTTGCTGAGATCGTTTATCGCGAAACAAAAAATCGAGTGTTTGTTATACATGTATGTTATTTAAACACGTTTGTGATCTACTTTTTAATAAAACAAAATAAGGAACCGATTGTAGGTTCATTTAATTTTCTTTTTTGTTTATTTCTTTGGACATGGAGTCTTTAGGAGATATTATTAAACATATTCTTTCACATATTCAAACTTGGTTCCGTAGACTTCTATGTTGCTTTCCGTTGAGTTGGTCATTAGTTTCGTTTTATCTGCATTCGTTTCTAAAACTACTTCTCTGCTTTTTTCTGCTAAGTCTTTTACCATATGGTCTAGTTTCTTAGAATCTTCTTCTATAATAGCAATTTAAAACAAACGTAGGTAACTTAAAAGTAATTTAACTATTAAACATAAGTGGTTTGGTGTGAACTAACTATCTTTCTAAAACAACTACCGGAGTATCTGTCAACGACGAGAAAACCTCAACAACCTTTTTCTAGCGGTGCAAGTTTTGATGCGTGTTAAAGCCTATACTACCTCAGATTAGCAACTCTATTTGTGGTGGTTCAAACTTCGTTTGTAATAATAATTAGAATAATAATATTATTCTGTTAGAATAACGTTCTAATCAGCTTGCACTACAAAGCGGTTGTTACGTCAGTCACTGCGGCCGAATAGTACGAAATGAGTGGTTTTTATTCTTTAAAAAATCAAATTTTCGTCTTTTGGAAAAAATAAAAAAACATACCACCTGCTTTATAGTTAGTTCAGTTAGTATGCAAAGTTTCATGATCTAATTTGAAGTACTTTTTGAATACCAGCGGTTTATTGTTCGATTTGGAGGTAACTTTGGGATTTTTTTCTATCGAGAAAATTTTATGAAATCGTGTTTTCGCCAAACATAAGACCTAACATTAATCCTCAACTTTATCATATATTTATTTCAAAATCAATGCTGCAGTATTTTAGGCGTAACGGAGGATCATGCTAAGCCATTTGAGGTTGTATAAGTATAGTATTTACCCTTAAAGAAACCACTCACACAATGCTATACGACTAGGTATGAAAACATGAGAGGAAAACTAGACCTGTTTCTATATACCATTCTTAAATACATGATACATTCTTCGATACATATCCACATTGTATCAAATAAGTGTAGGTACATAATATCAACCGCAATGAGCGTTACCAAGGGATTTAAAGGATCATTAACCTCTGCTGGGATATCATGAATCAGACCCAATTCTTTTACAAGACAATCTCATATTAACGGCTGGTTGTACAACACACAAACCTTTTCTATAAGTATAGAGTGTATTGAAGTTACAACCTCTAGTTTATTAAGAACGGAAATTACCCCACGATATTATCATTCTATCTGTTTATCCGTGGCCGTGTGATATCCGGCAGAGTAGAATAGAACCAAACCATTACACTCACGGGTGTCGTATAAGGCGACTAATGTCTGAGGTAGAACACCTTGCGCCTCCGTAGACCAGAGAATGGACAGCAGCGTTTTCTGTTAGTCTTTCATCACTGCGATCTCCAATCCGCCTGCCAAGCGTGGAGATTACGGCAAATTCCTCCCATCATGGAGAGGCTTATGTCCAGCAGTGGACGTTAGGGGCTGTTGTAGTAGTAGTAGTGTTTATCCGTATGCCGTATAACGTACAAATCCGTTCAGCCATGAAAATATAGCAGACAGAAACAGATAGAGCAACAGACATACATGCGACACAGTTTTTTCCACAAACTGTAGTTTTAAATATGGAACAGACTGGAGCAAAGCCACCCGAAACCGTCAAATTTTCCCAAACAACCTTCAACCTAATGCTTTAGCAATAATGTTCGCAATTTGTAAAATGTCGCCTTTCTGACGACAACCTCCGCTACAATCGTTATTGTTGGAATTCGATGTTCCATTTTCACGCTAGAGCACTCTACCTGCACACGCAATACTTATTAAAATATGCGACGAGCTACTCAAATACATAACAATATTCCAAACGCTAAACTTACTCGCAAAGTTCGTTTGCAAGATGTACATTTTGTGAGACTACGTTACATAACTACACCTGTGCTACTTATCTTCCTACGTATAGGTAGGTATCTCTTTGGACATTAAAAGGATTACGAAACTAAGTCCACTAAAGCCACATGGAAGGCCTAAACAAACTTTAAGTTCTTTCACTCTTATATACTCACTTTTAAGGGTTCCGTATAACCAAAGGGTTCCAACGGGACCCTATAGGACCGCTCCGCTGTCTATCCGTCCGTCTATGTCCGTGTCTATGTCCGTCAGTCTGTCATATACAGGGTGTAAAAGACCTCATTACGAAGCATTCGGTACATCAAACTAAGAAACTTTACGCAAAAATTATTGCTCGGAAATGACTTTTTTTTTTTAGGGTGAAAAATCATGTTTTGTTGTAGAACTCAATGTAACGCACTCAAAACATTGTGCTGATGGATGGATTGAATCGTACAGGGGTTGTGGAGGTGTTTAACGTAAAAATCTTGCATTACAAAAATGTATTTAAAAAAAACCGGCCAAGTGCGAGTCGGACTCGCGCACGAAGGGTTCCGTACCAATTATTATAAAAAAATCACGTTTGTTGCATGGGAGCCCCCCTTAAATATTAATTTTATTCTGTTTTTAGTATTTGTTGTTATAGCGGCAACAGAAATACATCATCTGTGAAAATTTCAAGTGTCTAGCTGTCACGGTTCATGAGATACAGCCTGGTGACAGACAGACGGACAGACGGACAGACAACGAAGTCTTAGTAATAGGGTTCCGTTTTTACCCTTTGGGTACGGAACCCTAAAAAAAGCAGAAAGTTGGAAGGCTGACCCAACATCTCCGTAACTAGAAGGTTCCCAGGTGTGGTGTAGAACAAAAAATGATCGCAATGACGAGGAGAACAAGTTCTCTTCGTTAAGAGGTGTTTTACACGCTTTATATTTTGAATCATAATAAGTGCACTTGAAACTTTCAGTATACATATTTTTATTACACTAGCTTATGCCCGCGGCTTCTATATCGGCTTCTAGATCGGTATCCTATTGTGTTAATCCAGATTATGAGCTACCTGTACGCTAAATTTCATCTCTTAAGCATTGGATTCATAATATTATTAGGATTAATTTAAATTATTGGTTGTTAGAAGGCTAATAAGTAACAACCAATAATTTAAATTAAATACAGTAAAAATACGTTTAAATTAAAAGATATGTAGTCATAAGTATTATACGGTGCAGGCAGGAAACCCCCCCTGCGGCGGCGACCTCTCGCGTCCGGCCCTGGTTCAATCCATGGTCCGGAGCGAGACAGAATGGGACGCCGTCACCTCCTTCTGCGAAGCAGTAATGCTAGAGAAGGAGGTGGCAAAACGAGAGAGTGAGAGAACATCACGTCCCGGCCGCCGCGGGAGATGCCCCTGGCGTCGGGGGCCACCACGTGGCCCCCGGCCACCGTAGGCGCGGGCCTGTGGACGGTGGGCAATGGGCTAGCTCGCCGTCCGTTCGTCTCATGACGACAGGCCGTGTCGACGGCGCGTTCGTGTTCCACGCGCGCCTCAAAGAGAGTCCGCAAAAGGAAGGCGTCCGCAAGGGCCAATGCCTGCCGGGGTTGCGGGACAGTTCGAAAGAGATACTGTGGCCCCGGAACACAAACTTTTACTGGCTAAAACCCGTCCATGTTCCTTCATCGCCGAAGTAACGGTGGAACATGAATAGGTTTTAGTCAATAAAAGTCTGACACTCCCTCCTGCTCCACCCAGAGCTGGAGGAGTCATTTGATGATTTACCATCCGAAAAAAAAAAAAAGGCAGGAAACCCTTCGTTTGCGAGTCCGACTCACACATGGCCTGGTTTTTTTGTTTTACGTACTTATTTTGTATTTACGAACCCTAATCTCAAATTGTCTCATCCCAAACGTGACAACCCTACGTGGTCTTTCCTTTAGAAGGGTGACATTCTGCTGAATTGGGAATGTACTGCAATCTTGTTGAAAAGGCGTCATGTTAGTTTGGTGAAACCAGAGAACGTATCCACAAGATTTAGTTTAGAATTCTATCCTCAGATCGGCCTAAGTGTATTTAGATTTTAACAGTAGGATTTTTTTTGGAACTAGCCCTAATTTTCGTATGAAATAAAATTATGATTGGCTATTATAATTGTTGTAGCAAAAGCGTACCACCTGCTACGAAGAATAAAAGTCGTTAACGTGTAGATCGGTACCTACTATATACTTACGGCAATCATAACAACAACAACAGCCCATAACGTCCACTGCTGGACATAAGCCTCTCCCATGATGGGAGGAATTTGCCGTAATCTCCACGCTTGGCAGGCGGATTGGAGATCGCAGTGATGAAAGACTAACAGAAAACGCTGCTGCCCATTCTCTGGTCTACGGAGGCGCAAGGTGTTCTGCCTCAGACATTCATTCATCACACGACACCCGTGAGTGTAATGGGTTGGTTCTATTCTACTCTGCTACACGGCAATTATATTATCATTTAGAAAATCCTCTACCAAAGATGTACTTATGTATGTACCCTTTTTTTTTTTTTTTTTCGGATGGGAAATCATCAAATGACTTCTCCCGCTCTGGGCAGAGCAGGAGGGAGTGTCAGACTTTTACTGACTAAACCCATCCATGTTCCTTCATCGCCCTTTGTGTTCCGGGGCCACGGTATCTCTTTCGAACAGTCCCGCAACCCCGGCAGGCATCGGTCCTTACGGACCCCTTCCTTTTTGCTGACTCTCTTTGAGGCGCGCGTGGAACACGAAGGCGCTGTCGACACGGCCTGTCGTCATGAGACGGACGGACGGCGAGCTAGCCCATAGCCCACCGTCCACAGGCCCGCGCCTACGGTGGCCGGGGGCCACGTGGTGGTGGCCTCCGACGCCCGGGTTGTCTCCCGCGGCGGCCGGGACATTGAGAGGTTCTCTCCCTCTCACGTTCCGCCACCTCCTTCTCTAGCATTACTGCTTCGCAGGAGGTGACGGCGTCCCATTCCGTCTCGCTCCGGACCATGGCTTGCACCAGGGCCGGACGCGAGAGGTCACCGCCGCCGATCGCCGCTTCGAGGACACGGCGGTGCTCCGCCCACGCGGGGCACACCTCCACCGTGTGTTCCACCGTGTCCTCCGGTTATGTATGTACCCTTGAAACAAAACTGAAACACGATTGTTATTTAAAAAAAACCGGCCAAGAGCGTGTCGGGCCACGCTCAGTGTAGGTTTCCGTAGTTTCCCGTCCGTCACAATAAGTGTTCCCACTTATGAGTTTAAAGGTGGGTATCCATTATGTAAAAATGCTTGCATATACGAATATAGTACAAACTTAGTCCAGAAATTATTTTGTACAATTTTTTGTCTTTTTTGTACAAAAACTGTTGTAAAACACATATAAACGGGTATTTTCGCGAATTTTTACCTTTAATATTTGCGCGACGTTTCGACCGGATTGCACCAGCCGTGGTGGCGGGAAGACTAAAGTATTGGGGGTACCGCCACAGCAAAGCGAAGGTGTTTATTCAACTACCCTCACTTGATCTTCATAAATGTTAATTAGGGCCGGTTCACACTAGGACAGCACACTACACTAACAGTGATCACTGGATTCCAAGCGGGAGCGAGTCTGAAGCCGTCTTCGCGATTGAAATTAGGTTACTTCTTGATCTCAATCGCTTCCCGAACCATTCTCTTATAGTAGTGCTTCTCATTTGCAAGGATTTTTGGGTTGTGTAACTCCATCCAGTGGTTGGGTCCTGAGTCTATCACATGCTCCGCTATAGCGGACTTGTTTATTTGTCGATTTTTGACCGCTGCTATGTGTTCCTTGACCCTTTCAGCGACTGTTCGCTTCGTTTGGCCTATGTAGGAACGGCCGCAGCTGCAATCGATTTTGTAAACACCAGGAACCTGGAAAGGTACTACATCCTTCGGTGTACGCAGACGCTTAGCCACTTTGTTGAATGGAGTATAAATCGACTTTATTGAAAACTTCTTGAAAAGGTTCCCAATTTTGTCCGTAACCCCTTTCACATAAGGCATAATTGCTGGCTGTCTTGTTACATCAATGTGTTTTTGCTTTTGCTTGCGTCTGCTATCTGGATGCCACCCATTAGTCTTGTACCCGTTTCGTTTAAGAACCTCCTGAACATGTTCCAGCTCTCCGGGCAGATGTTCAGGGTCACAGAGGTCATAGGCTCTGTTCATGAGAGAAGAAACTACTGACTGAAGATGTGCTGGATGATGATGTGAGGCAGCATTCAGATACCTGTCCGTGTGTGTCGGTTTTCTATACACAGTATGCGACAAGGTTCCATTGGACTTAACCATCACTTTTAAATCTAAGAAGGCTAAAGATCTGTTATCCTCCATCTCATACGTGAACCTTATCTTCGGGTGTATGGAGTTAAGATGTTCTGTCAGTTGATCAACTTCTTGTTTACCTCTGTTTCATCCACCAAGTTTCTGAACGCACCTTTTTGACGTTTGACAGATTACGTTTCGTTGTCTGTGCGATGACGTTTTTGGTTGTCAGTGAAATTGGTTTGGAAAAAACTGGCTTCCGTGGTCTTGTAATTTGGTGCACGCGGCTGTCGTGTAATTATTGATTGAAACTTAGTTAGTTAATGGTAATCCGATACAATCCTGATCGGTGTTTGATATTTTGTTGATAATTGAGTGAAAATTGAGAAATCTCGCCATTTTGGGTCTTGACCGCGAGTGATTTGTTGGTTATGTCCGGCCTTTTTTGTGTCATTTGAACGCCGGTAAATTCCTAAATTCAGTGCTGGACTATCGTATATCCCCGATTGGGTTAGCAAACCGGGATAAAATTCAGTTGGACATTGGTGAAAGGTGCCACATGTGTGATCGGAAGGTTTGTCCAGGGAGACGTCGGTACGCGCTGTGGGGCGCCCTTTGGTTGCTGTCGAATCTACATAACTACACATACACCACACAAACCACAGTTATACTTACACCCCACTCAGATACGACGTGACCAGGGACTACGTCACATCACCGGTACCAACGTGATGGTAAGTGTATCTAATAGTTGTTTTCCCTTTGTCGATTGAACAAATATTATTTTGATTAGGGCTCCGCGTAATCGCGGACATCGTGAGTCTGTTTGTGCAGTCTCACACAACCTCCATTGATAATGCAGAAAACATCATCGACGTACCTTTTCCAGAGTCTTATACCGTGAGCTGTCATGTTGATCATAGTCTCAAAGTGCTCCATCCAGATATTGGCAAGTACAGGAGCTACAGGACTGCCCATAGCTACGCCATCAATCTGGAGGTAATGTTGCCCCTGGTATAAGAAGAAATTTCCGTCTAAACAGTTCTCCAGAACAGATATACTGGTCAGGAAGTTCCTGATCACACAATCTTTGCCTAACAGCATCTTCTTCTTCTTAGAGTGTCGATGGCAAATATTTATTAAATGTGTTTGGCCCAAAATTCAGCAATGCGAACTCCACTCGCTGATGCAGTCATAAGGTCGTCAAGTGTGCAGGTGTCAGGGCATGCGGCGCAAGATGGAAGATGGGCCATTGTCTGTGGAGACACGCCGCATTCACATTCGAGGTCTGAGCCGTCTATAAACCCCCATTTGAGGAGATTGTCTTTGCTACGGCCGACCTGGGTTCGAAGTCTATTCAGTGATTTCCAAGTCGGCCACGGCAAAGCATTCCCAGGTGGAAGGCTTTCAGACGGCTCGATGAAGCCGTCAGGGGGCTTAAGCACCTCCCGCCAGAGATCACATCTCGCTGTGGAGGCATTACTATTAGCTGGACTAGCTGGGCCAACGCACCCAAAAAAGCTTTTACGGCTTTTTAGCCTCTGGGGCACGGGATCGTAACATTGCAGTGCATTGGGTGGCGTGGGTCAACTTGTAGCTTCGTCCTCTCGTTGCGGCTGGCTATGGTCCTACGAACTTTTGGAGGCGCAATCCCAGTTAGTGGATACAGCATTCGTACCGAGGTCGGTTTAAGGCAACCGCTAATAATCCGGCACGTCTCATTTAGAGCTGTATCCACTAGGTTGGCGTGAGCAGAACGGTCCCATACTGGGCATGCATATTCGCCAGCGGAGAAGCAAAGCGCCATTCCAGTTGTTCGCAGAACTTGAGGAGACGCCCCCCATTTGGTAGATGTAAGACGGCGCAACAAGTTATTTCTAGCATGCACCTTCATTTTTATTGTTTAACAATTCTTTTTATAAGTAAGCGATCGGTCTAAAGTTATACCCAGGTATTTCGGGTGATCACTATGGGCGATTGGTAGCCCCTGCCAGGAGATGTTTAGGTTACGGCCCGCTTGTCTGTTTCGGAGGTGGAAAACGCACGTTTGCGTTTTTGAGGGGTTTGGCTTTAAAGCGTTTTCACCATAATAGTGGCTTAGGTCACTAAGAGCTGTGGAGAGTACGGCTTCAATATCCTCAAAGTTAGTATCTTGACAAGTGAGTGCAAGATCGTCAGCGTACAGAAAGCGGGTTGTGTTTGGGCTAACTGGTTGGTCGTTAGTGTATATGTTGAATAGTAGTGGGGCTAGTACGCTACCCTGAGGTAGTCCATTTTTTTGGGCTCGCCATCTGCTTCTATCTTCAAGAAGATTAACCTGAAATCTGCGGTTGCTGAACAGTTCACGGAGGATTTGTGTGAACTTTAGATCCTCAGTCAGGTCAGTCACCTTCCACAACAGCCGTTTTATATAACAGCATCAAGACAATCCTTCAAAGGAACACATGTAAAAAGAGACTCAACGTCAAAGCTCACCATTGTATCTCTGGGTTCCAACTTCATGTCCTTGATGATGCCGATGAAATGTCGCGAATCCTTGACAAAAGAAGACGTCTTGCCCGTTAGCGGCTGCAGTATACCAGCAACATGTTTCGCCAAATTGTACGTAGGCGAGTCCACCTGGCTAACGATCGGTCGCAGGGGTACGTTGGATTTGTGAACTTTAGGTAATCCATACAATTTGGGTGCTTGAACTATGGCTGGTCTATATAGGCGTTCAAAAACATCTTCATCGAACAAGTCACTATACTCGTGTATAACTGCCCTGACCCGTTTCGTGACTCTTGCCGTGGGATTATATGAAACCGGCTTATACAACTTTTTGTCTTCAAGCAAATTCCGTATTTTAGTGTCATAGTCTTCTGTCTTCATTATAACGGTAGCGTTACCCTTATCTGCTTTAAGCACGAGAATCTCATCATTATTAGGTAGGGTAGTACGTAGGGTATAAAGTCGATTTATACTCCATTCAACAAAGTGGCTAAGTGTCTGCGTACACCGAAGGATGTAGTACCTTTCCAGGTTCCTGGTGTTTACAAAATCGATTGCAGCTGCGGCCGTTCCTACATAGGCCAAACGAAGCGAACAGTCGCTGAAAGGGTCAAGGAACACATAGCAGCGGTCAAAAATCGACAAATAAACAAGTCCGCTATAGCGGAGCATGTGATAGACTCAGGACCCAACCACTGGATGGAGTTACACAACCCAAAAATCCTTGCAAATGAGAAGCACTACTATAAGAGAATGGTTCGGGAAGCGATTGAGATCAAGAAGTATCCTAATTTCAATCGCGAAGACGGCTTCAGACTCTCTTCCGCTTAGAATCCAGTGATCACTAAGTGTACTCGTCAAGTGAAATCATCTCAGTATGCGCACTGTTAGTGTAGTGTGCTGTCCTAGTGTGAACCGGCCCTAATTAACATTTATGAAGATCAAGTGAGGGTAGTTGAATAAACACCTTCGCTTTGCTGTGGCGGTACCCCCAATACTTTAGTCTTCCCGCGACCACGGCTGGTGCAATCCGGTCGAAACGTCGGGCAAATATTAAAGGTAAAAATTCGCGAAAATACCCGTTTATATGTGTTTTATAATGTGTTTTGATCGTGAAAGTTTAAAAAAGACAAAAACTGTTGTTTCCATCAAGTTCAAAATGATTTTCCATAATAGAAAGTCCTTATAAAGTTCTACTTTTCAGATTTTTTTCATATTTTCTAAACTTATGGTTCAAAAGTTAGAGGGGGGGGGGCAATGATATTATATAGTAAAAAGAGGTAGATATCGCACTAGCACGCACAAATTGTTGAGGACAAAGTGATACAATTGTTGCACTTTGATAGCTAGCTATCTCTTTCTATCTTATACGTTCCGTATTATCTATCGCTGTCGTAGTTTTAAATTACTCGCAACGATATCTGAACGCCATTCAGTATGAACATGGCGTATCTTCTTTATAATATCATTGGGGGGGGCACATTGTTTTTTAGTTTTGGAGCGATTATTTCCGAAATTATTGACATTATCAAAAAATGATTTTAAGAAACCCCTATTCATTTTTAAATACCTTTCCAACAATATATCACACGAAAGGGTTGAAATTAAAAAAAAAATCACTTCCCACTTTAGGTACATATAGGGGGGCTACCCTAATAAAACATTTTTTTCCAATTTTTATTACCACTTTGTCGGCGTGATTGATATACATATTGGTACCAAATTTCAGCTTTCTAGTGCTAACGGTCACAGAGATTAAGCGAGGACGGACAGACGGACGGACGGACAGACATGGCGAAACTAAGGGTTCCTAGTTGACTACGGAACCCTAAAAAGGAATATAAAAATGCTAGGAATTGCAAACAAAATTCTACAGAAGTCAATTATACTTTCATTTCCAACGACACCAATTTCATTCGCTGCAGTGTTCAGTGTGCACATGTCAGTTTGTTGAGTATCAAATTGAAACTTGTTTCACAAAATTTTAGTCATTCAGGAACTTTCCTTATATTGTAGGTACAGTAAAAAGCATTTATATCATGTTCTGAGGAGCTCGTGGCTAAATAACAACAGCCGCTCGGGTCGATCTTAAGGTTAAGCCATGCTTGCAAAGGTTGGTCTGTGGACGGGTGACCACCCATTACATACCGAGTTTCCTCGCAATGATCCCCATCATTGCGAACAAGAACAAGTGCCTTTCAGCTTTGTTAAGAGGTTTTTTACACCCTTTATACAGAGGCAGACTTAATGCCAAGGGCATTCTATCAGGCAACGTTGGAGCGACGCAAAGACAAACTGTGGCGGCAATGGGGGGCGAACGTATTGTAATCACACAGTCACAAATCCAGTTAGTGAAAACTTATGATTGACAAATACATGAAAACCGATATTAATTACATTTTGAAAATATGTAAGAAGAATGACATGATTAGAAAAACAACTAATCTAGAATACGTATAAAAAGAAACTTTATTTGTAAACATAGGTGTAAATATATATGTTACAATGTAAACATAGGTGCAAATATATGTTACAATGTAGAACTTAGGTTCTGTTTTTATGTCTTGCCGTGAAGCGTACAAATTTTAATATGAACAAACAAAATGTATTGATTACAAACAATACATTTTTCAGTAAGTCTTCCATGCAATCATCACGAAGTAAATGCAAAAATAAAATAACATTTGATCAAAACAATATTAAAAATTAGAAACCAATAAAAAAATATATAAATTAATTAGCAAAAGTTAATATAATTCAAGATTAGATGTCATGTGATAAAGAAAATACAATTAAACATAGGGCATTAAGTACCTAATTTAATTAAATAATAGATGTGATATACCTACTATAGATTAGCCTAACCGATGGCTGTAAAAAATGTCGAAGATTTAAACACATTTTGTACTTACTTAGCTTCAAGAGATTTATTTCTTTTTAATTAATCAATTGGAATAGGTATATAAGTACCTATTAGTTATTGTTTTTAAACTGACATGGTCACTAACACTTGAAATTGGCCTTGCCTTTTATTGGAGCCATTTAAATTGTTTTTGAAAGGGTTAAGGGTACTGTTATAATTAAATCATGAAGTTTTAGGTAATTTGATTACATTGGGATCCAAATAGTTCCAACGGACGTTAACTTCAAATAATACCGTTATAACAGAAGTTGTTACAACACTGTCCTGACATAAATTATGTACGGTCGAACAAGCTATTTGGTTTACATTTTACAATGTAATTGATGAAATTGGAGGAAAAAGGATTGAAATGGACCCAGTGCGTTAAAATAGGCGAGCACATCAGTAGTGAATAAATTCTAGATTTCGGTGTGCCATAAGGAAGTCTGCTCAGCCCTCTCCTCCTACAAATCTATGTTAATGAACTCTGGCTACTTACCCTCCCTTCTACTCACATTATAGCGTATAATACCGTATTAAGCCGATGATACACACACTTAAAAACACACACACCCCGCTCCTTTATAGATACTCCCTTTTTCCTGTTATTAATTAATTTTAACTCCATTTCTTTCTTTTTTTACCCTACCTCCTTTTTTTTATCCTTGAAATAAAATTGTACTAGCCTAGTTTATTTTGTACCTAAGTGCACATTATTAATTTGAAGGCGACTATTATATTACCCATAATGGACGGATGGATGACCCTTATAACACAGGTTTTACCTAGGGGTGATGGTGAATGGGGGTCATTGATCATTTATTTGCTTTTTGTGCGCTTAAATTAAGTTTCACCCTGTTATCTGTGTACTTTTTTTGTGTCAAATAAATTTATTATTATCTCCTTTATTCATTTAGCATCTTATTATTTACATTTTAAAATATTTCTTAAAAAAAACAAAAACATTTCAAAACATAAAAAAATAGTAGTCCGCGCAATGCGAGCCGTATCGAGGAGTACTGCCTTCTGAATCAGGCCCTTGATCCAACCGCCTAAAGAGAGCTTCGATAGATGGTCATTGAAGCTCTTGGCTATAAGGCCATTGGCTGTCACGACAATCGGCATAATGATAACCGAGTTCATATTCCACATGTCACGAACCTCGTGAGCCAAGTTAGATATTTTATTTGTTTCTCTTTCTCAGCTGTCACGAGGTTCTCGTCATGCGGAATGGTAACATCGATTATCATAACGCGGCGCGCTGATCGGTCTATCATCACCATGTCAGGCTTATTGGCGACAATAGTCCTGTCAGTAATGATAGACCGATCCCAGTACAGCGTGACATGGTCTTTTTCGAGAACTGGGTCGGGCACATACTTGTAGTACGGTACCTCAGATTCCACAAGTTTATATTTCAAGGCAAGTTGCTGGTGTATAATCCTGGCTACTTGGTTATGCCTGTGCAAGTACTCGCCATTAGCCAGACGAGAATAACCAGAAATAATATGTCTGATGGACTTACCCGGAAGGTGGCATGCCCGACAAATGTCAACCGTCCCGTCTTTCATAATATATTTCCGGTAGTTGTCCGTCAACATAACTTCGTCCATAATCGCACAGACACAACCTTCAGTTTACCCAAAGAGGCCACCGAAACGTAACCAGGAGACGGACGCTAGAAAATCTACATCGGGCGCAAGAAGAGCCCGGTAGAAGCACCCGTGAAGCTCTTTGCCTTGCCATACTTCCTTGCGGTCATTGGTAGTAAGTACCACAGGTTTGCGCCAGTTCTCTTTAGCCATGGACAGCGGGGTGAGTCCCTTGTCCACTGCGACCACATCTCAGTGCATGCATATACCTCGGCTTTTAAAAAATATTCTTTGAGACTGCATACGTCGCGGTTGTGGAGGGTCTTCGCGTTTAAAAAGCCTCGACCTCCGCACTTCCGCGGGATGTACAGCCTCATCACCGATGATCGTAGGTGATGCATCCGGCTTTCGGTCACCAGTGTACGAACTCTTCTATCCAGGGCATCGAGTTCGATCTGAGTCCATTTGAGTATGCCGAAAGAGTACATTAAAACCGGCATGACCCAACCATTGAAGGCGCGCACTTTGTTCCCGCCTGAAAGAAGGCTATTTAATACCTTCCTCAGGCGGCCGAAGAAGCGCTCCCTCAACGATTGCTTCATGTCAGTTACATTAATGCCTAACGCTTCCGACATACCCAAGTACTTGTAGGTTTCTGTTGAGGAGAGGGATCTAAGGTGTATGGAATCAGAGAGTTGAGTTGCCTCGGATTCCATAATCTCCCCTCGCTTTACATACATGACTGCACATTTGTCCACACCAAATTCCATCCTGATGGCGCTACTAAAAGTTTCAGTTACTTTCAGTAGCTCCATCAGTCGCAATTTGTTGGGGGGCAAAGAGTTTCCGATCATCCATGTAAAGCAGGTGAGATTTAACCTAACCATCCTTCCTCAACCGGTAGCCTAGGCCTGAATTCTCCAGCAGTGTGCTTAGAGGATTCAGGGCTAAACAGAACCAAAGTGGACTCAGACTGTCGCCCTGGAATATTCCCCGCTTAATCCATACAGGCTCATCGCTCCTCTGGATCAGTCGACATCCTGGGTATCGAAGGACCGTCTTCCATTGCCTCATACATACATACATACACCAATTTCAAGGTTGAAGATCATAACTTGAAAGAAAGAAAGAAAGAAAAAGCATTTATTAGCCCGCACAGGACAAAACACACAAAATAAACTGGTAAAATTAACAGTAGGTACAACTATTAACAATTAAACAAAAAGAACTAAAAATATAATAAAAATAAACGAAATTAGTCCTGTACGAGGCCAAAAGGCCCCTATCTCAGCATGGTGCTGTAACATTAAAAAACGTTACAGCGCTGGTATTCTGATAGGGCCCAGAGCAGAGTGATGCCACGGTCAGTAACGGTAACTTGGATGACCATCATTACTTATCGAGTTGCCGTTGGTCCCGGCTTTTTCTATTTAGCTGCAACCGGTTAGACTAGAAGCCGGCCCCAACACAATAGGGAATAGGCTTGGCAGATGATGATGTTCACTGTTCACTTATTATAAGGATGCCTTTTCCAGATTCATCCATTCTATTGCCCTTACCCCAGTTTATTTGGGGTCGGTGCAGCTGCAGCATGTCTTCTTTTTCCATACTTCTGTATTACTCGTCATCTCAGCAGTGTCCTCATTTCTAGCCATATCATCCTTCACACAGCCCATCAATCGTTTTTTATTCTACTCGAAAGAGTAGAGGAAGAACATACAACATAGGGTTGCGGGACTGTTCGAAAGAGATACCGTGGCCCCGGAACACAAAGGGCGATGAAGGAACATGGATGGGTTTTAGTCAGTAAAAGTCTGACACTCCCTCCTGCTCCGCCCAGGGGTGGAAGGAGTCATTTGATGATTTCCCATCCGAAAAAAAAAAAAAAAAAACATACAACATTGCTCGTTGAATTCTAGGGGCATTCTACCCAATATTTTGGCTGTTATTGGCTTTATATAAAGGGTGTAAAACACCTCTTAACGAAACCGACAGGCACCTTATTTTCCTCGTCATCGCGATCATTTTTTTGTACTAAACCATACCTGGGAACCTTCTAGTTACGGAGATATTGGGGGTCAAGCAAGGGTCAAGGTTCCAACTTTTTGATAAGTTTTTAAAGTAAGATTTTTACTTTAAACACCTCCACGACCCCCGCACTATCGAATCTATCCATCAGCACAATGTTTACAGTGCGTTACATTGAGTTTTAAATCACAATTTAACATGATTTTTCACCCCAAAAAAAAAAGTCGTTTCCCAGCAACAATTTTTGCGTAAAGTTACTTAGTTTGATGTACAGAATGCTTGGTTGACGGCTTCGTGATGAGGTATTTTACACACTGTATTAAGCTTTACCTAGGAAATATGAATACGTTGGAACCTAAAGTCCCCTTGTAAAAGGTGTTCATCGTCTTGCTGACTTGGGCATTGTAATTTAAAATGATATAATATTTAAAAAAAAACTTTTTTGCAAAAAATAAAACCGACTTCAAAAAACACAAAAAAGTGAAAAATAACTTTAGCTTCAGAAGTCGGTGACTTTTGTTTGGTTGGTTTTTTTTTGTCACCGACTTCTGAAGCTAAAGTTATTTTTCACTTTTTTGTGTTTTTTGAAGTCGGTTTTATTTTTTGCAAAAAAGTTTTTTATTTTTCCATTTTTAGTTGTTCCCAAACAAATATTTGCCATGAATTTATTTGACATTGTTACCAATACATGTCATGGTAATAGGCGTGAGCAGAGCGGTGGCCCAGTGGTGGCGGCCCCGACTTACGAAAACAAGTCGTGGGTTCGAACCCAGACAGGCGTATTACTTTGTGTAATTTATTTCATCACCACTGCTCTCAAAACGGTGAAGGAAAACATCTTGAGGAAACCGGCATATCCTAAAACCAAAAAAATCAAAGACATGTGACATCTACCAACCCGCACTGGGCCCGCGTGGTGGATTATAGGCCATTCCCTCTCATAGAGAGGAGGCCTGTGTCCCAGCAGTGGGAACATTAATATGCTGATGATGAATAGGCGTATCCCCAGTATATGGAACTTAACAAAAGTACCTTTTTTTTCGGATGGGAAATCATCAAATGACTCCTCCTGCTCTGGGTGGAGCGGAAGGGAGTGTCAGACTTTTATTGACAAAACCCACCCATGTTCCTTCTTAGCCCTTTGTGTTCCATGGCCGCAGTATCTCTTTAGAACGGATTCTTCTTGGCTTTTGCTGACATCTCTTTGAGGCGCGCGCGGAACACGAACGAACTGTCGAAATCTGGGTATATTCTACACATCTGCGTACCCCCTCAAAGCATTCAAGCGTGATGTTACGTCATTTGAGACGCGCGCGGAACACGATCGCGCCAACTTAACATACCTGTCGAAATCTGGGTGTATTGTACACATCTGCGTACCCCCTCAGAGCATACAGGCGTGATGTTACGTCATTATGTTGTCCATCATCTGCCTAGCCTTTTCCCAACTATGTTGAGGTCGGCTTCCAGTTTTACCGGATACAGCTGAATACCAGTATTTTACATGGAGCGACTGCCTATCTGACCTCCACAACCCAGTTAGTACCGGGTAATACGATACCCCTTGGTAAGACTGGTTGTCAGACTTTTCGGGCCTCTGACTACCTAACGACTGTCAAAGATCTACAAATGACAGCCAGGACCAACGGCTTAACGTGCTTTCCGAGGCACGGAGGAAACTCGGTATGTAATGGGCGGTCACCCATCCACAGACCAACCTAGGCAAGCACGGCTTAACCTAACGATCGACCCGAGCGGCTGTTATTATTTTTAGCCACGAGCTCCGCAACATTCACGGCACAGTTGCCGTCTATTTTTGAAGAGTTCCATTGTATATCTCCGAAGATCAGCATCAGGTGTTCACAAAATTAAATTAAATTAAATGGGACCACACGGAAAGCACTAGCTTTCAAATAAAAAAAGAATCATCAAAATCGGTTCACCCAGTCGAAAGTTCTGAGGTAACAAACACAAAAAAAAAAAAAAAAAATACAGTCGAATTGAGAACCTCCTCTTTTTGGAAGTCGGTTGAAAAAACAGAGATCCTTACAAATTAAATATATTAAAATTACCGTTATGAAAACATTGCTATACAAAAAAAACCAGCAATGTCTTCAGTATGTGTTTGCCAATCTTAATTGGCTTTTCAATTTTATTTAAAAGAGTGCAAATAAATTATTAGGGAGCAGTGGTGGCCCAGTGGTGGCGGCCCCGACTTACGAACAGTAAGTCGTGGGTTCGAACCCAAGACAGGCACATTACTTTGTGTAATTTATTTCATCACGACTGCTCTCAAAACAGTGAAGGAAAACATCGTGAGGAAACCGGCATGTCCTAGAACCAAAAAATTCGAAGACATGTGACATCTACCAATCCGCAGTGGGCCCGCGTGGTGGATTATAGCCCACTCCCTCTCTTAAAGAGGAGGCCTGTGTCCCAGCAGTGCGAACATTAATAGGCTGATGATGATGATGATGATGATGAAATAAATTATTGCAATTCAGAGTATATTTAAGTGCAATATTCATAATATAATAAAGTAAAAGTTGTTATTTCTTTTTAAGATAAATTAATCAAAACCAATTATTTATTGCCATCATTGATCAAAACAGTGAAATATTTGACAGCCATATTTGTCACCTATCAAAATTTACAGCCTCCAGAAAAACTAAGGACTTTGTATATACTGTTAGCTTTTACCATTTCCAAGAGTCCTTCAACCACGGGAACCATAGACAAAAGTTGCGGCAGAACGCACCGCGAATAGATTTTGCTTACCCCGCTCGTTTGTACGAATTAAGTTGACAGTTCCTGTTCTCTAAAACACGGTAGTTTTGTCTTGTTATGATTGTTTCGAGAATAATGGCCAAGGGGAACAACTCTCCAACAACGTAGATAAAACGAAACAAGTTCGGTGGCATGATGAATGGTGCACACGATTTTGTATGTTCCCATGCAGGTTTTTAGTGTGTTTTTCCTTGAACTATGGGACTGGGGGCTTTACTAAATGATAACTGCAAAGTGCAAAGAATTAGGTTTAATCTATCTAAATATCACCCTATCCACCTTTGGGTGACCCAATAGTCACCCAAAGGGCAATGGAGAGGGCTATGCTCGGAGTTTCCTTGCGCGATCGAATCAGAAATGAAGACATCCGCAAGAGAACCATGGTTACCGACGTAGCTCGAAGAATTGCCAAACTTAAGTGGCAGTGGGCAGGGCAAATTGCTCGCAGAACGGATGGACTTGGGGGAGGCCTATGTCCAGCAGTGGACGTCTTTCGGCTGAAATGACGAATGATGATGATGATCTAAATATCATATAGAATCCATTATAATATTAGAAATTCGAAAGTAATTTTGTGTGGCTCTTACTTTTAGAGTCATAACGGCTGAGCGGACTTCGATGATTTTTTGGCATGAGGATAGATCGACCATGTCCTGTCTTAAAATAAAACATACAGACTTTTTATCCCAGTAATAAGTGGGTTGTAACACCAAAACAACAGCGGCGCAGCAATAACGCTCCGGCGCGGGGTGAGCGACCGTGTGCGTCCTCTCCGCCCCGCCACACACGCCGCCGAGTTCCTCGGCGCCTTTAAAAGCCCGAGCACCAGCCAGTTCAAGCAGTTAGCGTTCGGTACGGTTCGGAGGCACTACTCTGCATCGACTTAGGTCGGTCAACTCCCCGCCCCCGCATCATATCGGACACTGGCTGAGGCAGCGTATGTTATTTGTTGTTTGTGTTGACTTCGTTAGCGAAACCGCACAGATGACTTATGGCATACGACGCTAATAGGGATTTAGCTTAGGTTCTTTAGATTGTAAATTAGAGTCAGTGAATATATTATAAATAAACCTTTGTTATTGTTCGTATCACGCGTTTAGTTTATCTCCTCACACACTACCCGTTACAGTTGGCGTCCCACCGCGGGCCAGTTCCCACATTAGGTATTTAATTAGTTTGTTAACTTTCGTGGTTGGATTATTCGATTTACGTAAAAGTTTTTCTTCCACCCACATTTTTTTTGTTTTCTTACTATTTCATCTCATCAATCAATACTAGCCCAGATATTTACTAGGTTAGTTAGGGAGTATTTATTGTAGTCCGGGAGATAGTTATTTTATTTTAATAGTCCGGGAGCTAGGTTATTTTGTTAATTCACCTTAATTTAAGTCCGGGAGTTAGGATTTTTTCTAATAGTCCAGGAGTTAGATTTTAATTGTAGGTAGCTAGTTAGTCTTTTATCATAGTCCAGGAGTTAGGTTGCAATTATAGTTTAGGAGCTAGGTCATTCACTGCTTTGTTATTCATAGTTTATAATCAAAATTGAGTTGTATCATATTTTACCTAGACGTAGCCGAAGAAATAAACAAAACATGGCAAACGTCAGCTTTACTGATGATCAGTTCCGTGATCTGTTAGGAGTCCTGGCTAATAGGGATAGATCCGTAGCTACGAAAACAGGTAGTTTTGCTACTTGTACTGCCCGTTACGATGGTTCTCGTGACATAGCAGTAGTTGAGGCATTCCTATCGACGGTAAGCACCTTCAAGAAGATCGAGTCAATTACAGACGAGAATGCCATTGAAGGTCTTACACTGCTGTTGGTTGGAGACGCATCGATCTGGTGGCTTGGAGTCAAGGGCACCGTGACTGCTTGGCATGAGGTTACAGCATTATTGAGATCCACATTTGCGCCAAAGAGGCCAGCCTACAGGGTATACGATGACATTGTCATGGACAAGCAAAAGACTCCGTCAGGCACAGAGTTGTTCGTCGCGAAGAAGCGAGCATTAATGGCAGAGTTACCTGAACCGGCACTGTTACAATCTCAAAGCTTGGATCTGCTATATACTTCCCTGCATATCAACGTACGAGATAGGATACCAAGGGATTCCGTCGAAACGTTTGACGATTTTCTGGTGAAGGCTCGGCAGCTTGAAGAGATTGTTTATGAACGAACGGCAAGTAACAACAACACCACTCCAATGGCGAAAAGGCAAAGGTGCACGCATTGCCGCGCATTTGGTCACAGTGAGAAGGACTGCCGGAAGAAAGCCGTCAAAAGTGAGCCAAAGGCGGCAGATGAACTTTCCAGGCCTAACACCAGATCTGTGCCAGGCAATAGAATCACTTGCTACGGCTGTGGCGAACCCGGCGTAATAAGGAGTAAATGTCCGAAATGCACAAAACCCAAGGTTGGAGCAGTTGAAGTGGGATTTTACGCCCTAAGTCCCACACTTGCAGCAGCAGCAAGATCTAGACCAACGCTGAAGGTCACAATCAGCGGTGTCGAAGGTTTAGCTCATATTGACACAGGAGCGAAGTTAAGTGTTGCATCAACTTTACTGTACAAAGTGTTGCAGCAAAAGGGCATCAAGTTCCATCCGGAAAATGCTACAATCACCCTAGCGGATGGCTTGCGACGAAGACAGCAAATCCAGGCTACCTCGGTGCCTGTGTCGCTTTGTGGTCGGACGATCCCCACAAATTTCATCGTGTTGCCAGAATCACACGATAACCGGACCCTCTTAGGAGTTGACTTCATCGAAGATGCACACATGCTACTCAACGTACCGCAGTTGCTGTTCCACTTCTTAGATGAACCCGGCCGGAAGTATGATTTGTTTCCTGAGGAAGAAGATGGAGCATCCGTATCCACGATGCAAACGGAGCCTGCGAAAACCGAGACGGTGATCGAAAAACTCGCCAAAATGACGTCTCTGGAACCATTTGTGAGCCCAATGCTCATGACTCCGTCCCCATCTGTTAACCTACCGGAAGAATGTGAGATGGAGGATTCATATGGGCCTCCGCCCTTGATCGACTTTACCACTCCTCCACAGTCGCCCTCGAGAAAGGGACCTGCACTAACTGGATATTCACCAAGATTTGTCGGGTCTCTGTTCCGGGATGCACAATCGAGCATCAACAACGCTGAGGTGACCCTGTCACCAAAAACTGCAGCGCTGTTTGGTCCTACTGCTATTGATTTAGCAATGATTGCACTAACAGACGTTAAGGATATTACCGAAGAGATGACGCAGCTTGATAAGGTTCTAGAACGTAACGCTGTTGTATTCATTGGTAACGGCAAACCGGCTAGTTTAGTGGAACATACCATAGAAACTGAAAGTTGCAAACCATTAGCCGTTCCGCCATACAAAATTTCACCACAGCGTAAAGAAATCCTACTGAAAGAAGTGAATCTTATGTTGGACGAGGGTATTATCACACCATCGAAATCACCTTGGGCAGCACCTGTTGTGATGGTCCCCAAGAAAGATGGTAGTATAAGGGTTTGTATCGATTACCGTCAACTAAACGCAGTAACTGTGGCTGACGCGTATCCCTTGCCTAGGATAGACGACCTGTTGCACGAAGCCAAGCCAACACCCTACATGTCATCCTTGGATTTAAGGGCTGGATATTGGCAGATTAAGGTGCGTGAAGAGGATCAAGAGAAAACGGCCTTTGTAACACCATTCGGCCTATATCAATTTAACCGAATGCCCTTTGGATTGAGAAATGCGCCGGCTACATTTCAGAGGTTTATTGATCGGTTGAAGTTGCAGCTAGATGGTACAAAACTGCTGGCTTATCTGGATGACTTGATCCTGTTTTCCTCATCATTTGAGCAACATCTGCAAGATCTGGAACGGTTGTTTAAACTTCTGCATAAAAATAATGTGGTCGTCAACAGGAAAAAGTGTCGATTCTGTGAAGAACAGATTTCATACCTTGGACATATTATTACCAAATCGGGATTGTCAACAGACCCAGCTAAGATATCAGCTATACAAGATATGCCAGCACCCA
This sequence comes from Xestia xanthographa, assembly GCA_905147715.2. Taxonomy (NCBI): domain Eukaryota; kingdom Metazoa; phylum Arthropoda; class Insecta; order Lepidoptera; family Noctuidae; genus Xestia; species Xestia xanthographa. The sequence continues at coordinate 10,759,039 of LR990653.1, read as the reverse complement.
AAAACATTCGCCAGATACAATCCTTCCTTCAGACCTGTTCATGGTATCGTCGCTTCGTACCAGAATTTGCAAAAATCACTCAACCACTCACCCGATTGACGAAAAAGAATGCAAATTGGGAGTGGGGTCCTCCACAAGAGGATGCTTTTTGCGAGCTCAAGCGTCGCCTAACTAGTGCCCCTGTTTTACGACAAGCCGATATTAGCAACCCATATACGATAAAAACGGATGCCAGTGATTATGCTATAGGAGCTGTCTTGGTGCAGGGGGAGGGCATAGACGAGCACCCAGTAGAATATGCCAGCCGTTTATTAACCAAGGCGGAGCAGAACTACTCCACCACTGAGCGTGAAGCGTTGGCTGTTATATGGGCTGTAGCAAAATTTAGAGGTTACATAGAAGGGTCTTCCGTAGTAATTGCCACCGATCATCAAGCCTTAAAATGGCTGATGTCTATTAAATCTCCCACAGGGCGTCTTGCTAGATGGGCCTTGCAACTCCAGCCATATAACTTGACCATTAAGTACATATCAGGTAAAAGTAATGTCATTGCTGATGGACTCTCAAGACTTCCATGCAAGGAGTCTCTAGAGAAATGCGGTTTATGTATAGTCTCCATAGATATGCCTCGCCGCTCTGGACTGGAAATAAGGCAAGAACAATTGCAAGACACTGGATTGAAGACAATCATGGATGCTCTAGAGAAACCTATTCGAGATGAAGACGCTGTCTATTGGTCAAATAAAGGTTACATAATGAACAATGGAATGCTGCACCGTTACATCCAAGATAGTGACAGTGAGAGTGCTCAATTGGTTATTCCTCAACATGAGAAAGAAATTATTCTTTCACACTATCACGATGAACCTTCTGCAGGTCATTATGGAGCCGATAAAACTTTTCGCCGAATAGCAACCAGGTATTGGTGGAAAGGCATGCGAAAGGATATTGAAAAACATGTCAAAGACTGTATCAAGTGTCAACGATATAAACCAAGCAACTTGAAGCCAGCAGGATTACTGCAAACTACAGTCATGGCACAGAGATTTGAAACTTTATCTTTCGATTTATTTGGCCCTCTGCCTCAGACTTCAGATGGCAAAACCTGGATATTTATCATTGAAGATGTCGCTACTCGGTGGGTCGAGTTATTTGCTTTAGAGCAAGCGACAGCTGAAACTTGTGCATCGGTACTACTTAACGAGATCTTTTTGCGATATGGTGTCCCAAGAAGATTAATAAGCGACAATGGACCACAATTTGTCAGCTCCATCATGCAAAAACTTATCTATTGTCTCGACATTAAACATGCATTCACACCTGTTTATCACCCAGAAACAAATCCAGTCGAGAGAAGAAACCGTGACTTAAAGACGCAACTCGGGATCTTGGTCGAAGATGATCATCGCTCTTGGGCGGAACGCCTCCCAAGCATAAGATATGCCATGAATACTTCAAATTGTCTTAGCACGGGATATACCCCAGCATATCTAACCTTTGGTAGAGAGCTAAGGACTTACGACGATGTCAAACATGACCTTCGACAAATAGCCTTATCAGAGAATTTCATACCCGAGATAACCCCTAAACTTATTCTTTTAGCAGAAACTTTTAAAAAGGCGAGAGAGGTACAAGAGCACAAGGAAGAATCAAGAAAGAACGCGGTAGACATGCGACGACGTCCTGCGCCCGCCCGTCTTCCGGGCGATCTCGTCATGGTGGCCGCTAATGTCCAGAGCAACGCAGCTCGCTATCAAACAGCGAAGCTAGCTCCACGTCGCGACGGGCCCTACGTCATCCTGCGGCAGCATGGGCCCTGCTCATATGAAGTCGCACACCCGGAAGACCGCAACACTCCGTTGGGTATTTATCACTCTTCAGCGCTGAGCCCCTACCAGGGCTCAGCCCTCCAACCACCTAATCCTGAGAGACCTTTGCGCAGACGCGGCAGACCACGAAAGCAGAAGTCAGATCCAGAAGCAGAAACTGGTCTCCTCGCCGGGTCGTCTTCGGGACCAGAGGGGGAGACTGTAACACCAAAACAACAGCGGCGCAGCAATAACGCTCCGGCGCGGGGTGAGCGACCGTGTGCGTCCTCTCCGCCCCGCCACACACGCCGCCGAGTTCCTCGGCGCCTTTAAAAGCCCGAGCACCAGCCAGTTCAAGCAGTTAGCGTTCGGTACGGTTCGGAGGCACTACTCTGCATCGACTTAGGTCGGTCAACTCCCCGCCCCCGCATCATATCGGACACTGGCTGAGGCAGCGTATGTTATTTGTTGTTTGTGTTGACTTCGTTAGCGAAACCGCACAGATGACTTATGGCATACGACGCTAATAGGGATTTAGCTTAGGTTCTTTAGATTGTAAATTAGAGTCAGTGAATATATTATAAATAAACCTTTGTTATTGTTCGTATCACGCGTTTAGTTTATCTCCTCACACACTACCCGTTACAGGGTTAATTTTCTCCAGGTGGACAAAGCCACCGGTAAAATCGATTAATTTATAATAATGCTGTTGCCAAAAATATATCTTATGATAACTGCCTGAGTAGGTAGAGCAAATAATATTGGTTTTCTGAGGAAGAAAAGGCGTTGAATACATTCGACATATTAATTGGCTTTTAGATTAAGTATTATTTTCCGATCTTCCTCGCAAACGAATTAAATGGCCCAAAGAAAACGGTAGCCTTCTGGTTTCGGAAAATTTTCCGTTATTACCATAATATTACCGCTGGCCTCGTTAACAACTTATTTTTTCATCATATAATAGGAAGGGCAACTTGGTACTTTTTGTTTAAAAGAAAGTTTGATCAAATTCTATTACAGAACTCATTTGCATTCAGAGTACGCGTCCATCGTGAAGAGCTTGAATGATATCTATAAAAACAATGGTTTATTTCGAAATATTGCCATTAGGATTTAATAAAACAAATGTTGTTATTTTGCATATAAAAACAGATTGAAATTACAGTTTAGCAAAAAAGGTCTGGGAACCTGTGAAATACTCAAAACAATGATTGCAATTAAGTACCTACGCATCAAAGGGGAAATGACCACTGCATAGCACTTGAAGTTACGGATACATGGTCACAGTAAATAGAACCCTAGAGGACAGTGAGGACACTGAGTTAAATGGCCAATAACCTACCTAAAGTATTTAAGGGGACTACAGGAGCTAAACGCGAGTTTTATAATGCAAAAAAAGCATAATTATGATTGACTGCAATAAACAAAACCAGAAAAATATATGATGTCCGGCCGCGGCCGAATAGTGCGGCCGCAGTGACTGACGTAACAACCGCTTTGTAGTGCAACTTTATTCTAACAGTATTTCAAACGAAGTTTGAACCACCACAAATAGAGTTGCTAATTTCAAGGTTAGAAGGGCCCTATGTACCTACGCAACAAAGGGGAAATTACCACTGCACAGCACTTGACAAGTTACGGATACATGGTCACAGTAAATTTATAGAACCCTAGAGGACAGTGAGGACACTGTGTTGAATGGCCAATAACCTACCTAACGTATAAATACGTTTTTCCATTTTTTGTCTATTCTCATCTCAACAGCATAGTTTTTTTTTTTTATTTATTAAATCTATTACACAAAAACAAGTTATTTTTTTACAGTTTTTTACTCGCCAAACTTTACAGTTTGATGGCGAGAAGCGCTCGTTTATCATGCATAACTTAAAATTATAAACTTAACTTAAAATCGAATATATAATAATTATAAAACTTACTGCTACATCTGTCTCGTGAATCTATTTTTCGACAACGACAGACCATCACCAACATGCAACAGACAATGTATTCCAAACCGGAGTGACCACTGCTGGCCACTCCAGTCTAGAACCCACCGCCTATCAGTCCGACGACGTGTCCGCGTTCTCCAGAAACAAATTCTTTAGTTTTGCCTTTAACACACTTTTGCTTAAGTTACAGTTATTCCTTAATAATTCTATTTTATTGAATACTTTTGGCACCAAATATTTAGACGTTCTTTTACCGTAATAGTTGGTTATTGTTGGTTGTACTAGTCTTTTCTCTCTCACACTCCTTGTGTTAAACTTATTTTTAACATTTACTTTGAATGTATCACTATAATAGTGTTCTAACCCTATCAAATACTCAACTTTCATATCTACTGGCAAGATTTTACAAATGGAGAATAATTGATCGTACTCTTTGTTACACTCTAACTTAACGTGTTTGCTAACTAGGAACTTGATCAGTCTTGTCTGTAGATTTTTTATTTCTAGTAAATATGTTTTAAAAGTACGTCCATACACAATAAGTCCATAACTGATTAATGAGTCAGCGAGTGCGTAATACACAATCAATAATGTATGTTTATTCACTACACTTTTCAATTGATAGAACTTCCCTAATACAGATCTCAGTCTATTACAGACATCAGTTACATGCGTTTTCCAATTAAAATTTCTATCTATACTTAGACCTAAATATTTAAATGAACTTACATACTCCAACTTTACGCACCTACAATTGATCTTGTTATCATGCAAGCATTCGTATGTATGCCCTATCACATTAATATTGTCTCTGAGCACAGCTTTAGCTCGCAAATTGTATGGCGAGTGTATATGCATGCATTTTGTTTTTAACAAATTTAATATTATTCCATTGTCATGTGCCCACTTGGTAATGCTTTCGAAGTCTTCCTGTACGTACTGCTGTACCTCCAGTATATCTTTCGAAGCATAAACTACACACATATCATCTGCATACATGAACACTCGACATTTGTTTACAACATTCGACACACTGTTCACGTGCATTATATAACCTACTGGTACAAAAACTTGTTAAACAATTTGCAACAACAATTTTGTTAAATTTAACAAAATTCACAATGACGCATTGACTGATTTGTGAATTTTGTTAAATTTAACAAAATTCACAAATCACAATGCTGTTGAGATGAGAATGGACAAAATAAGGAATGAGTACATAAATAAGAGGAAGTCTGTAAGTGGCGCCGGTGACTGAAAAGTTGTGTGGTAATCGGTTATATCTTGATATGGACATGCGATGCGGAGGAATGCGGAAAATGGAGTGGGGATTTTTTTTAGTATGATTGTGATGATGGCTTTATAGTCATCCACATTCATACTCATAACAGAACAGAACGGTCGTTTATAAAGGGTTTAAAGAGACTCTTAACGAAGCTGAAAGGCATTATTCTAGAGTCTAGACCATACCTGGGAACCTTCTAGTTACGGAAATATTGGGGGCCAAAGTCGTTTTTAAAATATATGTTTTTAATTTATTTTATTTTAAACACCTTCGCGACCCCCGTACTATTCATGCCATCCATCAGCACAATGTTTTAAGTGCGTTACATTGAGTCCTACCTAAAAACGTGACTTTTCACCCCAAAAAAAAGTCTATTCCCACCAAAAATTTTTGCATGGACTTAGTTTGATGTACAGAATGCTTGGTTGACGGCTTCGTGAGTCTAGTTTACACCCTGTATATGAAGACACAGATGCTAGCACATCAGACTACTACAATCTGTCGCATTCCTTTAATAGTTTTGCAACTTTATTGCTAAAGCATTAGGTTCGAAGTTGATTGGGAAAATTGTTCAGTTTCGGGTACCTTGATGTGCACTCGTCTGTACATTACGTATTAAGGTACTACCTACACACATCCACATCTCACATGGACCCTAAAATAGGAGTCATTAAGAACTTAATTAGGCGCCTATCTAAAACATTACGGTAGACTTAAGTAGACTAGCTAGTAATTTACACCGGTGTAGCTACAGTCTTAGATACAGTAAGGTGATTTCATAGAGACTCGTTTTTGTGTAGGTTCGAGTACCTTTAGTCTGACAGAGTAGTTTATTTAAACTAATTAACTTTGTCGACCTTGTTTGCTTTTTACGGCTTTAATAAAGTGATCCAAGAAAAATATGGCCGTGAAAACGTTATACTGTAAATTCATAAATTTTAAAGTTACACCAAGAACGTAGAAAGAAAATGTTCCAAAAGTAGAGGGAAACGCCAGAGTATCCCGCGAAATTAAAATTTTATTACGTTTTTTGCAATTTGCAGATCACTATCACTTGACACTGATCTGCAAATTGCAAAAAAACGTAATAACTGTAACATCATTTCAGCCGAAAGACGTAGCCCTAAGCCCGACACAAACATTTCATAAGCACTTTACACCCCATCAACACATATACACACACACAGACACGCACCCACAGACTCACTCACTCACACAGACACACACACCGTCTGACAACACACTAACAAGCACTTCATGTTTTACAATGATTGTGATTTTGTTATTAATAGATTTTTGGTTTATGTTTTCGAGTTTGGAAATTGCTTTTTGTTAATTTTATTTCCTTCTTTTTCGCTACATTTTTGGTTACCTATGAGGCTATGACATACATAATGACTTTTTAATAGAGAAACACTGTCTCCCAAGTCACAGGTGCAAACCTAGTTTGGGAGCCAGGGGACTTATCTGTAGGACATAATCTGTATGTTATATCTATAAGATGTCTGTAACGTCCACTACTGGACATGGGCCTCCCCCAAACCCTCCGGTCTTTGCCAAAATCGCCACGCTTGGCAGGCGGGTTGGCGATCGCAGTGCGGTTGTTACAAAAGCACAGAGAACGCTGCTGCCCATTCTCTGGTAAGTCCCTTAGTCGCCTCTTACGACACCCACGGGAAGATATGGGACGAGGGATAATAACTGTATGTTGATTAAATATTCTGTCTAAGTATTTCATGAAAAAGTCATTCAATGGGATTAAATGAACTTAGAGGGTTGTATTGATGATTTTAATGATTGTAACTTTGTAAAGTCATATTGTTACGGTCGGGAATCATATTTTTGGCATTTACAACCTGACACTGGCCTGCAAATTGCAAAATAAAATAAGAAATTCGAGGGATACCTTGGTGCTTCCACCTTAGGTAATTTAAACAAATGGGTCAGAAAACAATCCTGTTGATGCTACACATTGAGTGCTTTCATTAAATCATTTGAATACTTCCGGAATTGTAATTTTAAAAATTACATTTAGCTACTAGAGACATGAGAAGACAGCGCGAACAAAATCTGTGCTCCGTCCAACAGCTGTCAACCGGCTGCAGTCACTCAGCCGCTTGCTCACCACAGCATTATATGTATAAATACGGGGTTAGCCGCCCCCCGTACTGTATGATCCGACCCAGCCTGTTGTTGTCCCTTGCTGCCCTCTTGTCAATGACCCACTAAGCCGAGGCCCGAACCCCACAGGGGGTGCCCTTAGTGACGGTTCATTTAATGTGTAATTCCTGTTAGTTTGTAAGCCCTGGCTGGGGGCCTTAAAGTAATTTTTGGCCACCACAGGATTGTCCGGTTAAGCAGTCAAGCAACCGTCTAGAGTTGCAACTGCGAGTGGTCCCTCCTAAAAAAAAAAAAAAAAAAAAAAAAAAAAAAAACCCCCGTACTGCGCACAGATTTTGTTCGCGCTGACTTCTCTATACGTAGTAGTAATAGCTCAATGAAAAATTAAAGTAATATTAATGTCAATTTTATAACCTCAATTTTAGTCGGCGACTATTTAACAAAAATTTCGTGAAATTGTGATGAGATTTATAGTTAAACCTTTTAAATATAGTACCTACCTTAATAAATTATAATGTGGTACTGCGTGATTGTACTTAAAAATAATTTTGAACAGCGTGTTTACACTCTTGGAATAACAGAATAGGACATACGTATTGTATGCTAAAGGTAGGTGAAAGTCGAAGGAAATTTCTTTAAAATCTACTATAAAATGAAGGGTTAGCCCCTATGTCGCAACAAGGGTTTTCCCAACATGGACAGCTTCTCCATTTCCGTGGACATATACGTACTGATAAAATAAATACTTAAGATAAAACCAACTTCAGCAGGTCCGTATCTACATAATAGACATGTATCTTAAAATAAATGTGTGATATCACATACCTACGAAAGATTAGGTAACACTCCAGTCAATGATACTGTAGGTACTACATACCTTTAGGTAACTTATAAAATCAATACGGAAGAAAACTAATCACAGTACCTACCTATTTAATTCCTGTTAACTAAGTATTGCGTGTAAAACGCGTTATTGAACTCAAATGGAGTTGGTGTAGTATCCGTTGGTAGCAGGGCTGATAACACTTTTTACTCACTGCATCACCGGCTCACTAGCACAACCAAGTCCTCGTCCAGGGTACGCTTCACTTCCTCCATTTCCCGCCATCCGTGATGGGGTCACAGTTTGACATATGATATTCTAACAATGTAATGTAATCCAAAAATGGTAATGGCTGCGCCAGTCTCCCTCGCCCTCGCAATTATAACAGTGGCGACGAGGATGGGATGGTAGCCGAATGACACGACCGGTACGTAGGAGCTCGTTTAAGGCACGTAAGGTGTTTCCATATCTATTAAATAGCCACACTACAGTTGAGCAGCACACCTTGCAAGACACGGTGATGGCAGATGGGGTAAAGCTGTGAACGAGTGGCGTCCAAGGACTAGTAAGAGAAGTGTTAGTTGTTGCCATCGCGGGAATAACCTCGAAGAGGCTGGCACAAGAACGTGGAGCTTGGCACAAGAACGTGGAGCTTGGTACAAGAACGTGGAGCTTGGCATAAGAACGTGGAGCTTGGTACAAGAACATGGAGCTTGGCACAAGAACGTGGAGCTTGGCACAAGAACGTGGAGCTTGGCACAAGAACGTGGAGCTTAGTACAAGAATATGGAGCTTGCCACAAGAACGTGGAGCTTGGCACAAGAACTTGGAGCTTGGCACAAGAACGTGGAACTTGCCACAAGAACGTGGAGCTTGGCACAAGAACATGGAGCTTACCACAAGAACGTGGAGCTTGGCACAAGAACGGGGAGCTTGGCACAAGAACGTGGAGCTTGGCACAAGAACGTGGAGCTTGGCACAAGAGCATGGAGCTTGGCACAAGGACGTGGAGCTTGGTACAAGAACGTGGAGCTTGCTACAAGAACGTGGAGCTTGGCACAAGAACGTGGAGCTTGGCACAAGAACATGGAGCTTGGCACAAGAAAAGAGGTCTATTCCGAATTATTATATCATCTGTGCCTATGGGTCAGTGGGTGAAGTCGGGCTGTAGAAGATGATTGCGAATCACAACATTAGTCCATAAACGTAAGAATATCATCTCCTAAAAACGTTTACCTACAGATAATGCTTTTATGAAGATATTTAATAGAAACTATTTAAGTAATCACATGCATTTATATAAAAGGTAAACTTGTGTATTTGGCAAACAATTTAAAAGTACCTAACTGCGACACAAATAAATATCTAAAATTACATACAAAATCAGAGGTGACTTTCACAAAATATTTCAAGCTACTGTATCTAAAAACGCAAGTAAGTAATACGAGTATGGCGCCATCATAAATCAACTAGACAAGAAATTAACAACTCATGACAGAAAATAAATATCCACCTGTCATTACTCAAAGCCATCACGTTTAAGATAAATCTATGAAACAATTTATTGAAATATATATTCGTAAAAAAAATTGTTAGTCTTAACGAATTTTGGCAAACAAAAATGTTCAGAATTTCTCCGCATTTTTTTTTTTTTTTTTTTTTTTTTTTTTTTTTTTTTTTTTTTTTTTTTTTTTTTCTGGAATTTACGTGCCTTTAGAGTTAAAAGTATTTTTTAAACTTATGATATAGCATAGTTTTCAATTTCAATCATTGTGTAATAAGAATAAGTGTCGTGGAAATAAATAAATTATAATAATTTCAATATATTCATATTCTAAAACTTAATATATCGGCAATTAATTCTTATTTGTTTACCAAAAAGGCAGATTTACCAAGGTAATACGTTAATAAATAAAATAATAAAATATACTTAGGTACTTACATAATATGTTATTATATATATATGTGCCTTTGAAGAAGCAATCCAGCATACTAAGATTAATTTAGGATTCAATGAAACCATTGTCTTACTTATATTGTCTTGAGTTTTACTTCCTATCATTGTGTTATTTTAAAAAGAGTAAAACTACCATCCCAAACCATGCACCTTTTTCGACGTTTTATAAGTTCTCATGTAAGCATAAGTGAATTAATAATAAAAATGTTTTGACTTTTTTTTCAATTGAGAATTTGTTTTCAATATGGTAATAATAATTAGGTACGGTTTTTACCTTTTTACCAATTTTCCATTTTGAATTAAAGTTAACTCGTAGGTACCTGTATGTGATGTCAGTTATTATCTTAATAGGACAAAAAGTATGTTGTGGTGATGAGGCCAAGGTTGCCCGCGAAATTCAAATTTTCTTAGAAAATGACAACAGAAAAATCAAAATCAAATAACAATAGATTTCAATATTAGCTTGATTGATTGTAAAAAAAACCGCTTAGATATTGCTCAATGTTAAATGTCGTAGACTGTCATGTACCAGTATATTCTGTATGAGCTGATACAATACTTCATTTAAATAAATGCCTTGCAAAGACTTTAGCTTAGGTAATGAATATTTTAAATTATGGTCCACACTTTTATATGACTAAGACAGAACTGATAAAAAAACAAACATCTATTATTTTTACACGACTGCCCAAAAAAAGGAGTGTTATGTTTTCATGGTTCATATTGTATGTAGGTATGTGTTAGTATGTATGTTTGTGAGTGTCTTTATTCCATCATAACTTCTAAACGCATAAACCGATTTCGATGTACATGGTATCGTTAGAATCCTTGTGGTACCCCAGGTATGATAGGCTAGTGAAAAATAAAAAATATAAAAATTTGGATACTCCAATATGGGTATCAACTTAAAGGGCTCATCATGAGGATTTTAAAATGGTATGGCATGACCATATTTAATTTTTTTTTAATAGTTATTTATCTAACTATGTACTTATACAAGATACGCGTGGATGACTAGGTAAGTTTGTGAACTTTTTTAGTGATAAATGTACACCAAAATATGTAATGCGAAATTCTCCATCATAATATAATCGTAACTAAAAGTGTAAAAATAATTTAAAAATTAAAAAAACCCGATTGCGTAAAAAATAACTAATAACTTTAAATAAAAACTGAAAAGTTAGTTATTTTTTACGCAGTCGGGTATTTTGTTAATTTTTTTTTATTCTAAACTGTTTTTTTAATCTACTGGTCCGATTTGAATGATTCTTTCAGTGTTGGGTAGTCCATTTATCGAGGAAGGCTATAGGCTATATAACATCACGCTGCGACCAAAAGGAGCGGAGCATAAATGAAAAATATTGCAAAAACGGGGAAAAATGTATTCCTTTTGTGAGCTGTTTCTCTTTTATGTGACGCAGACGAAGTTGCGTGGGTGAGCTAGTTAAAAATATTTTGAGGGCCTGAAAGCAGCCAGCCAGGCCTATAAAATAACCTGCCTGCATAATTTAAGGTTGGTTCAAAAGTATAGGCACAACCCTGATGTTCGATTTATTTATTTTCTATAATATTTACATACTAACTCTAATAGAAATAAAAATATTTACAAGTATCAAAAAGGGTTACAGGGCGTCGAAAAATTCGTCCACATCGCTGTCAACAGGAAAAGTGCCCAGAAGGCTGGCAGCATTGCCACGTTGGATGGCAATGCTGATTCTTTGGCCAAAAAATAGGCCCGCCCTCTACAACAACCCTACAGTTCAATGTAATAATCAACAGTAAGAAAACTCAATACGAACGATGCAGCGACTCCTACAGATATCTCACTAAGTGATTAATAGTGTCCCAAGACACTGAAATTAAATGAGCACTGTGATTAATGAACAACAATTTTTCTGCAATTTTATTGATCTTAGAAATCAGAACAGAATCTCATAGATTCAAGAAAAAACGCGCAAAACGGGAAAGTACTGAGAAAAATATATATCACTATCACATGATGAAAAATTCGCGGTTACATAAAATAATGCGAGTTATGGTCGAAGTATTGTCCATCAAACGTCTAAGACAAGTCTTCAAAGGCATTATGCGGTGAGACAGCAGAGCAGTGAGCCAATGAGCCAATAGTGATGACTATTGTCTCCCAACAAGGTTAAATGTAAATCACCGATGTTGTTTCGCAACAGCAACACTACTCGATCTCGATGTAATGAGTGACGCGCTCGCGATAAGCACAATATCGTACAAGTGCAGATCTGTGATACCTTATCACCGTACCTTATTTTAATGTATCAAAAATGTTCATAATATCCAGCTAGTGGTTGTGTTGAGTGCGAACAAAACGGATTCGTTTCTATAGCTGCGCTTGAAATAATGTAAAAATGATTGTAAGGTTATAAAAATGTGGAATCGGATCGTTTTTTGCTGTTTACTTTTTGTGTTAGTGTGTGCGGAGATTGGTGATGTTGAAGGTAATTTTTTATTTAAATATCTTTCCTTTACTTAAATAGTTTTAAATACGAGATAAATTGTACAAAGTGACTAATTTCCTAGAAAAAGACATAAGTCATTTTTGTTTTCATACCTGCAAGTAAAAAGTAAAAGGTACAAACAAGTTAGAAGAAATTAGCCAAAACTAGCGCGAAAACGTGTCACTTATTACCTAATTAGGAGATAGCATTATCATTATAAATAAACAAAAACATGCAAACAGTGTTTCAACGTAAACACTGCATACATTGTAAAACTTCATTTCTTGCTATTGAACTAGTGAAACATATTATGTAGGTAAACGAGTAAATACAAGGTACCAGAGTACCTATAGATGGACTCTTCACGAAGCCGTCAACCAAGCATTCTGTACATCAAAGTAAGTAACTCTGTGCTAAAAATATTGCTGAGAAACCACTTTTTTTTGGGGTGAAACATCACGTTTTACGGTAGGACTCAAACTCAATGTTACGTACTCAAAAACTTGTGCTGGTTCTGGTTGAGAACGTTCTCAGGTTCTCACGTATGGTCTAGACTTCAAGAGTGCAGTGTTCCGCAAAGGCTGATAATGCTTACCTATATTTATGCTTAATATTATGTAAAAAACTGGCCAAGTGCGAGTCGGACTCGCGCACGAAGGGTTCCGTACCATTATCTATACATTAGACAAAACGGCAAAAAAATCACGTTTGTTGTATGGGAGCCCTCCTTAAATATTAATTTTATTCTGTTTTTAGTATTTGTTGTTATATAGCGGCAACAGAAATACATCATCTGTGAAAATTTCAACTGTCTAGCTGTCACGGTTCATGAGATACAGCCTGGTGACAGACAGACGGACAGACGGACAGACAGACGGACAGACAGCGTCTTAGTAATAGGGTTCCGTTTTTACCCTTTGGGTACGGAACCCTAAAATGATGTTTCATTTATGGTGAACCTCCAAAATTTTCCGATTTCCTAGATGTAGGTAACTTGAACACAAAAAGTTTGCGGAACACTGAACTAAAGACCCAAAAAAATATCGTAATGACGTGGAGAACAAACACCTTTTGGCTTCGTTACGAGTACTTTTACACTCTTATACAGATAAGTTCTTTCAGGACGTAGGCACTTGAAATTTCAGCGCGTTATTATGATAATTGCATCACTTCACAGTAATTAGCACTCGTGTCTAGTGACTGGGACTTATTTCCTGTACCTACAACCAAAGAAATCAATCCAATCTGCCTAGCCTTTCTCACCAACGTCGAGGTCGTCAGACATGAAGTGACTGCATGTCTGACCTTTTACAATCCTGGGTAAAACGGTACACATTTACTTTCTCATTGTATCTATTTCTATTTGAATTGTTTTATCTTATTGGCCCAGGAAGTTCAGAAAGCCTCATATTTTAGGTAATTAAAAAAAAATTAACATAAGTCAATTTGTGCTTGACGTTCACAAAATTTTATAAGCGTTCACAGTGGCCGAACGATTAACTTCCGCGGTACGGATCGTTGGTTCCATTCCCACAGCGATCATAACTAAATTAAATCCGACTAAGATCCAAACTAGATCAACCATGCCTGGATTTTTTCGCAACGTTTTATATGATTTACTAGCGGACGTCACGCGGTTTCACCCTCGTAGTTCCCGTGCCCGTGGGAGTACGGGGATAAAATATAGCCTATGTTACTCAGGGTGAATGTAGCTTTCTAACCGTGAAAGAATTTTTGAAATCGGCGCAGTAGTTTTTGAGTTTGTTCATTACAAACATCACAAAAATACAAATCTTTCCTCTTTATAATGTTAGTGTAGCTATAAGTTTATACTACGATATTTCCATGATGTGTCAGTTTTAGTAAAAAAAGCTTGTATCTTTTCACCTGAGACCACCAACATAGTTGGGAAAATGCCAACGTTCAATGTAGGTAGGTAATTATAGGCAGATGGCGACGACGCTCCTTTCAGAAAAATAATCTTCTAGTTACAGACAAATGTATGGAGATAAACTGCTATGGAGAAGAGTACGAATGCATCGATGACACGTGCTACTGTGCGAAAGGTTATGTACCAAACCACTTCCAGAATCGATGCATGAGATGTCCGGGTAAGCTACCATATTTTGCTGTATAACATTATCATTAAGGGCCTACTACCTCAAAATTAAATGGCTTAGCATGATCCTCCGTTACGCCTAAAATACTGCAGCATTAATTTTGAAATAAATATATGGTAAAGTTGAGGATTAATTTTAGGTCTTATGTTTGGCGAAAACACGATTTCATAAAAAAATTCGATAGAAAAAAATCCCAAGTTTACCTCCAAATCGAACAATAAACCGCTGGTATTCAAAAAGTACTTCAAATTAGATCATGAAACTTTGCATACTCACTGAACTAACTAGAAAGCAGGTCTTATGTTTTTTATTTTTTCCAAAAGACGAAAATTTGATTTTATAAAGAATAAAAACCACTCATTTCGCACTATTCGGCCGCAGTGACTGACGTAACAACCGCTTTGTAGTGCAAGCTAATTAGAACTTTATTCTAACAGTATAACAAAGGAAGTTTGAACCACCACAAATAGAGTTGCTAATCTGAGGTACCTAGTATAGGCTCTTAACATTAGCTGCTGATTGACGCTACTGAAAGTGCCATACTCGTTGATTTTGGGCATAGGTACTCAATTTAAATTGGCATTAACACGCTAAGAAGAAGAAGAACATAGAGTATAATAGACCCTCAGTGGACAGAAGTTTCTCCCGTTGCTAGTTATCGAATTCAAACTCGGCTGCAATACTTCCATACAGGTGGATGTGTCAAGTAACTCGTTGACAGCTACATTTTGACACCTTAAGGGCTATATCCCTCAAATGGCTTACCATGATCCTGCGTTACGCCCAAAATACTGCAGCATTCATTTTGAAATAAATATATGCTAAAATTGAGGACTAATGATAAGTCCTATGTGTGACGAAAACACGATTCCATAAACTTTTCTCGATAGAAAAAAAAAACCAAAGTTACCTCCGAATCGAACAATAAACCGCTAGTATTCAAAAAGTACTTCAAATTAAATCATGAAACTTTGCATAATAACTGAACTAACTATAAAGCAGGTCTTATGTGTTTTATTTTTTTAGTCCAATCAATAGATTTTTTGTAAATCGCAAAAAAACATTCATTTCGCAATATTCGGCCGCAGTGACTGACGTAACAACCGCTTTGTAGTGCAAGTTGATTAGAACTTTATTCTAACAGTATTTCAAACGAAGTTTGAACCACCACAAATAGAGTTGCTAATTTTAGGGTTAGAAGGGCCTTAACGGCCGAATGGATTCCGTCGAAAACCATACATTAAGACCATGGCCTGGATTAGGATATTGGGTACTTTTTGTCCCAGTAGTACGTTTCTGTGGCATAAAGTGACCTCGAAGCGGATGAAACCGCTAGAAATGGGAGTTTTAAAATATCTAAATATTAATGAATACCTACAACGTTTAAAATTAGTCGTACCGATTGGTGCAAACATGTTAGCGGTTGATACCAGTATTGATAAGGCAAAACTATGTCAATAATAAATATTGAGCCTTTCCCAATTTGCCAACCAATTCGGGACTTATGAAAGCGAAACCCAATTACCTACACATTGTTGAACCTTGGAATTCAATCTAGGTACTCAATTCAGGGCTTTGAAACACTAGTCTGAAATCGATGTTGCCTGTAATATGTAATAAATAGCGCCAAGGCTGTATAAGAAGTATTTTCATTCTCTCTTCGTGGAGCTCGTATTATGACGACTAACGAATACGTTAAACGTTTATTTATGCGTCCTTCATATACAGGATGGCCTTTTTATCACTTTCCAAAAAAATTGGGTATAATAGGTGAACGGAGTAGAAGCAAATGGCATACCTAGTTTTTTTTTTGTTTTTTTGCGATTAAAAATTTTCAAAAAAATTTGAAATTTCTCTTTTTTTAGGGTTCCGTACCCAAAGGGTAAAAACGGAACCCTATTACTAAGACTTCGCTGTCTGTCCGTCTGTCCGTCTGTCTGTCACCAGGCTGTATCTCATGAACCGTGACAGCTAGACAGTTGAAATTTTCACAGATGATGTATTTCTGTTGCCGCTATAACAACAAATACTAAAAACAGAATAAAATTAATATTTAAGGGGGGCTCCCATACAACAAACGTGATTTTTTTCCCTTTTTTGATAATAATGGTACGGAACCCTTCGTGCGCGAGTCCGACTCGCACTTGGCCGGTTTTTTTATTTCTCTTTCTTTGTTCTAATATGAAAAGTTAATCCAAAAATGACCACCAGATAATCCAGATATTGAACTGTTATGCTCTTGCATCCGAGTCGAGGGAGATCCGGTCGACGGAGCTTGGCATCCTACTTTTGAATGGTTTAAAAATAAATCGGGGTGCCCCAAGTTGGCCTAGGCAAAACTAGGTAGTTTGTCTTCAACCACTTCATTAAAATTTGGTGCTCCATTTACTAAATTTGGTGATCAATTGATATTCAAGTGATAGTGTTAGTGGTCACAAAGTTATTTTTTTGTGGTCATTATATTTTCTCCGCAGGCTTAAGCCCCCTGCATTATGAAACCCACTAGGGTATTGTACTGATAACTGTGACTACGTAAAGCTCCGGTATCAGTATCCATTATCTGGTCAAGCTTTGACGCACGATCGATTTTTGATAGGAACTGCCATCCCATATTCCGAAGGTTTTTTATGTTGGTTGGAACTTTTAAAATAGTAATAGCTGTTGCCTGCGCCTTTGCACGTATGTAGGTCAGAAATGGTCCCACGGGATGAAAATATCTTATATCCTGACCCAAGATATGATCTACTTATGTGCTAAATATGATTGAAATCTTTTTAGCCACTAAGACGTGGAGGTATAACAAGCAAACAAACAAACTCACTTTCACATTTATAATATTAGAATAATAAGTACTACCTACCTACATATAGTTAGGATACCGAAGTGTCTGTGAAAGACTCCGTCTAAAAAAAAGTCCTCCTTGAAGTAATCAGATCAGACTTTCGACTTTGCTATTTATAGACAAATGCTAATACCCTGTCTGAAGTCTGGTTCGTTCTCCATTACATAGAACAAAACTTATAAATGGCGAAATATGGGTGTACCATTAGGTCCACCTCTGCCTAACTGTTCAGGGATAAAAAGCGTGATATTATGTTATTATGTATGTTTATGTATTATATCCTAATACTCAGCTTTACTTTCCTGAAGGTCAATCCTAATATCACTAGGTATCATAAGAAGAATCAACTCTGCTGTTACATTACATCAAAAACTCGCCAATTATACCACATCTTTGTATTTGCTGGTAAATAATGTCTTGCCTAACATTCTTATTCAGTGTTAAAATTATTTATTAATGTATAACCCTGACACACATTTTTATTCCTAAGATTTGCGTTTGCAGAATCTCATGTAGTACTCGTATCTACTTTTAACCGTGACATGTCAGGAATGAAAGAGATAATAAATGTGCAAGGATTTCTAAAAGAGACGCAGTTTTTGGATGCGTTTACGTAATAAAACATAAACATGCCTGTAATTTCAGAAGGGGTAGGCAGGAGTGTAGCAGCACACCTACATTTCGCTAAATTTTGAAGTCCCACGTAATATGGCCTATTGCCATCAACTTATCCAGACTCTGTGGCTGCTACTGAGAAATTCTAGATGGAGATTTTTTTTCGCGATTGAGGGTTTGGTCCCATAGTAAAAGTTGTTCATAATGATGAGTACAATGACCGGTCGAAGTTTATCGATATCGTCCGGAGACACGTCGTATATACCTATCTGAAACCAGAGATCCAGGCTATTACTAAGATCCTAATGGAAAAACCCAATAACGTAATAGGTAGCCAGATCTACAAAAAAAAACTGACCCCAAGACTTCATGTCCAAGCAGATAAGCTTGCGACCAAGGAAACAGTGTTTATGTAATGTTATGCACAAAAGTAGCTTAGTTTTAGAAGTGGGTGTGGGTACCTATTTTCCTTCGAAATCTAAAGCTATAAATGTACGAACAGCGGCCATCGAGGTTGGCTTCGCTGCCAAATCTGGCGCATTTCTGACTTATATTGGTGTTTATTATCACTGTGTTACTAAACTACGCCTATTGGAGTTAGAACCTAGTTTAAATTAAGTTTAATGACCAACTACTCAATGAAAATGTGTCTTTATTAATACCCCTTACCCCTAACTTAATGCCCCTTTGCAATCACCAGAGACACACAGCTTAGTAAAAATAAGCATAAGTATTATAAATACACGACTTGTCTGCTGGTACCAACATTTGGGTTAACTGGATGCAAACAGAATCCAGTAAACCCAAACATAATTTACCGATGTCCCAAAATAAACTCCAAAACTACCCGAAAAACTGAACTGAAAGTTAAAACCGACATAGAATCGTATCGCAACTAACAATAATAATTAAAACTCTGCCCATATTTCAGGCTTAGGGGAGAAGTGCTTGGGGCCGTGCTGCAACGTTTACGGGAATGGAAGCCTGCAGTGTTGGCAGGGGACTTGCCAACCGTGTTACGATAGCCTCGGTAAATGGACTTGCAGGTTCGCATACACGTTTTTAAAATATCGAAGAGAAAATTGGAAGGACTTTGCAGGAATGGTACGGCTCGGGCTATAACATTCGGGATTTTTTCGGTACAAGTGCAGTAGTAGGTGCCAGGTGAGATTGCGGGATTGGAAAGACTGTATACGGCATTTTTTTTCGGAAATGCAAGCGCATTAGTGGATTGGATTGGGTAGCAGCGTGATGGTTATTCAGAACGATGCCTACTTATATGTAAACTATGCAGAGCAATAACATTTGGTAGGTAAATATTACAAGGTTTTGCTATGCAAAGGCATACTTAGGTAAGTATGCCTAGCTACACATAGGTAGGTATTTAGTAACTAAATAACAATTTATTGTAGATGGAACGAAATCTACTAAGAAAAAACTTTTTTAAAGCAGTTCCATGATTGACAAATTGTCTGTAGCTCTATGGACTGTACTGTCTGTCTCTTCACTGAAATCGCGTTGAAGGTTTCTAGTCAACTCAATAAACATGTTTCAAGTAGTTTACGTTCATGGAGAAAGGAGGAATCAATTAGGACAAACAAGCGTAAGATCGAGGTGACAAAAGTTTTGAGTATGATGAACTTTGATGGATATGAGAGTAGAGGAAGACCAAGAAAACGATGGATGAACTGAATGAAGAATGGTATGGCTAGACAGGTGTCTGATGAGATCACGAGTTATAAAGAGTTTTGAAGAAGAAGTTATGCTGTGCCGACCCCAAACGAATTGTAGTAAATGCAGGATAATTAATACTACAACTACAACAGTCCATAACGTCCACTGCTGGACATAAGCCTCTCACATGGTGGGAGGAATTTGCCGTAATCTCCACGCTTGGCAGGCGGATTGGAGATTGCAGTGATGAAAGACTAACAGAAAACGCTGCTGCCCATTCTCTGGTCTACGGAGGCGCAAGGTGTTCTGCCTCAGACATTAGTCGCCTTATACGACACCCGTGAGTGTAATGGGTTGGTTCTAGTACAGGATAATTAATGATGATGAATAATTGTAACATCGATCGGACCGGATGAACGCACAGCCACACAAACATCTATTTCGCTTCACTGAGGACTAAGAATTTGATTCTCTGAACCTATACATTACAAGGGATGCACGTGATTGAAGTGTCGAAAAAAAATATCCAGTGTTTTCAAACAATGGTAAAACGCGGAACGAATCGATTTGACTTCGGCTACAGACGTTCCTTACATAATTATATAAAGCACTATTTTAAAAATACATTTTTTATTTCACATCTTATGTGGAATAGAATCATACGGTGAGCTTCTTTTCTACATGATGTTTACGCAGAAATGCCATTTTTATATATATTTTTTTTATTTTTTTTATACGTATATTGCTGGACATTACACACAGCGCCATCTAGTGCCACACTAAACAACGAGGCTTGTGTCGTGGACACCAGATAGTTTATATAGGTACTACATAGATACTTTTTGTTTGTAAATACGTACTTATTATACATATAATAATTGATGACGTACTCATTTCGAGTAAAAAAGACGCCATAACTGTCGGTCTCAGGCTAAAGTCGAAATTCTATGTAAGTTCCTGTATTGACACCTAATCTTCGCTATCTTTTTCCTAATAAAAGTCTAATTTACGGTTGTGCCCATGTTGTGCCTAATACGGTTTGAGATCAGATTACAGGTGCTGCATTTAAAATATTGAGATTCAAACGAGCGTTAAGAGATTTGAAACCGATCCTAATCTGATTGATTGATTGTAATCCTTGTTACCTACATAGCTACGAGTAAGTAAAGGACAGACATAATTTTTCTAAAGTTCCCGTCCTTATTAATGTTCAAATCCGACTCCAAAACCGAATCCGTAATTGGAAATGTCGTAGGTCCGTAGCAGTATAATCCGTAGGCTGTAGTAGAATACGTCGTAGGCCGTAGCAGGATATACCGTAGGCCACAGCAGGATAGTATACGTCGGTCGTAAGCCATAGCAGATTACGTCACCGGCCGTAGCAAGATACGCCGTAGACGTAGCCGTAGCAGACCATAAAACTTGTCGTAGGCCAGGGACAAAGCTGATCTTCTGAATAAAATTGGATTTTTATTCGTTCACGTTTTTTGCAGTTTAATCGGTAAATATTCGTACGTTAAATACGGACTTTTTAATCAATATCGCATTTGATGTTACGTTCCAGGGAATCCCTAGAACAAATTCTTCTGATTTCCAGTACCCAGGTGATAATGGGCGCGGCGCTAATCCTGGGGATTATTGCCACGTTCATACTTCTCTACAAGCTTTGTGCTACCACAGATATAAGGTAACGTACGTTCTCACAAATACCTACTGTACGGCGATAGGTAGGGGTACAGGTACGTAACATTGAATAAGTTATTTTTTTCTTGAATATTTTCTTTATTGTCCTTGTTCTATTTTACTTGAGGTCGAGGCAAAATGTTTCTTTTCTCCCGGCTCTCTAAGTGTTTAATTTATTCTTATTTTAATTTGTGTCGCTTTGAGACTGATTTTCTTGCTCGTTTATTAAAAAATTGATGACGTAAGTAATTTTAATTTGTCGTTCATCTTACAGAGCTTTCGGCGGAGGGTCCAACAGCGATGGCAGACTGTCAATCGGAAGTCTACAGTTGTATGTCGACGAAAGATTACGAGATGCCCCGCCAAGGTAATCTAATTTACCTAAACTGACTGACAGTATGACCTAGGTTAGATACCTATTTTTTTACATTTCCTTTTAGGTACGTCGTTCAGATTCTGAAAAACCTAAAAATTCTGAGATGAAAACAGACTATTCTATTTTCTGTTTAGAGCGAACCACTAAGTACAAAATGGGATGAGTATAATTATACTTAAACTGAATTATATGTTCACAATTTCCAATTCGTAGTCTATCCAATAAACCTTATAGGGTTGATACGAATTCTTTATCAATTACAAGATTCTCGCGAACAGGATAAACGTAGATCCCTAATAAAAACATATTGTACTGATGTTCAAGAGCTATTCTTAGATGTGATTATGAAGCAAGTTACAAGAATATCAACATGTGTTGCTGCGAAATACATAAACGGAAGATGTAGGTAGGTGGGTACCCTACTTCAAAGATTTAATCCACTACCCCAGAGGGCATCTAATAAAGAGGACGGGTCCTGGCATGTAGATTAAATAATAATTACAGCCGGCCCACATTAAATGCTTTGGGATTAGATACCTTCCTTCTACATGATTGTAAGTTATTTCTATTTTATGTAACAAGATATTTTAAATGAAAACGGGTCAGTCTTCAAGGTTAAACCGTGCTTACTAAGGTTGGTTTGTGGATGTAATGGATGATCAAGTTTCCTCCGTGCCTCGTAAAGCACGCCGTTAAGCCGTTAAGCCGCTACAGATGGCAGTTGGGACCAAAGGCTTAACGACGCCTTTGGTCCCAACTGCCATCTGTAGACAGTCGTTATAGGTGGTCAGTAGCCCGAAAGTCTGACAACCAGTCTTACCAAAGCATGGGGTATCGTATTACCACACAGTACTAACTGGGTTGTGCGTGACTGACACTAGCTTGGCCACCATCAGGGATTTTAATTTTGATAACACAAAAAATGTATCGCTAATTAGTCGAAATTTGTCGCGAAATATCAGAATTTGTCGGTCACTGGTTCAAATGATAAAAGGGTTTATAGGTGGCCGATCTGGAGAGAGTCTCCCCGGCTTGGCCACATGTATATCTCAAAAACTAGGGCACCTAGCGAAGATCTGTTTTCTCCCATATATTGTCGCCAATTAGTCGCAATTTGTTGCCAAGTCACAGATTTAATCGGGTCTTAGTTTAGAAGATACTAGCTGACGTCCCGCGGTTTCACCCGCGTAGTTCCCGTTCCCGTGGGAGTACGGGAATAAAATATAGCCTATAGCACTCACGAATAATGTAGCTTTCTACCAGTGAAACAATTTTTAAAATTGGTTCATTACTTCCGGAGATTACCCCCTACATACAAACTTACAAACAAATGTTACCTCTTTATAATATGTATTAGTATAGATAAAGAGTTCGATTAGTATGGTATAGTGCAAGAGATAGATCGTAAGAATTTAGAGAGTTCATTCGATCTAGCTCTTGGACTATTCCTAGGCAGTCACACCATGTAAACTACTGGTCTCCATGTAAAAAACTGCATCCAGTTAGTCAGCAAACCGGTCCCAACATAGCTGGGAAAAGGCTAGGCAGATGATGCGTCCTCGTATCCTCGATAATGTACTTAACAAGATATTTTCTAGAGAATAAAATTTGTTTACTGTTACTGATCTTGTCAGTCTAAGGCCCAGCGCACACCGCTGGAGGCGCAGCGGAGCGCATTTGAAGATAACAATTTAATATAAACTTTAACTAGGTACCTTGATATACGGTCGCGCGCATGGTCTTGTAGTAGCTTGAGGGCGCTCCAAGTACCGCATGCGAATTTATTCTTATATTGACCGTATATCAATGTAGTTAAGGTTTATATTAAATGGTTGTCTTCAAATGCGATCCGCTGCGCCTCCAGCGGTGTGCGCTGGGCTTTAGAGGTCGCACCTCTTACTAACAATAGAACGATTAATCAATCTATTGTTCACATCTAAGTAATTATAAGTGGTGTCAGTTTACCGAGTAGGTAAGTACCGACCGCCGCTTTCTAGTTTCTCACATGACCGGATGTTTTGCTTTAAATATTATAATATTTATTCAGTGTATAACACCTTTTTCGCCCGTGGTCCTTTCTCGTAGATCCACGGAGATTATTTTCTTCGTGGTCCCTATAATACTGGAAAATTCCATGGACCGTTCTCGTATTCCCTGAAACCTCCGTGATCCCCACGGAGGCTTTATGACGCGCGCGCGCTCGCTTCGCTCGCATATTAAATAACACTCCCCGAAGTGCCATGCCTCCGCCCGCGCCGGCCTGCTTCGGCGGCCTATGGCCCGGTGCCCATGCCGCCCCATAAAGGATATTTTTATTTGTTTTTATATTAAAATCCACCATAATAAGGCTAATAAGCAATTTGAATCTAACTTAATTTGCTAAAAGTAAAATTATATCTAAGAGCAACGTCCATTGCCTTTACTTAGCGTCTGTTAAGGTGAAGTCACTTTGTTCTTGTGTGAATAGCTAGGTACTAATAACTAATAATAGTATCACATGAGTGTTTTAATACCTAATTATGTACAGTTGCATACAAGACTTTATCTACATCCATGATATGAATCCTCCATATAAAAGTTTCTGAAACCATAGGGTGTTGTAGTGTTGTAAGAAGTCTATGTAAATTAATGGAAAGTTTAACACTCGCGGTAAAGTCACAATAATATATTACACTACACTAACTCAAAAGGTTTAGTCCTTTTGAGCCTTCTCACTAAGTTCGTGTTATCGAGGAGCTGGATGGCCTCGACATTAACGTGATGATGAAACCGATGTTCATGAGCTTCTGCATATTTTTGGATTATATTGTTTACGAACTCTATATTCAGGTACGGAATACCGATGGATGTCGTCAATTCTTATATACGAAGGCGCATTCACGATGTTCTTGAGTACTTTGTCTGGGATTTTTGTATAATTTCTATATTGCTTTCTTTGGCGCAACCCCATAGTGGTATACCATAGGTCCATACTGGCTAAGGACTGATATGTAGAGCAGGATTTTGTTAGGAACTGACAACGCGGAATGCCTCACCACACGAGCGAGTCCCACACCTTCCTAGTAACCAGTTCATGCTTCTGTAACGAATTTCTAATTCTTCTCGTTTCTTTTTGACATGGGCTTTCCAGCGAAGCTTTGCGTCTAAGGTCATACCAAGAAGTGAAGTGTTTCGTACGGTACAATTTTGTTGTTTATGTACATACACTTGGTTGTGTTCTGATTTCTAGTTAGTGAAGTCAATGTGAATGGATCATGAATCCATAAAGGATTAAAAAAAAAACAATTATCTAAGTACAATTTAATTCGGCAGTAGGTATATATTTCTTGAAGGAACCACGGGCAAAAAAGTACTCGTGGTATTCCAGGGACTAAGGGACCGGGACCACGGGCGAAAACCTGTAGGTATAACAGTGTTATTTTCTGGGGTGAAAAAAATATTTGGCTAAATCCTGATCTGCTGCTGTAAATAAAACTTTAACGTCGATGGACTATGCATGTGTTAGCATTTTAATCATATAACTATGTAGATATGTAACTGGATGTATTTAAACATTTAATGTTCGTAACTTATTGGGTATAAAATATAAAC
Source organism: Xestia xanthographa (assembly GCA_905147715.2). Lineage (NCBI taxonomy): Eukaryota > Metazoa > Arthropoda > Insecta > Lepidoptera > Noctuidae > Xestia > Xestia xanthographa. The sequence goes on along the minus strand of LR990653.1, from coordinate 10,733,724 downwards.
AATGAGATTCACTTCATAATATTTACCTTGTAGTATATAACAATTAACCCTAGTAGTGTATATTACACAACGTTATGTAGCAATATATCAACCATAACTAATAAACACTAATAAACAACACACATAATAATCACATCATAATAACCACAATCATCTTCATTATCTTGTAATAATGAAGATGATTGTGATTCACCTTTATTATCACAATCATCATTTTATCACAATCGTCGTTTTATCACAATCGTCGTTTTATCACATCATCATCATTTTATCACAATCGTCGTTTTATCACAATCGTCGTTTTATCACAATCGTCGTTTTATCACAATCGTCGTTTTATCACAATCGTCGTTTTATCACAATCATCATTTTATCACATCATCATCATTTTATCTCATCATCATCATTTTATCACAATCGTCGTTTTATCACAATCGTCGTTTTATCACATCATCATTTTATCTCATCATCATTTTATCACAATCGTCGTTTTATCTCAATCGTCGTTTTATCACATCATCATTTTATCACATCATCATCATTTTATCTCATCATCATCATTTTATCACATCATCATTTTATCACATCATCATCATTTTATCTCATCATCATCATTTTATCACATCATCATCATTTTATCACATCATCATTATTTTATCACATCATCATCATTTTATCACATCATCATCATTTTATCACATCATCATCATTTTATCACAATCATTATCATTTCATCACATCATCATCATTTTATCACAATCATTATCATTTCATCACAATCATTATCATTTCATCACAATCATTATCATTTCATCACAATCATTATCATTTTATCACAATCATTATCATTTTATCTCAACCATTATCATTTTATCTCAATCATTATCATTTTATCTCAATCATTATCATTTTATCTCAATCATTATCATTTTATCACAATTATTATCATTTATCACAATCATCATCATTTTATCACAATATTAATCTAACCTAACCTAACCTAAACCTAACCTAACCTAACACAATCACCATTGTCGTTATTCACAATCACTAACACAATCACCATCGTCGCACTATCACAATCACCATCGTCGCACTATCACAATCACCATCGTCGCACTATCACAATCACCATCGTCGCACTATCACAATCACCATCGTCGCACTATCACAATCACCATCGTCGCACTATCACAATCACCAGCGTCGCTATCACAATCACCATCATCGTTATCACAATCACCATCATCGTTGTCACAATCACTATCATCGTTATCACGACAAATCAACAATATAATCAGAATAGTATTATCAACCATAATCAAAATAATGTCATATCTTAGATGTTAACGCCTTAAAATTCGTAGAGCAACTGAGCCCGCTCCAATGAGGCTCCGCTCTTTTATACCCGTTAACAAATAAGTATGATTCACAAGTGACCGTTGAGTCAAATCAGTGTTTGACTTGTACACAAATAAGTTTGTTATTTAATTAATTCATTTTAACAATTGATTATACAATATAAAACAGATAATATTTGCATTTATAGGTATTTCAAGTATTTATGTATTTAATACTAGACACATAATAATTGAATTTATCTAACACGGCCATACTGATAAGTACTTCGCTCTCGAAGTACATTAGATACCCTTTTATTAACAATGGTGATTTATTTTTGTTTTGCCAATTACTGTCTAGACGTGTTTAGGTAAAATAATTATTATAATATATCTCTACAGACAACAATAGAATTAGTATAAATGTAATTAGGTAAAGTATTTATTATAATATAATTTTCATCAATTCATTCACCTGGAAAGAATCTTATTATTATTACTTTTTTTATTTATTTATTAGAAAGGATAGAAGATATGTCATAAGACCTTTTCAAATTTAGGTTACTCTTACGTTAAATTTTCATTGTTACGACAAGTGGCATCTTTTTTTTTTTTTTTTTTTATACTTTTCTGCTATTTTTAATAGGCGTAGTCTAGCTATTTCTCGATCGGCCTCAGAGTTATTTGGATTTGGTCTATAATTTTCGTCAAGTACATCGTCTAATCGATTTTGTGTCTATAAGTTATCGCAAAAAGGTAGAGCCTGTGGATTTTTGTACAGTTGTGTTATATGATTGTTGTACCTTTCACAGACCGTTCGGCCAATCTGACAGTTCATTGCACAAAGTGTTAAGCATATCAGTTACAGTGGACAGGTAACGTTTTACTTGACCATTACTTTTGAGTACCCGTGTACCCGTGGAAATGAAGTGATGTTCTATATTTTAGTTCAAAGGAAATCATCTAATCGGACCACTGCTAAAATTGGTTCTTCTATCGGAAATTACTATAGGAGTTCCAAATAAGGTAGTGACATCTCATTAAAACTGGTACTAATTCTTGGGCATTAAAGGTTTTGAAAAAAACCTAACATAATAAAAACGACTTTTCATATTTATCGAGATATAAGTCTTTGCTTTTAGATTTCCTACTTTGTCAATTTGATGCTAAATAAGAGAGAGGATATGTGCCTCTATCAATAATTTATCAAAGGATCTAAAATCGGCGTAAAGTCTCAGACTGTTATCTCTTACTAAAACCACGTGACATCTATTAACCCCTTTCACACCATTTTTTTTGTAACTGACCAAGCTTTTTTATGCGAAAGTGAATTAATTTTGATTTTAACTTGGCCGTTTGGATATTACAATTATCTAGCATGGAGCAAGCTGTTTACGTGTAAGCACATAGTCTTTCTTCACAATCTGTAAGCATTATAATTAATTATAAACAACGAATACATCAAGTTCTATAAATAAACATCTTAATAAGGGTGAAGTCAATCCCACTTCTGATGTTAGCATTTTAATCATATAACTATGTAGATATGTAACTGGATGTATTTAAACATTTAATGTTCGTAACTTATTGGGTATAAAATATAAACAATGAGATTCACTTCATAATAACATTATATTTACCTTGTAGTATATAACAATTAACCCTAGTAGTGTATATTACACAACGTTATGTAGCAATATATCAACCATAACTAATAAACACTAATAAACAACACACATAATAATCACATCATAATAACCACAATCATCTTCATTATCTTGTAATAATGAAGATGATTGTGATTCACCTTTATTATCACAATCATCATTTTATCACAATCGTCGTTTTATCACAATCGTCGTTTTATCACATCATCATCATTTTATCACAATCGTCGTTTTATCACAATCGTCGTTTTATCACAATCGTCGTTTTATCACAATCGTCGTTTTATCACAATCATCATTTTATCACATCATCATCATTTTATCTCATCATCATCATTTTATCACAATCGTCGTTTTATCACAATCGTCGTTTTATCACATCATCATCATTTTATCACAATCGTCGTTTTATCACAATCGTCGTTTTATCACAATCGTCGTTTTATCACATCATCATCATTTTATCTCATCATCATTTTATCACAATCGTCGTTTTATCTCAATCGTCGTTTTATCACATCATCATTTTATCACATCATCATCATTTTATCTCATCATCATCATTTTATCTCATCATCATCATTTTATCACATCATCATCATTTTATCACATCATCATCATTTTATCACATCATCATCATTTTATCACATCATCATTATTTTATCACAATCATTATCATTTCATCACAATCATTATCATTTCATCACAATCATTATCATTTCATCACAATCATTATCATTTCATCACAATCATTATCATTTCATCACAATCATTATCATTTTATCACAATCATTATCATTTTATCACAATCATTATCATTTTATCACAATCATTATCATTTTATCTCAACCATTATCATTTTATCTCAATCATTATCATTTTATCTCAATCATTATCATTTTATCTCAATCATTATCATTTTATCACAATTATTATCATTTATCACAATCATCATCATTTTATCACAATATTAATCTAACCTAACCTAACCTAAACCTAACCTAACCTAACACAATCACCATTGTCGTTATTCACAATCACTAACACAATCACCATCGTCGCACTATCACAATCACCATCGTCGCACTATCACAATCACCATCGTCGCACTATCACAATCACCATCGTCGCACTATCACAATCACCAGCGTCGCTATCACAATCACCATCATCGTTATCACAATCACCATCATCGTTGTCACAATCACTATCATCGTTATCACGACAAATCAACAATATAATCAGAATAGTATTATCAACCATAATCAAAATAATGTCATATCTTAGATGTTAACGCCTTAAAATTCGTAGAGCAACTGAGCCCGCTCCAATGAGGCTCCGCTCTTTTATACCCGTTAACAAATAAGTATGATTCACAAGTGACCGTTGAGTCAAATCAGTGTTTGACTTGTACACAAATAAGTTTGTTATTTAATAAATTCATTTTAACAATTGATTATACAATATAAAACAGATAATATTTGCATTTATAGGTATTTCAAGTATTTATGTATTTAATACTAGACACATAATAATTGAATTTATCTAACACATGTACATAGTTACCTTTTTGTGGTACTTACCTACCTATGTTAGTAAGTTAGGCCCAGTAGGAGTAAGGTTAATGGCCTGTCAGTTTGTGAGATTGAGACGATTCCCAATTTTAAGGTCAACTGTCCCTAGGCACAAATATAATGTTTCTATATTTTCAGGTATTCACGAACGCCAGCAGCCGGATCGGCAACGTATCCTGCCGTAGCATTTATCAACGCTGGATTTGTAAGTACCAACCTAAATAGGTATAATATTTAAGTATTTTATCACAATCCACTAAGTAGGTACTGGGCTACTGGCTCTAATTTCCAGTTAGAATGACCTAAGATGAATTAATTTTGTGATGTCTTTTGTAATTTTGACGTTCAAAAAGAGCTAGCTCTCAAATTAATTTTTGAAATTACTTATTAAAAGCTTTTATATAGCTTGCCTTGTTAGTTAGTATGTATTGATCAAATCTTGCGACCGAATTTCAGACCGAATTAAAAATAAATCAGTCAAATAATCAGTCATAAAAGAAATTTATGACTGTATCACTCATTTTTGTAAACAACAAAGTACATACATAATGCAATACTAATTTGAAACAAAACTGGCGGGATACGACGTGAATTCGAATTAACCTATAAGTTTTTTTTTATTACGGCGCTGTGGTAGTGAATCGCACGTGCATGCCAATGTTCTTTTTTTAAAACGAGTTGCCTAATGTAATTTAGTACAACATTAAAACACCCGTTTGGGTGTTTTAGTGGTTATAGGGAACGTGCACAACGACGGTGCTGCCAACTGGCGTCGCCAATCCGAATCTTGTGCTCTATTAATGCTTGACATAGACTTTTCTAACAAGTAAACAGAATTAATTTTATAGTGAACATTAATTAACTAATCATAATGCATTGTTGCATTTCTGGATGTAGGTACCAATACATCCACAAAAATGAAAATAAATCAATTAGCGTAAAATTCTATTACTTTCCAAAGAATACTAATATCATACCATGTTTTGGTGAAAAACGCAAAAAATGGATAAACGCAGTAAAGAAAAATATTTGAAAACACCTTGTTTTTGTTACACTCTGCGTTGAAAAGGCCCTCAAAATCAACCGTCCATGCAAACATACCAGAACCATTTATACTTCACCATACACGTGTTATATTAGACCGCACTAAAGTTCACACCGAATATCCCTCAACAGTTAATCAAAGACTCCATGTACTCAGAATATAAACATGGTTATACCCACAATAATGTTTTTAGTCGGCTGCACTCCTTTGGTTTTTTAAGTTTTGTATCAATGCTACGGACTGCATTTTATTGATTGCTTCATCAAATGATTGTGAACTAATTGATTTATTAGAGCCTGGAGATACTGTTCTCGCTGATAAAGGATTCCCTTCCATTATAACATGTGTTAAACATAAGAAAGCTATCTTAGTTATGCCAGCCACCATGTCTTCATACACCACAATTTTCATCAGAAAGTAAACGAAAGATATAAAATTCATATTATTAAACATTTATATTACGCTGACGATCGTTATTGATAAACCGGAACTCATATTTAATACCTTTTAGCATATTCAAAAATAATATAATTGAAGAGACAATTTTGTTTATGTAAATTGAAAGCACGAGGAGAAGTGATAAGTTTCCTTTTCTGTCCGCATAGTGTCTCTTTTGTCGATTAATGCTGCCAGTGCTGCCACCTATAGTTCCTGCACATTCCCTATATGACACTGGCTGTTTTAATGTTGGCAATAAGCTAACTGTTTCAGATACTTATAAAGAGGATTTATAGCATGGGTGTAGATAATGTTTTTTTTTCCAAACCCTTTTTTTATTTTTAATAAGTTAATTTATTTTTTAAACGAATTGACCTAAGGTATGCTCCTGACCTGGCCTATGTCCAGCAGTGGACGACTTTCGGCTGAAACGATGATTGATGATGAAACCTGAATGAATGACCGCCTGCGGGCGGACTGTGTGGGACTTTTGCTAGTGCAGGTCTGATATTACCGAACTATCAGGCTCAATAGTCCGGTCGTATTACATCCACGAACTGCTGAGACGAAAAGTCTCACCAGTCCGGTGACCGGACTAAATAAACCGAACTACTGAGAATAGCTGGAGAAGATAATGCTTAGCCCCGGTTAACCCTTTGCGAAACAAATGACATTTTTTTTTTGGAAATAGCAAGGTTGCACTATGAGCATGTCGGTATGTTGCTCATGTTGGAGCAAAGTATGGCAGGCGCCTGGTGCATCATGCCAGAAATATATTTAAAAAAAAATCTGATAGGAACTCTGCGGGTAGAAGGAACCCACATTCAGATTTTAAAAAAGATTTTTTTTAAACCATTATTTTTGTCTCGTGTACAGGACCTAAACCAAAATGACATAAACAGTCAACAATTGTTATTGTTACGTCGTACCCATACCTACAATACAAGTAGCTTCTAATAGTAGGTACCTACAACTAAGTAGGTAGGTAGTAGTAGGTATGTATCGAATGATGTAGGTACAAATTCGCAAACTACCTATAAAATACATCAGGAAGTTGTCATTGTAATTTCGACCGTACGCCCAGGGCATAAAGTACCTATTTCTTTCCTGTGTACAAAAGTTGTGGAAGTTTCTCTAAGGACAATGACCTAGTATGAATTGCCTAGAAGATTCTGGGAACTTATGGATCTTTCTCGAACGTTCGGTCGTCGTATAAATAGTCGACGTGTTTGTGGGAGCAGACAGTATCATTTTGGCTACAGTACGGGACGAATCAAAGTGAACTAGTGAGTGCGATATCTAAGCGAATAGTGATCAGTAGTGTACTTGTGATTGAGTTTGAAGTGTTTTGTGATTAATAAAGTTATTCAGTTGTTTCATCGGTAGTAATTAATTTATCCCATACCCAGCTCGTAACAATTTGGTGTCAGAAGTGAGGGATAAATTATGCCAGTTCTACCTAAGCACAACACGGAAGGTATCCGTACCAGGAGTCAGCGACAGCAGGACATGGACCAAAGGCGGTTTGGAGATTCTCCGACACAGACACCGGGTGGTGTCCAGCCTACGTCAGTGCCAGTCGCTGGTCCATCTGGAGTTTCTCCAGAATCAGTAGCGCCAGACTTGTCAGCTTTAATGGCGCTGCTGCAGGAACAGGCTCGCCGTCAAGAGGAGCAGGCTCGCCGTCAAGAGGAGCAAGCTCGCCGTCAAGAGGAGCAGGCTCGCCGTCAAGAGGATCAGGCTCGCCAGTTACAAGAGCAGTTACAACGAGATAAGGAGGAGCAGGCTCGCCGTCAAGAGGACCAGGCTCGCCGTCAAGAGGAGCAGGCTCGCCGGTTGGAAGAGCAGTTGCAACAAGAAAAGGAGGAGCAGGCTCGCCGTCAAGAGGAGCAGGCTCGCCGTCAAGAGGAGCAGGCTCGCCGGCTGGAAGAGCAGTTGCAACGAGATAAGGAGGAGCAGGCTCGTCGTCAAGAAGAACAGATGATCCTCATAAAGGATCTTCATTCAACTTTCGGCAAAGAGCTGAAGGTAATGAAGGATCAGGTTCACCAGCACGAGAATCGCATCTCAGAGGCCGAAGTGCAGATCGCTGGGATGAAGAAGGCTTTGGGAGAACTGAAGACTGGAGATGTGACTGTGGCTTCAGTAGTTCCTGCACCTTCAGCGCGGGGCTTTAAGGTGCCTCCATTCGATGGAACATCTTCGTGGTCGGCGTATAAAATTCAATTTGAGGCCGTTATGAAGGCGAATGGATGGACAAAATCTCAAGCCATGACCGCGCTCACTTTGGGCCTCCGAGACCAAGCCCTCAACATTCTTGAAGCGCTTGGCAAGGATGTGACCTACGAACAGCTGCTGGAGGCGTTAGAGTCCAGATACGGCGACGCGCACCTGGAGCACGTATTTCGTGCTAAGTTGAAGGATCGTGTCCAGCGTAGTGCCGAGAACCTACAGCAGTGGGCCCTGGAAGTTGAAAAGCTGGTTCGGAAAGCATACCAGTCTGCCCCTGCACTAATCGATGGGAATCTGGTACAAGCGTTCGTTGATGGAATATGCGACTTGGAAGTTAGAGCCGCCGTGAGACTTGGGCATCATGAAACATTGAAGGACGCCTTAGCCCATGCTTTAGAAGTAGAGGCAGTGAGGCAAGACCACCGAACGCACCGCGTCAGGGAAGTTGTAGCATCACCTGTACGCGAGCACCCGCAAAGGTACAGCCCTAAGTGTTACACTTGTGGAGAAAGAGGTCATCTTCGGTCAAGCTGTCCTAAGCGCAGCATACCGAGAGAAGATCAACCCCTGCAGAGAAAAGCGGCTGGAATGACTGCCCAGCAACAGTGGAGAAATCAAAGCAAAACAGATGAACTGTCAAGAAGACCTTTGTCTGAAGATTGGAAGCACAGTACCAGACAGGAGTCTAAGGAAGTGGTGCCTGTGAGGATTCTAAGAACGGATCTCAGCGATGAATGGAAGGAAACCCTACAGCAGGCTCAGCAAAATGACTCGGACATCAAACCGATCTTCGAGTGGATCAAAGCTGGTGCTCCTAAACCCAAGTGGAGTGATGTGGCTGCGATGAGTTCCATCACGAAGAGTTATTGGGCGCAATGGAACAGCTTGGTGATCCAGGATGGAGTCTTGTGCCGTAAATGGGAAAACGCTCGAGGGGACAGCTGTCATCTACAAATGGTTGTCCCTAAAGCTAAGGTACCGGATGTTTTACGGCTGTACCATGATGGATGTTCGGGAGGACATATGGGGGTAAAAAGGACTTTACTAAAAATTCGAGAACGCTTTTACTGGATCCACTGTCGAGATGATGTGGAGGACTGGTGTCGCAAATGTACCAGTTGTGCGGCCGTGAAAGGACCCCAAACACGCAGCAGAGGAGCATTAAAAGTGTACAACGTTGGAGCCCCTTGGGAGCGGATAGCACTACACGTTGCGGGACCATTTCCAGAAAGTGAGAGCGGAAACAAGTACTTCTTGGTGGTCATGGATTACTTCACAAAGTGGCCAGAAGTCTTCGCCATTCCTAATCAAGAAGCTACAACTGTCGCAGATAAATTGGTTCAGGAAGTCTTCTGTCGTTTTGGAGTACCCTTAGAAATACACAGCGATCAAGGAAGGAATTTCGAATCGCAAGTATTTCAGGAGACTTGTCGATTAATGGGTACCCACAAAACCAGAACCACCTCTTACCACCCACAATCTGATGGAATGGTGGAACGATTCAACCAAACGTTGGAAAGATATCTGGCAAAAGTCGTGGAAAGCAGACAAAGGGATTGGGACAAACACATACAGCCGTTTCTTCTGTCCTACCGCAGCGCAGTCCACGAAAGTACAACTGTGACGCCCGCCTTCGCGAACTTTGGAAGGGAATTACGGTTGCCTGCAGATTTAATCACTGGAACTCCCCCTGATGCTCCACGCAGTGTAACAGATTACGCAAATGACTTGCGTAACAAGTTGAATGATGTTTATGAGCATATTAGACAATCCGGCCAACAGATGTCTGAGAAGATGAAGACCCGTTATGACCGGAAGGCAAATAGTAGGGGTTTCGACGAGAGTTCACTGGTGTGGTTGCATAACCCAGTACGGAACAAAGGGAAGTCTCCGAAATTACAAGCAAACTGGGATGGACCATACCGAGTCGTGACTAGGATCAACGATGTCACCTACCGAATACAGAAGGGTCCACGAGGTGCGCCTAAGATTGTCCATGTAGACCGATTGGCGCGATACTACGGGCCTAATGATGCTCGGGACGAGCATGTCTAAGGAGGGGGCAGTGTTACGTAGTACCCATACCTACAATACAAGTAGCTTCTAATAGTAGGTACCTACAACTAAGTAGGTAGGTAGTAGTAGTAGGTATGTATCGAATGATGTAGGTACAAATTCGCAAACTACCTATAAAATACATCAGGAAGTTGTCATTGTAATTTCGACCGTACGCCCAGGGCATAAAGTACCTATTTCTTTCCTGTGTACAAAAGTTGTGGAAGTTTCTCTAAGGACAATGACCTAGTATGAATTGCCTAGAAGATTCTGGGAACTTATGGATCTTTCTCGAACGTTCGGTCGTCGTATAAATAGTCGACGTGTTTGTGGGAGCAGACAGTATCATTTTGGCTACAGTACGGGACGAATCAAAGTGAACTAGTGAGTGCGATATCTAAGCGAATAGTGATCAGTAGTGTACTTGTGATTGAGTTTGAAGTGTTTTGTGATTAATAAAGTTATTCAGTTGTTTCATCGGTAGTAATTAATTTATCCCATACCCAGCTCGTAACATTATTATTAAGTCGAAGATATTGTGGGCTTTCATTTCTGTCTCCGTCCATAAAAAAAGTAGACCGAATTAACTGAATACAGTGAATAATAAATTCTTTTTTTCGGAAACTCGGAGTCGCATAAAAGCCGTCGTATTCAATATCGCGCAATTTTTGAGTGTCATAATTACATAAGACAGTCCGCCAAAACGCCCGCCTTTCAGCACTTCCTAGTATTTTAGATGGGAAGAAGTGGCGCAACAAGATCTCTACCGTCTACTGAGAATTCTACGCTATTCGGAACACTACTAGTCATCTGAGAATTTTCACTTTGAGCAACCGTTTTATTGCCACAGTTCATGTCAATTTATCGTATTGTTTCAGATCCACGATAGCAGTATTCCGCCTCCCCCATACACACCACCAGAAGACAAAGCCGAAGAAAATCCAAATATATTAAGCCAAAATACGATAAGCCAAAATACAATAAGTCAAAATACGATAAGCCAAAATACAATAAACCAAAATACGATAACCCACAACACAGTAAACCACATATAAAAAACCGTTCAGTATTCTTTTAAAATAAGTCTTAGCTTACTGTAATTTAGGTAGGTAATTCTTCTACAAGTGATAATAATAAAGGTACTGTTCTTATTTATATTTTTATTACGTAAACGTGTGTATTATTTATTTTTGACTCCTGAATAATCTTATAACATATCTGCAAATGATAGATGACGCAAACGCGTCGAAAACACTCAAGATTAATATCTCAAGAAACAAATAATGATTCAACGTGTGTACAAAACCACAGACATCATTGGATTCTATTTAATCATAATCAACAACAAATATTTAGCGACTATGGTGTATTGCATGCTTGCTATGACTCCAAGAAGTCACAATATATGTTTGTTGCCAGTGTGAAATAGTGACCCATGGGACCTACAAATAACGAGAACCATCGGCCTTTTCAAATTCTACATCACCTAGTTTAGAACTGAAGAATGTAGGATACCTCATGCAAATGTTTGATAACAAACATCAACAATACTAATTGCTATTCATATCAACATAACAACTCGAACATCTACACTAAACCACAACTGCATAAAAATAAAAAAACAAAAGGTTACCAACACAACATCACGCCTATAATCCCCGAAGGATTAGACAGAGGTGTACCTAATGGTAGACCTATATTTCGTCAGTTATGTTTAAGTCCCTTAGAATAGGGGTGAGCCTATTGACATCAACAAGGCACCCTCCGGAAGGAATTCCTGACGGAAAACCCAATAACACTCTGCAAATCCTAGGAATTGAATCCAGGACCCCATGCTCCTCCTACTTAGCAACAGTAAAATCACAATGGACAGACAATCAACAGTATACAGCCTCAACCAGCAAAGATAAAACCAAGAAATGAAATGAAATGAATAATTAAATAAATAAATAAATACATACAATCCGGTTAAATTATCTCTGGACCTAACGTCGATGGCTTTTATAACACTAAACGTCCAAGCGTAATAATGAAATAAACTTTACGGGCTATCTCCCGTAAAGTTTATTTCATACAAATAATAATCACGGAAGATATTCCGTGATTATTGTTTTAAGCTACCAATATTTTATATTATATTACGCTGTTGCAAGCGCCATGATCGCGGGTCGCGGATGAGAGCGAGAGGCGAGTGACAATATAAATTTAATGTTAAACCATGAAAGCTTAAAACAAGGTAACAATGAAATGTTCAAAAACAAGCAATTTCGTTGTCGATATGTCCTGATATTTTCGTGCTATCACTGCTTTATTTTTGAAGGCATAAACAAGAAATACAGATTATGAAACTCAAGACTTAATAAAATAACTATTTTGTGTATGAGCCAGAGAGATTTAACAGAAGACTAGTACCTATACTGTACCTAATTCTCCCAGAAAACAGTGTAGTGTGTGTGTGCATTTCACTTACAGGCAGTAGGGTAGACGACAAAAAAAGACTAATTAGTCCGTCAGTTAGATGATCAAAAAATATTTGACCCGTTTTTTCTTTTGTTACGTAAACCAAAATTGACGAAAATATGACGCTTTTAAAATTCTCAATACGTCACGCCTTGGTATAATTTTTAGCTAGTTCTGACGTCACAAGCCCCCACTCCCGAGTTTTGATGCGTTTTGATAAATACGTGTCCATTCATTTCCAATACTCTGTCGGAATAGATTTGCAATTTTTTGATACTGTCGTCATGCCTATTTCATAGTAATGTATTACTCTATAAACTATAATATGGGCATAGTTAATTAATTCCTTTGTCTAGCCTTTTAGTGTGTCTTTTAGTGCATGTTGCTAAGCCCTGTATTCATTAGCATATGGAGGGTGTATAGGTCCACTAGAAAAGCCGTCTTCTTTGTATAGAAAAAATCTATTCACTTAAGTTCTGACAATTTGTTTGTTGAACATAGCTTATAAGTTAATGTAATTCATGTTAGTTAGTAAGAGTAGTCAATGCCGCCACCACGTCTCCCCGATGCTCCCTTAGAGTTCTTTCTGCTAATGTTCTAGATATCTCCATCTCTTTTACCTGGAATTGACAAAAAATTATGGTTAATTTCAAACCAACACATTTCTTATTAACTGAAGATAAATTGGTTGAGCAGCAGTGCCCCAGTGGTGGGGGGGATCGTGGGTTCGAACTCAGGTAGGTGCATTACTTTGTGTAATTTATTTCATCACTGCTGCTCTCAAAACAATGAAGGAAAACATCTTGAGGAAACCGGCATGTCCTAGAACCAAGAATCTACACTAATATTATAAAGTGGAAAGATTTGTATTTTTGTGTGTGTGTGTATGTTTGTAATGAATAAACTCAAAAACAACTGCGCCGATTTCAAAAATTCTTTTACCATTAGAAAGCTACATTCACCCTGAGTAACATAGGCTATATTTTATCCCCGTACTCTCACAGGAACGAGAAATACGCGGGTGAAACCGCGTGACGTCCGCTAGTCGAAGATAAAGATGGCCAAAGTATTATTCGGTTTTTCCAACAGGAATTTCTCAGTAGTCTAGATTTGTGACCGATTGATGGCAATAACTGGAGAAATTTGGTTATCAGGTACACCTGTAACTAACCCTTTGGAATTACAGGCATTATGCTAAGTTACTACATCATCATCATCATCAGCCTATTAATGTTCCCACTGCTGGGACACAGGCCTCCTCTCTATGAGAGGGAATGGGCTATAATCCAGCAGGTGGGCCCAGTGCAGATTGGTATATGTCACATGTCTTCGAATTTTTGGTTCTAGGACACGCCGGTTTCCTCACGATGTTTTCCTTCACCGTTCTGAGAGCAGTGGTGATGAAATAAATTACACAAAGTAATGCGCCTGTCTGGGTTCGAACCCACGACTTACTGTTCGTAAGCCGGGGCCGCCAACACTACGCCACCGCTGCTCTAAAAGTAAGTTATGTAATAAAAAAGTGACTAAACTTAAAAAAATTTACTCATGGGTGTTTAGTTAATTTCTCTTATGTAGATCTAATTGTTTGATGGGTTTAATTACAATTCCGAGGTAATTGTAAACAGCAGGAAAACTACACAATTGCTACAGACTGCAGTAGCATAATTGTTTTTATCTACACCCATGCTATAAATCCTCTATAAAAGTATCTGAAACAGTTAGCTTATGGCCAACATTAAAACAGCCAGTGTCATTATAACCATTATAACACCCAAACGGGTGTTATAATGTTGTACTGAATTTCATTATGCAACTCGTTTTAAAAAAAGAACATTGTCTAGCACGTGCGATTTACTACCACAGCGCCGTAATTAAAAAAAAAACTTATAGGTTAATTCGAATTCACGTCGTATCCAGCCATTTTTGTTCGATATTAGTATTGCATTATGTACTTTGTTGTTTACAAAAATGAGTGATACAAGCTTTGTGCATTTTAATAGTTGTACAATCAAAATGTAAATAATTATATTATTACCTATACATAGTTTGTTTGTATTAATACTCAGCAATTAAACTTTCCATGAATTTATATAGACTTCTTACAACACTACAACACCCTATGGTTTCAGAAACTTTTATATGGAGGATTCATATCATGGATGTAGATAAAGTCTTGTATGCAACTGTACATAATTAGGTATTAAAACACTCATGTGATACTATTATCTCACTCGGCTTCGCCTCGTGTGATAAACCCACATTCGTGTTTTAATACCCCTCATTATACAACAGTTGCATAAATAACTATTATGTACCTCCAAGAATACAGCAATACAAGGCAATCTTGTGTATAAAAGCATTTTGACTGACCTAACACTTTTGTCTTCAAAAGCTAATTGGTAATCAGCTCAGTCATCTGGGAACTCTGAGTATCGCATCTTTACAAAACAGTAGCTCCACAAACTTGCCCTTAAAAGTGGTTCCACAAAATGGTACGTAGCTTAGGTGTACCATTGAAATTTATGCTATATGGACTAGTTACTTTGTCACAGCTTTGTTTACACACATTTCTAAATAATAATAATAAAAGCCTTTTATTTCTCATCTCACAATATTTAACATTTTTATAATAAGTACTACTTTATTTAAATGCAATAAGTGTTAGTTGTGTTAATGTTCATCCTTTTATTTCTAAATACTTACAATTAATTCAATATCATCCTTTTTGACTGCAACTTTTTGAAGTTCCTTTTCCTTTTCAAGACGTTCAGCAGCCTCTTTATTTCTCCTGTCACCGATTAACGACAGAGCCTGGAATTATTTATAGTACATATTTGTAAAAAGATTTGTAAACTTATTATATCTCAAAGGATCGTCAAGTTTTTTAATGACAATTTGAAAGGTTTAAGTAGCTGCAAAGGGAAATATTATAGTACAAAATTGGCAACTTGAGACAGCCTGTTTTCTGTTGCTCTGAGAGCAACAACAGGACAAAACAACCTACTTATTGAGATTGACAACGAATACCAGACTACCAGTACGATTATGCTTACCCCAGATATATCCTGAGAAGATATCTCTTTCTCTTCTGCATAGTCAGTAACCTTCTCCAAGTCCGCTACTCCACTATCATGTTTTGCAGTCTTCTTCTGAGTTTTATCTTTATCATGTTGGATATCGTCAGTGTCACCATTAATTTCTTCATCAGCCATTTTGTTCTCTTTAGATTAATATTCTATTTCTATATGTACAAATTCCAATTAATCAAGCATTTTACAGACAAACAAAACTGTCAAACCAATCGAAATTTTCGAAAACGAAAATGAGATCGTTCATTTGAGGTTACTTTAAAGTTTCGTTCGGAATGTTTTTTTTTTTTTTCGGAATTTTATGACCTGGTAACTGGACCTTTAGGTCAAATCTTATTTTATTATGTTCGGAATGAGAGGTTTTCCTTTTGTTGAGGTTTTAAAAAAAAACTTAGTTTCTAAGAACTCTATAGATGGCGTTGAACTTACTATGCCAAAGCCAAAACGCTTGAAAATAAAAACATTGTGTCACGTCACATACTCTCGTTGACTGACACTTTCATTTGCTAATATAACCAACATTTCTCGCGCTTTGTTATAATCAGTTTTTTTAGGTTCCGTTCCTTGCATTATCATACTTACTCCTAGCGCCATCTATCCAGCGACTAGGGAAGAGCTAAAAAGAAAATCCCTCATTGCATAGGATTCCATGCTCAATCACAGAGAATCTATATATATGTGCTCAATAATCTCAATAGTTGTATAATGGCTATTATTCTAGCCATAGTTATTATTGTTTATGAAACACCGTCCTGCAAGTAAAAAAATTGTTATTACATTTGTACAAATTGTCTGAACGTTTTTACTTTTAGTTTAAGGGGCCGGGGAACGTGGATTTGTCCATACAAACGTAATACCAAAATCATATTCAGTTTGAGCATATTTCCACCGTATATGCTGTTATTCGGAACAAGATGGTAATTACCTAGGTTTCTATTTATTTATTTTTTCAAAATACTTACCAAAAGCGAAATGCAAACAAATTGAATATCTCACATTTATACGATGTTTTCATTTCATCTCATCTGTTCTATATTAAAAACGGTAGTATTTGTAACATTGTTCAAATGGAAACATGTCTTATATTGTTAAGTTAAATAATATTTAAAAAAAAAATGGAAAAGCATTGAGTTTTCATTCATCATTTTTGGTATTACGGCACACATTCAAATTAATCACAAATGTTCATCGGAAGTCGTGCTATCGCATCAAGCGTTGAGCTGGGGCGGGGCGCGGGGCGCGGTACAGAACATTTGGATGGGTTGAGTATAGGGAACGTGCACAACGACGGTGGTGCCGACTGGCGTCACCAATCCGAATCTTGTACCATAATAATACTTGACATTGACATGTAAAACAAGTAAACAGAATTAATTTTATTACCTATTGAAAATGATTATTCTAGCTAATCATAATCCATTGTTGCATTTCTGGATGTACCAATACATCCACAAAAATGAAAATTAATCAAATAGCGTAAAATAATAAAATTCTATTACTTTCCAAAGAATAGTACTCTCATACCATGTTTAAGTGAAAAACGCAAAAAATGGATAAATGCAGTAAGAAAAATATTTGAACACATTTGTTTTTGTTACACTCTGCATTGAAAAAGTTCAATAGCCTTCAAAATCAACCGTCCAAGCAAACATTAAATGGTACGGGCGTACCATTTAAACTTCAGCGAACACACATATGTTGCACTGAAGTTCACACCGAATATTCCTCAACAATTAAACAAAGAGTCCACATGCACTCAGATTATAAACATGGTTATACAATAAAGTTTTTGGTTGGCTGCACTCCTTGTGGTTTCATAAGTTTTGTATCTAAATGCTACGGAGGGCGTTCCAGACTGCACTGAAGTTCACACCGAATATTCCTCAAGTCTCCTTAGGAACTCAGATTATAAACATAGTTATACAATAAAGTTTTTAATTGGCTGCACTCCTTGTGGTTTCCTAAGATTTGTATCTAAATGCTACGGAGGGCGTTATAGTGATTGCTTAAAACAAATGATTTTGGATTGATTTGTTATAGCCTGGAGATACTGTTCTCGCTGATAAAGGATTCCCTTCCATTAAAACATGTGTTGAAAATAAGAAAGTTGTTTATGCCACCGTTTCTTCATGCACCACAATTTTCATCAGAGAAAATAAACGAAACATACAAAATTCATATTGGTCAACATTCATGTTACGCTGACGAACATTATAGATAGACCGGAACCCATGTTTTATACCTTATAACATAATCAAAAATAATACTTTTGAAGAGATTTGCGTGACAGGTGACAGCATAAGTTTCCTTTACTGTCCGCATAGTGTCTCTTTTGTCGTTTAGTGCTGCCACCTATAGTTCCTGCACGTTCCCTATAGTCACAGAATAATAACTAGTAACTAGCGTTACAGAAGCTTTACTTCGCATTTGTTTTCAAAGAAATATGTACATAGTCTGATAAACAATATGATTTAATTTAGCTCGCGTTCCAGTCGACCACGTGTTCATTTACATACCTACCAATTTTTTTTTGAGGGAATATGGGCCTTAAGTCACTGGACTACGGTTCATAATAAGTTATACGTGGTTATACATATTGAAAGAGCCGCGGACTAGGGTTGCTTACTTCGAGAAACTACTTACGCCATCTAGTGTGGATTCGCAAACTTCCTTTATGTTGAAAAGAATTCCATAAGTAGGTATCACCTATAGTATTACCGTAAATATTTTGCGTTGTGCTCTTAGTCTAAGTTCGTAAATTAATACGACAAATGAAATTCAACTCGAATGAAACGACTAAAATGTCTTTTTATTGTACTTTTAAATACTTTTTGGGTATTGGAATAGTACTTTGTTCAACAAGGGGAGAAAGGGTTTGTAGTTTGAATTAATTTCATTTCAAATAGGAACATAATGTAATCCAATGAAAGAAGATTTTACCTGTCAGCGTCTTTAGGCAACCAAAAATAAGTTAAATTTCGATCACGATCCGTATTTAAACAATTAAATACTGCACAGTATCTTTTTGCTTTTTTTTCGTTTTGTGTCCATCTTGCAATTATCGAGAAAGTTGAACGTGGTCGAACAAATAGCGCGCGCGCGTGTCTTCTTTCGCTTGGGGCAGCCTACTAGATTGGCCCTTTCGCAGTGGCCGCCGCCTGTAGGTATGTTTTTAATACCTACACGCGGAGTGACACAGGCCTGGTATAGTGGCAAATGTAAATGTGTGCGTGCGCACCTCGCCACCCGGCCGGGCCGGCCGGGCAATTCGTTTGTCAATGTTAGACGATTACTTGATTGCATTGTGCGTGCGTATTTGTTTGCAAATTGTATCGTAATATTTCTGACACTTCTTGCCCTATGCTACGGATTTGGATTTAGATTTGCCTTGTGATTTGGAATCGAGTAACTTACCTACCTACTTTATTACGACTTTTGTTTTGTTTACAGACTTCGATATTTGCTTACGATTTGGTTAAATTTAGGTTACAAAACAGGTACCTATATAAACATAATTATATAAAGGTTAGCAACATGGACTCCAAACGTTGGGATGGGATGTATCTACCTACCTTTTTGTTTTCATATTTTTTTAAACTCAGACCAAGAAAATGCCTGCCTACCTACACATATTTTTTCTCGTTCATAATCGAAATTAAATTACACTGGGTTAGTACATACTGAATTAGATGTGTTTAGGATTCAAATGTCCGACTAATAGGTTTCATTCATAATCATAACATAAGTGTACCTAGGTAGTCAAGTTTTTGGAAGCGTTTTTTATATTAAATAAAAGAGTAGAGTTACGTGTGAGCAGAAGCGCATGCTCCAATGTAATTCTTAATACTAACTCTAGTCGCTACATGTGTGTCTTAAAGCTACTTATCTGCTAAGTTGACAAAATGCATGGAAGGTTCCAGATGGACCACCCTAAACTGCAACGGTGCACTTTACGCTCTCACGGTGATCACGCGTTGTGGTTCAGGATGCATAACTCCTCCCTCCTCAAGAACGAAATTATCAGAATTGTTAAGGTTCTGATCATTTCGCTGACAGTTTAACAATTTGATTTTATATCTAAAAACAAGAATGGTTATAAATCCTAAAGGTAGAATTACATATAGAATTACAGTACCTAAGCTAATGGTTTTCGTGTTAACCGCACTATAATTTTCACTGTGTTTCACTTTGCTCATTTTCACCACTTGAGCTAATTCTTTCAGCTCATCTAGATTTATACCTTTCATATTCACTGCACTGACACTATTGATGCGTTTTTCAGCCTTCAATTCTGGTAGCATAACGATTGGAATTGTTGGGTAATTCAGATGTGTAGGAGAAAATTGGTGTTTTCGTAGATGTATGTGCCCAACGTTAAAAGTACAAGCATCGTCCAGAGTAACTATGTATGTTCCCTGTAGAGACTCGTGGCTCACAACGTCATCATAGCATTTTCTGCTTGCTATAATGTTATATTTTGAATATAAAATCCAACTTTCACGGCCAATTCGTTGAACTTTCAAATCTTCAATGTCAACTGCGTGCTGCTCGCATGCAGTAGTATTAGAATGGAACTTCATCAGCTGTTCTTCACAAAATGGTTCTTTATGGGTCAACACATCATCATCGGTACATAAGAATTTTTCATCTATTGCAATCTGTGCACAGGCTTTCACGACTGGTATGTAATCTGAGTCTTTCACCAAAAGGTAGGGATATTTAGGAACGACTATTACAGTTTCTTTTAAATCTGTGTTAATCACAGGTAAGGAGTAAAGTTTAAGATATCTATAAGTGCTGTTTTCTATAAGTGGAATCTCTAATATGAACGTGATCTGGTTTTGCTTAATATAAGCTTTAACAGTAATACAATCTTCAAACTTAACTAAATTATTTTCATTAACAGTATATAACAGGTTTTCTGTCTTGGCTATAGATTGTAACATGTGCAATAATTCAGTAGAATTAACAATCGCTCGATGCAGTACAGACACCTTACTAAAGGCTAAGGCTGTTTCAATCTCACTTAAAATCATGTTAATGGTTCTAAAACTAGCTAAAAACATATTAAACATTCCTAAAATATAAGTAGCGTAAATAGAGTTTTCTTCTTTAGTAATTAAGTTCTTAACTAATCTCTCAATCCGTTTTAAACGTTCATCCAAAATTAATGTATTGTTGTGTAAGATTTCTGTACTGTTAACAAAACCATCTAACATTTTGGAGACCAAAGTAATTTTTATATCTATTATTAATTGATTGTTTTTTAAGTGAGAAATAAGGGAATCATATCGGATCGCGTCACTGTGATCTAAATTACCTGTCACGATTTTAATTATAGACCCAAGTGGATCAATTAGTCCTCGCTTGAATCTTGTAGATGGTACCAGTTGCTGGTATTTTTCTATAGTCCTATCCCTTAGGTAATCTGTTTGAGTCCGAATGCCTAAAAACTCATGGCTGTAAGGTTTGTTAACATCTACTAATCTACTGAATTCATCATACTTAATTAGACTTAATTCTAGATTATTACCTAAATTATTTAAATCTAAAAGTTTTATAATTAACCACTTATCTACTTGTTTATTTAAATGCCTGTCCTTTTCTCACGGGAAGGACACCGGGGTTTTTCTCAACCTTTTGAAGTTGAAGGGCCCATGTGATTTGCGCTACTGCCAATAGCGTGAGAGTCCACCTGCGGAGGACGTTTAATATTTTTAATTGGGACTTTTGTGTTTCTAGGTCCAATTGTAACAGGGATTATATTATGTTCTACATTACCGCTAACAGTTGCTTTTCTATAACGTGGCTTGTCTTTACTTAATCTTTTATTAACCTCTTTAGCATAAATTACGTCACCTATTTCAAACTTTTTACTTGTCTCACCACCCTTGCTATCTCTAATCTTTAGCTTTGCTGATGTCATCTGATCTGATATGTAACTATAAAGACGTTTAGTACGCTTCGCATGATCTTTTAGTAATTGTTGTGTATAATTTTTCTCGAATGTTGCACTTAATATAGAATTTGAATCAGTATGACCGAAAACAACTTCGAATGGTGTCAAACCTGTCGTTGTGTGTATGGTATGATTATAAGCCATTATTGAGTAGGTCATAACGGAGGCTGCATCTGTGCATTTTCGATCGTATTTAGCTAAACGGTATATTTCTATGATAGTTGAATGGAAACGCTCTACTATGCCTGTTGAATTTGGGTTATTATGTGTACTGATATGTAATTGTATGTTGTACATTATCATTAGTTCCTTCAATAATTCGTTGTTAAATTCACTGCCAGGATCGCAACTAATTTTCTTGGGGGTTCCGTAAATAGAAAAATATTTAATAAGTGCGCGTATTACTTCGGGTGTCGATCTGTTCGATATTTCTATTGCTTGTCCTAATTTACTGAACGCGTCAACTAATGTAAGATAATAAACAGATTCTATAGCAAAAATGTCTATGAATATCTCCTGAAATGGTGCATTTTGTGTTTGAGTTAACTGTAGAAAAGGCTTTATGGGTTTTCTGTCATACTTTGTTTTGCGGCATGCTTCACAATTATTTATTACGGCTGAAATCGTCTCTTGCATGTTATTCCAAAAGTAATTTCTTCTTATCCTAGAGATGGTCTCTTTTACCTATACCTCTATGACAAGTTTTTCCTTCATGATGTTGCAAGATGATTTCTTTTTGTTCGTTTTCATCTTCAACAAAAACTACACGCTCTGTACATTCCATGAATTCTACCATCCCTTTTTTAAATAACTGTATTATAATTTTGTTAAATTGTTTCCTATGCTCTATGCTTTCAAAATATATGAAGTATTTAATTTTACATTTAACATATTCTTTTAAAAACTGTTTAATTAATTCATCATTATTTATTGGTAAAAATACTTCAAGAATTTTTTGTTTGTCACGGGAAAGATCTTTAACTTGTATATCATTTTTATGCCAGGTAAAGACTAATATCTGGTTGGGTTTAGTGTATATTGCTTCTTGTAATATTAGAATACCAATTGATTCCATGTCTTCAGCTGAATGCACCGTGAATGTTTTATCTTCCGCAGGATTAAATGGAATGGGTTCATTTGTATCATATTCGGAACTAGCTGTTACAGTAGCAGACAAATCCGAGATAGAAATTGTTCTAGAGTCGTCACTATCGTTGTCAATTAATTTTTCCATGTTATGAGTAGCTTGGATTTTTTCTGATCTCTGTTCTTTTTCATCTATATTAACTTTCATAGATAACTCGTCTTCATCAGAACCTAATGCATTTAATTTAATACGTGATAGGGCATCAGCATTTGTGTTTTGCTTGCCATTTTTATATTTAATTTCAAAATCATATTCTTGAAGACGAAGTCGCCAACGGGTGAGCTTGCTATTCGGCTCTTTAAGGGAGTAGAGCCAGGCTAAGGGTCTATGGTCTGTATAAATGATGAATTTATTACCATAAAGGTATGGCCGGAAGTGTTTTACAGCCCAAATGATCGCTAATAGTTCCCGTTCTATTGTACTGTATCTAGTCTCTGTATCACTTAAGGTTCTGCTGGCGTAAGCCACTGGTTTATCGGTACCTATGGTGCCTTGCGATAGTACTGCGCCTAAGGCGTGTGACGAAGCGTCTGTAGTCAAGATATAAGGCTTATCTGGATCGGGATATTGGAGTAAAGGAGCATTAGTAAGAAGCTCTTTACACTTTTGGAACGCATTTATGTACGCTTGATTTATAATAATTTTATTCCTTTTCTTTAAGCAATTAGTTAATGGTTGTGTTACCTTAGCGAAATCCCTAATAAATCTCCTATAATAACCTATCAAGCCCAGAAAACTTTTTATTTCTGTCACGGTTTTTGGTAGTGGGTAGTTAAGGACTGCTTTAATTTTGTCATTATTAGGCTTAAGACCGTCTTTAGTTATGACATGACCTAAGTATAGAACTTCTTCCCGTAGAAATTCGGATTTATCAAGTTGAATTTTGAGGTTATTTGTCTTCAAACGATCAAAAACTGCTCTTAATTTCTGGATATGTTCGGCAAGTGAATTTGAGAATATTATAATGTCATCCAAATAAACCAGACAATGGATTCCATGTAAGCCTCGTAAGATATTGTCCATTGCTCGCTGGAATGTCGCTGGAGCGGTTTTGAGACCAAACGGCATTCTTAAAAATTCAAAGTGTCCATTTTCTGTGCTGAATGCTGTTTTCTGTCTGTCATTATCGTTAATTTCTATTTGATGATAACCGCTTGCTAAATCTAATGTAGTGAAGTATGTACTTTTACCTAATTTATCAAATAGATCAGTGATATTAGGAAGTGGATATTTGTCGTCAACTGTAATTTCATTTAGCCGTCTATAGTCAACTACCATTCTATATTTCATTTCTCCAGATGCATCTGTCTTTTTTGGAACTAAATGAACTGGGGCTGACCAAGGTGAATAAGATTCCTGAATTACATTTTCTTTGAGTAACTTCTCGATTTGATTTTTTATTTCTTGCGACTGACTAGGGGGCTGTCTGTATGGCTTGACGTAAATTGGATCTTCATTTTTCGTCCTAATACTGTGTTTGACTTGGTTCGTGAAACTTAATGGAATGCCGTCACAATAGAATATATCTTTATATTCTAAACATAATTTGCTAATGGCTTCACTTTCTTCAGCTGACATGTGATTCAAGCGAAGCTTCTGTAAGTTATCCGTTAATAAGTTCTCTATTTCAATATTTTCGGTTTCTTTTAAGTTATTAAAATTGCAATCATTTCTACAATTATCGTACGGTTCTACTTTAAATGGTTTAGTAATGGCTAATGTAATAGGTTTGTCAAGGTTATTTTGAATTATGGTAGTAAAATAACCATCTTTACATTTAATTAAAGCGCTGGGCATACGCACGCCTTCAGTAAATTCTCTAAAATCTACTAAAGCATCACCGGAATGATAATTTGCAGGGATTGTAACTCTTTGTTCTGATCGGGGTGCTAATTCTAATATATGTTTATTCTTATCGCGCATAATTGGTATTACCGTAGTTTTGGTTTTCAAGATCTCATTTTTTAAATCTATTACTGCTTCCACACTATGTAAAATATCGTTACCTAATAAACCATCGAAACTTGGGTCGACTTCATAGATATGAAATTTGTGAACTTCATTAACATTCAAGGTCGGAAATGCTGAAATCAAAAGTACTTGTTCGTGTTGGCTTGTACCATGAGTACTTCTTACTTCAAATGGGTCGTGATAAATATAATCATGAAAATAATAATTGGCTTTTCCCGGATTTATAAATGATTTTGTACTACCCGTATCTATCATAAATTTGGCATCTATTTCTGGTATATATATGTACGGCAATTTATCTATTTTTTTTTTTAATTTGTCTATTTTTTCCGAGGCCACTAATTGAAAATCCTCATTATTTTCCGCTAAATTTTCCTGGTTAATTTCTTCCGAATAATTCTCATCTTGATTTTCATTAAGAGGGCTAAAATCGTGATAATATTCATTGTTAAATTGGTAATCGCAGGGAAGTTGACTGTCATCGTAATGGTCAAGGTCAAGCTCATTTAAATTATATCCTTTAATGTAGGCTTTGGCCGGAGGCGCTGTACGCATTGTGACGTCACTGGATTCAATTTTAGGTTGCTGAATACCGGGTACACGTAAAGGTCTCTTGAACGATTGGTTCTGGTTGCTAAATGGTTGTAGAGGTTTATTAAATGGTTGTTGGTTTCCAAATTGCTGAGGGCGCATCCCAAAATGTTGGGGGCGCATCCCAAATTGTTGCGGACGTATCCCAAATTGTTGCGGGCGATAACCAAAGGGTTGACCTTGAAGCCCAAATTGCGGAGGTCGCATCCCAAATGGTTGACCTTGGAAGTTTCCAAAATATGATTTGGGTTGTGTGTTTGGTTGCGCAAAAATAGGTTTATTATTAGCAGGTGTATTATAATTATTTGTGCCGAATTTAAACGTTGGTGTGGTATTTTTACTGGAGGACGGCTGCAGTGTTTTATTTCGGGAATTATATTGGTCATGGAAGTTGACCTCTTCTAATACGAATGCTAAAGCCTGTTCCAAAGTGGACGGTGCTTTTAATCTCACAATACGCACCATATTTTCCGGTAGATTATAAAGGAACACGTTTAAAGAAGTATTATTATAAATGATTATTTTACTTTCACGCATACTACTCGATAATCTATTAACTTTTGATATTAAAATACTACGCACTGATTGTATTCGATTGCAAAATTCCAAAAATTATTCACCGTTTTTTATACGCATGGTTTCCAATTCAATAGCTAAACATTCTTCACTTCTAGGGTCTCCAAAATGTTGTATTAATAACTCCTTAAATTCTTCCCATGTAACAATATCCTCGCGCTCACTGATAAGCGCGGCTGCATTCCCCGCTAATCTACTCGTTATAGAATGCATTACATACAAGTTTTGCTCGGCACTTCCCTTGTATTTATTTATGATATATTCACTCTTACGTATAAAAAGATTTAAATGGCGCTTATCGCCGTCAAAAATAGGAATAATTTTAATCATTTCATTCGGAATTATCGTGATTTTTACGTGATCTTCCATTTTAAACACTATTAATTAGCTTACAGTTATAATATAATCAAAAGTACAAAAGTATAGTGTACCCTAAAACACTTCTTAATACAAAGTAATAAGTATAATTAACTAGTACAAACTTTAAACAATTTATCTGAATAAAATATTTTTTTAAATTCATTAACAATATTTCAATAAGTATTTTTTTTATAGGTATATTAACACATTCAATAACTTTTTTATCACTAAACTCGCCTTACAGATTTTATGCAAAACCAGATAACGTTATAACGCGAGACGTCTAATCGCAAAATAACACAAAAAAGGAAATAGGAAAGGAAGGTGAAAATTTGGACTTACCAGCTCGCCTTTCTCATTTTCAGCTCCAACATGACGAATTTGTTTGGTTCGTAGAATCACCACAGCTGCTTTCAGGGCCACCCGAACACGTTACTCGAAAAAGTTTTATTTCGGAAAATCGCGAAGGACAGCGCAACTCTATTCGGCGATCCGACCCGGCTGCGCCAGTCAAGTTTTTGGAAGCGTTTTTTATATTAAATAAAAGAGTAGAGTTACGTGTGAGCAGAAGCGCATGCTCCAATGTAATTCTCAATACTAACTCTAGTCGCTACATGTGTGTCTTAAAGCTACTTATCTGCTAAGTTGACAAAATGCATGGAAGGTTCCAGATGGACCACCCTAAACTGCAACGGTGCACTTTACGCTCTCACGGTGATCACGCGTTGTGGTTCAGGATGCATAACTAGGTACCTACCGACTAAATAAATATTATGTTTTATTTTACAAGCTTTGATATAGTTTCACGTGTCCCGATGTTTGTCTGTAATCTGTAAGTAATCAAATCTTGCAAGTAAAATTTGATCCACTTCCCGATTACCGATTGAGCTGAAATTTTGCACGCATATGTATTGTAGGTATATCGCGTGACAATGCTATAGGTGGCCATAGGAATTCTATAATGTAACGACGTAACCCCATCGAGTTTGAACTTGTTTGATTCGTCGTGACGAGTACTTTGTCTTTAGGGTCCAGGGTCTGATGATGGAGCTAGAAGGTGTCCATGGGAACTCCGTTATAAAACGACATAACCCCATCGAGTTTGGGCTCGTATGATTTGTCTTGACGAGTACTTTGGTGCTAGGTGGTATCCAGGGTCTGATAATGGAGCTGGAAGGTGGCCATTGGAAGTCCGTAATAAAACGACATAATCCCGTCGAGTTTGGGCTCGTTTGATTGATCTTAAAGAGTAAATTGGTCCTAAATGGTAATCAGGGTTTGATGATGAAACTGAAAGGGGGGCTAAAGGATCTCCGTAATAAAACGACGCAACCGCTTCGAGTTTGGGCCGGGCTCGTTTGATGAGTACCTACTACCTACCTACTGCCTACCTACTGCCTACCTACTGCCTACCTACTGCCTACCTACTGCCTACCTACTGCCTACCTAATGCCTACCTACTGCCTACCTACTGCCTACCTACTTTTAGGTTCTAGGATACTTATGCCGGTTTCCTTTCCTCACGATGTTTTCCTTCACCGTTTTGAGAGCAGAGTTGATGAAAACACAAAGTAATGCGCCTGCCTGGGTTCGAACCTACGACTTAGGCGCGGGCAGTATTATAAGTACTAAGTCTATGGGCGCGGGACAAATACAACACACGGTATATCGTCACATCCTCGTCAGCGCAATGATATACCGTGTAGCCTAAATTGCACTTTACTTCCATGCATTTTGTATGATATTTGAATGGAATAGGAAGCCGCCCGCGCCATGTCCGCGCCCGACGCCTCTTGTATTTGTCCCGCGCCCTGTTCGTAAGTCGGGGCCGCCACCACTGTGCCACCAGGGGGTCTAAAATGACCGCTTTATCAGAATCGTAATATGAATCACGTTAAAAATTTAAAATTCTTAAAATGGACTTTAACCTCATAAATATAAACTCCATTTTAAGAATTTTAAATTTTTGACGTGATTCACACTAAGATTCTGCGTGGATTCTGCTAAAGCGGCCATTTTAGACCCGCAGTACGTACTTTTATTTCAGATTTTTAGGCGAACCGTAAACTTATTCGTTACCTACATTAGTGGTATAGAAAGAGTAGTAAGTAACCCAGATTTTTTTTCAACAAAGCCTAGATTTTGAGTTAATCTAACATTTGAGATAAAAACATTGTACACAGATTTCCTAAAAACGCATTACCATTCTGCACATTCATATACTAACGATTGCACAAAGTAACTAACAAAAATATAGCAAATAATGAATATGATAACTATTAAAAAGGTAAACACCAAACACTATTAACACACGCATAGGTACACTCTATTCTAGACATGGGTAGCTCGCGAATGAGAGATAAAATTGAACTACCTACCTAGCTCTTTAATTACAATCTAGCTCTCAGTCTCTCACACCGGTATTCAAGAACGCTACTTAGATAAGTATGGCAGCAACACTATGCTAAGTAAGACATTTCTCACTGCGTTCGTCATGGCAGGCCATTCATTTCATAAACAATACTTAATGGACTCTTTGCTGTGCGGACACTTAGCATTGAATGGGGCGCTGTGATTGGTTATCGTTGTGACGCGACTTCACTCGGGTTGACTGACTGACAGAATAAACGTCAATCAAGACAACTGTTTTAATTACAAGTTTTTTATAAAACTTTTCAAAATGAATACTAGTTGCTTGCCTTTGTTGAGTACGAAATCACCCAAAACATGGTAAGTATTAAATTGTATGTTTCTGTTTGTTTCGTAGTCAAAGATGTGAAAATAATAACACGTGTTGTTTTCTTTCAGCTTAAAGAAGTTACAATTTACTTCTTCGGAAAGAGAACTAATTGTGGCTTTAGTGCGGGACCGGCCCATTATTGAGGATAAGCGTACACACGCTCAAAACATCGAGTTGAAGAAGAAGGCCTGGGATGAGCTGACAATGGCCTTTAATGCACAGTCCTATGTGACGCCTAGGAATAACAAATTGAAATTGAACTATTAAAAAAACAACTTCATAATTAAAATACTTTTGTTTTATTTTATAAATTAAATTAAATGGAAACAAATATTTAATGGAATTAAAATAATTATTATGTAATCAAATGAAATTAAGATAAGTTTAACTGTATTAAATCGGAATACATGAAATAAATCAATTAAACAAAACAAATCAGTGTATCACAATTCACAAATCACTAAAAACATAACCTAATACCCGATGCCAGTTTGACATTTGTGTTGACTGTCGCACTATGCGTCGCGTAAAGTAGCTAGCGAGCTACTTTAGCTGTGCGTTCATTATAGTAAGCGCATAGTGTCGTTCGTCCCTCAAGTGTCGTTTATAAATAGGTTTTTGTGACCCTGTGCGTCCGCGCGCCCTGTGAGACCTCATAGTAATGTTCATGAATACCGGTGTTAGTCGTTCACGGAATAGCTCACTAGTTCATTTAGCTCAACGGCTCATTGACTCTATACTCTAGTCTCTGTGGCTTTGCGAGTTACGAGTGATGCCGACGAAACGCCGACAGCGGCCCGACAATGCCCGAACTGCCCCGACAAACAGGTGAACAATTTCGTATGTATGTCGCTCACTGACCGAATCTTCGGCTCAAAACGTCATAGTAAAATAACTCTTATCGTCGTTGTTTTAAAAGAAAAAATGCTTTAGCACTTTTACAAAAGTAAGAAAATCCTGGAATAATAGTTTGTAATTTTGTAAACAAAACAAACCAATGAATCTAATTTTATCTAACAATTCACAACTAAGTTAAATGAACTAAAGAACTTCAAAGATTATATAGAGCCACTGAGCTAGTTGTCTCGTTTGACTTGCTTAGAGTAGTGCGCTGCGCGGCTCAATTTGATCTGTAGCTCGCAAGTAAATCAATTGAGCTGAAGAGTTAAAAGAGTTATTCGGTGAGCTAAAGAGCTAAAAAAGTGATACAGCTCTTTTGATCAAAAGAGCTGTATCTCTCTTTTCTTTTCAGTGAGCTACATTTCGCATGCCTACTCTATTCACACACGCTCACGCGCGGCTACGCAACGGCAGGCCTGTGTCACTCCGCGTGTAGGTATTAAAAACATACCTACAGGCGGCGGCCACTGCGAAAGGGCCAATCTAGTAGGCTGCCCCAAGCGAAAGAAGACACGCGCGCGCGCTATTTGTTCGACCACGTTCAACTTTCTCGATAATTGCAAGATGGACACAAAACGAAAAAAAAGCAAAAAGATACTGTGCAGTATTTAATTGTTTAAATACGGATCGTGATCGAAATTTAACTTATTTTTGGTTGCCTAAAGACGCTGACAGGTAAAATCTTCTTTCATTGGATTACATTATGTTCCTATTTGAAATGAAATTAATTCAAACTACAAACCCTTTCTCCCCTTGTTGAACAAAGTACTATTCCAATACCCAAAAAAGTATTTAAAAGTACAATAAAAAGACATTTTAGTCGTTTCATTCGAGTTGAATTTCATTTGTCGTATTAATTTACGAACTTAGACTAAGAGCACAACGCAAAATATTTACGGTAATACTATAGGTGATACCTACCTATGGAATTCTTTTCAACTTAAAGGAAGTTTGCGAATCCACACTAGATGGCGTAAGTAGTTTCTCGAAGTAAGCAACCCTAGTCCGCGGCTCTTTCAATATGTATAACCACGTATAACTTATTATGAACCGTAGTCCAGTGACTTAAGGCCCATATTCCCTCAAAAAAAAATTGGTAGGTATGTAAATGAACACGTGGTCGACTGGAACGCGAGCTAAATTAAATCATATTGTTTATCAGACTATGTACATATTTCTTTGAAAACAAATGCGAAGTAAAGCTTCTGTAACGCTAGTTACTAGTTATTATTCTGTGGCAACGGGCCGGGGAGTGTCAAACAGAGACAACAATATTTCAACGTGTTTTTGCCTTCGCTTCGAATTGCAGTTGCTTCCCTAGTTGCTGGATAGATGGCGCTAGGAGTTAGTATTATAATGCTTGGAACGGAACCTAAAAAACTGATTTTAACAAAGCGCGAGAAAACTAGGTTAAATGCGGAAGGGTAAGCAAATGAGAGTCTCAGTCAACGAGAGTATGTGACGATGTGACGTGACACAATGTTTTTTTTTTCCAAGCGTTTTGGCTTTGGCACCAACTATCATAGTAAGTTCAACGCCATCTATAGAGTTTTTGGAAACTAAGTTTTTTTTTAAAACCTCAAAAGTAAAACCTCTCATTATAATACGGCGCTACTGTCGCCAGTGCCTCACTGTCAACTGAATCCGAATGCATCAAAATTATCAATATTAGCTAGATAACCTTGAAAAATCTGATCTATCTGATGTTGCATGAAGCCCGTATGATAGTGTGGAGTGTGGACCCAAGCATATTGTCATACAAGCAACCCAATTTTTTTTTCTTTAATTCGCATTATATTATTAAAATTTGTCAAGCGGTTCATAGAAGGCACCTAGCCGCAGAATCTGAACGCAGACTTAGCCCCACCGCAGTCGCCGCATTCGAATTCTTCGTCTAAAGTTTTAAGCAATCTGTGTCTGTGTGCAATCTGTGTCTATGCCTGTGTGCGAGATTGCCTAAGAATTCGAATGCGGCGACTGCAGTGCGGCTAGATCTGCGTTCACCTTATAAATCTGATTTTTGAACAAGATTCTTGACCGATACGATTGTTTGTGAATGAGTTTTTGGATGGTTATGCAGTTCTCGGTATACAATACCTACTGGCTACTACAGTATTACTAACTTCTACAGTACAGTCCATTCCCAGTTATTAAACCTTTAGCATAATTTCGTCTATTTGAATTAAATACTTTTAAATGAATTCATTTATTTATTATTAATTAATTAAAAAAATAGTGTTATTTCAGAACGATTACGAACCCATAGACGATAAACATAAATGAACCATAGACCAAATAAAATGGATACTACGTTTTGTTTGCCATTTGTTCAGCCTAGTTCCTTCTTTTTATACAACAGTTTATTTTCTTATACCTCCATCTGTTTTACAAAATAGCACTTACCACTTTTTGTTTAGAATGCAAAACATTTAAATTTGTTAGAATTTTCATGCGTACTAAAATTATTTAAAAATATAAATACATTTCGATATTGCTACTTCATTAAACTTTTTTTATTATTTCCATCATTGACTTGACACCTTGACACTCTTGACAGCGCGTAAGCTTTGCATTACCCCTTCCATACTGTATATTTCTTCTTCTTTTGTTTTTAATTCCATAATTTTTAAGGTAGATCGCAATGATTAATATAATTTTTGTTGAGTTTATTTTTTCAAGTGTTTAGTGTTCTTCAGTATTGTGGTGAAAACGGCAGAAATTGGTAAGTGGGTAATTTTAGAATTCGCGAATTGTCAAACTAATTTGATATATTTCGCCCTTGACGTTTGATTTTTATTTCATTTTACACATTTACGAGTTTTTTTTTCAATGATTGATGCTATTAAGTACATAGAATGTGATTCTTAATACACCATTGTTTGGTATTTCAATGTGACGTCAAGGCAATATGGAGAACGTTTCCTTTGCTCGCGATAGCTCGTTTGTTTCACACACCTTTGCCTTTCTCGTAATATCACTTTAGACGCCTCCGTGAATGTAGTGATAATATCGAAATAGATGTATGAACAAAGGCCCTCCTGTTATTTTAGTTTACTTATGGTAACAAAGTGGTTAGTGACCTTGAACCATGGTGTTTTGAGTACTGGTTTTGCCATGTGTTAGATAGAAAGAGTAGAGAGCAGGTAACTAACGCGTATTTAACTAGAAATGCACTCTTAGCTATAGAACACCTTATAGGAATTTTTGTAAGTATTTTTTTTTATAAACCATACATCAAACTGAATTTTATTTTAATTATTTGCCTACCTAGTTATGAGGTCTATATATAATTATTTTCAAAATATTAATGGTACCATCATCTATCCAGCTTTTCAAAAACTGAAACTGTTTATCTAAACCAAACAAAGAAAATTATTATGTACTAATATTATAAAGAGGTAACATTAAATTTGTTTGTAAGTTTGTATGTAGGGGGTAATCTCCGGAAGTAATGAACCGATTTCAAAAATTCACCATAGCTACATTCACCCTGAGTAACATGGGCTATATTTTATCCCCGTACTCCCACGGAAACGGGAACTACGCTGGTGAAACCGCGGGACGTCCGCTAGTTATGTATAAATTAATAAACAAATGTGAAATTAAATTCTAGAATATGAGAATACAATCAGTTTGTTTACCTTACAATAAAATAATTGTAAATGCAATACTGTGAAGGTTTGTTAGTAAACTCCTTCAAATCACATTAAAATACAACATCATTCATAAAACAATAATGTATTAGTCATTTAATATTTCTTATTAAAATCTCTATCATGTTTTCGACACATAACATATTGTAGTATTTATGAGACATAAAAAGTATGCATTTGTAAAATAACTGTGTCCTCCTACAGTTTGGCCGCTGAGAGAATCCATTCCTGACATCTGTCAGTTGGTACATAAGTTTAGCACAAAATTATAAAATTTATTGTTACTTCATTTTATATGATAAATAAATTTAATTTAATTTTTTATTTGTTAATATGACAAAAAGGGTCATAATAGCTAAGTTATGTTATATAACATCACCAATAATGCTAATCCTCGTGACCTGTCAGGAACACATTCTCTCAGAGGCCAAACTGTAGCTAGATATCTGAATAATAAAGAGGGATAGTTTCGACTCCCTATTTGAGTATCACTATACTCAATAATGTTTTTATGCTTTTGGAGGTTACAATATAAAATAAAATACAAAAGATTGAGTTGCATAACTTAATATTTAACCTGAAGAGTTACTTATATTACATGATGGGTTTCAAACATGTCTGCATTTGTCCAAGTATTGATTTATCCACACACTCCAATTTGGATGTGTACTTTATAATATATGTTTTAAATACTATAGAAGTCTTGACACTATTCCAAACTCTCCTTGACCCAGCTCCTGAACACTTATTATACATTTCAATGATGGCTGCCCTGCATCTAATTGTATTTAATGAATGTTTTAACCCTCTTGCCCTGTCCTATATTCAATTGCAATTATTGTTCAGCAAGTTTTATCCATAAGTACTGATTTTGAGGTTTCTGAAGAAATTTAGTTCATATCAATAACATTTATTACATCAATCTTACTATTGCAATGCTAAGTCTGCCTTCCTTTTGTTATATTTCGACCTGAGGCCATCAGTTATTTATATTAACTCATCCCACCATTTCTAATTTCATACATAAAAAACTCTAAATTTGTAAATATAAAAATGTATGAGGGTAAATGAAAAGAGAATAAATATGTGTCTGTACAAACACACAGTTTATCACTATAATATCCTCAGGTTAGAAGTCAACTAGGCAATCTGAAAATCTCAAATGATTGAAGCAAATCACGTGTAGAAATTGTTTTTTTTTTTCACTTATCCAGAAAACGACCACAACTTCTGTATTTGAAAAGCTTAATATCCAAAAATTAGCCACAATATGTGTGATCAGAATGTTAATAACAGCTGCACGGGTCGTTCGTTAGGTTAGCCTAGGTTGGTCTGTGGATTGGTGACCGCCTATTACACACCGAGTTTCTTCCGTGCCTCGTAAAGCACGTTACGCCGTTGGTCCCGGCTGTCTTTTGTAGATCTTTGACAGTCGTTAGGTAGTCAGAGGCCAAAAAAGTTTGACAACCAGTCTTTCCAAGGGGTATCGTATTACCCGGTACTACCAAGGGCGGACCAGGGGGGGGTCATGGGGGTCATGACCCCCCCCCCTGGGCTGGGTCCAGGACCTAGGTGGACCACTAATTAAAATTGTTAAACATAAATATTAAACATAATGTATCAGAATAGTGTCAAGACAAATACATAGGGCCAATAACCAACCTGCTCAATCTGCTGAAGAATATTTCCGCAGAGCCATATACATCCTTCTTCTGGATTTAATAATAAGTGACCTACAGTACCGTCTCCTGAAATACTTTTTTTTTTCAGCTAAGCGTTTTTATGCCAAAAAGCGAATACATTGAAATCAAGACATTGAAAACTTTGAAACAACTAGCAACCGATTATACATTGTTACTAGATAATACTCCAGTTTTTGTCGTTGTAAACGAATAATATAGGCTGTGGATGGTGAAGTCATGAAGTGGCAGCGGAGTCAGGACATACCGCAGTCGATATCGGACCATATTCTAAATTGCGATATTGAGATGTACCCTAAGAGCCACTTGCCCCGAAGCCTTATGAAATTATAGCATAATTATCTTAGGCAATGATGTAAAAAATTGCCTAGTTTTTCTTGAGTCTTAACTTTGTCTACGTAGGTATATAAGAGGCCCAAGTAACTCCAGTAGGTCGAAACCACAGAACAGAAAAAACAGTAGAAGTCGTATGTGGGCGGGGCGCGCGTACCCCGAGCTTTGCGCTGTTCCGCAAAGTGTTTCCCCCACGCACACGCCACGCACATCAGTCTAGATACAAGCGTCACAGTGACAATAACTCCTACTTAACTTAAAAAAAAATACTAAAATGCCTTATTGTGCTATTCTAGAATGTAAAAACGATAGCAGAACCAAAAATATATCAAATGGTGGTATATCATACCATCGGTAAGTCTTAATTTGCTTTATTTCGATTAAAATTTGAAAAACATTATTTTATTAGACAAGACAAGTAAAAATAGACTTTATTATTTACATCATAGGGTCTACTTTCTTTTAACTCAAACATATTATTCTCGCAGATTCCAACTACGCACATGTCACAGTCCGCTACTCAATTAGAGATTGACGTTATCGATAATGAGTTATCGATATTTTAAACTTCAATGTTCTATGGTGTATCGGCGAAAAATTAACCCTGTTTTCCTTTTTTTTTATGATTCTGAATTAATAATAGGTAGTACATATTTCCATATCAGGTTTGAAATAAGTTTAAAATATGGATATGGGGAATCTATTCGTAATATTCAAACGAGAAAAGATTTATCTCACCTTAGGTCATTCGCAAAGTCTCGAGTTGGTCAAGTCAAGTCGGGAGTCGCAGGGCGATTTCCGGCCACCGTAGGACGGCGAGCGATGATGGGTGGATCGCCGTCAGATAGGTGGCCCGTATTAGTTTAATAGGTGGCCTATGTAATAAATAAGTGGCCTATGTCTGAAATTTCATCAAAGTTTGCTAAGGAGTTCGTCGAGCTAAAACATACTTAAAACGAGTGTAGCTGCCGGCGAAATCGCAGGGTTTCATGTCAATAGAACGTAGGTACTAGGTACCCGTAGTAACAAAATATCGTGTAGTTTAATCTGTTACCTTTCCATCAAATAGTATAATTTTCGAAATCAATCAGTTGTATATTAACATAACAATACATTCTTAATTATTCTTTCTATAAATCATAAGCATTATTATAAATTTATAACACTTGATTTCAAACATACATAGGTAACATTCATTTTGAAATTTAAAAATATTTATCGACTCTTGTATTATATTTGAAAATAAAACGCCATGTCGATAAAAAGGCAACGACAGTGGTACAACCCTAGAAAAGGACGAATAGCACAAAAATAGTAATGAGCTCGTTACGGAAATATCAATCTTATTACAAAAGTAATAAAGGTTTATTAAATGCATTTAGTGTAGTGACATCTAGCGGCGAGTAGCAGAACTTGCTCGTGAAACTATTCTCTAAGAGCCAATACGTAAATAGAGTAGATAATAAACCACTCTATTTGCATGTGATTATGGTTTATTTTCAAATAAACGAAGACTGATATATTAGTTACCAATCACACCACGCTTTTCTTAATGTTACGAAATACAATTAACCTGTTTATGTGTTAGTTTGGGGTACGCTGGTTCCGATACTAATAAAGCGCTATGCTGTTTCTACTGTTTTTTTCTTTTCTGTGGTCGAAACAATTCTAAACTGTTCAAGGTAGGTAATGTGTTAAAATTTTTGACTACTTTCTCTTGAATTTATCTAAAATTCGACCAAATAACTCCTATATGAAGGATCGAAACCATTCTAACCTGTCGAAGGCAAGGTGTCATAAAAATTTCGAGCTCGCTGCGCTCGCTCTTGAAGCCTATTTCCTCTTGAATGTTGTCATTATTTGTCTGAGGGTCGATCTAGTAACTCCTCTATGAAGGGTCAAAATAATTGCAACCTGCCCAAGGCAGTGTTAAAATTTTTGAGCTCGTTTCGCTTGTTCTTGGAGCCTTCAAAAAATCAAATCGTGGCTACGAAAAAGCTTCAATGGTTGAAGAACGTCTAACCGGACTGACACTTCTCCACGTCCATAAAAACGTACCAATTGAAGTAGATGAAGTGATAGCGCGTTTCGGGAGAAGATGTAAAAGAAAATTTGATTTTGTTATTTAAATATAGGTAGGTATTTTTAAGAACATAATATATATATGCATTATCATATCATCATGGCATATGTATATGTATAATCTCAAAATTAATGATGTAACCAAGATTTTGTAACAATATTTTGATTTTAAAAGAGTGTCCATGGAGTTTCTTGCTCGTTCTTCTCCATAG
Organism: Xestia xanthographa; assembly: GCA_905147715.2. Classification (NCBI taxonomy): domain Eukaryota; kingdom Metazoa; phylum Arthropoda; class Insecta; order Lepidoptera; family Noctuidae; genus Xestia; species Xestia xanthographa. The sequence continues at coordinate 10,695,597 of LR990653.1, read as the reverse complement.
AGATCTACGCTAGGGAATGGGCAACTACAGTACTTTCTCAAGTTATTATGCCTTGTGACTGGGAAAATACAAAAAAGAAAATCAAAGCTACAGTAGCTTTGATTTTCATTTTTGTATTTTTGACTTTCAAAAGTGCCGTAATCGTCTAATTGAAGTGAATGCTTTGAGTTTGAGTTTGAACAGTACAAGCTTACTTATAAAATACCTACTTTTAACTTTTATCTACTTAATAATATCAAAATTAAATTGTAACTTCTTGTGACTTGAACACGACAATGTGACCCCCCCCCCTGGCTCCAAAGCTGGATCCGCCCTTGGGTACTACTGGGTTGTGGAGGTCAGATAGGCAGTCGCTCCATGTAAAATACTGGTATTCAGCTTCGTCCGGTAAAACTGGAAGCCGACCCCAACGTACCTAGTTGGGAAAAGGCTAGGCAGATGATGATGATGTGTGATCAGAATATAATAATGTCAAAAAATCACAAACAAGAATATCAAAATTTCACATTGGTTAGTCGACTAAAGTACGCTGTACGACGATAATATGACCTATGACTTGCCTGATCTCTGTTTAGAATGCCGCTGGCACTAAAACTCGGTTGGGAGGATATTACATAAATACTTCCTTTTTTTATGATTGAATTGCAACATGACCATCCAGACTTGATGCACCCATATCTAAGTTAAAATCGCATTTTACCCTAAGCCAAGTTGTAGATTTTTATTATAGTTGGCATTCTATGACTTACAACAGGCATTTGACTGGGATAGATGATGTAAAATCTATTATTCCAGATAAAATCTTCTGCATTACCCATTCCTAGCTAGTATTATAATTTCTAGAGTTGCACACTGTATAAATCGGCTATATTTTATCATAGACTTCTTTATAGATTATTAATATACGGCGTCTTAGCTGGAGTACCACAAGAGTCATGGCTGGGTCCCATTCTATTTACTATTGAACTGAGTGATCTCCCATAAAGCAATTTATAATTTAATTGCTTGTTTCCACCATTGCAGACATGTAGTTAGATTTTCTCATTGGCGCAGTCGTCGTCTAAATGACTAGACAAAAAGGTTACAGTAAAATGGTATGGCGATGTTATTTTTAACCTATTTTCCTATGACCCCTTCGGAGCGGAAATTATTATTATTTATCCTTGTTGGAATTTTCCGTTTCATTTGTCCTTCGTTAGACATATAAATATTGGCAAACAATTAACGAACCACCAGATTTAGCAAAATGTAACGAAAAAAATGTCACTTTTGTTTGCCAAAATTAGTAAATGATCACCAAAATTAATCCCCATTATATCGTGAAATTAAACAAAAAAAATATTTTTTTAGTTAATGACCACCAGAAATTGAACTGTTATGCTCTTGCATCCGAGTCGAGGGAGACCCGGTCGACTGAGCCCCGCGGGGCTCCTACTTCTGAATGGTTTATAAAAAAATAACCAAGAAGTATAAGTGCCACACTACGACAGTCTGGTAAAAATCTGACCCAGCAGCAGTCAAGGGAACAGAAAAGTCTAGCTCGTTTCGTCCCATGCTTGTATACCTTCTATACATAGGTTGGAAGTTTGTTCACAAGATGGCGCTGCGACTACAGAATTTTAAATAATTCATCGATACAGATTCATTGAAAGTGGGGCGCGTAGGTTGAGCTTTTATTTGCAACTTATCTACGAGAGTGCAAGTCAATTTTATTTGTTTGTTTACTCGTTTTTTTTTGTTATAATTTATTACGAACACCTCACACCATGTTTCACTAACTTCAACGTAATTTCGACCCTGACACCTTTTTTATGCTACCCTTCTCAAACTACTAAGTATATTAAATTGTATCTCCCAAATATCTATTGGAAAATACAATTTAGTACTTACTTAATTCCCAAATATTTTGACTAGTTTTGTACTTAAAAAACCAGTCAACAGATACGGGTATTTTGTTGAACACAATAATTGGCAGTGGCAAAAGATCATTGTCACCAACATTCTAAGTGAGAGCGATCTTTTGATGCTGCTAGCTACCTACCACTCTTATCTATCAAGGGATCCAATTTGATGCGTAAAACTCTGCCTACGACAAAATTAATGCAAGGAATGCTTTATTTTTTATCTAAATATAGAAAGTAAAGCATCTAACGTTACTCCAACGCGGAAACTCGGTTTTTAAACAGACAGGGGCACATTCAATGCCGCGGCTACTTTACGTTGAATCACTGGTTCTATTTAATTTTCCTAGGACACGCGTGTTGTAGTGGCATTGTATTTTTTTTAAAGATCACAGAGATAGTGTTAATGATTTATATCAGTCTTGAAAGATGCGTAGTGATTGTTTTGTTAAGATGCCTGTTAACTTTCGGCCCCGCAGAACCGATGGTTGAAAACCCAATTGTACACACGGTGAAACATCAAGCTATGATACATTTTGAGTATACCGTGGTTCTATTATTCTATTCTATTATGGGGTTTTGGTTTCCGCACTTAGTCCCTAGTGGACCATTGTTCGTGAGCCATGGTGGCCGTTACTCACTCACTTCCCGGTCTTCTCAGGGCATCCGCAAGTGATCTCGGTGTTCCAAAGGTCTCCTCTCGAATCTGGGTAACGCCCGGTGTACTCAAGGAGCACATGCGCCACCGTTTCCTCCGCCTCCATGCATGCTCTGCACAGGGTACTGTCAGTGATTCCTATAGGGTGTGGAAGTGTTTATTCAGTGAACAGTGTCCAGTGATGGTCCCCGCCACCAGTCGCAGGCTATCCCTGTCCAGGCGCCGGTCAGCTTCGTCCCCAGGGTATATCATGCATGGTATACCATGGTTTCGCTTGTATAGTTTCTCTTACAATGAGAGATCCGTATAAACTGGATTTGTATAGCTTGTATAGCTATACAAGCTAAACAAGCTTGTTTAGCCGTCATGCGTACAATCGTCTTGTACTGTTCATGAAAACAAGTTACAGTTTTCCTAATAAAGAAGGTAGGACTTATCCAGGTAAGTACTCCTTACCTTCATAGAAAAAAAAACAACACTAAGAATTCGTCCAAAATACACACATCAAAAGTATCTAGGGATCAACATATATTTTTGCAATAACTTTTCTCCTGATTGATATTAATTAAAATTTTCTTTAAGGATTCATCAAATAAAGTGTTTTCGTTTGTCACAGTAACGATAAACCAAGTCACCTTTGCATTAATAAAGAAATTTGCCATTTTCCTAATAAAGGGATTTTTGACATTTGAACCACTAACATTAAAGTTCGAAAAAATGACTGAAAACACAGTTTTCTTTAAAATTTTATTGGGTAACTTAAACAATTAATAATCCGTGTTTCTACCGCGAACACTAACAACACAAGAACATCGGTTTGGCATACTCAAAATGAGTTCATCCAAATCACGCTGTGGAATGGCCGCCCATGTTCGTTGCAACAACAAAAAAAGGTCTTCTTGCGACTGGATACCCTCCATATTCGGCAGAGCTCTTCTCTGTAGCATATCCCATGCATGCTCAATCGGGTTCAAGTCTGGCGACTGAGCAGGCCAGGGCAGGACATTGATGTTAGCTGCGGCGAGAGTCTGTCTTACAACTCTTGCGGTGTGCGGTCGTGCATTATCATGCATTAACTGAAATAAGGGACCGATTTGCACTTGTAGAGGAACGATGACGTCTGATACAATCGTCTCAGCATAAATTTGAGCGTTGAGGTTGCCTCTGATCCAAATCAACTCAGTTCTTCCGCCGATCCAAATACCCGCCCATACCATGATGGTTCCACCACTATAAGGATGGACTTCCTGGCAGGATTTTAATCGCTGTTGGCGTCCAGGGGTTCTCCAGTGTCGTATACGTCTTGTATCCGGTCTCATACCAAAACGAGACTCATCAGAAAAGCACACGAAACGCCATTGTTCTTCTGCCCAATTTCTGTGTTCAAGAGCCCATTGATATCGAATCCTACGATTGTGCATTGCTATAGGTGGTACCCATAGCGGTCTTCGGGAATGAAGGTTCACTTCATGCAAGCGGTTTCTGACTGTTTGGTCGCTAATTAAGTTCCCTGAAGAGTGATGAAGCCTCACGGCTAACATCATGGCGGTTATTGTTGGAGCTCTTCGAGTTAAGATTTGAATGTATCGGTCTTGTCTCCGTGTGGTGCAGCGATACCGTCCTCCATGGCGCTCAGCTACGGTACCAGTGCTTCGGTAACGTGTCCAAAGTCGACTGATAACACTCTGACTTGTATTCAGAGCTAAAGCTACAGTACGTTGCCGGGAACCAGCTTCTATCATTCCCACGGCTCTGAGCATTTCTTCCCTGCTTAAATGACGTCGCCGCTCCATAATAACGTTGGTTTTAATCAGTAGTAGGGAAACAGTAGCACTAATAATGTCTTCAATGCGTTGTATGTTTTTATAGGGAAAATATTGACAGCTTATTTTCATCTTTTACTCGAATTTGATTGAGAGTTCCTGATTCAAATTATGAAATGCACCAAAAAGGATCCATATAAATTTATAAAATCATAAATTTATTACAAAGCCACATCTCAATCTCAAGAAATCCGCATAAAAATGCTTGATCCCTAGACACTTTTGATGTGTGTATTATGTCCATGTACATACACACTTATAATAAAAGCCCTTGCCGACCGACGGACTTTTTTTTAAAAGCAGCTGCAGTTGAAGGTAGGGAAAGACTGTCACGGCTAGTGTTGTATGTAAGTAGATTAATGAATCCATCCTCCCGTGTTAATACTAATACTATCACCGGAGCATGTTCCATAGATCACATTTACAGTATTTAAATTATTACACCGTTGAAACAGCTATCATCGACGTAAAGTGAAACAATCTGCAAACACCTGCCGTGTCCAAGGTGTTTCTTAAATTGCTATCTTCGTAAATACAACAGGTGTTTAGTTGGCAAAGAATGGGTAGAAAAAACTGTAAATATTTCGTGCTAATTAATGGTTTTACAATCCTCTGGAGATGTGGGTACGGGGTCCCCTATAAAAAAGGTGCTTTTAATTAACAGGTAGTCTAAATTGGGCTTTGATTTAGCCAAATAATGATGATGGGTAAAGATTTAAAACTTAAAAAATGTTGAACTGCAAGTTTATGTTCTGTTTTCCACATTGCCGATAGATGGCGCTGTACGACAGCAAACAACCTTTGCAAATAACATGTAGAATATTTTAATAAATAGCGACCTCGGTGTTGTTATCCTACTTGATTACAAATTGGTTATAGCTTTCCATATTTTGGTTTGGCCTGATTTTTTTATCATATCCGCCGAATACGGGAAAAAATACATTTTAATAATGGATGGGAACCTTGACATAATTAAGATACAAAATCAGGAAATTACCGTGTGGTTTCCGCCATAACCCAAATAGGAAGCCCCCTTTTTACCGACGTTGCCATGACACACTTAATTATTCGCAACAGAAATTAGGTAGGTAACCAATTTCCCTTGTTTGTGACTTATGTACGTTAAGAACTAGTAAGAACGACCCCAAATCTGTTTTGTTTGCGTGGTGACCAAAAGAGGGAAAGCCTGGAAAAGTACAGATAATTCATGAAACCTAAACTTCAAAATATATACGGTCGAATTGAGAAACATCCTTTTTTAGAAGTCGGTTAAAAATGTATCTGTCAAATGTAGAATCTGTCGAGTGTAGAATCGGTCAAACATAGAATCTGTCGAGTGTAGAATCGGTCAAACATAGAATCTGTCGATTGTAGAATCTGTCGATTGTAGAATCTGTCAAATGTAGAATATGATGGCAAAAGTAGAATCTGTCAAATGTAGACTAAACGGACTTACAGCATAACAAAACAAAAAACCGGCTAAGAGCGTGTCGGGCCACGCTCAGTGTAGGGTTCCGTAGTTTCCCGTCCGTCACAATAAGTGTTCCCACTTATGAGTTTAAAGAATCAGACAAAAAGAAACAGAAATCAGACAAAAAGTTGTACAAAAAATTATTTTGAACAACTTTTGTCTTTTTTTTACAAAAACTGTTGTTTCCATCAAGTTCAAAATGATTTTCCTCGAAAGTCCTTATAAAGTTCTACTTTTCAGATTTTTTTCATATTTTCTAAACTTATGGTTCAAAAGTTAGGAAACAATGTGTACACATTGTTTTTTTACTTTTGGAGCGATTATTTCCGAAATTATTGACATTATCAAAAAATGATTTTAAGAAACTCCTATTCATTTTTAAATACCTTTCCAACAATATATCACACGTTAGGGTTGAAATTAAAAAAAAAAATCACTTCCCACTTTACATATAGGGGGGCTACCCCCTACTACTAAAACATTTTTTTCCAATTTTTTTTTACCACTTTGTCGGCGTGATTGATATACATATTGGTACCAAATTTCAGCGTTGTAGTGCTAACGGTCACAGAGATTAAGCGAGGACGGACAGACAGACGGACGGACAGACATGGCGAAACTATAAGGGTTCCTAGTTGACCACGGAACCCTAAAAAGTTTAACTGACAGCAAAATTACAAGTCTGGCCATAAAAAAAAACGAGTGCTGTCTAGTGCAGGGCTAAAACTAATCTTCAAAACCTCGATATTTCCTTTCGCAGGCCTGCTGGTAGAATTCCTTTTGAAATAAGCTGTACCTTTGTACTCCCATTTGTAATTTGTAGCTCCCATGCTATGCTACCGTGGTCCACGCCCAAACAAGTAAATTAAAATTCACAGTATTCACACTACTAAAGATTTTCTACACCTAGGGTGTTGATGAATGTAACGGTCAACTTTGGACATAATTAATATGCATATCTTTATAAGAAGCTGTATAAAATATCTTACCAGTCTTCTTGTACAGGCATCTTCTCACGAGAATTGTCAACCTAATTACTATGCACTGCTTCTTGTTTAAATTTACATAAATATATTTAAAAAGTAATGCGTATTTTATCTAAAACATAAATATGTATGAGAATGTTCTATTTTATGGCATTCGTATATTTTCTACGCCTATGTAGTGTAGTAGTAAAGTTTTCAATCCCCACATATTCATTATAGTATTTATGTATGTTATACATAAAATGCTACCACAATCTTGATAAAATATCAGATTAATGATATGTATCATAGGTAATCGTCTAGCCTGTCTTAACGCATTGGCGTTAAGACAGGCTAGATGGCAAAATGGCTTTATAAGCTTGGAACTCTGCCTGAATTAGCAGTTTCTGAAAAGACCCAGGGCAATAGCTATGGCTAAGACTTATTTTTTTCAAGTCTTCTTTCATAAACACCAACGTTGACCCCTCATAGCTTATTGGTGAGCTATTGGTCAAATGCTGTGGGACAGTGTTACCATTTTTTTTTTTGCCAAGTTGGGACTTTGGAATTTTTTGAGTGAAAAAAGCGGGATTCTTTCGTCGAAAGCGGGACATATTAAAAAAACCTATATAATCAGAAGTTTTAAAATATTTATCTTTTCATTTGAGTTTAAATTACGTTTACGTGACTATAGATGGCAAAAATAGCCATAGAAAATGTATTTTTAATAAAATATGATATTTTTAATCAGATTTACCCTATCGTTAAATAGTTGAGTTTTATACGTTATATGAATAAAAAAAATTAACAGAAATCAAAATCAAAAAAGTTTTATTCATGATAGGTATTTCTGTGAAGATTTAACTTCTTCCTCAAGTTTCCTTTTTTTCTTTAATAAATATGAAGAAATCTTCACAGGATAGAGCCTGTAGATTAAACTGGACTTGTCTGTGCCGTGTGCGTAAAGCGCGGGCGGGGCCCGCGCTTCACGCACGGTCGAGTTATTCCCGAAAAGCGGGACTGAGCCCTATCCCGCACGGGACATTTAGTTTTAATTCTTCTTCTTCTTAGCGTGTCGATGGCAAATATTTATTAAATATGTTTGGCCCAAAATTCAGCTATGCGAACTCCGCTCGCTGATGCAGTCATAAGGTCGTCAAATGTGCAGGTGTCAGGCATGGCAGGCATGCGGCGCAAGGTGGAAGATGGGCCATTGTCTGTGGAGACACGCCGCATACACATTTGAGATCTGAGTTGTCCATAAACCCCCATCTGAGGAGATTGTCTTTGCTACGGCCGACCTGGGTTCGAAATCTATTCAGAGATTTCCAAGTCGGCCACGGCAAAGCATTCCCAGGTGGAAGGCTTTCAGACGGCTCGATGAAGCCGTCAGGGAGCTTAAGGAGCTCCCGCCAGAGATCACATGTGGAGGCATTACTATTAGCTGGGCCAACGCTCCCAAAAAAGCTTTTACGGCTTTTCAGCCTCTGGGGCACTGGAACGTAACTGTGCATTGGGTGGCGTGAGTCAGCTTGTAGCTTCGTTCTCTCGTTGCGGCTGGCTATGGTCCTACGAACTTTTGGAGGCGCAATCCCAGTTAGTGGATACAGCATTCGTACCGGAGTCGGTTTAAGGCAACCATTAATAATCCGGCACGTCTCATTTAGAGCTGTATCCACTAGATTGGCGTGGGCAGAACGGTCCCATACTGGGCACGCATATTCGCCAGCGGAGAAGCAAAGCGCCATTCCAGTTGTTCACAGAACTTGAGGAGACGCCCCCCATTTGGTAGATGTAAGGCGGCGCAGCAAGTTATTTCTGGTATGCACCTTCATTTTTATTGTTTGACAGTTATTTTTATATGTAAGCGACCGGTCTAAAGTTACACCGAGGTATTTCGGGTGATCACTATGGGCGATTGGTAGCCCCTGCCAGGAGATGTTTAGGTTACGACCCGCTTGTCTGTTTCGGAGGTGGAAAACGCACGATTGCGTTTTTGAGGGGTTTGGCTTTAAAGCGTTTTCACCATAATAGTGACTTAGGTCACTAAGAGCTGTGGAGAGGCTTCAATATCCTCAAAGTTGGTATCTTGACAAGTGAGTGCAAGGTCGTCAGCGTACAGGAAGCGGGTTGTGTTTGGGCTAACTGGTTGGTCGTTAGTGTATACGTTGAATAGTAGTGGGGCTAGTACGCTACCCTGGGGTAGTCCATTTTGGGCTCGCCATCTGCTTCTATCTTCACGAAGATTAACCTGAAATCTGCGGTTGCTAAGCAGTTCACGGAGGATTCGTGTGAACTTTAGATCCTCTTGTTTTATTTGAAAAAGCGGGACGTCTGGCAATGCTGCTGTGGGAACGTGACAGACTGATAATGCTAAAATTCCACCAAGCTACAGACTATGAAGTGTTTATTTTTCTAAACAGACGGGATCACACATGCCAGGTGTATCCAAGTATTACTGATACTGATACTGTTAGCCTGCGTCATCCCACTGCTGGACAAAGGTCTCTCTCCCTATGACTACCAGTTCTTTCTATCCAGGGCTAATGTGGACCACTGGTCGTTGGTTTTATCCAGCTCGTCCCGCCATTTTCTACGAGGTCTGCCGCGACGCCTTCTGCCTGTGTCAGAGCTCCAGAAAGTGGCTATTTTGGACCACAGCTCATTGGGCATGCGGCAGACGTGGCCAGTCCAGTCCCACTTCAGCTTCAGCCAAGTATATCGGTATTATTGTTTACAATTTCATTGTATAACACTTGAAAACACAAATAACACAGTACAAAGAACTTTGAAATTAAAATACTTTGCAATGACAACGAATAGAAGTCAAATCGCAGTGTATTAACCTTAACTTTAGTTCAGAGATACTGAGTAATGTTAAAAATAATAACCCAAAGGGCAACAATTTGTAAAATATTTTGTTAGCGGCGTACCTTTAAACCATCATTGACTTGTTCTCCTCTCGTGTCGACGACTTATGGTTTAGCCGATCAGTACAGCCTGAAGTCCCACATTATTTAGCATAACATAAAGTCCAACCCCAGGGTTGACAATAACACACCTGTAAGACTCCCTAATAGTACACCCACATTTCGCCAGTTATGTTTAAGTCCCATGTAATAAAGGGCGAACTTATCACCCTTCAACCAGGCACAAATCCTACTGTGAGTTGTGACTGCTACTGAGAAAATCCTAGTGGAAAAACTCAAAAACAATTTGCCCGACTTGTTAATCGAACCCAGGATGCCCATTATTTAGATGATTACTAATCAACTTCCGCTCCTTCAACATTCCTTGAATTCATCTTGCATTATTATTTTGGTATCAAGTCGTATGCCTGATTGGATTGCCCATCGGCATCAGTAGAAATGACGAATCCACCCAAAGTTTCATGTAGCACTAATGACTTTTGAAAATTCATTGTCTCTGGTAGTGCTTATGACTATTCTATACCTTCAAGCAGTTTAATGCAATCAATGTCCTCTCCACGATCAGCGTTAAAGCGCTTTATTCTTCCTACTTCCATCTTCTTCATTCCTTTCTGCACTTATGTATGCGTAGCATGTATGTTCAGTCTCCCAGAACTTTAGTTGTAGTCTCCAAAGACGAAAGGCTATCCTTCAATTTGATCAACCGCTAAGTTCATCTATGAAGACGACTGATACGAATGACGAAGATAGGTGGTAGTTCTCATGAACTACCACCTAGAATAGGATCGTTCCTATTCTCAGTTCGGACGGACGTAGTAATAAACAAAAGAAGAAATCTGTTAGTAACTAGCCCTGAACAGCAACAAGGCCGTACTGAATAAAATAGTGTCCCAGATAGAATATTCTTTATTATGTACACGGGTACACCATACAAATTACCAGGCACCTGATTTAGAAACGCTGAAGGTTACACGGGTACAAACATCCATAACTACCCCCTAGCTACAACCTTGGCCTTAAAAGCAATCGTAATTTAATAATATTTTCTAGCTACGAGAGTTTAATTGAATACAATTTTAAAGTAGACTATAATTATTTTTTATGAGGAACATCAAGAACTTGAAGGGCATAGTGCAAAGAATCAGTTCAAAACAAATGGTGGCTGTGCTCCATGCAATTCTTATCTACGTAGTTTCGGGTTGTAGACAGTGAAGACGATAAAACGGTGCAGCATGTAGGTATTCTTCTTCCATATTTCTCTATTTTTCGTCATCTCATCAGACACTTCTTTTCTTGCGATATCATTCTTAACACAGTCCATCCATCGTTTCTTTGGTCTTCCTCTACTCATATACCCATCCACATTTATACTCAAAACTTTCCTCACTACATTTTCCTCGTTTTTCCGCATCACATGCCATGACAACCGATTACCACACAAATTTCAGTCACCTGCGCCACTTTCAGGCTTCCTCGACAATAAAAATAATTTAATCAAGATAAAAGATCATCATATATAAAAAGCTTTTATTCAGTAAAACAACCTCCGATTTATTCACGTTCTATAAACTCGCAAAGCACTCGATGAATTTATCGTTAAAACCCGTGCCTACTGAAATATTTTCCGTAACCTTGTTACATTAAAGCTGGGTCCATGGACTGATCGTGCGACTGGTAGGCCACATCTGTAATGAGGTGACCTTGTATTGCGTACCCTCCAAGGACTTTGCCCGCTGGAAGGATATTTTCGGGGCTACCGGCCTTGGGCAACTTTCGTCTCAAGGCCTAGGGAGGCTCCAAATGATAAATGACATCATTTCAGTTTCTAGGTCGGTTCACCCACTACCCTGAATACGGAATTTTTGTGTCAAACCTAATCTAGTAAATATCATAATAATACTTTTTCTGACTCATCATAAAAGTCGAGTATTTTCCGGTATCTTTTTATAGGGGATTTGTGTCAGCTTATGGTTAGCCTCGGTACTTTCTGCCTCTTTCTTTCACTTTTGATTTGTAGATTGAAACTAATCAAAACAGTATTTCTGGAAAGTAAACACAACAAAAAACAATGTTTTCTGAAGTTTCAAAGCTCCTGTTTCAAACAAAGAGCAATCATTTTTATTATCGATAGCTGCGTTGGCCCAGAGGTGGCGGTTACGAACAGTAAGTCGTGGGTTCAAACCCTGGCAGGCGCATTACTTTGTGTAATTAATTTCATAACCACTGCTCTCAAAACGGTGAACGGCATGTCCTAGAACGAAAATTTCGAGGACATGTGACATCTTCCAAACCGCACTGGGCGCCTGGTGGATTAAAGCCCATTCCTTCTCCCAGCAGTGGATTAAACCCTATTATTACGTAAATCAAAACAGTATTTCTGGAAAGTAAACACAACAAAAAACAATGTTTTCTGAAGTTTCAAAGCTCCTGTTTCAAACAAAGAGCAATCATTTTTATTATCGATAGCTGCGTTGGCCCAGAGGTGGCGGTTACGAACAGTAAGTCGTGGGTTCAAACCCTGGCAGGCGCATTACTTTGTGTAATTAATTTCATAACCACTGCTCTCAAAACGGTGAACGGCATGTCCTAGAACGAAAATTTCGAGGACATGTGACATCTTCCAAACCGCACTGGGCGCCTGGTGGATTAAAGCCCATTCCTTCTCCCAGCAGTGGATTAAAGCCTATTCCCTCTCCCATTAGTGGGAACATTTTAGGCTGATTATGCTAATCATTTTTATTAAATTTGAACTTTACCTCTATTAGTACGTGAGCAAAATGTCTAATGTTAGACAGCATTAAAACAGTACTGTGATTAAATTAACAAAGAATCACCTGAGCTTGAATAAACAAAACAAACTTAAGCGTTACAAAACAGAAGCTTTCAACAGTTTCGACAGCATCATGTCATGATTACCTACTTTTCTTTAGTGGAGAACTCTAGAAACTTTATGCAAATAAAATCTTGTTGCGTAGGAGGGGGGGGGGACCCTAGATTCTCAGTACAGGATCGCCGGTAATAGAAAAGTTGTTAAGAGGGGCGTGTTTTGTAGAACACCGCCACGAGTACGTAAATCTGGACCATTTCCTGAAATTGTTATAAAAGCTTCCGCGATTTTGTTTGTCGCCCAAGTAATTAAATACTTCCAAGTAGGACTTTTGATTTAATTTTTTGTTTTCAAACGTCCCACTTTATGAATTTCTCCTGTATCGTGGGTGCGTTTACAAACATTTAAACTTACATACACATACAGCCAGACCCGGAAGAACTATCTAGGCCATACAAATAGTTGTTCCGTCCGGGGATCGAACCCGCGACACCCAGCGTAGCAGTCAATCGCTGAGCCAGTGCGCCAACCGTGCCGTCAATGGGGATGGGAACTAATGGCGCTAGCATCGCTTGTACCAAGCATCGTCATTGGTTGAAAATCTGTCAATGTCATTTTAAATTTCAAAATAGCTTGTCTTCATTGGACAAATTGGGACTAGGCTATGGACACGCCATCTACAATCAGCTTTGACCAGCCTTCCCCATTACGTGGTTCGTGCATCGATATTTGATTCTCACAGCCCAATTTTGGAGACGAAGTCAAAGGAGTCCCTTATCACGTGCCGTAAATCTGTATCTTTTGTCGCTCCCATGGGCACAGAATAAATAATAGTACTTGCCATGGGCATAAGCTTAATTTACGGATGTAGGTTACTGTTAGCCTACGTCAAACCATTGCTGGGCGTAGCCTTCTCCCCATGACGTCCAGTTCTCCCGACGTACTACAGTATTTAATACAGTAAAATGACACATATCTATCCTTTTCACCCTTATGTCTTAAGTAATAAGGTTGAAAATTGGTCGACCGTCACGTCAGTCTTCTATAACGTGTGGTTAGTGCCTAACATGGTGTCCAGAGTTCTTATGCCGCCTCTCATATCTTTTATAGGTCTCTGACTTGGTCTGACATGTCGTCGAGAAATATCTCTCAGGCATGCTGGTTTCCTCACGATGTTTTCCTTCATCGAAGCAAGTGATAATGACAACACGCCCGACGCACAGGAATCCGAAAAATCAGAGATTCGTCTTGGGTTCTGCTGCTGATCACGTCAGTGAACACGTACCTATGTCGATATAATGTTCTCTTGTATACATGAAAAATACCTATGACGTGTTTCAATTTTTCCTCTACCAGTCGAAATTGAAACCTAAACATAATATACTATAATACATATTAAACTAAAACCTCAAAAATATTATTTAACGTAATTAATTATCCTTGTTATAACCTCATAACAGCTAAACACGTCAATCGTAAGGTTAAAATATTGATTCAATATCAATTCGTGACGGCAGACGACCCTGCAGAACGTTCATATAACAGATAACAATGTTAAAACAATACTTCCTTGTATACTCAAGTGATAATCGTAAATACTATTAAGTATTTAGTACCATATTGTTGAAGCTGTTGAAACCAAACTCTGCTTCTCTAAGGTGAAATCAAGTAACTCGACATTAGATGGTTTTGGGTCCATAAATACAGATGCATGTTTCTGCGCCGGAATATCTTCAAAAAATTGCGAGTTATTCTTCGTATATATTTTTTTAAGAATCAAACTCAGCTGAATCAGGGTTAATCCGTCCGGTTCTTTTCTTTTTTTGAGATACGCACCTCATGTTTTTGATTCTGAGACACATCTGCCATTAAATTTGCGACGGAAATACGACATGTGCAAAGGTTAAAGTTTTTTAAATCGTTAGATGCTTGCGTTGCCTTCATGATTCCAGGAAATCAAATATGGGAGAGGAAAGATAAAACATTTTCAAACAAAATTGTATCTTTACATTTTATAATAACTCAATACTTTCATGATAAAACTTAGTAATGGAGGAGTATGGTAAAAGAAAAAGACGCTGACTGCGCCGATCCCAAATGAATTGGGATAAGATCAAGAGAATGATGACGATGATGACTTTCAAAACCTGAAAAAAAAAACACTCGCCTCGACTGTGAAGTGTACAAAAATCGAGTTACTTGATTTCAACTATGAGCCGTATTGTTTCGCAGTTCCAGTACTGATAGATAAGTTATCACACTCACTATCTCGTTGTTCATCGCTTTACCTCGATCTAAATTGGTACAACGGCACTACATATCTAATAGATGTTTTAGTTTTTAGGGCTATCAATCGTCTAGCGGTTAACTGAGACGTCAGTGAACTGTACAATTTTAGCGCGACGATGAAGCCTAACCTGAAAGACAAATGGACCTTGTTAAACAGTTAGTTACTTTTTAACTATGATTAATTAAGTCGTTGGTGCTGATTCACTAAACTTTGTGGTTGAATATGTCATTATAATCTGCTTTCAATGCGTTATTACTGTCTATTGCGGCTATTGCCTTACATTTCCTTGTTTGTCATGGAACGTGCGATTTCTCATTATTATATTGTGTTCAAACCACTGTTTACCTCGATAAACCACCGCGAATGCGCAAACACCATACATACAGGTATGCGGCATATTACAAACATCTCTACAATTATTGATTTCACAGCTAATCTAAACTTTTTTTACAAGAAGTATTGTTTTTGCCAGCGGCACGTCGTGTATAGAATAATAAAATGAATATCGTTCCTCATGTGATAGGATTGTTCTTCAAAATATTGTCCAATACGCACGTTACTTCCTGCATGAACATGCCGTTGATATCTGCTCGTATTTGAACTTTCAAAGTTGTAGTTATTCTAACCGGTAGTCAGGTCATTGTAAAACGGACTTTATCCTTATGTGGATCGAGTCGCAAGTGTATTGTTGATAGTATGGTGCGAGAGGGGTCAGTATTCCGCGGTTAACTCGTCCGCCGGGAGGGCGTCGACCTCGGATTGCACGCGGACCAGGCTCTGGACACTTGCATTGTCCCATCAACTCGCATCGCAATAGCCCTGACTACAAATATAGCCATATGCCAACAAAGTACTTACAGAATTTTTGAGCTTCAAAGGCTTCCATGAATTCCCTCGAAAACAATGAGTTTACCTTCGGAGAATTTGTACCGAACCTATGCAATACACGTCACATGAATACGTCTAAACTTAATAACAGTTCGCCTAAATAGTTTATAAATAAATTCCTATGAATTAAGATAACGCCACATGTGTGACACCACATTAGGGATTGATTACTCAACCGCGTAAATACCGGTAGGTGCGAGTGGGACAGGGGAAACGCATCGAGAATCGAGATAGGCGCGGTAATTAAACATTAGTTAATTCGGTTATAGCGGGTGAATCATGGCTAGTGTTGTATGAGTAGTGCAAATCAGGTTATCGATTGGTAGTGTTAGCGACACGGGCCGGGCGTCGACCCTCGTGACTGCAAGCCATGCCACTTGTACTGGAGCGCATCGTGACCCAAGGAGGAGCGACGGTGCCTGTCTTGAAAGCATAAACAACTTACAAGGTTTTACTGAAGCATTCATCGTAAATTCACGACGTGGTAATTCTTTGATCCAATTTATTGCAGTGACAATACCCTTTTGGGTTGAAATGGGGATAATTTTAAACGGGATTAAAAGTTAATGACATTCACATGATTCCTTTTAAAATTGAATTAAGGAAGGGTGGTTAAGTGCAGGTGGAAATCGCAACGAGACAGTCAGAATCAATCAAAAAATCAACTTTTAACCCCACATAGACTTCGATGTGTCCAAAACTCCAAAATATAGCCAACCATAAAACTTCTGAGGCTCTAATAAACATTTCAGTATGGATCAACATTGAATATTTTAATGAGTTTCCGCTTTTCACCGTGGAAAATATTCGGAATTAAATTAAAGGAAGTCAGTAAATAATACACAACCTTCCTTTGTTTAAACAAAAATGTACTTGATTAAAACGAATCATGTGCTTCACCTGTAACCGCTTCAGTAATATTACTACTTAATGATTCCTCGATAAACGATTACCACTTCCGGTTCATTCTTCATTATGTATAGTGCTATCTGGAAAACCGTAGTAAATACGACTTTCAAAATTCATAAAAATACAACCATGACAAACAAAATTTCACTGACACATTGTAAATTGAAGTCTTTTCGGAAAATTAACGGGCTGGGATGCTTCATTCAACGATAACGAACTGGGAGTTATTACCCCAACCTCTTTTTGTATTTGCAATTACTGAGCAAGTGCCTATTCAGGAGGTAGAACCTAGAATTTTGTTATCTAACGTTTGACGTGGCAGGGCCTCAAAATACAACGAGAGGTCGGAAGGGAGGGGGCTGGGTCACGAATTTTACGGGTCCGGGTGCTCTCGACCCCAGCCGTGTTGGTGTAAGTGTGCCAGCGATGTATGTAGGTTAACATCGGACGCGCTCGATACGCCACCGCTGCTGCCGCCGATGTCGACCACATAACCTAGATCAGGGTGCGGAGAGAACGCTTATGAAATCTGGCGCACGTTGACTGCATAAACGAAAAGCCACTTTATATTATGTCCGTTTGAGTTAATTTGATACGCCGTCAATGTATTACTGCTAAGTTTACGACTGTGATGAGGTGACACACGTTTTTCTATAAATTCAACGTTCTGTTCATAAATTAATCTGTGTCAGCTGTTAACAAAAGATGTTCACTTGTGAGCGCGTTTCACTTCTTTTCGTCAGCAATATGAAAATCAGTAGCCTGCATTTATGCTCCATAATTATCATCTCCTAACTTTCTCATCCTCTCATTTCCAAGTAGGTATTTACTCAAACAATATCATTGTTATATTAATATAAATGTTTTGTTTCTCTATTGTGATTAATTTAGAAACGCTCTTTCTAAGCCCACACAGCGAAACTGGCGAAATTATGTCACATTCTCCATGTAGCGGTTAGTGTAACACGAATTGCAAAAGTCGCGAGGCCTGGCACAACGTATGCTTATTAGACGGCTCAACAAAATTTTAAACCATGTAATCTTGCATTGAAACTCCCATGACGAGAATTTTGTGAAAATCTCTAGGACCATCGGAATATATTGCAGTTCTCTATCATGTTCATCTCTAATGGCCCAAAATCTCGAGAAATTGGAACAAATTTCTTCACAGCTTCGTCATGACAAATTAACTCCACAATTAGAGTTACTCATGTCGAAAGTCTATTCACTAATTAATAGGTAACATTATGCACGTTTCAATTATCTTCCTTCCGAATACCATTTTGAAAGTTGTCACGATCATCGATCACAGCCAGTAGAAATTCCTTTCATGGCTAACTTTCAATAGTTTTAATAAAAAGTATACAAACGAAAGTTTTTACATGGTTAATTTTATTTTTTTGGTAACTCTTCGATGCCTGGTTTTTTATGTTTTGATAGTTATCGATAACGCTGCATGAAAGTTGTTTAACAAAATGAAATTTTACTTAATGAAAGTCAGTTTTTATCTTTGAAATCAAAATTAATAAGTGTATGCTAGTTACAACAAAATTAGCCTGTGGGTAGAGAGCTAGCTAGTTGACTAATTTCTCCGTTTCTCTCCGCTTTGAGCGCTATATATCGGGTTATATCGGGTGTAACTAGGACACAGGGGTTGTGTGGCAAAAATACATGACCTATAAAGTTCCTTAGCTAAAATTATGATACAAAAAAATGTGTGGACGAAGGGTGCGTTTGTCAGAGGCACAGGAATGTGCGGGCGAGTGCTCGACCGACCGAGCTCAGAGCTGTGCACGCGCACAGTGCAGCTGGTCCGCTTCTGTCTCGATACGGCCAATTGTGCGCGCCGATTTCAAAACGAAAGTACCGCGCATCTAGGACGGTGAACGTATTTCTCGCTGAGATCTCTTGCAATTTAACAGCGAGGTAGGCACTTTGTCAGAGAATGCGGCATAGCCAGATTGTTAGATATTCATAACTTGCAACATATTACAACTAATCAACAGCATTAGAAACTTGCAAAACAAGCGAGTTTCTAATCTAGTACGTTTGTTTATTTAATGTGTGAGCTTTTAGCCTTATCGATGGACCAGTTAGTCGACCCTAGAGACAATCATGATAACTACCTGCTCTATCCCCGTTTCGAACAAGTTTGCTAAACATTTCTAAAGTCAACTGTTGCCGTGCCAATATTTGTTTGTACTCCGAAGTTTGATTGCTACACTTTATGTTATTACATGTAAATCTAGGTGCATTGTGAGTTTCTGGGGCTTTGCCATTAACACAATTGCCTTAATAGGGAAATGTAACAACAGTTAATATTGTTTGTTTTGCGCTTAGCAATGAGTCAACATGAAATGTACAAAGAGACACAAAAGCCAGTTACAATTACAGCTCTACCCGACCGAAATATTCGTGGATCTGTCAGGCTTAGCCAATACAGGACTGTGTAGGCAGAAACAGTTGACAGAGGTGTAACAAATAGCGGGTGTGTATTTCTCAAGGGTTATTTACAAACGGTTTTGGTAGGTATATGAGGAAAAAGAAAAAAAAAACTTCATAGCTTTCGTTTGAATCGGATCGGTATAGATTCGATGGTTTTCGAACTTTCGATAACGCCAATTCGCCAGTCTTCTTTTATTTATCAAAACAGGAAGCAATCACAAGAAAGTTTCACAGATAATACTCGCAATTTCATTTATGGACCATTCAGTAGAAATTGTGCGTATTTTAGAAGGGTGTTATGAAAGGTGAATGGGGCGTGAAATCGGTGTATAGCTTGGTAATACCGCAATGTACAGCATCGCGGTTATATCACACGAGATATCGTAACTTTTGCTCGTTACTTTTGGTTCATGTTCTAGTAGAAAGTGCATGAGCCTCTCGCCTTTCTGTTACTATTAGTATTTACTACTTAGGCATAAGATTGGCACATTTGAGAGTTTATTATTCTTGCACACCTGAATGTTTAGCAACCAAGATTTATGCAGATTCTGTGTTATTTATATGAAATACAGTTTGTGTTTGCTTGGAAACAATACCTGGAATAATTTATACAAAATAGGCTGTCGGTAACTATTATCGATTGAGAATTAGCAATTAAAAGAGTCATTAAAATTCATAAAACTTTTAAGAAAAATGCAAATTCTGTCATATAGGTATATTCAAATGATTTTAACTTCAATTGGTTACAAAACGAGACTGATGATCTTTCTGTAATAAAAAATCATGTTAAGGTAATGGTACAAATTAATAAGCACCAATTATGTATATTACGTAGTAGGTGCAGTAATAGTAATTACTACATTAATTAATAAAGCAATAATTGCGCCATCATGTTGCAGTTTTTACGTCATAAATTCATAGAGTTCATTATTGACAATCACAACACATCTTACACCGATGAGTTAATGAGTCTTTGTGATATACGAGTGTACTAGACGTGCGTTCTCTCAACCTACTTCTTGAATGCCGCCATCTTGTAAACAGAAGTCGACTCTATTTTAGAAGATATAAAGATTAAAACATTATATATTCACTAACGTTCTCAATCCTACATTTAGGAACTGCCTCTGAAGTGCCATGGCATTGTGAACGCTACGGTGGCGGTGCAAGGTGTATAATATCGCGCAGCTGACCATTTTAACACTACAGTGTACATGTTCCATTCAACCATGAACTCCTTTGAGGAGCGTCCCGCGTTGAGACCTCAATTTTTTAACTCTCTCACTTATTGGTCAATCGGCGTGACATTTGTATGGCATGGTATTACTATTATGTGCCTATAAAATGGTTATTGCAAAAATGCCTTTACTCATCGTATGTAAGCCGAGTTTCTAGTTAGCAAATCTGGCTACGGCTAATTTCATATTTATTCAATTTGAAGAACACGTTATATAGGGTTAGCGGATATAGAAACGGTCACAATCACAAGCAATTTTATTTCTATTTTGAATTTAGTTCGTGTGTTTATTCTTGAGTTTACTTACTACAAATTTAAAAATAAAAAATACTATGTCATCTGCTTGTACTATAGTGTCCTCACAAGTAATCCGTGTTTTCAATAATTATTTATCATTGTAACACATTTTATACTGACACACGCATCCGTCGTCGGTCTGTAAAAGCAAACAGTGTCAAGGCGGCTTATATTGATTTCAAGCTTGTAATGAGTACAAAATGTCTACACAATTGATTTCATTATTGTACCTATATCATTCACTTTTGATCTCGATGGTAGAAGGAAACTATAAACATAATTCTACACTTGTATTATAACAAGTAAAGTTACTTAACTTACTAGGTTCGGATATATGGGGTAATCTTTAGTATCACTACTACTGATCCGATTCCAAATTTTTTTTCACTTAAGACAAGCTGCATTATCCCTGAGCGTCACAACACGCTACATTTAAATCGTCCCCGTGAAATAATTTCGACCATAACTCGAGCGAGGCCGCGGGAAAAACTAGTAAAATATATCATTATACAAAATGACCTACGTGCAGAAGAGACCTGAATGTAGTGGCAGTCTTGTCAATTTATCGGCGAGCTCAAATAGACGGGAGAGAAATATTGCATTACCTCCACTCGATTCCAGGATATCGTTTACAATTTTAGACTCGTAAATCGATACTGGCTGTGCAGAAAACTGGGCGGGTTCAAAATAAGCAGTGGTCTTTCGTGCGCCTGAAATTGGGATTACTCAATTCTGGGAAATCGGTCTTTGTGAGCAGCAGCATGCATTGTATGAAATATATCGATAGGCCATTCAAATGAGATTATCTGCAATCATTGTCCTTACTCCTTACCTTGAGCCAGTAGTCAGTACTAAGTTTTATTTCTTCACTCCCAAAATTTTGGCGATACAGACACTTCTAGACATAATTTCATTGATAATGTTTTTAAAATGATTCATAGTTATATTCAAATTGTCTTTGTCTCTGTCTCATTACCTGAATACGACATCTTTTACTTACAGGTTTTTCTGCAGAGGCCGTAGGGCTCCGTGACGTCTGTAAGTAAAAAACGTAAAAATATTGAAATTACTATAAATACGTGCGTACCTTAATATCCGAGATGCATGTATGTTTAACGAAGCACCGTCCACCGTGTCAATGGTTGTGCAAGCGCATTGTAAAGTTGATTGCTCAATCAGATGCATCTTGTTTCGTGGAGCCATGCGTGAGAGTCGAATTTCCCAATAGTTAGAAGTGTGGCTGTGGAGTGCAGTGCTTGTCGCGGCGGTTTCCCAATAGAAAGTCCTCAGATGCAGGAAGCGCAATGCTGCAGCGCACGTGCATCTGTTGGCGGCGGGAGGGGCGCCGGCCGATGCACTTTCATGCCGGTGACGTCACTTCTTACCTTTCGTCAGCGTCACACCGCAGCTCGTAAGAGCTGTTACGCAATGGACGCACGCCACTCAACTTTCCAATTTCGACAACGCGCTATTGTGTAGCGCTTTCAAATTTTACTATACCGTCGCCCGCTTGAGCGGCGCTTTCTTGCATTTCTCTCTCTTTTTAATCATGACTGAAAAATGCTCTAAACTCGGTGCGCGGCGCAATGTAGAGATGCACTTTCACTGTTGCGTTCCGCCTCTCGTCTCTAATAAATAATATGTTATTAAATTATTAAGATTTTTCTGCAGTCTTTTTTAATGAATTGAAAAGCAATTTAATACTTTCAAAAAGTAATTAAGTTATGATTACGATTAAGTTATGATTTATTCTATGAATTATTTCTTGCATTTCATAGAAATAGTTTTTCATAACCATTCCAATTTATTAGCATGTAATATTGTTAAGACTCCTAAAATAAGTACGAAAGCATAAACAGCGCTCTGTGAACTAAATGTAAAGGTAACAACGACGATATTGTAGGATTTTCACCTAGACGAGATAGCGAGCTTTCCACGCAGCGAGAGTCGAGTTGAGAGTGAACCACGGCTCTCTCCTTAGCTTCATCTCGCATACATAGGTATTAATAAAAGCATTTAGAACGAAAACAGTTCATATCAATTCACAACTGTTATGTTGGTACATAACATCGTTCATGAACTTAGTGCTCTCTATAAAATACTTATTTCTCAATGGCCTCCTTTCGTTTTAATGTAGGTTATGAACTAAAAATTCAATTTCCATGTTAATCAATATGATTATTCATTATTTAAAATCAATTTGTTGATTAATTCATAACACACCTTTGTTATGAAAAAGTAGAGTACACAAAAAATTTAAACCAGTCACATCTCACCGTGTTTTTTATGTGTCACCTTTTCAAATCCAACTTCGTTTAGTAATTATTCGAAATATCGGGAGCTCAAAATAATAAATATTCACGGAAGAAATCCAGTAAGTGACAATATAAGTTTAGTTTTAAACCGTGAAAGCTGAAAATAGAGTTCGTATAAAATATTTAAAGTTTTTGCTAAAGATATTCTACCCTTTTTTTGGAGTGCGATAGAAACGAAAGGTCAACTCGTATTGTAAATGAGAAAGTTAATCGTGGAAAGTGCGATCTGCGGCACCTGGTGCAGTTTCTAAAAAAAATAAAATGTACCGGGTAGCCTTTCGCATCGATGTTCGGTGTAAATTGCACATCGTCCTTATCTAGACTAAATATACATATAAGGCTCTATAGTACCGGTCTATTATAGGCTTTAATTCAAAGGAAAATGGACCCAAAGAAAGTCTGTCAAGCAATTGCACATATCCAAAAGGTTCTAACGGTAGCAATTTCTGGCATAGTACTGAATTTGCAAATCTGTTCCACACTTGTGCATCTTTCAAATAAAAAATCCTCACTTACTATTATAAATGTGAAAGTAACTCTGTTTGTTTGTTACCTTTTCACGACTAACCGGCTGATCGGACCGTAATGAAATTTGGCAAGGACATAGATTATATCCCGATTGATCCCGAGGACATAATAGGCTTTTCTCACACATACCTACCTACACATCAAAATTTCCACGCGGATGAAGTCGCGAGCAACAGCTAATTAAATATATCTCAGTAAGACACCAAACGATTTATTAAAATAAAATGCCACTTGATTCAACAAACGAAAATCTGTTCCATTATCGAAACAATATCGTTCTTCCACTCGTGCATACATGTTTTATTTGTTGCCGAGGGAATCAGACGACCTTGTTGATAAAAAAATAAAAATATATGCTACAGAATTCACTCTAGGTACTTAAAAACGGAATTTCTTTGATCGGTTTGCGTAACCATAGAGCTACAAAAAAAAATGGGATGTCGAGGTTTCTATTTCATTTCGTTTAATTTGATTTACTTACATAGCGAGGATTTTACAAAAATGTGTTACACATACATAATAATACAACACAGATTTATATGTTTTCTCCTCTATTTGAAACGGACAACGCAATAAATTTTCTCTTTGGATATGTAGTTTTAGTATTCAAAGAGCTTCTACTTTGCAATTGTAAGGGCATTTTGTTAGCAATCGTCTTCAAAAGCAGCTTTTTATCAGGTTATACGGAACGTGTCTCTATTTTAATTCTTCAGGTCGTAATGATAATAATATCCAAGAAGGTTTAGCGCCCGTCCACAAACAAACACACCGTATTATGCAAATTGCTGACGCACGTTACGCATATAAATTCTATGGGTCCACCGACTTCGTTTCTTTGTAATTTAGCTACTTTGAAAGCAGTAAGATGAATTAAAGACGATTCAATCTAAATATATAAAAGAAGAAACTGACTGACTGACTGACTGACTGACTGACTGACTGACTGACTGACTCATCTATCAACGCACAGCCCAAACCACTGGGTCTACAGATTCCAAATTTGGCAAGTAGGTTCCTTATGTGGTCTAGGGGTGCACTAAGAAAGGATTTTTCAAAATTCACCCCCTAAGGGGATTAAACGGGGCTCCAAAGTTTGTATGGGGAAACAAGATTAGTTAGTCTATTTTATTCGAAACTTTACAGAAGTGCTCCTATTGATAAATGAGTAGAAACGGGTTTCAGGATTTTTCAGAATTCAACCCCTAAGAGGGGGAACAGGGGTGACAAAGTCTAAAAATCAATGCACAGCCCAAACCGCTAAGTCTAGAGATTCCAAATTTGGCACATTGGTTCCTTATGTGGTCTAGGGGTGCACTAAGAAAGGATTTTGCTAAATTCATCCCCTAGGGGGGTTAAACGGGGCTCCAAAGTTTGTATGGTGAAACAAGATTAGTTTAACTATTTTATTCGAAACTTCACAGGAGTGCTACTATTGATAAATGAGTAGAAACGGGTTTCAGGTTTTTTCAGAATTCAACCCCTAAGAGGGGAAAATGGGGTGGCAAAGTATAAAAATCAATGTACAGCCCAAACCACTGAGTCTGGAGATTCCAAATTTTCGTTATGGGGTTTAGGGGTGCATTAAGAAATGATTTTTCAAAATTAACCCCCTAAGGGGTTGAAAAGGGGGTCCAAAGATTACATGGGGAAATAAGATTAGTTAGACTAGGTAGTTTATTCGAAACTTAACAGGAGTACTCCTATCGATAAATGAGTTAATATTTGTGTTTCAGGTTTTTTCAGAATTCAACCCCTTAAGGGGTAAATGGGATAACAAAGCCTGAAATTCAACATAGGTATTGTTTGTATGGTGAATTGGGTCGCGTGTATTACAAAAACAACGTAATGTGGCGGACCTGAATTACCATCATTCCCTGTTGGGGTGCGATGGGGTTGAAATGTCTAAAAATCAATATGGGTGTCGCAACCGAGATAATCAGGGGTGCTGATGTCGAAAATGGCATTTATTTTGAGATCCAGAAGTTGAATCCGCTATCTTCTGATAGCGGATTCAACTTCTATACAGGGTTATTGTTGATTTATTATGATGATTGTGATAACGATGATGATGATTGTTATAATGATGATGTTGATTGTGATGATGATGATTATGATTAAGATGATAATGATTGTGATTACGATGATAATGATTGTGATAACGATGATGGTGATTGTGATAGTGATTTGATTGTGATTGTGATGGTGATTGTGATAGTGACGGTGATTGTGATGGTGATAGCCATGGTAATCGTGATTGTGACAGTGATAGTAATGGTGATTGTAATAGTGATGGCGATTGTAATAGTGATAGTAATGGTGATTGTGATAATGATTGTGGTTGTGATAATGATGGCAATTGTGATCATGATGATTATGATTAAGATGATAATGATTGAGATTACGATAATAATGATTGTGATTACGATGATAATGATTGTGATTACTATGATAATGATTGTGATTACGATGATAATGATTGTGATTGTAATGGTGCTGTGACGGTGATTGTGATGGTGATTGTGATTGTGATAGTGATAGTGATGGTGATTGTGATAATGATTCTGGTTCTGATAGTGATGGAGATTGTGATCGTGATGATTGTGATTTAGATGAAAATGATTGAGATTACGATGATAATGATTGTGATGACGAGGATGGGGATTGTGATGATGATGATTGTGATGATGATGATTGTGATTACGATGATAATGATTGTTAAAATGATGATAGTGATTGTGATAGTGATTGTGATCGAGACTGTGATGGTGATTTTGATGGTGATTGTGATGGTGATTGTGATGGTGACGGTGATTGTGATAGTGATAGCGATGATGATGGGGATTGTGATGGTGATGGTGATAGCGATGGTGATGGGGATTGTGATGGTGATTGTGATTGTGATTGTGATGGTGATTGCGATGATGATTGTAATAATGATTGTGTTGATGATGGTGGTTGTGATAGTGATGGTGATTATGATGGTGATTGTGATAATGATGGTGACTGTGATAGTGATGGTGATTGTGATAATGATGGTGGTTTTGATAGTGATGGTGATTGTGATAATGATTGTGATAATGATGGTGGTTGTGATAGTGATGGTGATTTTGATGATAATAATAAATTGTGATGATTATGAAATTTGGCACATTGATAGTTTATAACCTAAATTAACATGTAGAACACTATTTATCTCTTTAGTATAATTCAGTGGGGCAGTTACCGAACTGCACGCGGGCGAAGCCGCGGGCAACAGCTAGTTGAATATAAACCATTATTTTGGTACCTATGCCATTGTAGATTTCAATTATTAGCGTTCAGAATATTTTTAATTATAACTTTGTCAGTTTCAAAAACTTACAACCCCGTCGTCGTCATGAACTATTTTGTCTGAAGTCTTCGTAGCCTGGCCAGTACTCAGGTAATGACCCATTATTATGGGTTCAAGACCATCCCTAAAATGCTTGTCGACTCTCATTATATGTATGTTCATAACTGAACCCTGAGTCTTGTTTGGTGAGAAATATTTGTGATTCATTCCTATAATGAGGCCACGGATAATTGTTTCCCAGTCATCAACTAATTTGATAGATATGTCACGTATTCAATGAAGACCAACATTTTCGCTAAACGGTATTATTTTTGTAAACTGCTGAGTCTTTACAGCAAGAAATATTCTCTGCATTTTCGCACGTAGAGTTTCTTGTAAATCTATATCTACAAACCGAGTTTGTCATTCTCCTTTCTGCTCATAATTTGAGTTGAATTAGGTAGTTGGTATCGTAGTAGTTTCGTTTTCTTTCCCGTCTGTCTCTTTTACCCATCACTTTCTTTCTTTTAATATCATCTTTAAGGTAATCTTTTCTTTGTCCCCCGTACAAAATAGCATTTTGCATTTTTGGTATGCCTCTTTAAAGACCACGTGTGCTTAGATTTCTGTATAATTTCGCGTTACATATTCATGCCCATCAATTGAAAATTCGATGTAATAATATTCAAAATCAAATATCTTAGAATTACGAATTCATTGATTTCTAATAGATTATAATCCTTTAAAGTTGAATGTTTTTAGTAATATCTAAGACAATTACGGAGCATTCATTCGCTAAAAGACTTGTCGTTTAGGTTTAATCATATTTATTTGGAACTGTTGACATTTTCTGTTGAATACCGTCAATCCGTTATTGCTGTGAAAAGTTATCAGACGATTGGAAGACTAGGTTCTCATAATAAAAAATCACAAGTGATCAAAAACA
The DNA here is from genome assembly GCA_905147715.2 of Xestia xanthographa. NCBI lineage: Eukaryota > Metazoa > Arthropoda > Insecta > Lepidoptera > Noctuidae > Xestia > Xestia xanthographa. Next base: position 10,667,857 of record LR990653.1, on the reverse strand, counting down.
AAAATATAAGCAAACCTACATAATATTCAAAAATATATTTTGGATAAAATTTGCAAATCCAGAATGGGTTCCTAAATCTGTTGTGAGAAGTGCTCTACGCTGTTCATTAGTACACTAATTATAATCTTAATAATCCTAAATATGTTCAATAGCTGTTTAATATAATGAGCCGACGTATCCCGATCCCGAATACTTTCTAAGAAACACAACACCAAAACGATTCAATTCAAACAAAGGAGCAAATAATCTGAGCAGGTAAGGTGGGTTCAGGAATCCGAGGCCAAGGGCTTTTTCCCTTCGGGAGGTTAACCCTGAAGGCTCGCCAAGGTCGACGAGTGTTTGAGCCGCCTTTGAGGGCGAGATGACTCGATGACTTTGACTAACCCTTGCGGTCATATTATTTATATATTCTGTTGTGGCAGCCAATGCACGCGTTATTACTGCAGCTAACCTCCCGGCCTTACCAATCGACTTCTTTCATTCGCATATCTCTGAATTACCATGTTCGCATTATTTAAGCATCTCGGGTGATTCAGTTTGAAATGAAAATATTCTTTTAGTTTGCATTAATGAAGATTAACCTCTCCGCAGAACAAAGTTGTATTCTCATAAATGCATATGATAAAACCAAAAATAGACACCGATTTACAAACATGAGGAGAAAAAAGTGAAAAAACAAAGTCTATGTTTAAGCACCAATAAAATATCCATTATTTTATTTATGTATGTATAATATGTGTTTAAATGTATTTCCATAAATATATTCTACATGCGATTACGAAAATGAAAGCAACAACGTGACATGGCCAGAGAGGGTTTTAAAATTCATTTAGTAAAATAAACCTAATTATTTTTCAATGGGAACTAAGAACGCCACAACCTCGGCATTAAAAGTTATAGACCCTTTCACAAAGTAACCAGACAAGGTATAGCCGAGAGGAACTTTCAGTTTAGCTTTACTTTCTGTTGCGGCAAATATTACCGACACGGGAGATTTTATATGGAATGCAGAAATTTACTGTGGAGCTGAGTATACTAAACAGAAACAGAAATCGGTGTTAACGCATTATCATTTGAATGTAATTCACATCTATTTGTTTGGCGTGTCGAACAGGGCGGCTCAAGGCTCTACTCGGGGGCAACAACTTCTCCCTACGTGCACTGAACAAAGCTGCAGTCAATGTTCAAGCTTGATATCTCATTGTTCGGTAGGTTAAATATAAAGTAGCAACTGCTGTGTCTGCTGTTATTTAGAATATACATTGTTACTTTTACATATAGAGGTTACATATTACTCATCGTATTATATCCTTTTTGAATTGGTATAAGATTTTCATATAGATCAGAACATCTACAATGCCGCACCGTGAAAACATTGATCTAAAATAATTTGTCATTCTAGCTTTGTAAAATTAGGCGGATGCCCAAGTTGAACTTATAATCTCGCATCCGTCAAAAAGTCGTGTTAAGCATATGAACAGGCTAAAGCTTTCACCAATACAATGGAGACTGAACGGAGAAAGGGTCTGTGGTGCGCAGCTGTCCCGCGGGCGCCCGTTGTCGGGCGCTCCGCCCTCACTGACCCCGCGCCTCCGCGAGCTGCGAGAGAAGCGCTCACATTCACATTACAGTCGACTCCCCGAGTCGCGGCATTCGAGAGTCCAGTACAGTCGCCGCACTCGGCAGCAGTCGCTCGTCATTCGTCGAGCGCAGCGTACGTCTGTCTCAGCACCGCGCGCAACTTACCAGCCATGTGGTGAAGTGAAACTGTCAAACGTGATACACTTTCGCATACCGGTGTTATTCGGTTTTAGTGGACTATTGCACTTTTTCTTTAAACTTGACTTGTGGTTGTTTGTGATAACGAAGTGGTGCAACTATTTTGGAAAATTGGATTATACGAACGTATAATGGCCTTAGCCAGGTGAGCTATTTTGGTTGTTGGAGTCAACGCGGAACTAGTTTATTTTATCATGTTCATCGAAGGACTTTTCGTCGGTTGGGTTGTTATATGAATTAGAACACTCACGTGTACGATCATCAGTTAGCAGACGGGCAAGCGACGTTTTCCTTGTATGATGTATAAGCGTTGACACTGATGAATTAAGTATTGTCAGGTATGCTTTCATGATCTCCTAAGTCACAAAATTGTGTTGTTTTGATTAAGTACTTACTATCTCTACAATAGGCGAAAGTTGCTTTGCCCCGCACGCGCATTTAACTTTCCTTGTTGTGTAAGCTGAACGTCAAACGACAGGTAGAGGGAGCAACTTAGAAATCGAGTCACTTTTACTGCAACCATTATCATTAGTAATAATGAGTATTTTCTAAATCGTTTCATTTATCGGTGTTACTTCACTATTGAAAATCAAACTTCTTTTGCTTGTGACTCCCACAGCCCCTCGAACGCGTTCAGTTTATGGTGTTTCGGTGTTTTCTTTTATTCCTTGGCACCCTCATTCGTCACGGCTACCCCAAACAGTTGAACCCCACTGTTGCATGTTTTATTTGGATCGTTATGCTTTTCTAAGCAACGTTACGTTTCTATATCGTTGCAGTTATTGTTTGCATTTTAACAAATTCCATGATTATGTCCTCATCCATAGGAACCATTTTTGTTTGGTTTGTTAACTTCTGTATAAGTACTCGCAGTGGCAGGTCTTTGTTTGCATGGATCTTTGCTACAGATGACCAAATGATTTTGGCTTGTTTTACCTGTATTATTTATAAATCCACCCAAACAAGATCTGTTCCAAAGATAATATACTATAACGAGGTAGCTATAATACAGTGTCATAACGCATGGATTCGTTTCTTTCCTTTAGCAGGTAGTCAGTCAACCGAGGCCGGAAAGCGCTCACCTTCTGATGTTCCAATAGCCTTTTTTTCATTCATTCATGTTCCTCTTTTTGTGAAAGCAAATGTAACGTTCTAGCTTTTGTTAAGATCATAAAAGAACTGAAATTCATTATGTTTGGCAATTTCTATTTTTCTGTTTACAATATTATTTGCTGTATTGCTATTGTGTTTTCGTTTCCTTAATTGGTGCAGGTTGGTTCAAAACATCATCGCCGTAGAAAATGCATTAGTCATCGTCATGCAAATCTGGACCAGTTTTCAATACGGTACTTAAAAAGTAGACAGTTAAATTTTGCACATGTTGTGTAAGCACATTTAGCACAATACTGAAGATTAACCTACATGTGAATGTAATACATAAGACATTGACTACAAATTTCTCAACAGCATGCATTACATATACTCACATTATGAAACCGATTCACGAATCCAAATATATCCACGACGCTGACTTTTATCAAAATTGCGCGCAGAAAACACCTCTATCTTACCTTACAGCTTTAAAATACATATTAAATTCGTCGCAGCCATCTTGAGTCTCCCCCAAAATCGTGACGTCTATACAAAGTTAGAATCGTATCTTGCTGGGCAGAAAATAAAGATTTGCGGAGATGCTCCTCCGTGCGGGTCGTCGACCTTCCTCCGCGCAGAATGCACGGAAGAGCATACAAGTGTGGGTAGATGCCTTCGTCTCGACCCTCTTTACTCTTATTTGTAACGAACACCTCGGAGCCCTCGCACCCCATATTATATTTATAACCATCCTCTTAAACTTCAATTTAAATCACATTGACTTATCGCGGTTTTCAGTAATCCCTCTAGCTTGTACCTCTGCTAAATTTATGTTAATGCATTTATGAAGTTCACTTGAGTACTTTGTATATTGGACTCGAAAATCTGAAATACTTGTTTAATTTTTTTAAATAGTAAATTCTAATGACAATTCTCATATCGTTTCAAGCCTGGGACTCTTTCTTTACTTTCCTGACGAATCCCAGTATTAATACTTCCCAATGCATCATATTCAGTCATGTTTACAACTAGCATTATCATTTACATGCATGTTTGCAAAATTAACATATTTTGCATAAAACTAGTCGTTGTAATTGGTTATCAGAGTATGTCTTGTATACGCCAAGTGATAGCAAATTTACGCTTTGCTAAATTTAACTATGACCGGTAATAATGATTTCAAATTAGAAAACACTCGACAGTTACGGTTATTTGGCTCAAAAGTAGTATTGAGTGTAGCAAGTTAGCAACCAATGCGACAGCCGTTACTAAAGTAACTTTAGCAAGCGTATTAACCGCTGAACTGGCTCAAGTTTCGCTAGTCATTGTTTTATATCGAACGTATAGCCTAACAATCTAGTATGATTGTTTGAATAAATTGGGCGAGGTTATTTCGCAAGAATGTATCAATTTAGTCCGAGGGCCGGTGAGCGTTTACAAAGCGAAAGATTGCGGCCGAGCCCGCACTCCGTGCTCCTGTTTCGTTGACAGCGGAATGCGATAACTAAGTGGGTTTGCGGCACTGACGCTGAATTTTGGTTACGATAACGCCAGGTTAAACATAACTGTACGTTACCCGAATAGAAATGGTGTTACGCTAAAATAATGAAACGTAAATTGGGAAGAATGTAATCATTGAAAAGATAAGCTTGTTAGCTCTGGCTTTAATCCAACTTGTGTTTAGTGTCTTCTACGTACTGTTGTTTATGAAATGATTTACGGTATATTGTATAACTTTTAACGTCACGTGTACAACAGCGCTTACCCGACAAAAAAGAAGGTTATTTACCTGCCTGAATACTGACTGATGAGTTTCTTTACTAAAAGTGTCATTGCCATACTTTGGTAGATCTAATACAAATAAATAAATAGGTACTTCATATTAAATTACATTTTGACCGGACGCCCTTAAATCAACCTAGAGAATCTTTGGAACGTGCCGAAATTTGCGAATTCTGAAAGAATTATGGCTGAATCTATCAACGAATTCAAGTTTTTAAATACAGTTTGGTACTGGAGCCACGCCTAGTTACATAATGATGTTGATATAAATAGCAAATTTATTGATACAGCGATTACATACTTACGTATTCAAAGTCTTCCTTATTATCGTGATGTATATATTACACAAGGTCAAGGCTATCAAAAGTACACGGCTGAATCTTGTTTGGGAAATCAAATTTATTCTTTTCCGTTTTTATGCCATCGTACAACTTTTACGGAGGAAAACATAATTTCATATTGAACAGTTTCCGATATTAGGTTGTCTATGCTCGGATTACTTTCGAATCAGTGTTACAAATCGCTTCGTGATCGGGTCTTAGATATTGGATACCATAGATATTTTATAGCGGTGTGGATGGTAGTAAAATAGCAACTGATTTAGATTATAAAACTCATCTTAACTAACTTAAGTAAGTATTTCAGTTTGTTCAAGTGTTTATCACCCATATTGAAATGATATAACTCCGTCTAATGTAACAACACGAAATCACAACGATTTCTCGCTCTACTAATATGTAGAGTCGATTTATGATGAAAGAATAGAGAGTAGAGAACTTGATCTACGCGTTGATAGATTGGCTAGTAACAGGCTTTTATTAGAAAATATTGTCGTAACGGCATTTGACATTTTGAATAAATGAAACTGCCATCTAAGTTGTCGGTAACCCTTATTTGCCTCTTACAACACCTACGGAAAAAGATGAAGCCATATTAGTAGCGGAGACTACGGCAAGAGTCTATTGTTAAACTCGTGTTTCTCTTTTAGAGAGAATGGCTGTAATTTGTTTTGTGGCCATTTCTCAGGTGAAACCTCATAATTTGAATATAGCGTCTTTGTCGATGGAAAGTACGCTGCGTCTTTCTTCGGTACGGTGCGTGGCGCTCTTTGTACACTGATCTCGATAGTTTCACCAACATACGACTTGGAACAGCTCACTGCTCAGATTTCTTTTAATATCGCTCATGTTATGCTGTGCTAGCTACGTGCTATCGCATTATTGAGACTAATCGTTGAACCCGTGGGTTTTATTTATGATAATCGGGAGACTATTATTCTAATAATAGGTATATACCTATGTGATTTTGAATAGAGCAATGGTGTATTTATTAAATAGCTTCTAGTCCGTCTCTTTTATTGATACTGTTGTTTGAATAACACAAATTATGAAGTTCCTCCTCATTTCCATACATATATTAAGTCTCGTCTCGACTTTTAATTTAACGACTTTGTAACATCGGTCGGTTCTCAGGTGAATAGTGTCGCAACTTCTCCGTCCGTAACTCTCGACCCGATGTCATTACTCAGCTGAAAGTGGCTCATGAAACTATGACAAGACCCACTCACGTAAGATCTAAATTATGTGCCCACGCCGCTCTACATAGCTTTCGAAGCCTATTTGTTTAATATGTTATATAAAACAACTAAAAAATAATTTTATATTTGTGAGCTAACTGCTGATGTCATGTTTTTGGAGCAATCCTACAAGAGTCGATAATGGAGTGTCAGGTAAAGCTGTTATTTATTATTTTATCCGTAGTCGATTTGGAGCACAGTAGCGTGAGGCGTTAATTTGCCGAGGGAGCAATTCGGAACGGGGACATCGCGCGCACTCCACTCCAACTTGGTCGGAGAGCCGCGCGCGTTGACCCATTTTGTGCGTAAAGCGGTATGGTGCGTAGAGGAATCGATGATATAGCAACCGAATCTCGAGGCCTTCGCCGCTTTACTGATGAGTTTGGATCTGTGTCAGGGTCCTCCCCCGCTCGGCGTCCCTACGCCTTCTGCGCTTGGCCTCCCTCCGGTAGGCAGCCCCTGACGCCCCTGCCTCGGGTGACCCGTAAAACTCTAGTGTTTGCGTTATACTTTCCGTGGGCTCTTTAATGATTTGGGGTCACTCGTGTTAGCATTATTCGTACCTACCTGCAGAAATTAGGATAATGTTTTTGGGTGGTTGCTCTTCCCAGAAATCAGGCATGGCAACCAAAGTTATGGCATAGAGGTAATGAGTTTTATTGACAACTAAAAGTTACCTTGTAACTCAAGAGTTAAATGAAGTAAGTATCTAGCTGGAAAGAGTACTTCATAAACTTTAACATAATACAACAAAGACAATGATATAATCTATCCATAAAGGTGTTACAACGCGAATATTGCATTAGTATTGTTTAACTATACATAAATTCTTTTTGAGAAGCTTGAGCTAACAAAACTGAGGTCACTTATTTTGGGCCGATGTATACTTGACCAAGTTTTTGTTATTCATAATAATTCCTCCATAAAATACATAGAATATAATCAGTTCAAAAGGCCTTAAATCTGTACGTGACTGTTTATTTTGTTATTGGTTTAATTATTATATAATAGTTCTTGAAATCAATTAGTTTACATTGATAACTGAATGGAAAGGTTAATGTTACTAAATATTATGAGGTTGTTGTGGTAGAGTCATGCTTCAGTAACTGAATCGTGACTAAATTGAGACAATCTAGTGCGCTGCATGAAACCAAGCTTCGGGTTAGCGATGGAGTGGTGATCGACCTTTGCAGCTCCGTCACCTTCGCAGCAGCCGCCAGCGTTGGCATTGTCGCCTCGACGCCAATAGGAAGCAACGCGGCCGCAGATCGCTATTGGGCTTAAGGCCATTTTCAATGCACCATCTTTTACCTTGTGCCCCTTACTGTGCAGAATGACCCGAAATTGACTTCAGCGGTTGTAGAGCGCGACGAAGATCTCCATATGTCTCGTTTTATCGCCCAATTTTTTAAACAAGTTAATTTGTAACCCGTTTTATCATCGGAGACCTCGTTTATTTACATTTATTACTGTCTGCTAATTATCAGATATAGCATTGATTCTGTTAACCAAAGCGTCATGTAAACGATTGCCCTACAAATATAAAATCGTATAATACACACGTAGGCCTTGCCCAATTTTTTTCAAATGCCACTCTTTTACCATGTAGGTCAAATGCATTACGATGTCAAAATTGACCCGGTTCTTTTTGTGCTTAGAAGAAGGTTTTTTGAAAGTCTTGAACTTAATGATATAACGTTTCTGAATAAATTAATGAAAGTTATTAAATCATTGTTTAAAATTATTATGAACTAATGATATAATTCACACCTGCATCAATTCGTTACTTCCAGACATGTAGTGATTAACGAATTGTAAAGATGTAGGAAAGTAGAACGGGGGCATCAATTTCAAGGTCGAACGTAGCTGAACAAATTTATTTTGAACGGTCAAATTCAGCGTTAACATTAAAACACCTTGGAGAATACATCCCGTGTGACACACGCGGATGATGTTTTAGTGAATTTTGTATAAAATTATCGAGGTCATCAAACTATTAGGACAGATACTAAAATTGAGCCTTTCTCTCTGCATTTTTGGCTGCGCTTTCAACATACCAAACCTTCGTTCGTATAACAGACTTTTTAAATATCTAACACATGCTGCCGCTGAACCCAGCCTCAATTTAATGATGACCCTCCTGAACAAGAATGCCTGGAAGACTTCACTTTACAGTTTACATCATGTTTCTCACTTTCAAAATCATGTCAAATAAAATGAGCTTGTGCATTTAAGTAAAGTCAGAGGTGTTTATTTAAAACCACCTTTTTCGTAATTGACGGACGGTTTATATCGTTTTTGTCTAATGTTTCTTAATATACACACGGTGCGCATACGAAGACTGAAAGTGTACGTCCGCCTGGTTGTGTGCGCGGCCTCAACCGAGTTCTGTCGATGCTTTCTCGAGCGGCGAACCGGGTCGCGTTCTCGATGCCCCGTGCTGAGCTGCCTCGAGTGCCTCGCACCAACTGCTGCCAGAGCCCCGACGAGCTTGACACACGCACACCGACGCCTGAATCATCTACATGCACCGTCGCGGTCGCACACCTTCATGTAACCGAGATGTATTGTGTCAGGGCTAGTAAATAATTTTAATAAACGTGCTGAGCGAGAGCTCGCAATAAGAATAATTCAGCCTACCATAGATAGTTTGTGCTGCACAATAAGTACTTGGTAAATTGCAAAAAGGAGGGCACAGCTATATTTGCATATTTTAAGGTTAAAGGTAAAGATTGAGTTTACCTGTAGGTGTAGACAGATTGCTTGGCATATGATATGGGATAAATGTGTATTTAATACTCGATGTTTTTTATTTATTTAAATTAGACATTACAAATTATTGTATTATTCAAGATTATTTGAAATGACCCCGCTGGTGTACATAGTAGCTTGTATTTGCTAAACAAAGCACAAGGTTTTAGTGTTTTGTTCCGGCTCGGCGTATCTTGTGTAGATGTACCGATACTACCGGCCTTGTCTCTTCTCCTTGCCGATATTTAACCCTACTGGATTCAATGTAATCCACCAGCTACATTATTTCAGTAGGCGGTGATTGATGTCTTAAGTGAAACCGTGATTTTATCAACTAACGACATAATATAGTCACCAATTGATTACATCGCTTTGACATTAAAATGATAACCACAGAATTAAATATCCATTATAGAAAGGATCATATTCCGAATGGCCATCAAAATTGTTAGATAAAATTAAAGGCAATCGACAGTGACGACCCTCGCCGGTGTAGGAAGTAGGGTCATGCAATTTATATTAGGCTGAAGTCAAGGTCCCGCCAATCATTTTGGCCATCTAGTAATTCATAGGACAATAAAAGTTGAGGCCGAATCGTTTCAGCCTTCTTTGTCATTTCATAATGAGACGAAAGGACTCGACGCGCTTCCTGGTGAAACCATTCCTCTCCCAACGTTTGATACAAAGCATTAATAATTCTAATCTTTATTATCTATTTGCGATTGCATATTCATGGCAAAACAATGTAGAACTCGTAGGGCCGAGGTGGCACAGTTTCTTGTTTGAGTTATAAATCAATCTGTCCTAGTTAGATTAGCAGCTAGCAGCGTCTGCATGTGCTACACTGTCGTTGATGTCTTCGCTTTCCAAAGGCGCTGTTGCCAAATAGTAATGGTGGTTGGCGGGGCGCGGACCGTGTATCGGTTTCGTTTCCCATTCGCCCACCTTCGCGTGCGCTCTTACATAACCGGCTTCGCAAACTCCTGCTCACGTCACTCTTTGTATTTAAAACGTGTTAAGTGTCGTTGTAATCATTTCAAAATGATTTCCCCGAGAAGCTGGTAACTTTCACGCTTTGTTTGGACTTGGTGCTGGGCGGTTTGCGGTTTTTTTTTGCAATATGTAATGTTTTCAGAATATTTGACTAAGATGTAACACAGTTTCATTCCATTTAACATTTTTTGTTGAATACTGCTATGAACTGAACGCCCAAATAAAAAAAAACAATGTGGGTTTACAACGTAACGGTGGCAAGTAGAACCGCTTCAGCGTTCATATGCGAGGCATTCTATTTGATTCAGAATTGGCCGTTCGTCCTCGGCCTCGCTCGACCGCTTCCGCCTTACAGCTTATCCTCGCCCGTTGTGCCCATGATAATCTTTTGTAGTATGAGCCTTGATCCTAGGTCTCTTCCAAAGTCACCCGTCTATTTATTACTATAACAGTTTTGTCATTTCCTTTCTAGGTATAATCAGCAAACCGCGCGCGCCTCTTCGTTGAAGTACGTAATAATTTTTAATTCTTTTATTTTATTTTAACAACTTTGATAATTTGCGTATCTATACTATTTAACACATTGCTAACACAATATTTAGTTGGGTTTGTGCATAAATATTGGGTATATTCTCTGAAACACTAGTAGAGCAGTAGAGCCGTAACTGAAAGTATGTAGTTGTCCAGATAAGTGCAGTAACGTTTTTCTTCATTTGCAATTTCCATGTGAACAGTTTCAATAATAACGTTGGTTTTATTGTGCCACGTGCAAACAGGTAGGCGTGAGTGCGTCTACGTCACAGCCCAGCCTATGAAGGTCATGACGTAACGACGTAGTCTCACCATTATTCAGTTTGTCGATCCATCGCTCGATTCCTCACGAGGCCAAACGTTCTATTAGTCGACAGCAGAGGTTATGCGCGCTTTTATAATTCTGTCTCGTTTCCTTAACTTCAAGACCGTTGGCTGGCGGCAGTGGCTCCCGACATTAAAGCCTAATAGTAGTCTGATTTACAACCAGGAAACGTACAGCCGGTACGTAGCAACACGACGATGCCATCGACAATGATTACGCTAATTATTCTGCAACTACAAGTAAGACATCTCTGGTAGATACTCGTAATATATCAATACGTGTAGGTAATATATGAATCCTAGCGTGAACAAAGTTAAATTATAACGTTAAATATTCCACGGCAGATAACTTTTGTAATATTTGTGTGTAAGAAACGTTCGCTGATATCGCTCTGGAACCTCGCCAAATCTTAGCCGACGCTGCTAAAGAAGGTCCGCAATCTAATATAAACAAGAGATTTCAAGTAAATTGTGCTGATATTCTGATCTGTTGCCTCGATGACCTTTGGAAATTGATCTTCAGCTTTTGCGGATGCTATGAACAACGTACGGTAGATAAATTATTCATAACAACCTGTAGATACATAACTAATGAAAATGATAATAATCGGTGTTATTGTAACGTTAATTATGATTGTAAGACACCTTTAGTTAAATGGGAAACCTTCTTGTAAGTTATGAATAGTGATTGTTATTTCATATTTTGGTTTGTTTTGCCAGTTCCCATTGGGCCATTTTCTGAATTTTCATTAGTTTACCTCTCTTTGTGTTACGGCCTTACTTGATATTGGTCTTCTAAAATAAATTCAAATTTTCCGGTTATATGACGGTTTTTGTCGAAATAGATAATTGCCTTATCGGATAAAGTTTGAAAAGCGATGTTAAATATTCTCAGTAAAATTATATTATTGGTGACTTTCATTGATTAATTTTATCTTTCAATGTCACAACGATAAAGCCTCGTTTAAACAAGCCCGATACCGTCTCTACGCATACGATATTACTATTTGTCTTTGTACAGAACTGAGCAAATTTTACTTGCGCAGTTTTGTTAGCCAAATTACAATATATCATGCAGTCATCGGCGAGTTTTGCAATAGTGTTATGTACTTGCCTTATTAGTTCGCAATTATCTTCCTCTACTTCAACACCTATTGCTAAATGGATAATTTCAAATAGAGTTTGCCTTTACACAATGATAAAATTGTTTCTGTTTAAAACGTGTCCTACTGCAGTTTTGATTTCGTGTCTAGCTTGAAGAGTATTTTTATTAGAATTAATGAATGCCATTTCCTGATTTAGGATATTTTTAAGATTTTTATCATTGACAATATGTTAAGATAATACTGCGGAACTGGTTCCAACAGAGTTTTAGATATCAAAGTCACTGCCAACCACATAACGGTATATTATGTATCGTATCATGTTTGATTGCGGAAGGCTCAACGCTTTATACTCAAGTAATTATTTAATAACTTGTTTGTAGCCACGGGTGGGTGCTGAATAAATCTTCATAATCCTCCGTTTACATACTTTTTCACGATAAAGTGTTAATTACAATGTACTACGGTGTTATCAGCAGTGCCGTCTATTTGCTACCTTGTACCTAGAAAATTCATTTACCTGGTGTAGTTTAAATCTTCGATAGATTTTAGATTCTGATAGAATTTAATTTCCGCATTACTTATCTTCGAAGTTTACTTTGTCGGATGGTCCTGGAAAAATATAGGCAAATTATGTATTTGTTTATAGAGCTTTAGACTTATTTATCGATCATATTCGGTCAAATACGTGTCTATCAACTATTGAAATCACATGGCGTAGACTCGTAGCGGCGTAGCACCGCTTCAGATTTTCTCTCGTACCTAAATTGACATGAAATACAAATGACACGTGATTATCGAGCTCCACTTACGGCATATTCCTTAATTGTCAGATTGCCACACGTACGGCCATCATCTATTGAGATGACGTAGCGCCGTAGCACGGTCACCTTGCGCGTCCTCACACATCGCGGACAAATAAAGGTGGTGAGCATTTAGTTCCGCGTTCGCGTGTACGCTCCAACTGCGAAATATTTTAATTATATAACATCTATTTACATATAAACCACTAACAGTTGTACTCATCACCTCCCAAACACATCTATCAACATTTTCAACCTTAATATACGCCTTCGTTTATCACAACTTCACAAGTCATGTTTATTGTTTTTATCGTCACAAAGACGTGTTAATGTTATTGTCTCCTAGTTTACAAAATCGGTTCTTAAATGCGTCTACAATATTATTCATTTCATTATGGTCGTCGTCAACAAAGGCGAATAATAACAAATAATGTGAAGCGGGACCGCGGGAGTCGTACCAACATTCGACTGCCAGCTGTTATGTTGTTCAGTGACACTTACTGCTTAGTACATAAGGGTCATTTTGGCGATGGATATTGTTATAGTTGTTTCTAGTGTCTCTTCAACCCCTCTGACTATTGATGCTGGAGGGTAGCGCTATCCCTTTCTAGCTTCATCTTCCATTTCTGTCCCACGAAGCGGCGGAGATAACCGGACGAAATTGAAGTAATATTTTATGGACTTATACTTTGTAGAACATGCACTTCCACAACTCATTTGTGTATCGTCGCTTGAAGAGGTTTCACTGTTTACATTTCCATATTGCGTCTATTATATTACACAAGGTATGCTTGCAAACGCGCTTTGGGGTTGCATGCGACATATTGAAGACTTTTTCTTTTGCTCGAAACAATGGTTCTGCTCGTAAGCATAAAGCAATAACGTATAGGTAATATACTTAAATGAGAAAAGAACATGTATGTTTTCGAGGTCTCTTTATAAGCTTAATTCACTTCTACGGTTCATTGACAAAGAATGGTGTACTGTGTAGTGAAAGTCACGCTAGCATTACGATTGGCAATAATAACATTTAAAAGGTTATATAGTTTCAGTCACAGTAAACTAATTACGAGTCAATAAAATATGGCAGTTATGCTGAACTCGGCTTGGTTTTATTGTTATATTTACAATGGGTACGAGATGATGACGGCTACCGCAACCTTGAATACATCATGTGTTTGATTATTCCACACGTCATGAGTACTGCTGTTTCTATCTGCATTATGTACTATTAACCAGATATTTTTATACATGTTTTCCTCCTAAAACATATTGACTAACTACAGTACCAACATAATAATAAATAAAAATAATAGTAAAAAAATAATAATATTAGTCCGACTATTATTTTTTTATATTTTTAAATGTTTTTTTAAGAAATATTTAAAAATGTAATCTAATAAGATGTTAAAAGGAATAAAGGAAATAATAATAATAAATATATTTATACTATAATTGATATTTACTATTAATATTTTAAATTGCCAACCCGTCTTGTAAAAGCGTGGTGATCAATGCTCGTGCCTTCTCTGTATAAGAGGCCTTTTCCCAGCAGTGGGACAGTAATAGTGTGGTACTATTGTTATTAATATTTTAATTAAATGAGTACTTTAAAAGAGAAGAATAGGACCAACCCATTACACTCACGGGTGTCGTTTATGGCGACTAATGTCAGAGGCAGAACACCTTGCGCCTCCGTAGACCAGAGAATGGACAGCAGCGTTTTCTGTTAGTCTTTCATCACTGCGATCTCCAAAAAAAAATCAAAAGTGGAGATTACGGCAAATTCCTCCCATCATGGGAGAGGCTTATGTCAGGCAGTGGACGTTATGGGCTGTTGTTGTTGTTTAAAAGAGAATATCAGTCTATACAAGAAACCTTCACAAAAGCAGTCAATATATTTATTTCTTCTAAAACCTTGCTCGATTTTAACTACATACAAATGTCCCATGTAAAGAGGTCGAGTGTTAGAAACATAATAACTATGTAATTCCCTGTTTACTATAACCAACAATATATTTCAAAGCTAACTCAAACGTACCAGGCAAATACACGTTATATTTATATAGCCAATAATATAGACATAAACTATTACTTTAGTAAATCACAGACTCGTAAAGAATAATATATAATGCTTACTAGTTTATCTATTATCGTTCGGAATGGGTAATTTACGAGCTTGTTCACCGCAGACGGTTCTGAGCGACCGCAACTTCGTCATACAGAATTTAGAACAAGTACGGTTTAATTGTCTAACATTTAATTTCATAAATAGTTACTGTAATTAATATAGAAAATGTAGGACGATGTGTGGACCAAGGACACGTTACCATTGTCCGTTGTTACTCAACGTCGAAATTACTCACCCTACCTCGGAGCTCCGCCTAAATTAGGTTTTGTCATTTAGAACACTAGATGTTTGTTGTACATAAGTAACCTCGACATCAGTACTTGTTGCGTCACCACCGGACATGATACAATACCTCTATTATTAAAATGTCACAGAGGAACGCTTACTTGCTTTGTGTACAAGACGAGACGACCTCGTATCCACTTAAACCGTCTTCAGTTCGACGCAGACTAGACTTCTGTTGGAAAACTGGCACGGAATCAATAGACTTCTGCGTTGTGCATAACGCCCCTATTCTGGCGCCCTTTGCACATAGCTACATTCCTGAAAATCTCTCCTAAGAGAGATACATAGCTATAATTATGTCGCTTGAAGTGTAATTAATTCATGTACTCGAGTACTATGAGCTATTATTTTTCCTGCAAGTGTACCTATTATGGAACGTGTATACAGTATGTTGTTTTTTATACCATTCAATCTAATTGCAAATAGTTTTCTCATTGTTATTGTTACATTGTTTTACCCAACAAAACGAATGTAAAAAATAAATGCAATATATAACGAAGCTGATATCGTAGGACTATTGGCTCGCTGTAAACAAGCCGTCCTTCAGATCCCAGTCGAGGACCCTATAATGTCGGGTCGTCCTCAGGGCGTCTGAGTCACAACACGCAGTCATCGTTAAGAGGGCATTGCTCACTTGGTTACTCCCCCCTTGGCACGCCCGCTGCACCAGCGAACCACCGTTTGAAAAATAAAACCAGTCATATGCGTATCAGTGTACTTCATTGTTCTATCGTCCTTATTCCGATTCCATTGTCTCGACAAACGTCCGCCATTATTATTATTGATTGCAAATTTATGGTTGTACAGCCTTATTGTAAACCTTTTCAGGGTTTAATATATATAGGACATGTAAAACTAATTGCAAATAACAATGTAATGGGCGCGGAAAACCGCAACGTTTATTATTTAAGCTAAATATTGTTATAATAATAACTTAACCTTAATTCATGTTAACATATTCACGCTGAATATTATTTTACAGTCATAATAAATCAGGAATAATAGAGAAAATTAATTGCGTATGAAAATGTAAACGCTGTACTGTAACTTCGATTGTATTTGCAATATTTCTTTGTTATGCTAATAATGTGCTTTCACATGACCGTATAGTATTTGAAACACGTAGATGGTTACATAGATAGTGGTATTTATCTCTTAATGTAAACTCAGCGGCCGTGACACAACAGAAATTGATGTAAATGTGTCGAACGTCACTGCTGTGGTAGCAATAATTCAGTCAGCCAAATGCGACAAAAGTCCCCAGTTCTTCGTTTTTATGGCACCTACTTACGGCTTGAGATTTACCAACCGATCCCAATAATGTAGTGGAACGACGTCGAGAGGACTTAAATATAGAAGAGGATGCGAGCTGGTCGGGTGACATCTATAATAAGACCTGGGACACCGATCATACGTACTACGCAGATTGCTCAACATTTCACGGGTTGTTGACTTCTTCATCTCATATCAAACTGATTTGTTTTAAACTGTCTTGTACCCAATTTGACTTACAAGAGAACAATGTTGTTTTCAATAACGTCCTGTAACAATAAAAAATACTTGTTTTTTTTTTCAAAGCATTTTTGAGTAGATTCGACGTCTATTTTTCTGAACTTCAAAAAGTAGAATGCAAATTATGATCTTTAAATGATCCGAAAAATATAATAATCTGACAATTTGTACAAAATTATGGCGTTTATGACTATGCAAATTCAAACATCTTCAATCTATCCTTTATAGACATAAAATGCCAAGTAGTGTTTACTGACTTCATTAAGTTAAGGAAATAGAATATTATTTTAATTCTAATACTGATTATAATTAGTTTTTAAAAGCATCTTAGTCTAATCATTAAAATAGATCCTAAATCCTTCAAATAACATTATTAAAATAAATAAATCTGTCTTGACAAAAACGCTATCGTTTACGATACATAATAGTTGTTTTTTATGTCGTTAGCAAGGTGGTCCCATCGGTGGGTGGTCTACCGCAAGGGCCATCCGGCCGCACCGCAACCTTTGAAAGAAAGAAAGAAAAAGCATTTATTAGCCCGCACAGGACAAAACACACAAATTAAAATAGTTAAACTAACAGTACAACTAATAAAAAAAATTAAAGAGAAAAAAAAAAAAAACATGAAATTAAATCCATCTATTCATCCTTTCCATCGATATCCTACAATCACCATGAAATCCTACTCGTCTTACACTAAATACGCCCTAAGTGGGTTAAGGGTACATTTTTAAATGTAGGCCAAAAAGTAATAGATGAGTTGATATGATGATTCACCTATTGTTAATCGTCATAGGAGCGGTATACTG